>JAFREQ010000126.1:0-1200000 GCA_025331565.1 Holacanthus passer | reverse complement strand
AGCGATTTGTTTAAACAAATCTTGCAGGCTCTATGGATTAGAGAAGCATCTTGAACTATGCAGATATCAATGATAGTTAAGTGTGTGTGTTTGCACTGACCCTGCAGGAGCTGACTCGGGGCAGATCTCTGAAGAGACGTGGAACTTCCTCCACTCCATCTACGGCGGCGGTCCGCTCGTGACGGTTCGGCCAAACATCAGCCACCAGGAAGCAGAATCATCACAGTCAGAGGAGAAGATCGAGGTGGAAACGCGCTCTGTTTAATCAAGCACTCGGCAGAAAGCAACGGAAAACATTAAACAAATGAAAAGCCTTTTTATTTTGCACTTGACTTTTATTTCAAAAGCATTCAAGCAAAGGACCTCATCTTTACTGCTACATGACAGCCTTTGACAGCTGACAGAGGGAATTAACATGTCTGAAAAGGTTTGTCATGTTGTACAAATCTGTATAAAGAGCTCTTAAATTTCTATTAGCACTGTAGTATTCATGTGTCAGGTTGTTTTCAGAACCAAGCATTTAAATTATGTGCAGCTAAAAATTCCACTGAATGCCATATTTCTTTTTTTTTTTGTCTTGACCAAACGAGCACATACTGTATGTCCATGTGTCATGTGTTGCTGATATTGATGAATCACAATACATATTGCTGTAGATATATCACACATTTTTCCTGTTGTAAGAGAAAATTGTTCAATGAATGCTGAGGAGAGCAAAATGTGACACTTAAAGTTGATGAAAATCACAAGGTTATGAAGGGACTAATTACTGACTAGTCTCAGGAATGATTTTTTGTGTTTTGCACTGTTCTGTAGACGTACAAATTGGCATGCTCACGCAAATGTCTGGTTTGTATTTGAATGTACCAGGACTGATAGTATGTTGGTCACGATTCAGCACTTGGTTATTTATCACAGAAGGGAGTGATTTAATATGATGTTAATAGATTTTTTTTGTAGAAAACATGTGGCAGGCAGAGTCTGTTAAGAATGCATGCTTTAACACTCAGTTTAACATCACATGTAACTGCATGTAAAATGCAAAGCTGCTCATAAAAATGTGCACGCAAATCACCATCTGGATCTATCTTCACTAAATTGTACAGCTACAGAATATTGCAGTATGTAATCAGCATCATCAGCAGCAATCCTCAAGAATTAAAGGCATTATTTTTGTGTATGGGCATGGTGTTGCTTCATGTGGTGGCTGATATGAGGGGGCAAACAGAATGCTGTACTGTAAGTTTTTGGATGTCACTTGAGTAAGATCCATCCTGACTTTTGCTGGCTGACACTATTAAAACTTGATGAAAACATGTTGATCACTGGTCGCCTTGATTTTGTCACCCTGTCATGATCCCTGTGGTTGTTAGATGAGAAACAAGGGGTGCATTAGAAAAGTCAATCATGCTGTGTAGTGTCCATTAAACGTGTCAATAAACAGCCATTGATTCGAAGAGGTGATCCAGACAGTGTGTTTGACCGATTGCACTCTTGGCAGGATCTAAAATGTACAGTATAGTGTTGCATTTGGACGAGCACGGCTGAATCCGCTCACACACCCCGACGAGCTGACTGGATTGAAAACATGGCTGCGGCCGAACGTGCAGCAAATGTACGGAAGTGAGGTATGTTTAATTCTTGAGCTACAAACGCTATTTAAGAGTGTGCCTCCAGTTCGGTGTTTGTGGTACAGCATGTGACAAAACTTGAATTTATTAGCCCACCAGAAAATGTCTGTGGCCGGCATTGTTGGAAGTACACAAATACATCGGCAAAGTTATGCGCGGAACAATCAGCTAGCTTGGCGAGCTAATGCTGCGGCTAGCCGTAGCTGCTAACTGGTCACCAACCGCCGTTACCGCTTTGATGCTAACCATGCTGCTTCTGTCTGAAATGTAAACCTCGGCGAAACACAATGTTAGCAGCGATTCCCTCCATCTCTGTATGTGCTATTCGTGGACCTGGTGGCTGTATCAGTTGTCGAGCTAGTTGAGCTAGCATGTACCCGATGTTGGTAAGCTAACGTTACCAGAGGGGCTGAAATCGCCACGATTCTTTTCTGCACGATGCAGTTAACAGGGAAACTAGCCGAGAAGAACTAGCCGAGGTAACGCTAGCTAACTTGGCTAACTAGTCCTTCACTCAAGAAAAAAGAAAATTGGCTCAGTTAGATTGTAGTGTAGTTGTTGGTTGTGTATTATAGGATGTATTTAAGATAATATTTGAATTTCATGGGTGCAACGGACTCCAGTTTGGTGTCGTTAATGTTTTATATTTAGCCCCGAGAGCTAAGTTAGTTTGCTAAGGTTAGCTCGCTAAACAGCTATGTCAAGTAACGTTTGCTTGGAAGTTGGTCCATGCTAACGTTTAGCTCGCTCGCCAGCTCCTTTTAACCAACTCGCTTGTTTTGTCTGTTGGGAGTTTTAATCCTCAACTTTAGAGTTTCACCTGCTGCAAACTAGTGTTAAGTTAACCAGAGGCACCTGCAGCTGCAACCTTGTCTAGTCTCAAGTTTAGCAGCATCCTTCAGCCTCCAACTTTACTGAGCTGACGGCTGCTGATTAGCCGGGATGTTGGGATTTGAGCGATTCTCATCGGTATGTATACCAACACCACTCCGAGGATGTTTTGTTGCCCGTAGGCCCCGTGGAAGTGTTGAACTACAGGTCAGTAACAGATGAACAGTCTGACACGACGGTAAAACAACACAAAGCTTCGTTTGTTTATCATTAAACACATTTCAGACTCAGTTAAACTCCCGCTAGCTTAGCTTTGCCAACAATAACGTTAGCCTTCACTCTTCACACACTAGCTTCCAAGGTGTGTTTACTTGTGTATTGATGGAGTTTACAGCCTCACTATCTCAATGAAACCCGTGTTTGGCTCATTGTGGCACATGCAAGTCCTGGTCTGTCATGATCATAGTCATGTAATCAGCACGTGTTAAAGAGAAATTCAGAACCAAACACGCTTTAGTGAGGAGCAGGAAGTGGTTTGATTGAGAATTACAGTCACACATGGCTCCTGTCGAGGTAGCTGCACTGACTAATAACATATTCTGCCTTTGACACTTTCAACATTTATGGCCATACATGACAGGATATTGTATTAAGACTGTGGTGAACTTGCTCAAACACTATTTATTAATGGTCAATAAGTACCTGTTGTGCTGAGATGTTCCTTGAAGGGATGGTTTGATCTCACTTGTATTTTATTCCATAGAGGTTATCACAGTCCATATGTGTCCACTGTTATGTTAAGAGTAGAGAGCGAACACAAATCAAATGCTGGTCTGTGGTTTAAAGCAGTGAGAGCCAACCTTTTTGCCTTTTGACCCTATTAAACAAAGCAATGTCCATTTGAGACTCCTCATCAGATGTTATAGCTCCAGTGTTGACATGACTTATAAGCAGTTCAACCAGAGAGTGGGTTATCTGTATAAGATTTTTTTTTTAATTTGAAGCACTTTTTTGGGCCAGATGAGTTGAAAGTATCCTGTACTTAATGAGAAAAACAATAAGCATCATTTTCTTTAACTTATTTTTTTTCTTTCTTGCTCCTTAAACACTCCTTTTGCCGCTCGTAGTCATCTTTTTCCATTGCCTTGAAATGCTTCTATTTTAATTGTCATAGTGTAGATACCTATGTTGTGACTTGGTTTAATTCACTACACACTCCACAGCCAAGGAGACCCCTGTCATTTAAGGAGTGTGTTAATGATTGGCCCTCAGAAACAAACGCTTTTGTATATTTACTTGGTAACAGTGTGGACTGGAAAAAAAGCAAGCTATCCCACATGCTGTCTAACCACTTGCACTATTTTACGACATTCCAGGCATTGCACCTCTGTCAGGCGTGTTTTACATTAGTTTGAGCCTAAGCTTATACAGAGTAATCACAACTTGCTTTATATTGTTTCATGGGTGCAAAACTTTTATTCTAATATTTCCAACAGGCATCTGAAGGCAGAATTAAATTTTATTGATTTTGAAATTTGCAAATTTTCACATAGTCATTCAGCTAAACTGCCACCGTGATTATTTTGAAGCAGTGATTAGTTTTCTAGTTTTGAGAGGAGGTCAGATGAGTCGGTCTAATTAGTTTTGTCAATTTGATTCTAAGGGTGAGTGCTCAGTCTGAATAACCTGCCCCCTGCTCCCCCCTATCTGTGTTCCTTTCTTTCTCTCTCTTATTTTATGCATGGGCAAATCACATTAGCTTTCTCAGATGGAGTCTTTAGCACAGTGTGAGTAATATGTGCATGTGGAAGTGCTTGTTCCAGGTGACGAGTACGTTAACTGCCTGAAGGAATATTATCAAAATGTATTTGTAGCAAGAGTCGCCTCTGGTTTTGTTTTTGCACAGTGTAGAAGAAGGAGGGATTGGGAGGGGCAGTGGTGGTCTAGTGGTTTGTGAAGTGAACTTGTAACCAGTGGGTCGCCAGTTTGAGTCTGGCAAGAGGTTGAGGTGGGAAAGTGAGAGCGACTGCTTGTCCCAGTCACCACCACTGTGGGCCCTTGAGCAAAGCCCTTAACCCCTGACTGCTCCCCGGGCGCTGCACCGTGGCAGCCCACTGCTCCTGGTATGTATAGTTAAGGTTAACTATGAATAGGATGGGTGAAATGCAGAGAAGGAATTTCCCCAAGGAGATTAATAAAGTATGCATTATTATTATTATTATTATTGTCCCAAGAAAGGCAACAAGGAGCTTTTAAATCAGTTTTGACAGAGGTTGGCCCACGGATTGATGTACTTGGAAATAATGTAAATGGACACCATGTCCACAATGCTAATTGATGCAATAATTTCTCTCCTCTACATTGGGAGTATGACTGTGTCTCATCTTCTGCAAAAGGACACCATGTGAGATCATCTCCAACTGAATGTCACTTCAATATGACCTTTACCGGGTCTCGTTTTTATTGTCCTCTGCCGTTAGATTTATTATTTGGAGCTATCATCTAGACTCCAGATGATAAAGGATACTTCACTGGCAAGTTGTGTGTGTGTGATGTAACCTCAAAATCTCCCCCCCCCAACTTTCATTAACAGCATGTTTACATGCACACAGATAACTTATTACTAATTACTGCATACCTAGATATTAGGTTTCCAGTCGCAGACTTGCCCACTAAAATGAGTTATTGATTGTGGAGTTAATGTCTGGAAAATGGAGTGACCTTGTTTATTGCTTATTCTTCACTTTGATGAGTTTCCAAAGCAACCTTAATGTAATGTACTGATATTTATAATGTAAAAGCTACTTTGCTATTGTGTTTATAGTCTTCAGTGATCGCCAGCCTCGGTAGTGTTTTCTTTCTTTGTTCAAACACATTGCTTTGTATTTCTGTGACCTTTATGCTATGTGCAGAATAAAATACCAGAATAGACTGGATTTATGTATATATGCGTGTGTGCGTGCGTGTGTGTGTGTAGCTCTGTTGCCTCAATAACAGCCTTAATGTGACTGAGATGCATGTGAGTAAAGTAGAGCTGAAATTGGTAGCATTCGGATTGTGTTAATTTCCAGTTCACACTTTAAGCCAGGATTTCTTTTATGATACACACTAATGTACTTCATCTGCGGGATACCTCGGGCGACACACAGAGCGAGTTTTAGAAAGCTTTGTTGTGCCTTAAATTGTGTCAGGAAGTGAATCGTCATGTCCTAAGCCTCTATGGTTGTCAACACTCTAAGCCTGTAAGCCTTATGTAGGATTCTTGTTGTCGGAGCATTTCAATTTTTGTACGTTCTGATAAGTTGTGGATGGATTGCAGCCTGTTGGTCCTCTGGCACACCTGTTATAAAGAGATAAACAGCCTACAGTGTGTGATGACAAACCTATGTCTGCAGTGTTATCTCTGCTGAATTGGGTGTGAGATTTACTGTGTATCTTCTGTGTCAGAAATCAGTCAACCAGTAAACCATATTTATTCTTTGTGTGACAGAATAAGCAATCGCTGCATGGAGGAAATAAATATGCCCTCACTGAAACATACGCACACATTTTGTATGATGGCTTGTTTATCCGATTATTTTTGCTTTTAATGCAAGTAGTTTACCTTTTTGCAAATCATCTGCTTGCCAGCTTTGGGGGCTTTTCATTACTTAAAATGCTTGCTGCGCTGTAGTCACCTTTATCTCTCGAGTTACCGAGCACATACAGATGAGCCTCAAAGCTGTGACATTTGTGAAGTGTCAAAAGAGACGACTTCTTCCACCCTTTTAAATGTAGGTGTAAGGTCTGTAATTTGTACAGACCTGGGATAAGACATCTAGTTTTGCCTGTGGACAAGGTGAAGGTGTTGCTTAGCTACAATGACAGGAGAAATCAATATGCCTCTGGAGTGAGCTGAGAAATGACCCGAGCGGTATTTAACAAAGGCCTTTTGGTGAACACTTTTGTTTGAAACACCCCGGGGTACCGTTCATGCCTTCATTTTTAGCTTAGCTGACCAATCAAACCTATGGCTGTTCCAAAGGTAGTGATCTGGCGTAACCATTGACCTGTAAGTAGTCAGTGATTATTTTGACATAATGAAGTGCATGTATCTGTCTGTGTGTTTTGCAGGTGCCCACGTTCTGCTGCAGAGGAGAGAGCACCAGGATGAGGAGACTGTAGGCACCCGCCGTAGTATGGCCGCGTCCCGTTCCTCGCGCGTCACAAGGTCGTCAGTGGGGCTCAATGGATTGGATGAGAACTTTTGTGGTCGAACCCTCAGGAACCGCAGCATCGCCCAGCCGGAGGAGACCTCAGTGTCTCCGCTACCCAGGGCCCGCTCCCCCAAGAAGAAGCAGGACGCCAAGCAGGAGTCGAAGCAGGACGCCAAGCAGGAGTCGAAGCAGGACGCCAAGCAGGAGTCGAAGCAGGACGCCAAGCAGGAGTCGAAGCACGACAATAAGCAGGACGCACGACAATAAGCAGGAGTCGAAGCAGGATGCTAAACAGGACACAAAGCAGGACAGCAAGCGAGATACAAAGCAGAATGCCAAGGAGGACAGTCAGCAAGATGGCCAGCAGCAGGCCTCATTGCAGGGAAAGTTAACGGACTCAAATGCTTCTCCAGCTGAGACGGAGCAATGGACCAGCTCCAGGAAGCGGGCCGTGTCTTGTTTAGAAAAAGACATTAGTCCCGAGAAGTCCGAGAACTGTGATAGAGGCAAGGGGGTGCGGGATGTCTGTCCTCAAATCAAAAGGGCCAAGCGGTGTTCCCGCTCAGGAGAGTCTCAGGGACACGAGGAGGACCCTGAGCTTTTGAAACCTGAAAGTCCAGTCTCTGTCCCAGAGCCTAGCAAGGACAACAGTTGTGAAGAATTTCCCAGCAAAAACTCTGCTAACACAGCTCCTGCCTCACCTGTCCTCAGTAAAGAGGAAGGTGAGCTGACAGGGGGTAAGGTAGAGGATGGTCATGTTGAGTGTGACGGGGCAGCTCAGCCCCCGAATGCTCACAAGGCCTCTAATGGACTCAGAGAGAATAAAGCAGAGGAAGCTAGCACACTCACTGAAGAGCCTAGTGCAAATCCCACCTCTGCCACCAACTGCCCGTCGCTGCTCAACGGTAGTCAGACGGGGGCTCCCTCATCCCCTGACCCCACTGTGCCTTGTAGAAACTCTGTCCCTGCGCAGATGGAGGTCTCTGGCTCAGGGGAATCGCCAGCCTCATCTGCGCAGACATTTGAGGCTGTTCCAGAGGATCCTGTCCCTGAGTTGATAGTGGCCAAGGAGCAGGAGGTGGAGGAGGTGGAGGTTGACGTGGTGGGCGACCCGTTGTGTCTGGCCCATGAGGAGCAGGTGATGGAGAGTGAGAACGATGCCAACGGTCAGCCGCTAACACCGGTGCAGGAAGCTGCCGCCTCCATCTCCTCTACTACCGCCAACACGAACAGTAGTCCAATCAACAATAACAACAGCAACTCAGGAGAAACTACACCCCCACTAGTAACAACCCCCTCCCCCACAGAGCCAGGGTGTAACCCCTCAATATCCAGCACGCCCCCCTCTTTCACAGACCTCTACGAACACAGATACACCCTGCGGACTTCACCCAGGAGGGCTGCCACTGGTGGCAAAGCCTCCTCCAAGCCCAGCTCTCCTCCCAGAGACAATGGTCCCTTGAGGGAAGAGGGGGAGGTGGTGGTTGGGCTGGAGCAGGTTTGCCCCATGGTGGAGGAGGAACCTGCTCCCTCAGACTCTGTTGGCCCCTCCCGCGAGGAGCCGGTCTCTGTAGATCCTGGGGTCAAGGCAGGTGATGAGGAAGGTGTGCATGTGGAGGGCAAAGAGGCCGAGAGGAGCAAGGAGCTGACACAGAGCCAGGCTGCCGAGGAGGAGGAGGAAGAGGAGGAGCCAGACGTGTATTACTTTGAGTCGGACCACCTGGCTCTTAAACACAACAAAGAGTATGTGGGAGCTCCCTGGGGATTCTGCTCTCTCCTCTTATTTTGTTGATGTAGTTCTGCCACATGTTGATCACTATATTATATTCTGTGATCATTGTCTTACTTCTGGTCTTTGGTTTTGAATGAACCAGAGATGCATTTGAGTTGAGAAGGATTTATTTGTGTTAAGAATATTCTGATGTTTTGAAAGTGCTGAACATTGTTAAACCTTAAGTATTTTTCAGTTTAGTCTTAGTGTTAAATACACAGGAGAATCTGTGTTACTTTGTCCAAAACATTATTCACTATACTTGTGTGCTGATTATTTAGGCTCCATCAGTAGTTCTCAACCTTTTTAGCTCTGTGTCGTGTTGTCACAGGTTGGATATGTTTATAAGCTGGATTCTTTTCATTTGTTTCATTTAGAAAACTGTTAGAAGCTTGAAGAGGTCAAACTTTACAGGACGAGAAAAGTCATGAAAAAGGAATCAAGATTTGAGTGACAGAACCATATTTTTCTTCTTTCTTGTGATGTCTCAAGACTCTTCAGATTTATCTTTCAACCCTGTGATTGTTGCCAACTTTATCCTGGCTATGACATGGAAGGTTTTTATATTTGAACTGAGTTTATTTTCACTAATTTGTGGTGATTGCACAGTGCAGCTACAGTATTTTCCATGTTAATATATTGAAAAAAGAAATAATGTTTAGCTTTTTTAGTCAGCAGATGCTCCCATCCCTTACTTCCAAAAACAAATGAAAAGAAACACATACTGGCACATACTCAAGTATATCTGGGTTTTTACACCTCCAACGCAAAGACAGAATGTTTAATTATCTGAGTTATTTTTGTAGTCTCTCCTCAGTTATTATGGGAATACTGGTGAACATGTAACTATAGCTCCTGTCTTATTGTTCCAGTTTTACATGTTTCAGCATTTAATTTCCACCTTCAATCTGTTGCTGTGATTGTGTGAATTAGCAGCCGATTGTCAAAGCCCACGGAGATTGGATGTTAAAATTACTCTTCTGATTGCTTCTCCTTTCTCTGTAAGATGAGTTGTTTTAGCAGAGAAGTGTTTCTCAGTGTCGAGCTTTGTTCCTCGTGTTGTTGTCAGTTGTCATGCAGGATGGGATGTTGATGTTGGTGGACAGGTCCCACGCTGCGCTCAGTCAGGCACAGCTAACTGCACTGTGGCAGGTCAGCTGATTCATGATGCATCTTCATAGGAGGAGGGGCAGAGGGCTGTAGGGGCTTAGAGACAACATAAGCTGAGGTCCCTTTGTCTTTGACAGCAGTGTTGGTGAATGTTTCAAATTTGAAGAATGGCTTTAGAATAAGATTTCACTGCTCTCGTGTTTCAATGTAATTCGATCAAGTTTCTATGACATGCCAAGTTTTCGGTTGTGCTGAGCAAGGAGAATTTTTGAAGGCTCAGATCGATACAGTGAGGAGTCATTTTTAGGGAAGCATGACGAGGCATTTTAGGGTTGCTGAGTACGGAGAATTGACACTGACATGATTAATGATGTGTATTCAGAACATCTTGTATTTGCATTTTTCAGCTTTTTCTGTTTTGACAAAGCTCCCTCTGCCAATGTCATGTAAATATTCCAAATAGCAAACCTCTATCTTTGGTTATCAGGCATTAACATAGCAACACTATTGTCCCGGCCAGTTTTTCATTTGGCACCAGTGTCTGTCAGTGGACCTCAGGCCCAGTAGGTGGCAATGGAACACCAGGCCTGTCCCTGGACACCTGGCGGGAGTCCGCAGTGCTGAGAAGCAGAGCCAAGTCCTCCTCATTTCCCTAAAACAGATTAATGCACAGATCATCTGTTCATGCGAGGAAGTCAGCATGCTTTCTTTTGCAGAGATCTTGCATTTGAATCAGAATCACTGTAGTACAGGAAATGAGCAGGAGTATGTTTTGATGCCACTTCTGCAGGGACAGATTTACAGTTTGCACAGTACACGGTGATGCTGTGCAAGGTCAGCAGAGTTCCACATTGTGCGAAAGGAATGGTGTCTGTAACTAATGAAGGGATATGAGGTTAAACACAGTCGACTCGTTTGAACGTTTTGCTTGTAGGATTTTTAAACCACCGGCAGCTGTTGAATAAATTGTGTCCTGTGCATTGATTTTCATTCATGTCCTGTTAGGGGAGATTGATCCACTCTCTGCTTCACTGAGCACCTACATTAGGTTATAGCCATGTAGGATGCTGCCTCATTCGTGTCGATTCCTCCAGCTCTGCTCGCACTGTAAGGCCTCTGAGTCAGGGTCACACTTAGTCATTGACAGTTCAGTTTGCAGATCTCCTGTTGCCCCAGAGGGTGTGAGCGGAAAGGTCAGACTTCTTCAGTGCAGAAGGCTCCTCAGGCACTACAAAACCCAAGTGTTTTGTCATGCAAAGATTTTGATATTGCCATGAAATGTGAGTAATGTGCACAGTTACAGATCAGAAAAGTGTTTGAAATGTATTTTCACTTTCCATTTGAACGTTAATTTACCAGCTGCAGTTCTTGATCGGCTGCACTCTAAGTAACTCTAAAGGTGTTTGCCAAAGCAGCTGGTTTGAGATGCATAATTTCCAGCCACTGCCAAGATTTCTAGCACACAAACACCTGTAAACACGGTATTTACAAAATAGGTGGAAAGGATTGGAGAATGGTTTGTGTCTTGTGCAAGTATTTAGGCTCTGAGTACCGTGGTTGAATTATGCATGTTCTGGGGTCTAAAAGTTTGATGCGCTGCAGCATTGCAAGTGTCAGGTTAAATAATGTAAGCAGTCTTTTCCTCCCACTGTTGTCTAACCTCACTTCTCTCCGTGTCAGTTATCAGA
Source organism: Holacanthus passer (assembly GCA_025331565.1). Lineage (NCBI taxonomy): Eukaryota > Metazoa > Chordata > Actinopteri > Pomacanthidae > Holacanthus > Holacanthus passer. The sequence goes on along the minus strand of JAFREQ010000126.1, from coordinate 1,188,773 downwards.
GGCTGCTGCAGACCATTGGAGTTCTCGAGGCCCAGCGCACGCAGGCCATCCTGGACCTGGAGACGCTGGCGCGTCACCAGAGAGAGGCGCTCACAGATCCCATCAGCTTTGTGGAGCAGCTGCAGAAACGGGTAACAAACATACAGACCTGTGCCCTATAGTCCAATATAACATCACCTTTTAATGAGTGATCTCAGTAATAAACAACAATATAATGGAATTTATACATTTCTGAAAAAGTCACCAAAAGCTAAACATTATGAGCTACGTAAGGCGGCAGGTCTGTTGTTTTGGACTGCATGAAATTGCACAGGTATAAAGTGGCAGCTAAGTGTATGTTTTAATGTGTACAACAAACACCTTATTGCACAGGAGTTGTATAAAATGTGCAAATGAATATGTAGTGTCTCTGCGTCTACACTTCTGAGACATGGCACGTAAGATCTTGTTCTTGGTTTTTGCCTGAGGAATACCTTGCTGGTTGAGACGTTGCTTGAATACATATTTGTGAGCTTGTAAAATTCAGTGTGCAGGCTGTAGCTCCTTTTTTACTGTATGACTGACTTTGTTCTGCACCTGTTCACAACTGGGCCAGCTTTTCTACTTGAGATATTTTTGAATACTTAGTCAATAAAATATCAAGGTAAATGAAATGATACATTTGTGCTGTCAGATGTAAATGCTCAAAGCAACTTTTAAGTCATGAGCATATGTTAATTTGTTTGCATAGAGAATGATATTGTGCATGCAAGAAAATGACGGTGTGAAACCTTTAGTAAAGCTCAGTATGAAGAGGGAGGGCCTCCACAGCACATGTTTGGTCATCTCATTTCTTGAATCTAGATGTAGGAATCAGAAGAAAGTGCCTATTGTTGACGCTTTCTTAGGGGGCATTTCCTGGGAGCCTAAAACAGCTAAAAGTCAGTCTTACAGTGCCTGTTGGTTGTCACATTTCTAACCTTGTTGCGGTATGGTTTGTAGAAGTTATGAGTTCATTCATTGATTGATTGTGTCCCCGATTCTTGTGGCCCTCAGGTGAATTTAGGCTTGCCGTGTCCTCAGCGAGTGGTCCAGCTGCCTGACATTGCGTGGGAGCAGTACACCTCAGGCCTCGGTGACTTTGAGAGAGAGTTCTGTGACAAGAAACGTAAAACCAGGCGGCTAAAGCTGATCTTTGACAAAGGCATGTATACATTTTATTTGTCTTCATCTTTGTGTGTATGTGTGTAAAGGTTAATAGAGAGATTCTTCTGCCTGTTACAGTACTCATTCTGCTCATTTCCTCCCTTCAGGTTTGCCTGATCGACCAAAAAGTCCCGTGGAGCCCAAGAAGGAAGGAGAATCCTCCACCATGTACTCCTCTTTGCCCACTAGTGACGCTCCAGAGAACGGCAGGCAGACGCAGGTATGGCTCTGCCTCCTGACTAAAATAATCTGTACAACACACACTGCTGTTGTCGCAGCTGTGATTGTTTCCCAGTGCATCATCAGTGCAGATGCAGCTCCATCCGTTCTTAACTGTAGCCGGTGAGTCACCGATCTGCTGCAGGTTGGCCTACAAATCATCAGGTTATTACCATTTTACACTGCCTGCCTTCTTCCGATCTCATCTTCCCTTTCTTACTCCTCGGCACAGTTAAACATGCAGCACACGTGAGCACAAAAGATGGTGTCTATGGAAACATGAGGAGCCCGCCTCTCCCACATCTCTGATTATGTTTTACTCTTGGCCTGTTTTCCCATGTTACAATGGCCAGTAAGGTTTCACTTTTAATTGATTGTTGAGATTAAACAAGTCCTTCATTATTCCTGTTGCTCTCTGTGTTTATATTGTGCAAACACATTTGCATTCTCCTGGATTACACTCTCTGAATCCTAACAGGATTTTGTCTGTCAAAAAAAGGTGTTGTTTGTTCTGCGTCTTTCCAGTGACGCATCTCAGGTCACATCTTTGTCTGTCAAACTGACAGATTCAGTGTGCCAGGCAGTGCGTATGCACAGATCTCTTTAAATGGTGCTGTGCCCATTATTTTTGTATCGTCTTAGTCTTTTAACATGGCTGTCACTCCTGTTTTCTTGACAGATGATCAGGGGGAGGATTTGTCACCCAAACAAATCTGACACATTTAACCAGCTGTGGACTGTGGAGGAACAGGTAGGTAACGAGTGTGAAAGATGTTGCACTGTGTTTTATCACATCATTCACAGAGTAAATAACAAAGCGTGTGCAGGAACGCTTGATGGCACGAGTACTGAAAACCTGTTTAGGTTCTTTCCAGAGATGGATTTTTTTTTTCATAACACCATTTCTCACTTACATTTTTGTAAAAAAACAGTCTCAATTTATTATTAAATATCTGAAATATACAAGATTTTAGTCTGGAAAACAATTATGAATTTATGAAATGAGGGATAAATTTACATCCTTTTTTGAAATGTGTATTAATTTGTGCTACCCACCTGTATCTAAGACTAATGTATCAACGCTGCATATTATTGTGCTATTGTGATTGATTTCCACCTGTTGTTTTGTCTATTTTGATAGAAAAAACTGGAACAGCTTCTTGTCAAGTTCCCTCCCGAGGAAGTGGAGTCCAGAAGATGGCAGAAGATTGCTGATGAGCTGGGCAATCGAACAGCAAAACAGGTGACAACAAGAGCTGCGGTTAACTGTAAAGCATGCATGCTTGTTTGATCCACACCTACTACCTGCTTAGTTCAGAATACTTGGTCAAGATTTGGTCACTTAGAGATGACACAACCTAACGTGGCTAAACAACACATTTTCAGTTGTCTTTGAACCAATCGTACCTGTCTACCTGTGTTTTTATTAACATGTCCTGACATTGATAAATCTGTGTCTTTACTCTGGAAACCCACTGTTAAATTACAAGAGTGTACACTGTACACTTTGCAGTGCTAAAAGGCAAAGAGCAACTTGTGCGATAACTGCACCCCCTGCAAGTATCTGGATCACACATTTGCGTGACCTCAATTACTTCAAACAGCTGTTCCTCAGTTGGAAATCATTAACGCAGCCATTTTCCTGTTAAAACATTCCAGGTTGCCAGTAGGGTTCAAAAGTACTTCATCAAACTGACAAAAGCTGGTATCCCTGTGCCTGGAAGAACACCCAACCTGTGCATGTACACTAAAAAGGTATTTACCAAACCCCTAAACCATTCTGAGTCACTAATGTCATGTAAACAAATGCTTTTCTTCATTAATGTTTTAAAGTAAGAACTGGGCAGTTAATTCAACAATGTTGTATTGTGGCGCTGAATGGAACTGAAGTGTGATGATATTGTGTAGAGCTCAATCGATACTGGATGTTTGAGAGTTTTAAAAACAAATTACTTAAATGTATTTGCTGTTTTTTTCTTTCTACGATTTGTGACCTGGATATATTCTCTGTTTGAAAATATGCTGATACCAACGCAGCCCAGATGAGATAATAGCAGCTAAGCCGGTTGTCTTGTTGGGCTCAAATATTGTGTCATCATTGTGCAAAATTAATAATCCCGAGCAACTTGTCAAGTGTAATTTCCACTTCAATAGCTATTTTAACAAAGCCTGTTATTATGTTTTTTGTTCAACATGTGGGAAGAATATTGTCATCTTTAGTGGATCAGTGGAACCACAGTTCAGTGTGTTGAGTGGTGTCATTATTTCATATCGAATTTTGCCACATCAACATATAGTAGCAATATTTAAGTTTACTTTTTAATATCATGACCCGGTCCTTTTAAACATCTGTAAAAGTGCTATATTTGTAAAGTAATTAGTAATAGTTGCTATTGTATTGACTTCTAATGAATTACATAATTATATATGTTTAAGAGGACCAGTTTAAACCTGCTCTTGTAACTATACCTGTTTTATTCCTCAGGCATCCAGTAAGAGGCAGCATCACCTTAACAAGCACCTGTACCGGCCGTCTACTTTCCTGACCTCCTACGAGCCTCCGGTCTACATGGACGAAGATGATGAGCGCTCGGCGTATTACAGCAGCGTGCAGGACCCCTCTGCTGATGACTCGGTCAGTCCTCACAACACAGCGCACTGATAACTAGAAGCTACAATACTTTATATTTTTAAACAATGCTTTTTTTTTTTTTTTTTTTTGCACACATCAAATTCTCATTTATTTGTCCTGGCAGTTTGTCTTTTAACTGACCAGACTGTGGTACTTTGCTGCCTAATTAAGCTGATCACAAGCTCAAATATCCTCTTCTCAGTGTTTTCCTCTCCTCCTCATGTGAGCAGTGACCTGTTAGAGAAAGACAAGGAAAAGCTGCATGTTATGTGCCTTCGGGAGCTTGTTTTACACGGACCTAGTCTATTTAAATCCATTCCAGACATGGTGAAGTAAGCAAGCTTTGCCTCCCTCCCTGCCTTGTGACTTACGTCTGCTTGCATATGACAGTCTGTCCCTCTCACTATTACCTCCACTTTAACACCTTTGGATGAAATGAGGCGTTCTGCCCTTGATCATGCACGTCTGTACACTTCAATCAGGGCAGCGTGTACTGTTGAAAACGGCTAAATCAGAGCAGGGGGCCCGGTCAGCCTCACCTCTGTTTCCATTTGAACTGCGCAGCCCCTGACGCTCGCCGTTACCCAAGCGCTGACATTTTCTTTCTCTCCCTTTGATGGCAGTAACCTTTAAGTAAAACCGGGTCGCCGTGCCCTGCTGAGAACACAGGCTGCCAGCTTCACCAGTGCGTTAACAAAACCTCTGACGCCGCCGGTATGAAGCAAAGTCAAGGTGTTGCCAGCGTGGGCCACAGTAATTTCTCACTTCACTAGGTTGTCCCATAGTTTGGCCGTGTTTGTAGGAAGAAATTAAGTTCTACTGAGGACAAGTGTGTCAGCAGCTTAGCAGGATTCTCAAGGATTCAACTGATAGTTTTGTCAAAAATAAAATATTGTACCTTGTCACTTTTTTCATTTTTATAGGTTTTTTTCCCTCTCTGTAAGAAGGTGGAGGTCAGTTTAGGCTAAAAGTAGCAAAGTTTGGTGTCCCTCATGTCCTTTCAGCTGAAAAGACAATATCTGCTTAGTGCAACATTGCTGCCCAAACAGATGAAAATCGAGATCGGTGTCTGCAGGGCATGGAACACCTCTAGAATATCATCATCAGATTGGATCCCTGGAGTCATGTAGTTTTGTCCATGCATGTCCTGATGCCTATCAATCATCTCCACACTGTCTTCTTTCTGTGTGTGCATGTTTATGTATGTGTGTTTGTGTTTCCTTCTATCACGCCCAGGACGAGGAGGCTATACCTGTGGAGTTAAGAAACTTGCCAGAGTACAAAGAGCTTTTAGAGCTGAAGCGACTGAAAAAACAGACGCTCCAGGAGATCCGAGAGGACAAGGTCGGGGCGCGGCACGTCGGCTACAAGGTGAAGAATTTGCACACATAACAGCCAGGCTTCTACATATACATGTGTCCTCAGATTATGAGGGGCAGTGACGTGCTAGCAGGAGTCAAAGGGATTATCCTGTCAGTTGGTCAACGGGGACAAAGTTTATGTCCCTGTTATTTACTATACACCACTTCTAACAGTGTGAGTAGTGTGTTTACACTGCACAAAAACAGCAGGACAACATCCACCTTAGAACTGCTCGACTTTTGAGTGTGATATCGACACACTCTTATCCCACAATGCAGCACACAACAAAAACAGAGGAGGCTGTGAAATCGTTGAAATGCTGTTTTCTCTGGCTACAGCTCAAAAAGTAAACAACCATATCATTGAAAATGCAGATTTTATTTTGTGACATTTTAAAGCTTGAAATTGGCAACAGAATACAGCAGTTACAGTTTGATTGGCATTTTACATTATTAGTAGTATAGATTTTAGATTGATTTTAGATTGTTACTGTTACTGTGGTGTATCCCTTATCTGAAATACTACTTTATCTGTGATTTAGAAAGAATTGGGACACTTGTTGGGACATTTGTTGTTGTTATTATCCAAAGAAATCAGTGTTTGCTGATGACTGTTATTAATCAGTTCATCAAGGACAGTTTCACCAGCATTTCATAGTTGTATACTGTTCCAATACTGAAGATGGTGTGTGTCTTTGTGTGTGTGTGTTTTGTGCAGTGTGATGTCTGCGGCATGGAGCCCATCCAGGGAGTGCGGTGGCACTGTCAGGATTGTCCGCAGGACAACTCGGTCGATTTCTGCTCCAACTGCTCCGACTGGTGAGATCCTCCATCCTCTATTATGAGACTGAAAGTGCAACATGCAGAACTGCTAGTTGGGGTTGGACAGAACGATGATACCATGAGACAATATTCATTTCTCTACCATTAGAGAGTTTTTCATAGTTTACTATCCCTTTAGTATCTACTAGCAGTGTGAAAGGACATGACTGCTTTATGGCAGTGAGGGATTTTTATGGTGATGGACCTTTATTTGTCAGACATTAAATTTTCTGGATTAGCCAAAAATAGACATTAATTTCTTCCAATTTTATGCATGAACAGTTCTTCAATACATCTTCCAGAAACAGAATCTTCTCACTAGTGATGTCCTGATTAAGTTTTCCTTTCATATTAACACCTTCTGGAAGGTTCTTTCTTCACAAATGATCTTTGACATGTGCAGAAACCGTTCATAGAGAGAATCTTTATCCAGACAACACACTTTCATTTTGGCCTGTTATCAAGTTACTCATGTAATTAGCGTTAATTAGTGACAGCTGGTATGACCTGCTGCCAGCGGCGTTTATCATTTTAACTGGTGAAAGTGAAGGTCAGAGCCGGCTATTACAAGCTGCTACCTGAATGTTTTCTTCATTACTGCTTGTCAATAAGAACTAGAAGAGCAGATTTGTATTTTGACAGCCTCACTGTTTGAACATGGAGTCACAAATTATTCAGTGAACCCAAATAATTTTTTACATCCAAATACTTGAATTATTCACTTCTATATGCAGCTCTCACTGTAGAGGCCAGCTGTGGTGAAGGTGAGCAGAACTGCAACACCAGCAGGCTGAGTTGGATAAAACACGGTAGAATACAGTAACGAACAGATCAGCATTTGGCCGGGTTAAATTTATCTGATCCCGATCCATTCACAAATGCACTGATATTTATCTGTCTTTGGTTCCTGTAATAATCCAACATGTGCTCTTATTTTTATAAAGGTATAGATATGAAAACATGCCACAGTCAGTAGGAATTAATTTTGAATACACAGCCCAGTTGATGGTTAGACTGCCAAGACAGTGACTGTTACACTGACATCATTTTCCTTTTTTCCTGCTCGTCTTCCAGCTTGTTCAAGACAGAAACCCACAAGCCGAACCACCACTTGGAACCGGTGCACCAGCCAGACACCTTTCTGGACAGGGACTACTGCCTGCCACAGAGCACAGGCTACAACTACCTGGACCCTAACTACTTTCCAGCCAACAGATGACAGGGTCCCAGGCGCCTCTAGCTCCAGGCTCTCTCCACATATCCCACAGGCCACTCTGTGCATGGCTCCATCCTCCAAGTCCAAGATAACCGCTTAACCCGCCGCCAGGCAGGAAGGCCAACAGGCAGGCAGACAGCCGGGGGCCTCAGAGCAGACCATGCTGCTGCTGGTGGGGGGGGCTGTTGGTAAACTGGCCTCCCTGACTCAAGCAAAGGGGCGGCCATGTTGGTTCCTCAGAACAAGGGGCCCCCGCTCCACCTCAGCCAGGTTAATCAATGGATCTGTGATTTGAAACGATACACTATTTTTAAAAAAACAAACAAAACAAACAGAAGGCACACCGACATTCCCGAGCTCTGTGACTCCAGGAGGGCTGTCCCTTTCCCCCTCGTCCCCTCATCGCCCTCCAGTTACCTCCCTGTGCTGCTTCGAAACTGGAGATTTGACGATCGGTCTGGTGAAGCGCCACCTAATGGAGATGTGTGGTCATAGTGGACTGTGAAGTCATCGACTGAGATACACATAGGTGGTTTGTATGTGTGTATGTGGTCTCCGTGTTATGCAAGAGTGAAAAATGTTCTAGCTAGGTATCCGTAGATTGAGTATTTATGAGTCGCAGCTTCTTTTGCCGGAGTCGCGGCTGCTGCGAGAGACGTTAGGTGGCGCGGAACTCGACGTCAAGGTCGTGTTTTCGGCTGCAGACTGTAGGAAGTTCTGCTGATCCACGTGACGTTCTACAAACAGACCTGTACGTGTTAAACGGATTGAGCGCCATGTTTCTGCGTGGCGCCATCCCGACCACTGTCACGCAACGCTGCTCTCAACACCCCCTCACCTTTCGAACACACACAAACACACACTTTCATCTGTATTTCCTTTCCCTTTGCTCTCTCCACTAAAATATGTCTAACAAGGAAGCACTACAACATGGAGAGCAAACGTTTTGAAGTCAGACTTGCAGGCGAATGGGAACGTATGGAGAAGTACACAAGACTGTATTTTTGTTTTCATCTTTTTTTCTCCTTCCCCAATGTGTGCCGTTGTTGAACATGTTGAGTGTACAAGTATATGGTGAAAAGTAGCCAGCGCTAGTTGCTGTGTGCCATTTTTAAAAGAAATTAGGGTTTTTCTTGGAGGGGGAGATTCCACCTCTGAACCTGGCCACAACTCCTCCCTTCCTGCGTGGCGCCATTGACCCACATTGTCCTGCATTATTGATCCAGTCATAATGCCTCTAGATCTTTAATTTTGCAGTCCACTTTAAAAGGTCCATTTAAAAGATTGTATTTTTATTAATCTATTTAAAAAAAAAAGAATTGAGGCAGAGGTTGGTGCCTCCACAGTGGAACAACCCACACAATTTTATACACATAGATTTTGTTGTGCTTGAGTAGACACCATTTTGTATGGTTTTCGTCTCCTTCCCTCACCCCCTTTGCCCTGCTTCAATATCTGTGTATAACAGTCTGTTCTTATGTAAAAAAAAAAAAAAATAATGTAAAAAAAATGCTAGAGGAGAATCGTGGAAATAAAAGTATGTGAAAATAGTGTTTCTACACCTGTGGTTCCTGTTTTATTCTTATTGTTCTTGGAGGTCAATGTTTGGTTCAGCAGTTTGGAGCTGCAACCATTTGTCGATTATTTACTTGGTTGACTTGAGTAGTTCAGCAAAATAGGTTTAATCTCACTGTTGATCTCTGGTTTCACCTTCTTCCATGTGATCACTGGAATCTGAATATCTTTGTACTTTGTTGGTTGAACAAAATGACATTTGAAGACATCACCTTGGACTCTGAGTGGAAAACAGATGGTCATTTTTCACTAACATTTTCAGTTAGTCAATAAATCTAAAATATAAAATTTCAGCAAACTTTTAAAAAGTCTAAGAGCCTGATGTGATGTTTCAATTTGCTTGTTTTGCCCAACTAACCATCCAAAATCCAAAGATTCTCAATCTGCATGATGATTTTAAACAGAAAAGCAGAAAATCCTCATGTTTGAGCAGCTGGAACTCCCAAATGTTTGGTTCTTTGAGAGATAAGTAACTGAAAAATCAAGCTTTTTCAACTAATTATTTCAATACTTTTATGTTTTCTAGGCAATTATACAAGAAACAAAGGGTGTAAGATCAATGCTAAATAACTGAACCCTTTCAAGAAATTCAAAGAAAAGGTTCATGACATCAAAATCTTATGTTTTCAATCTCTGTGAAAAGTCATATTGACAGTTTGTGATCTGATGTACCTGCCAACACTTTGTTCCCCAAAACTTCAGCACCAAAAGAAAACAACAAAACACCGAAAATGTGTTTTCCCAGAATTATGTCAGACGGGTCACCTTTCATCCGCAGAGAAGCAAAATAAGCAACAGCTCATTTATCACCTTTTCTACCTGTTAAAAAGAAAAGAAATGCTGTTTTTTGTTCTTCTGTTTTTTTGTTCTTCAAATAGTGGTGTAAAAGAAGATTATGTACAGAATGAAAGCCGTTTAGAAACCAGCTGTCGAGATGTGAAAATATTAAACGTCTGATTTTTTTTTTTTTTTATCTCTCTCCATTTATGTTCCAACATGTGACCTTTGGTGTTTGCTTCAAACACTCTGACACATCAGGTGCTGCAGGTAAAGGTCATTCTGCTGATGTTGGATCCACATGTTGATTCAGCTTAAAGGTGGATGCACAAATTTTGTTTTTGCATTATAAACGGGATGTCAAACCTCATATCTCTTCTAACTTCAGCAGCCTTTGTTATGATCTCCTCACCAGCAGATGGGGCTATCAGATCAGCTGTGACCAGCCGCTGTCTCCTCACACACAAAACACCAAAGCACACACGCAGAAATCCTCCATTTAGCAAATGCACTGGCTTTATTGAATGTTAAATACCAGACTCAAACAAGCACCTGTACGATGAGCTTGGAAACATACAAATGCGATATTCTTTAATACTCTTATTTCTTTTTTCTGCTTTTTATTTAATGCACAAAAGGCAGTTAAGCTTGATTGTAATTCTTGCATGCTTGTTACAATATAAAACATGACGCTGTGCATGAGAGCATGAGCGCACGCTGACATTTCCACTTTCTAGCATGGCGGGAACCCTCTCTCAGCTCCTCCGGGGGGAAAGAGATTTCACATTCAACTGGAAACATGCTCTCAGTCACAGCAGGGAATGCTATTTTCTCAGTACAGTTATCTGCCTCGGTCCGGCAGTTGGCAGCATATATCGAGGTCAATGTAAGAGACAATGCAAGTAGGTGAAGCAGGATGTGACAACCAGGCGCTTCGTCAGAGAGGTTTCACTGATTGCTGGGAGTGTTTGGGGACATGCATACCACTGGAGTTCAATGAGCATATGTGTGGTGCAGGTGTGAGGGGATGTGGGCGAGTCCTCTTGGAGTGATACAGCAGAGAGAGAGAGAGAGAGAGAGAGAGAGAGGGCTTCACACGTGGACCCCCCCCGGATGGCAGAGTTTAGGGTGGGACGCCGGATAGATCAGAAGGTCACCATCGCCTGGCAGATCTGGGCGAACACTTCATCCGGCGACCTCTCGGCGTCGATCTGCGGACGGAGACAAACTCCCTGAGACGAGGCCTTTCAGAAACCATCAGCGTCTCCACGTGCAGTCGAGGGCGTCAGTCTGCTGCGGCGCAACCTCAGCCGGCTCGCAGCGGACGGACGACCTCCATATCTGCTGTGGCATTTAAGCACACGCACACACACACACACACACTGGACACCTGATGTGGCATTTAAACGTTCAAACGACCCGTTTTAGAGGAAGAGTTCACCCTCAAACAGAAAGTCTGTGATTATCTACTGACCCTCATGTCAGCGACAAACACACAGCAACATCCCAGACATTAAAGGCAACATCTTTTAACAGCTCCAAAAATATTCTAGATCAAACATCTCTGTATAAGAAAATAAGAAACTGGCTATTTACGTCATCTTTATGCTGATTATTTCTTGTGTGCTACAGATGGGTAACAACTCACAGGACTGAACAGAAATGTCGCTGACTAGAAGGACTGTGTTCATCACCTCCAGCTGAGTTCAGAGACTTGATGAATCTAACCAGGAGCTCTGAAGCTGCTTTCAAGGCTTATTATTGTGCCTCACTAAGACACATGATGTTGGCTTCAGTCCGTCATCCACATGTAAACTCCACATCTGTTATTTGTGAGTTTCTAAATCGAGCTTCATTATGCAGCCCCCCCTATAGTTCCATACGTAACTCGCTGTGCGGGAGAAATACATACAGGAGACACAGAGAAATCCAGTTCTCATACTTGGCCATATGATTTGTGAACAAAAGAATAATAAACCAATTTTGTTGCAATAAACCACCAAACTCTCTGTTGAGTAAATTAAAAACTCTCAAATTTGGGATTTTGTTGATTTTGAAATGGCTCAAATCATCAAGTTAAAAATCAATCATTACTGAAAGCATAAGGGTTGTTTAAAATGATCAATCAATCAATCTATCTATCTGTACAGCTCTTTCATTTAAATAACATATTTTTTCATATTTTTTTGTCAATGTTCTATTTTCTCTTCATGCTGCAGAACTTTAGCATTCTTTCTATTTTTCTACTCACTATATTTATTATTATTACTGCTATGCACCAAAACACCGAGGCGAACTCTTGCTCAGTGAAAAGCTACTTGACATCGAATCCATTCTGAAAACAACCTTACCGTGTGCAGAAGCCTCTTGCCTTCGTAATGAGATGCCACCGCCTGGCTGTCGCCGCAGAAGCTCTCAGCCCTCCTGTGCAGGACTGTGCCGTCTCTGTCCGAGGCCGGGTGCAAGGTGGAGGCCGACCTGCCCCGACACTGCAGGCGACCGGACATGGTGTCGGCCGAGCAGTTGAGCAGGAGCACGGCGCTGGGGTCCCCCACCTGACGCGCGAGACACAGGACGAGGACAGTCAGCAACAACGACTCCTTCCTTTCACTTGACACTGTGTGTTAGTGAGTCCCCTCGGTGTTTGTGTGTCTATCTGTCTGCATCAGTCAATAAGTGACATTTCTCTTCCATTTGTTCCTTTAATCATTGTCATTCAGAACACGTCATTTCTGTTTGTCCCCATTTCAACCATTATTTCCTCATTTTTCACTCCTGCATTAACACTGAGTCCGATATTCATCTTCACACTGATGTCAATGCTGCAAAACTCAAAATCAAATGAGCTGAGTGTTGTTCTGCTTTCCTCACTTTGTTTCATTTAATTTCATCTGGATACATGATTCAAACTTGTGTCTCCGGGCTTTTTTCCTAATGTTCCTGACCACGTGTCTGCTGTCTGTCCCGTCAGTCCGGGGCTCTGACCTTGGCCTCGTACTCCTCCGCCTGCCTCAGGTCTCTGGGGAAGCCGCTGATCACGAGACCTTTCCCCTGCCTCACCGCCGCCGCCGCCGCCTCACACAGCAGCTCCAGCAGTGTGTCCTGGAGATCAAACACACACACACACACACACACACACAGCGTGAACATGAACCAACCCAGTCAACCTAAAAACAAATGAATCAACAGCAGCTGGACTTGGTTGTAGAATCTTAAAGACATTTTACTTCTCATCCAAGAAGCTTCTTCAGAACTGAAGGAGGAGCTTGATTCAACCCTTGCTTGAACACCATGACCTGGATGACTGAGAACGTTCACAGACATGTGTAATAGTAGTTATTTCATTATGACTCAGTCTGTTGATTAATGTCAATGAATTGTTCAGTCTGTAAAATGTCTGAAAATACTAAAAAATTGGCATCACATCCAATCCGTCCAATCTGATTCTATGTTTTGAATTAGCAAATCTTCACATCTGAGAAGCTGAAAACAGCAAATGTTTAATGACATAAACCATTATAAAAACTGTTGCCTATTAACTTTCTGTCAATGAACTAATTGATTCATTCCCTTGTTTTGGCCCAAATTAGTCGACACTGGTCTGAGGCGCACAGGTTCTGAGGCTTTTGGGTGAAATATAATCAAGCTGCTGTGTGTGTGTGTGTGTGTGTGTGTGTGTGTGTCGCTGCACATGACTTGAAAGCGACATAATGAGTTGGAGGAATGAAAGGTTTCCTTGGGAGCAGCTCATATATTTCTCCTGCAGCCCCCCCTGTGAGTTCATCAGGCATGTGGACAGGTGTACGTTCATATATGCTCATACAGTCCAGAAATAACTCACTGACAGCACATCCGGATATATGAAGCTGCAGTTATATCGATGCATTTACATATCATACCTAGGTCTGGTTTGAATACAAAAATGTGTGTGAGGAATATTATTTAGAAAATACACACTTAATGGCAAACTGCTGCAATAAAAGCAAATTAATTTCTAGTAGCCAGACAGTAGAACATGTGGCACCTGAGATGCAGGTGTCCATCAGGTGGCTAAAAATAGAAATCCTTGAACACACAATCTGTAAGGTTTCATTTCATATTCGAATATAAAAGCCCCGTCTGACTGAACTGATGTTGAGAATACAGTGATATTCTGAAATCATGTTTTATCACAGTCAGCTGGTTCAGTCTGACAACCACACATGTGACACACTCTTCCCACTGGAACACAAATCAAGCGCACCCTTGTCAATGAGGCGGCCTATTTAAACCTGCGAGGCTCCACCTGCTCTTTGCTTTGTCCTGCTGTTTCTGTGGAGCTGCAGGTTTTCTAACTCTGCCACAAACTGTGATGTTTGCTGAAGTTTATAATGAAGCTAAACTGCTGATCGTTGCATCGTGTGGCTTCAGTAATCGTGTTTGTGTCTCACCTGCTGAAGTTTTTCCTCTGACACACTGGGATCACTGCTTCACTTCAAACTCTGGTGAGTGTTTGCTCTGATCACTGGTTGTTTGTGTCTCTCTAAAATCTGCTTGTGGTCGTCTTTGCGTCTGCTGTTTGCTGCTGCTGTTTTGCTGCAGAATTTTCTTCTAAATGTTTGGCTTGTTGCTGATGATGCTTTCATGTGCTACTTCCCTTTGTGGCATAACATTATTGATGATTGATTGACTAGTGTTTCTGGTTGCTTGATGCTTCTCTCCCACATAAGATAGAAGCTTTGAACATGAGACATTAGAGTAATAATTCAGCTCACACTCACAATGGGTTTATGGAACCGCTCTCTATAGTGGACTATTCTTCACATCATAATTACATCACAGCTCCTTTTCTATTTATGCTTCCTTATTCTCAACTAATGGATGTTTATCTGCTGCTTATCAAGGCTACGTAACTTTTCAAAAGAAGAATGTGTCTTGGGTTTTAATATGCTGAAGTTGGGAATCGCTTGGTGCACAACTGAATCGTCTGCTTGCTGCATATCAGTTCACTAGATGGGCCGCTTAGTCGAAAGTTTATTAGATACAGCCAAAGCTAAAAGCGACGCAGTCTAATATAACAGCCCTGCAATAACTCTGATCCTCATAGAGATTATATGTGTTTGTGATGATTTGTTTTGGGGCGATTTGGCTTCATTTGACAGTTCAGATGGACAGGAAACATAACAGCACACTACATCATGGTTTTAACAAACGTCTCCCTGAGCAGCAGTCTGCTGTGAAGTTCTCACTCTACTCGTCGGCTCTAGTTGATGTTAAAATTGGTCTGACTGTGTTTGTCTGCGTCTGACTGAATCCAAAGCTGGACATTTTGATTCTGTTTGACTCGCTCAGGCACCGTTCAACTGCTGGACGCTCCGATCGATAAGTCCCCCGAGCATCATGATCAACACTTTGACAGTGCTCAAGTCAAGTCCTGACTCTTTAAAGTATTTTCTGTTGTGTTGACCATAGCCTTCAGGAGAAAACCTCACAGGATGGAGGAGGCGCTCTACCTTTTTCACGCGGCCTTGTCAAAAGCCAGATTTGCTCTGAACTGAAGTCTGAACTGAAGTATTCATGAGCAACTCTTCAACCCGGACTGAGGCCCTGAGCTGCCACAGAGGCATCAAATCATACTCAGCATCCACACACGAGAACACAAGCAAACCACTGCGTTTGTTAGTTTCACACATTAGATACGAGGGATTTTTGTCTTCAGCTCACGTCACGCAGCTGAGAGTGAGTTTCACCAGGATCACGCATGAGAATGAAAATCCAGCTCTGTTACACGTGGTGAACTCTGTACTGGCTGCAGTGGAAGAAGAAGCACTCAGATCTTTTACTCAAGTAAAAGTACTCACAGAAATGTACAAATACTCTTATAATTAAACCTCATCCGTAGTTACTTATGTAAAGCATTATCAGAAAAATGTATTGAAAAATGTAAATGTAGTATCAAAAGTAAAAGTACTCATTAATACTGATGCATCTATGCATGAGGAGCTGTTTTTAAACTACTTTGTATGCACAGGGGTCGGACAAGATAAATCTGGAGATAAACATGATACAGTTTTTGCCTTTTTGGGCCTCATAAATAAATAATCTTTAGAGTGGAAAGGTCTTATAATCCTTAAACATTGGGAACCACTTTAATCTTAATCAAAGCATTGTATTTTACACACTTAGATTTTTTTTGTAAAATCTTGAATAACAACGTTTAGTGACGTAAAAAGTACAATATTTTCCTCTCAGATGGAATATAACTATAAAGTTGATTAAAGTGGAAATACTAAAGTAAAGAACAAGTACCTCGAAATTGTACATAAAGTACTTGAGTAAATGTACTTAGTTACATTCCACCACTGACAGATGTATAGATGTCACATGTGTTAGCAGACAGGAAGCTGACGACGTGCAGAGGGATCACACTTCAGAGGACATTAAGGACATTTGATCTCACTTTCAGATCAGACTCTTAACACTGGTGTGGGTGTGATGTTGTGTTACAGTAGTTTTTGTGTCAGGCCGTAAACCTGGCGAGGTGCTCTTCAGTAATCCCAGTGTGGGATTACTCATCCTCTGTTAAATCACCGTCTCTCTCCATAACTAACTCACTCACACAACATGAAAATAAGCGCTGACTGTGTTGGTGGACACACGGGACATGACCTCGATGTGCTGTAAGAAGCTTAGACGGCTAAGCTTTGGGTTCGATGACAGGAAGTTAAAGTAAATCTGTGCTTGGGTGTCTTTTTAAATCGCTTGTAAATCTGTTTAATGCATCGCTTTTTTAAATCATGAAATAATAGAAAGCCTGAATGTCTCAGTTAATGTTTTCTATTGTTGTATCTGTTGCTTCCAAAACCGTTTGCCCAGATGCAGACAGTGTTGGCTTGAATGGAATTTAGTGTGTGGGGCTCAAAACATGGAAAAATACTTTTAGAAAAATCACAATTGATTCTTTTCAGAAAGTGTCCCCGGTTTTTAATAATCCTCAGTCACTGTGAACAGTCTTTATGAAGGCTGTTTGGTAGAAAGCTTTTCCACCTCTGTTGACATGGTGTGTGTCTTGTGAGGGTCCTGGACCCTGCTGGGAGGCATTCAATGATTAAAAATGTGGTTTATTTACACCGTGACACCAGATCACACTCAAGACAAGCAAGAAGAAAACCAGCTCAATAGCTAAGTTGATTTCACTGTGGAAACTCTTGAGGAATAATCACATGCACACAGCTGCACGGACGTAGACCAGGAAAACGAATCATTACAAAAACAAATCAACCCCCTTTACACTTATTAGTTTTACCCCAGACATCAGTGATGACATGGGAATAAAAGCAGGTTGAAGCGGTGAATTAGAATAAAGAAACATTTCAGTAGTATGTTTTGGGTTGAATGCACCTGTTGTGATTTGGATAAAAGTGTCAAGATGAATATAATTTTAATTCAGGAAGTAAATAGTGCATTTGTTCGGGACTATTTTCAGCGGTGGATTAATCGACCTTTGATGCTCTAGTGAGTATTTAACAGAGCAATAATCGACATTATACTGAAGGAGCCTGTCATCCAGTGGAACTGTGTGGATCATTGATGTGTTTTTAATGTTTCTGGACAGTGGAGCTCTGTGGCACAGGGGAAAAGATATATCAGGATTTAAATACACGGGCAGATCTTGTTAATAGGATCACTTCATTACCGGTTTGGTCTTTTTATGGGATGATTTAACAATAAGAACAAATACAGAATATTATCAGCTTTACTCTTGAGATAATTCTCTATTATAAAAAATGTTCTGATTAATTCTCCGTCCATCAATCGTCTAATCGTTTCAGCACTTGACAGCAGTTGTATTTCTCAGTAACCAGCAGGCTTTGTTTGAAAGCTTCACGACTCCATGAACGTAAAGAACATGGATCAATAAATCCTCCCCGGACAGATAAAAGCAGTTTGTCGGGCGGAGCGAACCAACACGCCGCTGCACTAAATATTCTTTTTAAATTTGCTGTTTGAGTCCAGTCGATATTTGTGACTCACTCGGGCCGACTGACGTGTGTGTGTGTGTGTGTCTGAACAACCAGCTAGTTAAACACACACACGTTTCACCTTTGAACATGTGAAGCAGGGATGCGACAGGTGCGTTCTGAAATGTCCGACTCTTGCCGTTCAATTAAAAACCCCTGGCAGCCACAGCTTCGTTACTGAGGTTTAATAATCAGCAGCAGCAAAATGCACCACTGTTCATCGTCTCTGTGGTCGTGATGAAGGATGTGGACGATGGAAATGAGGCCAGGAAGCTAAATATTTCTCACCTCTAGCTGCCACATTGCATTTATAATGTGATTTAAATCCCATTTGGACAAAGCTAATAATATTTCACTGGACGGTGGGTGATACAATATTTGCTTGCTCCAGAACAGAAGATCCTGCTGGCAAACTGTACGACCTTTGTTCGCAGCTGGTTTGGTTTAATATTGTCATTAATATTAAAGCCCGTCTTTAACCATCACGGTCCAGTCACACAGATGTTTTCACCCTCAGGACGGTGTGTACAGAGAGGTTTGATTGACATCTCCCTCGCTCTCCCTTTCATCATCTTCATTATCAGCAGGGTTCGTACTCGCAGCTGCAGACAGACCAGATTTCTCCAGGTGAAGTTTAGAGGTGTGTTGTGATGAAAACCAGGTGGAGATAAGAGTGTATGTGGGCGATGGCGCGGTCGGTGGGCCGACAGGCAGACGCATCTGCTAGCACACTTTGATTGTCATTAACTTCTCTCACTTCTTGCTCTGAGTGTGGCCAGGCAGCAAGAATATCAACCTTGAGTAATTAAGAAAACATGTGTGAGCGTGTTTTTATATTGTGAATTCTTTGGTAGCAATTTAATTTATTAGATCATAAGATGTGGACAGAAATCTGCAATTTACTTGTGACACGTCCGGAGCTGCAAATGATTATTTTCATTACTGATTCTTTTGTCATTTATTTTGTTGACAAAACCTTAAGATGTTCACTTTCTGTTTGACAAAAAAGCAGCAAATCCTCAAACACGATGTAAAAAAATTCTCAAAAAAGCAACTTAAAAGATAAATGAATCAGAATAGTTGCCATGTTTTTTGGGTCGTCTTCCAGCTGTGGACGTGATCAGCTGAGGTTACTGACGCTCTGTGTTTTGATCAGGCAGATCACTGAAGCCATGTTTGCATCAGCTGATTGATTCATGCTTCATAATCAGTAGCCGTTTCACCAGCTGACTAGTAACGTCCAATCATATTCATGCAGGCGTACGGAGCAGCCATTATAAGCAACACACAGTTTCTATGCTGATTCGCTCATATCAACAGTTTGCTACAACAACCATCCCAACCTCTTCTTTATGTGCAAACTTTTCATTGCCGTTTAAAATCGACGCCGTGCAAACATCAGTTTTTGAGGTTTTCTCCTCCAGGTGTAAACTCTGACCTCTCGGTGACACCAGATGAGAAGCGATATTTAGCAGCCATCCTCTCTGGACTGTGGATGTTTGCAGGAAATCTAATGGGAATGTGTTGGCTGTGGAGATAATTGACTGTGGACTGAAGTATTGAAGTCAGACCGAGGCTGCCGTCCCTGTAGAGCCTCAGTGTTAGCGCGGCTCAAAACGTGTGATTATGATAATGAATGCCATAACAGCAGCCTCCCCTCCGCTGTGCATTCACCTGAACCACGTTGCATTAATATATCATTTTATTGACTGGCTCTCCTGCTCCAGTCTCCTCCGCTGAGAAACATGTTTTGCTTGTTGTTGTTTCTTACTTGACCTTCACGGCGCAGGATGACGTACGTGCGGAGTTGGACACTCACATTCATCTGCTGAAGGATTAAAGTTCCTCTGTGCTCGACTTCAACCTGCGTTCAACACATGTGCGTATGAGCAGGATTTAGATACAGATACACTGAGACTGGACTTTGAGTCGAGGCTGTAAATGTAGTTTTAAGAATTTCTAACCAAAAATTTTTACTTCTTTTGTGGAGAAAACTCACAAATAATCATTTAAAGTGCAGCATTTTTATACGTTTTAATATGGTGGAAAGGTAAAGTACATTCATACAAGTACTGTACTTTGAGGTACTTTTACTTTGCTGGAGTATTATGTTGCTTTACACTTCCACTCCACTATATTTCAGAAGGATTTTTTTTTTTATTCCACTACATTTACTTGACAGCTTTAGTCACTTTAAAAAAATTAGGATTTCACAACCAAACATATGAAGAACTTATAAAATATGATGCTTATTTCTATATTAGACTACTCAACAGTAGATGAAGTAGTTGAATGTGCTCTATAACATTAAAATGCTGCTTATGTGTTAAAGCATCAGTTAGAATATTCCAATGATATCACTTTTTTAAAGGGACGATTATGTACTTCATTCTTTAAAGACATTTTGCCCTTGATACTTTTACTGGAGTGAAAATGAATGCAGGACTTTTACTTGTAACAAAGTACAGATGAGTCCATCACTGCTTCAAACACGTTTAGATGGATCTTTAACAATGAACGACTCCCTCAATCCTCTGCGGATAATTTAATTAAACACTTCACTTATATTAACTCCAGTGTTGCAGTGAATTGTCAAACTTTATGAATCATGTTAACAGTGTCTGCTGGACTGAAGTCACATTTGGCTGCTGACTGAAGTCGACTTCCTGGCCCGAGGAACATGTTTATGTCTTCTCAGAAAATGAGTTTTCCTCTCAGAATTTGGAGCTGCAGATAGATTTATCTGGTTTACACACTCTGTCAGTAAATTGCCGAAGCCGGTTCCAGCTCCAATATAAGGCTCGGACGGCCGTGCCAGCTCTGTCGGGTACAGTGTGTGCAGATGTGCAATCTCTGTGAAAGCCGCTCTGAGCACTCTGGACTGTAAAACATTTCAGCCGCAGTCTTCTATTTATTTCATTAGGCCTTTGGCAGGAAAACATGTTCCGTAGTATATCAGTGTTTTCTCAGCCCGAGAGTCGCTGTGCTACATTTTTCTGTGACAGCGCGGACGGATTAGTCTGAAAGCATTTCCTAACCGAACTTCATCTTCAGCTGTCTGTCTTTATGAAATAATAATCTGTAAGATCTTGTTTTCCAAAGGTATTATTTTGTTGGCTCAGCTCGCCGCTGTCACGTTGGTGCACTGATCCTCCCAGAGATCAGCTGTCAATCAAACCGTGTGGGCGGCACTGTGACATCTTAATTCTTTGATTTCGTGTTCAGCCAAATTGCTCATATAAATTCCAAACAAACCACTTTTTGAAGACTGCAATTGAAAAAGATGGTGAAATGTACTATTTCTTAAATAAGCATACAAACATTACTCAAATTGTCATTTTAAAAGTAAAATTAAAATCTAAAAAAAAACAAACACAAAAATGGTCTGAGAGGAACAAAATACTGTCATAGTCCTGTGGGTCTGATTCTCTTCTTTCACTAAAATACTTCTTGCAGAATAGAATCAGAACATGGCAAAATAAATGACTTTAATGCAGCAGCAAAAAGTAACTCCAATAATATGTGTATAATAGTATAAATGATATAAATCAGTGTGGTTTAGGAGTGCAGGTGTAATATTTGGCCCAGTGGCCGAGCAGTTCCCTCATCGATCATCACTGTCCTCTCAGCCTTTCAGAATGAAGTCTACGGTTGAAGTCAGCAGGTTTTGGGGAAACAGACACGCAAACCAAACCAGAAGAAGAAATAAACTGTCATGAAAATAAATTGGCCCTGTCATGAAACTTCAGGCGCCCCCGGAGTAAACGTCTCGTTCATTTTTCCCATAGACGAGGTGACGCGACTCAGCGCTGGAGCTCTTCTGTGAAAAATGGCTCCAATATTTGCTTCAGTGACTGCGGGGCGAACGAATCCGTCATAATCTGCGCTCACGTTCGCTTCTTCCGTTGGAGTGAACAGACTCGGGGCAGCGGCGAAAACCGGGTGACACAGATACAGGAAATGACTCCGTGGTCCGACCCCCGCGGTGCATTTTGGGAAGAAACACTTGGAGAGCTTAAGCTGCAGCTCAGATCAGTTCACTTTGGACTCCTGGATTAGTTTTGAATGAATTCAGACCCTATTTGTTCTCAACCGCAACAACAAAGCTGCCGTGCTGATTTCCACCTTAACAGTCTTTTTCTCCAAAGCAACGCCAACCGAGCCTCATGCAGGATTTAGAGCTGTCCACCAAAGTGACAGAAAAAATCAGATTTCTTAGAACCAAAGTTGAAATGATTAAAACTAGGTAGTAAAACAAGGAGAGTCGTATAAAGACTAAACATTTGGAATGGGAATCTTCCTGCTTCCTGCACCTCTCTCTCCCCCCTCGCAGCTCTACAACTGTAGCTCATACTGTTTGACGGCAGAGAGACGGGAGCACACTGACCTCGGGCAGCTGCTCTCCTCTCTCCAGGACGTCTCGCAGGCGACGCCCTCGATCGCTGTGAGACTGCAGCTCGACACACAGCAGCTCGGCCAGGGTGACGCAGCGCAGGCCGAAGCGCTCCTCCAGCCGCTCGCACTGCACAGATTTCCCTGAGGCTGGACCACCTGGGAGAGAGCGCACACACACACACACACACACACACGGATACACAAGTCAGTCCATCCTCACAGATGAATAATCACTGCGACAGAATACAAAGTGAGGCGAGGATGACAAGGGAGATTGAGAGGTGAAGGAAGAGCATGAAGGAGGCAATAGGAAAATAGTGTGTGTGTGTGTGTGTGTGTGTGAGAACATGCACATCACAGGTCTGATTCATTGCCTGGGGCTGAGAGGCAGGTTATCCCAGATGATTATCATCTTCTCTCCTCTAACTGAATCTACCTGACCCACCACACACACACACACACACACACACACACACACACAGTCATAGATTTATATGTACCAATCAATCGATTAATTAAGAAAATAATCAGCAGATTAATCTATAATGAAAATAATCATTAGTCTTCATGATTCAGTCGATCTTTCCTGTATCAAGATAAAGCCCAGTGAATGATATACTCGACATAGCCAAAAGTATGTGGACACCAGTGCATCCATGTCGGATTGTTTAACATGTCATTCCAAAACTATTAATCTGCTTCTGTAACAGCCTGCAGCCTTTTGGGAAGGAGTTTCACCAGATTTTCAGGGCTGAGGTCAAGGCTCTGCACAAGTCCTTCTAGACCGAACTGGGAAAACCATTTATGGATTTATGCATCAAGATGCTCCTTAACTGGAACTGTCTGTCACTTTTCATGTGAACAACAGACAACAGTTAATTCTAGGTCTCCAGTCCATGTTGCAACGTTTTGGGAAGTTGAGTAAGTTTCCCTCTTGTGGGATGAATAAAGGAATATCTTATCTAATCTTATCTTGATATTGAACAATTCTAGCATCTCCCTGACTCTGATGGTCGGCTTCTCCTTCCACGTGGCCGTTCAGAATAACTGTAAGAACTTTTGATTTCTGATGAGGCTGGACAATGTATCATACAGACTCGTTATTTTCTGGCATAACATGGACCTTAATTGATTAATCAATAATAAAAATAATCATTAGTCACAGCCCTAAAATGTACAATAACGTAACCTAGACCTTAGTCCAGCCAGACACTTCCTAAACTTCCTAATACAGACAAAGCAAGTAGAAAACCACATTGTTTTACTCGTCAGCCACCGTTTAACCATTTAGTAAATTCAATTTCCTTTAAAATATTGAAAACTCTTCCCTGGTTCTCAGCGGTCGGTCTGCTCCCCTGCTGTGCTGTGAGGTCTGCAGGTGTTTTATGGCAGCTTAACTGTATTACATGGCCATGAAGCCGCGTGAAGCATCAGGAGGAAGTGGTGATTTATCATAACCAGCCTTCAGCCCAGTAATAAACCTCAGGATGTGCTTCACATTCATCAGTATTCTCCTCGAGTGTCGCCGCCCTCCGCCAGCCTTCAGAAACAAACGTCCTCATCACCATTTCTTCTGAGAGCGCGGACGGATATGAGGCGAGCTCGAGTCGCCCGGGGACGACCGTGACCGTCAGAAAAGGTCCATAAGAAATCGAGGAGCAGTTATTGATTCATTCATTCGGCACATGTTCATTGACTTAATATATTTCACCAGCCTCAAAACGCTGCCCCCTTCGTGCCTACTCATTAGAAGTATTCCTCTGCTGCTCGACACCTTTGCCAGGAAGCAGAATAATGAACCGCCAGGGCTGAAGCCGAAGCCCTGAGACGCTTGTTAGTGTAGTTAGTCGGGTCCAACTCTGCTGTATAAACTGGCTCGGTGGGTGACATTTAGATTAACCATCCTTGAGAGTCAAAGCCTCAGACAAAATGTGTATCTGTAATATTTCTGTGCTAAATGTTAAATGTATTAAATAACTTATTCACCAAATCCACAGGATTATTTTTGTGCTCCGAAAAAGTGGGATCTTTTCAGCATCACTTAAAATTTTACATAAACCTGAAATAACCGATTTGTGGACTAAATGCTGAGACGTCATCACATTTTAAGTTGATACGATGAACAGTTTCTTATCGACACATCCAGCAATAGCACCGGGAAATTCAGTATTACTCTCTGTTTTTGGTCTCCACCGCTCTAGTTGCTAAATGCTTCACGATGTTCACGGCTAGTTGCTGATGGGAGCTGCAGATTCAGGTGATAATTCTCTGCAAGTTCCTCAGTATGATCGAACCTTTTCAGATGTGAGTCTTGGTGTCACATGTCGGCCATCGGATTTATTCTCCTAGATTTATTTTATATAGTGCTTATATTTAAATTGCTAACTACTGGCGCAACATCAAGTTAATCAGACTTGGGAAATGCCATAAAATCTAACCCTGAATAGAAAAGCTGGACAGACAGGAGACGTAATGATGTAAAGCTTCACATCAGTTTGCTGAGTGCTGGCAGATGTTCGCACTCTGCTCACCGTCGACTCTCTCCGCTGACGTTCAGGTAGGTGGAGGATTAGACTCGAGAAGACAAAACCATCCCACCACGTGTGAACAGCTCTGTAACGGCGTCGTCCTCGATGAGAGCCAAGGTGACAGATGGATGGCATTAGATGGAGATGGAGCGAACGACGGGGATGAGACGAGGCAAAGAGGGCAGAGGAGCGTGTCGAGGAAGAAAAGAATCGCTCCTGTAATTTCGTTTTTCCTGCTTCATAATTCTTTCCCCTCAAAGCTACAGCAGGTAATGCTCTTCATGTAAAAAAATAAATTGGTCTAAATGACAAATGGGCTGCAGATGGGACGAGTTTCTTGCCTCCACAAATTGAGATGCTGCAGTTTTTGCCGTCACTTTCCTGATGATCACCGGCAGCGAAATCAAAGGGAAAATGCAGAGATGTTCTCTGAAGCAGCAGCGAGCGAGGCCGCAGTGATTGAGCGCTGGATCCTGAACAGATGATTGAATTTGCTATGAAGAGAGTTTTTTCCCCCCGCTGTCGTCGTCCACTCAACAGAGAGGACTTTGGAGGATGTTCTTTACTGATGTCAAAATAAATTATTTTTCAGTGACAAACAGACTGAAGTAAGACGGACTTGATGTCTGGACCTGAGCCGCTGGTTTCTGCAGAGATCACGAATGTAAAAATCTCATTGTGTCGTGTGTTTTGTCTGAGCAACAGTTAAAACCCCAAAGCCATAAAGTTTCTAATATAATGTGACACCAACAGTTTTAATAATCATTTCATTTTCTGTCAATCAACTTCTGGACTAATCATTTTAACCTCGAACATCTTGTGGAAGGAAAAATGCATCTTGAGAGAGTTCCTCATTGCCTTTAAAGTTCAAGATTGGCAATTATTTTTTTTTTTTTTTTACTGTTGTCATCAAATTCCCTGAAAAGACCAAAATCCACAATGACTTGATCCTACTGGTTTTGCCTGTGTATCAAAGCCTGATGTATCTTATTCCTCGGTGCCATAGAGCTCCATTGTCCAAAATAATTAAAACACATCCATGAGCCACTGTTCACTTCCACATACATCGTCCTGCTGCTGTAAATATTCACCAGAAGTCAAAATGTGTATTAATCCGCCGCTGAAAATAGTTCCTAATAAATTATCTGTTTGAGTGATGTTTAGTACAAACTACAGTCTCCAGCTGTTTCAGGAAATTAATGAAGCTTTTTAAAAATGAAACTATATATTCTGAGCTGCCTTTGATAGATTTTTGTCTCTTGTGGGAACTGACGGCACGAGGGTGCTCAGAAAGTACTGAGAGAAGGACCCATTCATTGTTGGTCTGGGTCTTTTAATGGGATTTGTTGACAACAGGAAAACTATAGAACAACACCAGCTTGTAACTCTGGTGGTTTCTTCTTCATACTTTCAAAATTGTCTATGTGCAAAACTGCATTTACATCAATCCAGAACATCAATAAAACAACTATTACTTCTTGCACCAACAGCGGCTTTTTCAATCTACGCCTGATTACAGGGTTAAACATGGTAATTTTCAGCAGAGAGGAGGGAAAAGAAGCGAGAGAGAGCGGTGGGACGTTAAGATGAAGGAGAAAAGATGGCAACAGAGAGGAGAGAAAAAAGACTGAGAGCACAGACGGCAGAGAAACTTCACATTAGCGTTTCCCTCAAGCATCATCACTTCGTTTGTCTGAAGCTCTGCTGCAGAATTTCTCCTCCAGTTATTACAGTCAGCCAGGTTTTGGATGGGTAAACCCACATAGAGTGAAACCACCTGAAACTCTCACCCAACTTTTAATTAAAGCAGGTTCGAGAACACAAATGTAAGATATGTTTTTCCTAAACAGACTTAACAGGCTTTTATTCATTTTTAACAAGAGATGTTAAAAAGATCTTTGAATCGAATCCCTGGTTGCTTCCACCTCTCCCTGTTGTTCAGCAGGTTTAATGATTTGCAACTTGAACAAGGAGGCACCAAATTTTACAATAAATCATGAACTAAAAAGCTTCTGAAAGAATTTTGAACTGACAGCAAAAAGACTCGTGACCTGATTTAACAAAACAATGCAGCAGCAACTATCGGGCAACTAAATCTGAATTTAAGGACTTTCTTTTCTTTTATATCAATGCTGCAGCGTCTGTTCAACAATATGTTTGCCATCTCATCTTCCACTCTGCTCACAGCTGCTTCAATCAAAGCATCTTGCATAATGTTTATATGTTACAGTGTTAATATGAGCCTCTCACTTTTACTTTATTTATAGCATTTTCAAATTTTCAGGAGCACTTTCTGAACCGAAGTTACAAAGCGCGTCGCAACAAGGAACAACTGCAGGAACTAAATAATGTAGTGCAAGCAAAGCTGTCACTGACTTAGCTATGTATTCATGATGACCCATTATCTGGCGGAGACAGTAGTTTGTCTCACCGCGGACGTGCCCCAAATAAAGTGACTCCTGCCTGTACGACCACGTGTCTCCTCGCAGGGCACGTCAGACACGCTGCTGACTTTGAAAACACAAGACACAGAACGAGGACCGGATGAAAAGTTAATGTCCCCTTGTCGGCCCTCCCTCCCACCTCCTGCTGTCGCTCTGATCCAAAACCTGCTCCGCTGCTGCTGATGCTGCTCATCTGTCACACTCGTTTATCTGGTGAAGGATCAGAGTCGAATCACTGACCGAGCTTCACTGTATAAGATCATCAGTTTAACAACCTAATAATGTAAAATATAAGTCGCAGATCAAGTACTTTTACTTTTGATGCTTTGGATTGATTTTAATTATACTGTACTTTTTTACTTACAACTGCTGACTTTTACTTGTAATGGAGTACTTTCATTGTGGTAAAACTGTTAAATCACATCAGAGGGGATTTGTCCTGTTGGTTTAACCGTAAGTGTGTGAGAGAGAGTAGTGATGCAGTAATCTCTTAATGGCCGTATCTTTTGTGTTTTTCCACGGTAGTGATGCAAACGGTGGTTAATGGAGACTCTGTGTGTCCCAGATCTCCCATGAAGCCACACACAGAATACTCACTGATGACAAAAGCTCTCTCTGCCTCCACAGGCTGGAAGCAAATCAAGTACATTTACACATCTGGAATACTGACAAACTGCCAAGTCTCAGCTCGGGGACACAATTTTATATTTGATATTATCCAAAGAAATTTGGATGCAGGAACATTTAATCCTTCACCTGATCTGAGAACAGGAAAACGGCACCGATCTGACAAAAGGAGTGTAAATATATGGAAATCAGCTAAAGCTGCAGCTGGAAACCAATGTTACATGAAAAACACCTGCACAGTGACTCAGAAGATATTTTGATCCCAGCTGGATCCTCGTTGGGTCAAGATTTTTATGAATGGTTACCATCCATCCATCCATTCATCCATCCATCCATCCTTCTATTCTTTCTATCTAATCTGTCTGTCTGTTCTATCTCACACCTCTAAACTGACAGACGGCAGTTAAAACCATCAAACCTCAAATCTTGAATCTCAGTATAATATCAGTAGAAGATAAAAACTCCATATTAAACACACCAATTAGTAGCAGATTGTACAAGATGAATAAACATATAGTTCTAATTAAATGTGTGTGTGTGTGTGTGTGTGTGTGTGTGTGTAGTTAACAGCTCGCCCAGCAGCCAGCAGCTGCTCATTACTATCCTGTGTGTGTGTGTGTGTGTGTGTGCACTTTACAGTCTTTCTAATGAGGTTGACTCTACCAGTCCTAAATGTGTGTGTGTGTGTCTGTGTGTGTGTGTGTGTGTGTGTGTGTGTGTGTGTGTGTGTGTGACTCCACTACATGCACGTACCCATCATGAAGATGACCTTTGGCTTCTTCTGTTCTGTACAATAACCTGTCAGAGGAAAGAAAATCAGAGTTTAACATGTGGATCAACACACACACACACACACAGACACACATTATTCTAATTCCCCTGTTTTTGTCTTTTTAACATCCAGGCTGGTTTTGTAACAGGAGTCTGGTGTCGAGGCCTGTGAGTCCGTGGTCGTGTCCATAATGTGAATTCTGTATTATGAATTGTTCTGCAGATGATCTGCTGTTTTCTGCCGTGCTCCCAGTGATATATAATAATATCACATGACATTATTAAGCTACCACTCATATCTTACAATGTCTGATTTGACAGAAACTCAGTCGGCAAATGCAGTAATAACACTTCAGGCAAAGATGGCAGACGAGAAGCGGCTCGAGCCTCTTTAGCCACCAGGTGTATTTGTCCCTGCTGATCTTCAGTGTCTGTTTACTTTTTTGTACTAATATAAGATGTGGGCTGACGGGTGTCAATCAAACTACATCACCAGTGACCACACCCGCAACAATCAACAAGTGAGGAGAGTTTATGTGTCGTGTTATAAACGGGGTTCAAATTTGACAGCCATCGTGTGGACTAAGCAGGGTGTCCTCCTCCTCCTCCTCCTCTCTGTCCTCTGCCTGTGTCAGGGGGACGTTAGCGAAGCGACAGCTAGCTGACGAGATAAACATCAGGTCTAACGGGCAACGGCGAATCAACAGACGAGGTCTCCTCCACCTCCATTACACAATCGATACTGTTGATGTAGAACAACGCTGATGAACACATACGCACACACACACACACACACACACACACGGGGCTGCAGGGAGAACTTCATTCAGGCGCCTGGTTACATGACGTGTGACATTTACTCAGATGGAACAATATGTCTGTGATGAAATGCTGAGTGGAGTCGGCTGCTGGTTTATGAAAGGAGGCAGAGGTGGATATATGTGTAACTGCTGATAAAGGATGTTGTGTTGTGCAGCTGATAGAGGGAGAGTGTGTGTGTGTGTGTGTGTGTGTGTGTGTGCATGGTCGTCTTTTGGCTGTTTATATAGACCATCTATCAAACTCAATACTTTCATCGACTCACTTTCCGTGGTTCCCTCAGCGTACCCGATTTCCTCCTCCTCTTCAACCTGGAAAAGAAAGACAGAGTCAGATGAACATTGTGCGTCTTCTGTTTCAATACGTTGTGTCATCTATGTGCTTTCTATGTGTCACCCATTCAAAGCATATCTGAACAAGAACTTGAGATAAAGAGACAGACATGGCCAAAAGTATGCGGACACTACAGCTGAAACAATTGGTCAAGTCATCAATGAGTCTATTGTCTAACTATTTTGATAATTGACCATTTTTCAAGTTTCCTTGGTTCCAGTTTCTAAATTGTGCTGAATAAACCCTGAGCGTCTCTGGAGCAAACACACGGTCTGAAACTCTCAGCGGCTTCATTCACTGAATCACCATCACAGAGTTACAAACACATGTCCGAGTCAAAGCGGGGGCACAAAAATTGGCTAAAAGACGTTGTCTACTTGGTTTCATCTGCTCCGAGAGGAAATCTGATTCACTCGATTCAAGTCGCGCTGAGTGTCGATCCTTTCAGATATTTGAGACCATTTTCAAAAATAATTCCTCCCATGTCTCATTGCTGCAGGTTTCCATGGTTATCCTCCTCGACTTTGACCGTCTGCATCAATTTGACATCAAATAACCTGCTAATGACTCCAGTGTTCACATTTAAAAAAAAAAAAAAAAAAAAAGAATTCTTGATCTAACAGTCTGGTGACACATTGATATGAAAGAGAAAAAAAAGAGAAAAGTGAATGATTCCACTTGGATCACAGCTGATCTTTGTGTTTGTTCAGACGAGGATGATATTCAGAGCCGTGACAGAGATAAGAGCAGAAATCCTTTTAGTCCTGCTAAGCCAGAAATTCATTTTGTCCTCATTTAGTAGAAGCTTTGTTTTTTAATAAAGGGAGATAGATCATTCCCTCAGTTTAGTTAATTACTAATCTGATCCCTCAAATAGTTTAAAGCTGCCATAATCAATATTTAATCTAGCGAACGTGTGCGACATGAAAAGTTGTCGCTTGCAGGAACAAACACACAGATTTATCAGCCACCTCTGCAAATCCCCTTCATTCTATGGATCAATAATAACCACTTTAACTTGAAGCTGCATTTATTGACTTTTTTTTTTTTTGGCCACTTGGCGGCAGCAAAACACAATACTGACATGTCATCACCGCATACAGTTGCTATGGTGTTAGAAACAGCTGCTTATTCACTTATCCGAGTCCGATAGTCTCTCCTGTTAGCTCTGTTTTGGTCTCTGGCTTTGTCACTGAAAACAGCTGCCTGAGAGTCGCTGATGAGGGTCTGAATGTTATGGGCTGTAAAACCGAAACTAAGCGCTGAAAGACATCTGCAGGGTCGGGTGATAATTCTCTGTTGGTTCAGCGACTTCTTTCACTTGACACATTTCACATTTGACCTCTTGCAGCTTTAACTTATTCCCTATAATTAATAATTTGTGCCCTTATATTGCTAATTTCTTAAACTGCTAATTACTCAATTCCCCTCATTTACTTGTAGCCATTAAACCTTGAGATAGTATACTGGCATTCGTACTAACAATGATAATAAGGCAATGTAATCTCTATAAATATGAAAGTTTACATGACTTCAAACACAGTGTTTTACAGCCAACTCCCAAAATACATCATATACAACTTAGTGTAGAATGAAAATAAAACTATTAGATTCCGAACAGTGAGAATGTGAACAGGACAAAGACAAACAGACTAAAAGTGAAAATGTTATTAATTTGAAGGAATTCATTAAGCAATTTGAGGATATAAGTGATTGAATAAAGGGAAGAAAATAATCATATTAGATGGATGATTTAATAATTTAAATGAATGATTTGTAATTTGATTTGAGTCAATTATTCAACTCCCAGACGCCTAATGGACTCTGTGGTTAAGTGCTGTCTCGTTTCTGTTCGAGCGATGACGAGGCAGAGACATTTCAAAATAACAATGTTAATGGATCATTTAAAAGAAGGTGATCAGTCGGGCGAGCGCCAAGCTGTGGGAGGAGAGAGAGGAAATGTCACGAGTGCAGCTCAGTTTCTGTGTTTCTCATCAAGATGCACAACTTGAACGTTCTTTTAAAACTTGGATGCTGATGCGTTTCTTTAGTCCAAACTGGGATGTGACTCTATTATCTAACACGGCGTCCGACCTTGTGTTCGTTGGCAGTAGAAACTGTTCAGTTTGTGCAACACGTTCACAAAAATCAGGAACATAAAACCGTAATCTATTGTCTTTAAGAGCCAGGTCTGTCATTACGAGCTTCGGCTCCATGTTTCCTTTCACTTCCCACCAAAAAGCAATTAAATGTGTGAAAAGTGAGCATCTGACATTAAATGTGATAGAAAAACATCTAATATGCACATAAATGCAAGATGGCCGTCTGCCAGCTCAGTGTGCAGAGAAATACGTGTTATTATTATTCTCATTCTCATATTGTGCCCAAGTAATTTAAGTACAGACGTCTCAGGATTATATCAGGAGCAAAAGGGCAAAAACAATATTAAGAAAAAGGCGTGTGCTCACTGAACAGATAATAAAAGCTGAATGCAAAAAAAGTTTCGAGCACAACTACGATGTTTTGACGTTACATCTTCATCATGTGTGCATATCTATTCATATGGTGCTTGAGTGAATGTTGGCAAATCATGGTATAGTTTCTATCTTACTAAGAAGGTTTGGACACCAGATACAGCAGTAAAAATAACTAATATCACAATGTACTAGATGATAATTGGTCATTAATGAAATAGCTCAACAAGAAGATAATAGACAATAGTCTCGTCTTGGCCCCTGAGAAGATGTAGTATTGAGGATATTTATCCAACAGCCTCAGTATTTCCGCCCTACAGTCGCTGGTGTATCTGACTGAAGTGATGCTGTGTGAAATACAAATTGCTCTCCCCGTTCTGCGCCCAAACAATGAAGCCGACTTGTTTTTGTATTCTACGGAGCAATTTGCAGCGTGGAGACATCCGGCTGTCAGTAACTGTCAGAAAGCAGCTTGGCATCATCCGCAGACGGACGACTGAAGAAAACGACAACCTCCCCTGACATTTCCATCTATTACCGGCTCCTGACCTTGCATCGCTCTGAAACCGACTTCTAATGGTTGTGATTTAGACGCGTGGCCGCCGGCGGAGGGGTCGACGCAGAGCTCCGTACAGTAGAGACCTAGAATGAAGCGAGGCAGAGATCTATTCGTGTTAAATAAATGGCGTCAGTGTGGGGGAGTGCTGGGTGTCGACGGCGAGCCAGCTTGGCATGTGGGTACACCAACTGGTCTGATGAGTCAGAGAGAGAGAGGAACACACGCACAGCACGCGCCGCTTACACGTGACGGAGACGGGATATGTATATAAACACATACAAACGCTCGTTTTTGAAAATGTATGTCGGTGCGTTTTACACACAGCGACACAGAAACACACACTCCGATGCCAAAGGCCCAAAACAAAGCCTAAAGTCTGAGTCCACATTAGCAGCTCTGTGATGCTGATCACACACCCAAGAGAAAAGTGTTGAAATAGCTGCTGGTGAGGCAATGTTTTCTCTCACTCATCCAATAGTTGTTGAGATATTTCAGTCTTGATCAAACAGAGCGACACCGCCGTAACTAAAAATCCACTACTGTCATCCAGTCCTGCTCATTAACATCCAACACAGTCTACAGAGATAGTAACAGGTAGCTGGTGTAGCTTCTTGGCAGTAGTTGAATGTAACTAAGTACATTTGCTCAAGTACTGCACTTATGTACAATTATGACTTACTAGTACTTTACATGAATATACGATTTCATGTTACTATATACTACGACTCCACTACATTTCACTGTGAATGTGAATTCCCTCGCATTATAACTGAAGACATTACTTCTCTGCACTGCTGGAAAGTAACTAAGTACATCTACTCAAGTACTGTGCTTAAGTACAAATTTGTAATACTTTTATGCTGCTTAGATCTTCTACTCCACTAGATTTCAGAGGGGAATGTTGTTCTTTTTACTCCGCTACATTTATCTGATAAATGTTACTTCTTTAGTTACTTTGCATGTTCAGATTGATACAAATTAATTCTTATAAGTAATTAGTAATTATAATGATGCATAATTAATTATAATTAACAAATCAATTTTGTATTAGTCTACATTATTGTAAACTCCCCAGTAATCAGTTGCAATCAGCCCCACATTTGTCAGCAAAGTCAAACGCTTCACGTTTTATGATCAAATAAAATAATGTCACAATTCAAAGTATATATCAGGAACAATGATTGTATTTTGCAGATGTTTCAGTCAGAGGGTGAAGAAAAGCATTCGTTAATCTTCTACTTGATACAAATATGAAATATCACTGGACTTTACGAGGTTTCACATTATCATTAACTTCAGTTGTGGAAGTAAAGGAAGAGTCGAGGCATCAACAAAGACATCGACACACTCTGCGTCTTCTGTGGCTAAAAATCCCACTAACATCTAATGGAGCAGGACGATGATGACGACAATGATGATGATGAAATTATCTCTCAGTCTTTATCTCTGCTAATAATTCCTTCACATCAGAGTCTCCCGGTGAGTCACTTGTGTGATCTAATCAAATAAGCCGAGGCTGTCGCCCTCAGCTCATTATATTCAAACCTCAGGACCACGATATTGAACCGTCGTGTCTGTCTCAAAATGAATCTGGAGATGCTCTGGTGGGGTGAGGAACGCTCATCATCATCCTCATCATCATCATCATCATCATCATCATCATCAGAAAGCAGCTGCACAATGACCTGCACATCTCTTCACTTACTGAAGCACATTACAGACTTAAATCATTTTTACCTTTCACAAATCCACAATCATTTATCTGCAGTGATGTACTACATTTCCCAGAATGCCACTGGTACTGTTCAGAGAAAAAGCCTGGAGCTGCAAACATCTGGGTTCCCTTTTTGTGCCTTTGTAGTTCTTTTAAATCACTGTTTCCAAATCACAGGAGCTAATCACTGTTTTTGTTCTTCTTCTGTGGTTTAACAACTGAATCAGATAAAAAACAAACAAACACCGAGAACAATAAATTGTTGCTTTGCTGATAAATCATGAAATAGACACCCAGCAGAGTTTGGGAGCTACATGAAAGTCACAACAGGGAAGCAGCGGCGGAAGAAGTAATCAGATCCTTTACTTAAGTAAAAGTACCAGTACATGAATGTAAATGTACTCAATTACAATCAAAAGTCCTGCAGTCAAAATCCTACTGAGTAAAGTAAGTATTATCAGTTACATGATAAATCTGAGGGGTCGTGAGATGATTAATGGGAGGTCTAGTCTTTGCTTTTTATGTGAAATATTGGAACAGTTGAAATTAATGTTTAAGTGAGAAGTTCAAAGGAGATCATCAAAACGCAAGGTGACACGGGGTCAAAACCTACAAAGGTTGGGAACAACTCCTTTAACCTTTATCAATGTCTGAGCTGTCAGATGAAAGAAGAGGAGTACAAAGTAGAATATTTAAGTAGCGTAAAAGTACAAGTACCACAAATGTAGATGTACTTAGTTACTTTCCAGCAGAGAAGTAATATATTTAGTTATAATGTGGGGGAAATGTGAGTGTTTGAATCTGATGTTTTGAATGTTTTGCTTTGAAGGTTAAGCTTTTTTGGTGTTTTCATGGTCACCTTTCAACCCAAAATGGATCCTTTTTGAATACTTCCTGTAACGTAATTGAAGAAATTCCTATTTAGTTTGTATTGAGAACTGAGAGTCTCTTGTTCTTTGATTCTGAAAGACGCCGTAACCGTTCACATTTAGCCAGATATAAGCTTGAATAGGAAATCGAACATGTATCAAACAAAAAGAGGTGAAAGCAAAGAAACATAAAGCTCATCCACGTTAGACCTTCTTTCATTGGGGATGAATTAGATCAAACTCAAGAAACAATTGGAGGAAAATGTCCACAAGCTTTGACACCAGAGGCCCAAAAATAGCCACTGTGTCCTTCTGTCCCCCTCCTCTGGCACCTTCTGCGGATCAGCACGCTAACAAAATCCATCTCCACAAATATGGGATGACAAGGCTGCACAGCGTCTTCGTTCCACTTCACAGAAAAGAGTGTCACTGCTCGCCACAGGAAGTGCTGCACAGGGACGTCGCCGTCTCCAACGAGCCGGCTGTGTTTGCACTCTCCTCCTCGTCCTCGAGCCGCTCCGTGGTTTCCTCCACAAGGATTACCGCCGCACTGTATTGATAGACCGGCCTTTATCCTGCCTCTGAATGTGTCTGAATAACGATGAGTAGGTGACATTGGTCAATAATGATCGACCAGCCTCGCTCCACGTCCGCTTTCATCCTGCATGACTAAGAGTGTTTTATGAGGACATCGCAGCCGTGAAGCCACGCAGCAGGATGTTGGCTGGCAGGTAACATCCAGCTGTGAGAGTAATTCTGTTTGGGAACAAGGCCGATGAAGACGACACACTGCGACACGCTCGGTGGACACGACACATGTCCATACAGGCTGAAGACCTGCAGCCTTCCAAAACTGAAGGAGACCATTATGTGCCAATGTTCTGAGCTAATGATGCACCATCAGTCCATGATGATAAAGTATTGAACATCTGTATTTGACAAAACAATCTGACCACAAGAGTTATTTATTAGCTGCTCAAGCTTTTAAATGATTCTTTCTGGACACTTCAAGGACTTTGCATCCATTTTGGCTGAAAGAGATTGAAAATTTTATGATGTGTTGTCCAGACGTAAAAGCTCCATATTAAATGTAAGTAGTACATTTACTCAAGTACTGTGTAATTTTGAGGTACTTTACTGAAGTACATCCAATGTATGCTTCTTTATAATCCCACATTAACACTGGCTCTGTTCTATTCAAGTTTACGCCATGACAGTGAGTCAGCAAACACAACACCAGGACCCCGAAACTGAGGCAGCCGTCATTAATCGTGTTAATTAAAGCTGTGCTTTACCTGCTGCGACGTGTAGGTTTCCTCATCAGTTCTACTCTGGGAGAAATATCGACTTTTAAATCGAAAAAGACTGAAATCAGTATTCAGCTGCTTCCCCACATTTATGTAGATCCGTAATTAAAGTAAAGATTCAAAGCTTACAATATTTACTGCTGATCAAAATACTCAAACTACCAAAAGTAAATTATCACTAGAAGCTCATGAGTGTGAATACGTTGTGCTGTATGTGAGTGAAAAGGAGCTGCTGAGAGAGAGAATACGCAAAACCCATCCCTGGTTAGAAAAACAATAAAGAGCCTCCATCTGATCTGACAGCCACATTGCCAAGAACAGAGAAATTAAGTGGAAGGCAAACACAGAGAAGCTGAAGAGAGAGCGGCTGAGCGATTCGTTAGTTGACACTCAGAGGAGGATGGGAAATGAGACAGAGGGTCAGGGTGATGTTTCCCTGCTGCGCCACGACTGTGTGGAGGAACGACGCTCGTCCGCACCCTCGCCAAGTATTACGCAACGGCCTTCTCCGTCTCTGGACGTGCGCTCCGCTGAATCATCCGGCCTTTGAAACGAGTTCACCGGTTGCCATTTTTTGAAAAGATAATTTGCAGATTGTCACGTGTGTTTCGGAGAGAGGGAGAGCAGAAGATGTGGAAATGAGGGGAAGAAGGTTTTTTTTTTTATTGTTGACGGTGGTGATTCAAAAATCTAAATCAGTAAGGGGATAAAAACATCACTGTGAAAGGACGATAAGATTGTGGTTAAGTTAGTCTAGATGATGATACTGAAAGAAGGTTGTAAGAAGGATGATTGAGGTGAAAGGAGCATTTAGATGTTTGACATTTACTGACTGAGTTTGTGTTCATTGTCCTGTTAAAGGCTGCCGATGACTGTTGATGGGTAAAGTCAAACGTTCCTAATGCAATGACATTAGAGTTTTATTCCTCTGCTTTGGGTTGTGGCTGCATGTGTGTGTAGACAGGAAGTTAATCTGAAATTTAATTACAGACTGGTAGAAAAATTCTCCTTAATAGCACTTGGTGTCAAACCTCAATGCTTTGATCAGAATATGTCCAAAGCATCGAGACACAAAAGTGATCATTTCATGGGTTGTCAGGTCTTGTTGTTTGGTCTTAACAGACAAAAGTTTCCCCTCCTCAAAGTAAGAAATCACAAAAGCAGTGACACAGCGAAAAAAATGTCAGATCACCTTCCACATTGAAGTAGAAATGGTTTGTAATCTCACCTCATCGTACTTGCAGGCAACATCTGCCAGGCTGCTGGTTTCCCCCAGTAGACTGAGATCCAGCTCACTGGGACCTGAACACAAACAGAACAAGCATCAGACTGAGATTCTCTTCATTCACTTCAGATGACTGGTTTCTTACAGGAGGTTTAACTGTGCAAATTAAGATTTCTAGACACTTAAGTGACCTTTGGAACTTTTTAAAAAAAATAATAAATAAATAAATGTCTTGCATATTTTATAATCTCACTCATGCAACATTGATCATTTGTCTTCCAGGCAGTTTAGCTGCCACATTTCATCAGTCTCAGTTTTTTTTCTTTTATGTAACATGTATTTTACATTCAAATTCTTAACATTGCAACTCATGATTATCTTTATTTTCATTCTTTGTCTTGGAGCCCATAGAGACACATCTTCAAATGGCTTGTTTGTCTGGGTCTAAAACAAGATATTACTTTATAATAATATCCATCTAAATATGCTTTTGCACATTATGTTGCTAACTCTCACAGACGACAGTTCAGTGAAAGGAATAAGAGAAAGTCACGCCCATAATTCATGCACAGTATCATGAGGCTGGGAATAAGTTGGATAAACCTGAGAAAAGCAGCAGCCCCTCAAATTTAAGAAGCTGGAAACGGTGAGTCTTTAAGGTTTTTGCTTGATAAATGATAAATTCATTGTTAAATTGATTATTCTGTCGACACATAGTTTTCCTAGTCACAGCTCAAGACTGGAAAATGGAAGCGTAATCAGAACGAGTCTAATTTGACATCAAACATGAGAAAATCCAAAATGTTTCTTGATCGTTATTTCAGCAGATTGTTGTCTTTGCATTAGAGCTCATTTAGTCTCATATGTACCACTACAGTTTGCAATACTATAAAAAACCTCCAGATGTAAACCTCTGCTAAACCATCTGCATTTTCATGTTCAATCCGAGCAACACGGTTTAAAGAGGCAAATCAAATGTCATCCCGGTTCATTTTGGCCCCATAAACACTTGAACCTGAACTGAACTTCCTGTCAGAAATCTGCCGAGGGCGACGCAGTGATAAATCCTAACACGTAGCATCTTCATCCTCTTCCTCAGTGGAAATGGGTCGTGAATAACGCTTCCCCTCGGCAGATTTCACTTCCTGTGCCAGAGCCTCCTGAACAGAGAACTGGGTTAGATTCTGCGAGGATGCGGCTTCAGACGACTCCCGAGAGACACGAGCTGTGAATTTCTTAGATGCATTATGTTAAAATGTGTCAGAATGCAGCAGATTTACGGAGGAAATCAGCCGAGGACGAAAAACAAACTGTCCTGTGTCCTCTCTGCGGTTCAGAGAGTCAGCAGCATGTCAGGGTGCGTCTCGCCTTTGGGAAGCGAGCGGCCGAGGTTTGACAGCGTGGACGGTTTTGTTTTGTTGATGTCAGGTGGACGAAGCTGCAGTCGCTTCAGGTTGGTCCACATGTGCTGCTGCGATAATCATCTCCTCCCTTTAGGGAGAAATATGGCACTAGAAGCAGCAGGTGGACGAGGAGGCAGCTCCTCTTAAAGACTTTGTCTTAACGACGTCCAATCTATTTCATTTTCCTGCAGCTTTCCCTTGTACTTCTCCATGCGGGCAGATTGATGCAATTCCACCTGATCTTGAGATTTTTTCCAAAGTGTATTTGAGTTTCAGGGAGCAGAAATAGACCTTTTCAGTGCTCCTTTTCAAACTGTAGTGCACTCAGTGTTTTCTCCTCTTTTATGTCTGGGCGTCTATTGTGAGGCTCCATTATACAGAAAGCATACGACGTCTTGATAAATG
Source organism: Holacanthus passer (assembly GCA_025331565.1). NCBI lineage: Eukaryota > Metazoa > Chordata > Actinopteri > Pomacanthidae > Holacanthus > Holacanthus passer. The sequence goes on along the minus strand of JAFREQ010000126.1, from coordinate 1,149,113 downwards.
CACAGATGTCCCGCTGCTCTTAAATGCATCTAAAAGTGCAGCGGCGTAACTGCTGCATGTAAGTGGACTCTTGATTGAAAGCTCTCTCAATCAATCACACTCTAAATGAGGAACACATCAGCTTATTATCTTAAGAATATAATGAGATTTTGAGGCTTTCTGCTGCCACCGATCGAACGAGAGACTGAGCGTTACTCATTTTTACCAAAGATCTGTGTTTGAGATTTTGCAGGCTTTGTGCAACTCGAGTGGTTTGAGTACACCTGCGTCTGTTTGGTGGTTTCAGTGTCCTGTCATGAAGCAGGCTGCTCTCGAGTGTGAGCAGAGGAGCTGCAGGAGTGTGTCAGGTAGCTGTCAAGTAGCACCAGGCAATTTTCATGTCAAGGATCACTGGGAATGTGAGCTGCAGTCTTATTATGTGCCCTGACGTGCAGATTCTAAAGAGACAAACTGCTTTTTATGGATGTTTTGTGGGTCAAGTTTTGAATAATGATGCCACATCCGAACTTTCCCGAACACCACCGAGCCGATCGTTTGGTTGGGCAGAAGCTCTCTCTGCATCTAAACATATCTTCTCCTACTGTACTATTTCGAGGTGCCATATGTTCTCTCATGGTGATTCTGCACCTCGTGACACGAACCCCAATTTCCTCCTGAGCGAATCTGTTGTGGCAAATCTGCTCCAAAATGTCTCACAAAATTACCGACACTGAACTGAAAGAAGAAAAAGTGGTAACTTGATCATTTGTCATCAATAACCAATGTTCATCATGAATTCCTCTAATTCAGCTTCCTGCTGTGCCCGAACAGAACATAAACTTTAAACAAGCCAAGTGACGTTTATTCATACGGCCCAAAAACACAAGTTGCTCTTAGAGGGTTTTATAATCTGAATCAGAACTTGAATTAGAATCTGCAAGCATACAAAGATTTGCATGTTGGATTTGCTCCACAAATACAACATGGCAGAACAAGAATAAAAAAATAAGCCAAAGTAAGATGATAATAAATGATAAAATGAAACAGGAATAGGAAAAATAAAATCTAAACTCTATTTATAGACAATCATGATTTGCAGCTTTGCAAGAAATATCCTTGGATACAGTGCATCATGCCTCATTCACCAATTCAGGACAAAGATCAGATTTTTTATATCTATAACATACGATGAATAACTACAAAACGACACAGCTACACAGTAAAGACATTAACTGTTCCTTTTTCAGCCGACTCCCTGAAAATGAAGAATCATTTTACTGAACTAAAATGTTCTCCAGTAAAACAGTGAGCGGCCTTGGCACGGCAGAAGCTGTGGGATTTCTGTTCTGTGTTGGAAGAGTTAGAGGTTACACCTACACTTTATTACAATGAAAAATAATGACTGCAACCAAAAAAAAAAAACCAGGCAGCTGAGATCTAAAAAACCTTCCTCATCTCGATCGGTTATATCATCACTGCAGAAACACACCTGCAGACTGATCATGTGTTTTCAGACATTCGGTCAAACGTCCCTGATCTGAAGCAGTCAGTGATCGGCTCCATACATACAGCCTCCGTCAGGATGTCTGATCACAGGCTGACTCCAACCTTGTTGATTCACTTTTTCCCACAAAGCCGGCTTGGCCCTGCTTCTCCGGTTGCTATGCCAGCTCTTTCAGTAACCAGGGAGCTGGTGGGTGTTTTTGGTTTCTCTCTCTCTCCTCGTGCATGTGAAGCGTTCTGCAGAGGCCTTTCTGCACTGTTCACATGTATCAGTATGTCTTAAAAAGCAAGAACCCCCCCTGAGCTTGCTCTTTACTCCGGCTGCTGGTGTTTTGATGCTTATCTGTTGCATCATGTTTCATCATCGTTTGGCCAACAGCTACTGTAAAAAAGACCTTCTACTATATAATACGTACATCATGATTTCTCCATCTGTCACGACTTGGCCTTTACAAACCCTCCTTCTGGGAACCTTAAATTTGATCTCATCGCTTTTGCACTGTTGCACAAACACTCTGGTGCAAGTAAAAATCCTGCATTAAATATTTTACATATTGATGCTTTGATGTATTTGTTGATTATATTGTTTGACAGTAAATTGGGCTCCTGTATTATGTATTTCTAATCTACATCTACAAAGTAACTAAAGACGTCAAACAGAACCAGTGGAGATAAAGATCCAGCTCATCAGTTTTTAAACGTGTCTGAACATAAATCATCTCTTGAATCGTCTATAAAACAAGTGTTGGTCTCACCGGCTGCAGGCTCTTTTGAAGGGAACAGCTTGTTGTCCAGAGTCATGCTGATGTCACAGAAGACCTCCTCCTCGTCTCGGTCGGCGTCCAACTGAGGGAAGAGAAAAACAAAAAAATCAGCTTTGATGCCTAATTTTTTCTGACAGAAGTGACAGATACACAGAAGTTGCGACCTGAACCTCTCAGACATGTCGGACACGCTCGGTCTGTTCACCTCCAGAACGAGACTCATTATGAAATCAAACATCAAGAAACGAGCTCTGATGCCGTGAGTTACACGCTCGGGTTATTCTGCATTCATCACACACCGGAAGCTTTAATAACACTGGATTAATTAGCCTCCCTTCTGTGTCAATCGGCCTCTTTCACATTATTCACAGGCCGACCGGCTTCCTTTGCTCGTACAGTAGCTGCAAATTGACCATGAAGAATCTGCTTTGGGAGCAAACTGGAAGCTGATTGAAGCAGACTTCTCCTCCTCCCTAATCTGCTCTTTGGCCGTCCCTCTGCTCTCGTCAGGGCCGGTGATGAGCGGCTGAAAGGCGACCTCGTGCATAAAGGAACAGGTGAAAACAAACAGGCCTAATCAGCCTCCAGGTGTGTGACTCCACTTCCTCGACATGCAAACTAAACAAAGAAGTGAATGAATGTCAGCCGCGGGAGTGGAGGTCAGGGGAAATGTTAAGATAAGGATAATGGCACCGACAGCCAGCTTCCTCCTGGGGTTTCCATGGTAACAACCTAAAAAAGGAGGAGAGACCGTCTGAGTTCGCCGTCGACTACGTAGGAGAGTCCCCCGAGCCCCCGAGGGCCCCGCCGGTCCACCTGAGAAGACGAGCGGAAGGGTTCAAACAGAGGATTCCCCGGAGAGCGAGGCATTGGAAAACCCATCAGAGGCACTCAGAGCTCTCAGCGCCTGTCGTGACGAGCGGAGGAAGCCGCTGTCACTCAGCAGCGTCTTCATAAACGTGTCCCTACTCCCACAGAGAGGCTCCGTATAATCCATTTATACTTTACAAGAAACTGCCCGAGACTCTTAAGAGACAACGTGCCATTTTTCAAGGACAGTTTAAGAGCTTTAACTTTTTGGAGAAAAGCTCGAGTGTCATCCGAATGACTCAGAGTCATGACGACGGCTCCTCAGGCAGACGACAAGGACTCGGCTCGATTGTCATTGGAAAATCAGAGCACAATGAGGCTAGTAATCAAAACTAATTCTGCATCCACGCAAAGCCGGATAAATCTGAAAACACTGTGTCCACACTTTTCTGGCAGTGGAAGAAGTATTCAGACATTCAACGTTTTTCTCTTGTAGTTGACTGAGGTTGAGCTGATTTTTAATTCTTATATTTAATGAAAGAATAATGATTTGAATGTTTCATGGATTATTTTCTTAGTCAATCAATTCACTCCATATTGTATTAGCGTGACAGTAAAACAGACTCAAAGTGACGCCTTCAGTATCTTGTTTTGTCCGACCAACTGTCCAAACCTCAAAATGATTCCGTTTCCTAATTGAGAACCAGTTCCACTTTTCCATTTTTCTTCTTTTTATGTCTTTGCCACCTAGTAACTTGTTTTTGAAGAGTGCTATATAAAAGTGCTATATATATAAAGTTATTATTATTACAGTTAAAGTTACATTTCACAGTCCACAAACACATTAACTCTCCAAAATAAATTGTTTTAAAATTGACAGAGAGAAAAGCAACAGTCAATCATGTCTTCAGCCGTTAACAGTCGAATGTAATGTATTACCTTCATGTACTGAACATATAAAATATAAAAAAACATGCATCTTGTTATGAAGCCGACAGATAAAGTGAAGTGAGCTGAAAGCCCTCATCCATTATCTCAAAGAGCTCAGAGAAGGAGGCGTAGATTAAAGGAAGGGGATGAATCGAGTCCTGAGCTTTGAGACATCTCAAAGCAGCAGCAAACTTCTTCAAGGTTTTGATCTAAAAAAAGAAAAATTCTTATAGCTTCCCTGGAAAATCAGAACAATACACGGAGTCAAGTTTTTTCATGTTACATAAAACTCAATGTTCTCAAGACAGAAGACATCAAGATGTAAAAATAACAGATATAAAGAGGTATTAAAGACGCGAAACTTCAGGTTATTCATTTTCAGAGACGTCTTGAAATGCAGAACACAGTTGTTCACACTCTCACTGATCAGTCACAAAGCCTGAGTCTCATTTGTATTTCAGGAATAATGAACGAGCACCTTGTAACCATCCCTGGAGAGATAAGACACCCAGAAAGATGCAGCGAGGTGTCTTTTGTTTGCTCGTATCGCCGTTGCATCTCGCAGCATGTGGGAAGGAAGCTGAGGCTGAACTCACTCAGGGAATATTTAATTAGATAGGTCCTTTTTCTTAGAATGACAGGACGCCTTCAATTGAGGCCACAACAAACTATTATCTCTCCCCCGCTGCAATTTCCGGCGTGAAGGTGTGTGTGTGTGTGTGTGTTTGATAAGTTGAGTCATCCTGCGTGGAAAAAACATTCGTCGTCACTTTTTACCCAAGAATCTTGTTTCAGATGAACAAGTTCAACAAAAAACGCTGAGCAATTGTTCATCAGTGGCCAAAACAAGACAATAATTCAATGAAATATAGAAAATTAATAGACTTGTATAATGACAATTCAGTCTTTCCATCTCAGCGTTGACGACGTGGAGGAATGAGTCATTCCGATTGTTCCTTTATGGAGTTAGGCCTTCCTATATTGGACCTGACATTTCAAATGAAAGGATAACTTTCACACAGAAAAGCCTTTTGCTGAGCGAAAGCAATTAAGCCTCAGAGGTTATTGCATCCATTGTTCGAGAACGTCCTGAGATAATGAGCGAAGAGCATCAGAAGTTAACCTCATTTTTAAAATCTGTGCTATAAGAGGGAAATTAGAGTTCACACACGTTAGATGTTTTTTATTCTGTTGTAGTTCATTAGAAGACGATCAGTTGCTGTTTAGACAACAGAACAAAGTAAATGAGAGAAAGTTTATGAGTTCATGAAGTTTAATGAAAAGCTGAATATGTTCTGCGTGAATGTAAAATCACTGCCTCTGTTCATTGGTGCAAACACCTGAGACAAACAGCCTCTATTTAGCTGCAGTTTTTCCCTTAAATGTGCTGCTTTTACTAAGAGGATGCTGCTACTCGTCCATGTTCGATGTCTCCTTTTATCGTTCAGTCTATTAATCCATCAGTCAATCAACATCAACTATGAATCGCTTCAGTCATTTTTCAAAATTCAACGATTCCAGCTTATCACACTGGCGGATTTGTTGATTTCTTTGTATGAATTATTGTCAATGTAAGATTTTCAAGTTTTGGGCTTTTGGTCAAACAAAACAAGATGTTTGAAGATTTCGCTGCAAAGTTGTGTGGCATTTTTTCCACAATCTTTTAAACAATTAATTGAAAAAATAATAATGTGATTATCAATAATGACCACAAGGTCAGAGCCGTCTTTTTTGTAGCAAACTGATTTCTTAAATTCCTCTAAATACGAGAAACACTTTTAAAGAAACTAGACTTAAAGAAACTTGATTCCTTCAGCTAGATTTCTCCTGGAGGACAGCAATTCATTTGGCATGTTGACAGCCATGTTACCGGATTTCTGATCGTTTCTTTACATGTGCATATGTGAACATGTGGCGGCGAGCAGGTCGTGAATGTAATGTTAAAACACTTGACGCTGCATGTTTCACCAACACTCCCTGAAGTCTCCCCACACTTTACTCTATTTCCCAGCAGCGCACAGCTCAAGCCAGAATAAGCCGTCTTTTGTTTGTCATGACTGAGCAATATTGATCCAGCTCATTCATTAATCCATCATGCGGAACGACGCTGCTCCTTGTTACAAAGCACAGATGAAAAAATCAGGTACAAACTCTACACTGAGAGAAAATGAAACAATAATTGACACAATAGACCTCAGGGGGGGATTTACGACTATTAATCCGTTACACAGCTGCACGGTTTTATCCTTTAATGAACATCATTGTTAATCTGTCCTCTGTTCAGGATTAACAATCAGCGACAGCACAAACACTGACTCAGTTTTATGAGTCACAAGATTGCGTGTGTGTCATGTAAAGAATTTGCTGGTGGTCGACAGACTGCTGAAGAAAGTCCCTCCGTACCAGCGTCACGTGGATAAAGATGAAACTTCCTCTGATCAGAGCTGATGTTTTCTCTGCTTCCTGTTTTCAGTTTTTAAACTTGTTTGCCGTGTTTGGATAAACGTCGAATCAGAACATCTCAAGGGTCTGCTCACGCTCATAAACACACACACACAAACACGACGCGTTCAAGTTCCGCAGGACTAAATGTGACATAAACAACGTCTTGTTGTTCGGCAGCTCAAGAACCGAAGGTGTGAAAAGACAAGACGCACTTCTTCTTCTGCAAGTGTCAGCTGAAAGAAACAATCTCTGAGTGAGAATCCTCTTCATGTCCACTGCAAATATAAACATAAATAGACTTATCTCTCTGCAAAGCTCTCGTGATTTTATTTCGAAAGAGCGAAAGTGTTCAGCGCAGGCATAAATTGTCATGTTTTCTGAGCTGTCAAGCCTGAGATTGCAGGGAGTTTGACAAGCGAGAAGGTAGGAGGAGTGACGCCGTGTGTCTGAGACCGTTGAGGCTGAGACACCACAAAGAGAGAAGCGACAGCAATTCACAGGAGAGATGATCCATCAATAAGCTCCGCAAATGTTCAAATCACTCGAGTGAGGACGGCAGACTTCTTTCATTCGCAGGTACAGAGGGAGAGGAAATTGGTCTTAGCCAAGGTGTTTTCACAAAAACACAGCATTGCATGTAGGGACAACATACCTGCGAGGGATCCAGGTGATTCTGTTTTTATAGCAGATGTAAAAAGTCAGCTGATATGATTTACAGCTCTGTGTTGTGATATCGTTTAACCAATTACATCTGCCATAAACTACAGGAGTGAACAAACATGTCTCTTAAATCTATACGTGTAGCAGTGACTGTCCATTTACAGCACATTATATTTACAATATGGCTAAAAAAAATCTCATCAGGACCAACCTCATCTTTCCTGAATCACTTGTACTGAAGGGCTGAGGAGCGAGAAGCTGCCAAAGCCTTTAGGGCAGTTTTCCTTAGTTTCATACACTTTAGTTTCAGGTTAATAGAGAATAAATATGGTGCAGGACTTGCTTTTCCTGGACTGAAATAAAAGAATGGAGTGTTCTGCTGCAACTCCTCAAAGATGTTGATGTGAAGCTTTGTCAAAAAGTTTTCATCACATTCATGATCTGAAGTCTGATGTGGTTACATAACAGGTTGCATAATGGTTGCATATAGTTAGAGACGAATTTACAGCAAAAACCAAACACTGCACTGCTTAAAAGACAAAGCACTTCAGAATCTTTCACTCAGCGTGTCTCAATTAAATCGGCTCCACTGGGAATACAGGGAGGATGTGCAGAGATTTACAAAAGCTAGCAGGCTACAGAAACTTTATCTCCAGTTTGATGCTGGTTCAGATGGACACGTTCAAACTAGTTCATAATAACTGCACAGCAATTTTATCTGTGGGTTTTATTACTCAAAATTACACTTGACAGTAACATAACTGTGAAATTTTGGGTGGAAGATGTCAAATTGAAAAAAGATTATTTTGGAACAGTTAAAAACACTTTTCACCAGCGTGTTATTAAACCGCAGTTATAGAGGATTGCTTTGGAAATTCAGCTGCACAGCTTTAAAACCAGAAGCCGGGATCACATTACTTCATGGCCTGTCACAAAGTATTTTATCCCTTTATCCTGTTTGTGCTTTCACCTGCCTCTCTTTCAGCTGTTTGCCTTATTTTTGTATTTTATTTTTATTGTTTTCCTTTATCTTTGTTTTTATGCTGCAGCTTTGCAACCTTAGTTTGAAAAAGTGCTCTCGATATATAGTTTTTGAAATGATTACAAGGAGATAACATATTATTCCTCGCACAGAATGTCAGGATGATAAATAATGTGCATGAATAATGTGCACAGTAGGAAGGCAAATAAGAAGAGATACTGGATCGAATTCAGGCTCAGTCCCCAACATGTTCTGCATTTCACACGCGACTGCTTCGCTGTATTTTTGTAATTTGGGACAGGACCATAGAGAATGTGTGAGACTGCCAGTGTTGGTTTTGCATATAAGGCACAATGAAGAGATGGTGGGCTTAACCTTGGAAACATCATGGATTTATCAACGATTAATCCTTAATTTATCAATTGTCATTTTAAAGAAAAAACATACCACCATACCATAATTCATTTAATAATTATATAATAATAAATTCAGTATCAGATTCTAAATTGTGACTTAGTCTCCTATGATAGTAAACTGAATATCTAGACAGATATCTAGAAAACTTTCTGACATTTTATGGACCAAACAATTAACTGATCAGTAAAGAAAGTTGTCAGAACAACTTTGCCCAGAAATGGCAAAATCATGATTAAAATCAGAAACTGTCTAATCAAAAATACCCGTAAAGAACAGTATGAATTGTTCAAAATGGACCATCTTGCCCAGTGCATGCTGGGAGAGGCTCTTGGCGAAGCTTGTGGAGAAAATAGACGGATGGAAGAAAAAACATGGCAAATATTTTGCACAGAAGTGAGATTCATGAACTGTGAAGAAATGAGACAGCAGGGGAAACAGGGAGCCGGACAAGAACGCAATAAGCAGAATATGAAAAGACAATATTCCAAAATAAATTGGAAAAGATATTGCGCTGGAGAAAATATACTTTTTTTTATCTCCAATAAAAATACAGACACAGATTTAATTCCAATGCGTCTCGAGTCCCAGAGTCGTTAAGTGTTGTTCGCTTCACTGGCATTTCCACTTTTACTCGTAGAGCATCGACCACAGAAGGCGGGCAGAGAGCGCTGACACTAAACTGCAGGCTCTGTTGTTGTTTCTCAAGTTAATGCGAGCGCCACTGGAGATTATCCTGTGCGTTTGATTTTATAGATGCCCCGAGACAACAATTGAAAAGCATGCAAACAACACGTCTTTCTCCCAGTAATACAGCGGAGGAGGTATTCAGTTTTCCCTCTGCTGCGAGGAAGACGGCGCTGCGCTGAGACTGAGACAGATCAATAAGACTCCCACCAGAAGAGCGGCCAGCCGCTTCCTCTTGGCTGCAGGGACCAATCGCTCTGTTCACGCCTGCCTCACACAAACCGAGGTCCATGCCCCTGTGCACCAAAGCACACAAAGTAATGAAGATCCCAGTGGTCTCCAATTAACACCAGCTCCTCTGTTCCAGCAGGCAACAGTCTGCTGACGCCTCCTTGAGTTCGTCTCCTTCTGCCTCTTTCAGTGTGTTAGGAATGACATGATTACTGAGTGTGCACACACCTGTAAGAATGTTAATGCCGAACACTTTCACACTTGTTAGTGTAGAGATTGATACAAGCACTGAGAGGGATCATGGCATTTTTTGTCCGTCTGGCATTATCGAGCCTAAGAATATTCAATAGATCATCTTGCAACATGGACTCTGCTTCAGGAAGAAAGGAAGTTGGACTTGCTCAACAACCCTCCATCACCTCAGCCTCCACATCCTTACTTCCTGTCTCATTGCATGACGAACACACTACTTCCTGTTTTGGCGCTGAAAGTTGCCATTAGATGCAGAATCAGTCAATGTGAATGTAACTAATAGAGACAATGGGCATAATAAGACACACACACTGTTCCACAGGCCTTACCGTAACAATAAGGCCTCTCTCCTGGAAGTATTTGACCAGAGGAATGGTGTTTTGTTTGAAGTTGGTCAGGCGGCGGTCGATGGCCTTGGGGTTGTCGTCCGGTCGTCCCTGCTGCTCGGCTCGTTTGTGCAGCCTCTCCTTCAAACGGTGGTTGGTGCAGGCCAGGAACACCACCAGGTCGGGAGTGCAGATCTGCCGGGAGAGAGGACGTGTGAAACGTGACGGCTAAGCCCACACCGCTCAGATTAACTCTCATTCATACTGAGGGACCCTCAGTCTCAGAGCAGCGAAGTGGGAACCAGAGAAGCAGCTCGGTGTCAGTCTCATTTTTAAATTCAATGCGCTAAGGTCAAAATGTCAAAACTGCAGTTCACACAAGAATAAAGACTTCACTCTCAGGAAGGTCTGAACAGATTGGGTATATAATTTTTTGAGCAGTTTTGAATTTTGAAGCAAGTCCAGCACCTGAATTTCACTGGATCGAATCACTTTTAAGACTGAAGCACTGAAAATAGCCTGTAGCTGCTCCACTGGTGATGCAGTTTTAATACAGGTGGGATTATGAGTTAAACATAATATGTATTTTCCCAACAGGAGATGAGAACAGTTACCTGCCACACACACGCAGACAGATTTTCTTCGTGACTTTCTGTGATTGCAGATGATCACAGGAGTTCTTTTTAGTGACGTGAGTAACAGCAAATGACATTTTAGGCGCGATCACACGTGCAGCCTTTTCCGTAACTGTGACGGCAGCCGTCTATTTAGAGATCAGACGTGCAGAGGAGCCCGTTATGAAGCGCGACTCGACAGCTGAAGACGCAGCATTCCTCCATATCATCCGTGTGTGTGTGTGTGTGAATGACGTTGTGATTATTCTTTGTAGCTACGTGTCACAACCTTTGCAACCTTGTGCTTGTTCTAAAGCATTTACGAATCTTAAAGCTGCACTCAATTTCTTTGCCGCTTGCAGGCGACTGAACAAGCAGTGAACACAACATAGACATATTAACTTTAGATGATAACACATTAAACGTGTTGGCGTCAATTTGCACATCCAGCAGCAGCATTAGAATTCATTTACACTTGTGTTTAGGTCTGATAATCACTGTCCTCTGTTTGTCTCCACCTTCTCTTGAGGGAAATATCTGTTCACCAGCCAGTCTCTGATGGCGTCTGTCTGCAGTGGGTTTATACTGTTTTTTCCTCCTCTAAATCCAGCTACCTTTTCCTGGTGGAAGCAAAGTGATGAAGCAAAACAGAGGTTGCTCCATAAAACGTTCCACGGAGCCGAGTGGACCAGCAGACTCAGGTGATAATTACCTGTGGGTTCACCCCCTTCACATTACACACAGTCACTTGATCCATTGATAATATAAGAATATTGATAAGTGCGGCTTTATTTTATTTTTTTTTAAAGATTGATTATTGTGCACTGAACCTTGTTCGAGATGCTTGATTATACGCTGACACAATATAACTTTTACGTGCGCTTCGGTCTTGTTTTTTCTGGTGACACGAGTCTCTGAAACCTCATATGCACATGTGCATGGGAGCATACGCGTTTGTAACTTAGGGAGGACAAACTAAAAGGAATTTTAACGACCGTGAGCCCATTATCAATCAAACTGTGAGCGAAGTCATCTCTCAGGACATATGACGTATGAACAGGATTATAGTGACCGTTGCCAAGATATAACAACAAGAAAATAAACAGCAGCTCTTTTGATTTCAGGGAAAAGGTCAGGCAGCAGCGGCGGCGCTGAGTAATAGAGATCCAATTTGTGACAGTCCAATGAGCTTGACTGCTCCTGTTTTACCAAGCCACAAAAACATTCCTGAGTAACTGGCGAGGCTGACGAGAGATCAGTGAAGGATGCTGTTATCTGTAAAAGGAGCATCAAAGGGAAATAACCTGGTTTCTATGGTTCTGACCATTGTTTCTATGGTTCTGAGTGTTAAATACTCTGGTCACCACCACCGGGAACTTTCCTCTATAAAAAGCATCATTGCACCGAGCAGAGACCATATACCGCAGCTGCTTCGTAACAAGAAAGCATCGTTAGATTTATCAGCATTAAAATGTCTCCAGAATTGCGTCGTCATCATAAGAGCATCTACTCACTAAAGCAGTTTTAATGCCAGCGGTTCTGTTGGTGATACTATCTGTGTAGCTTGAAAGCCAGGAAGCGTTTGGTCTCTATCAAAAACATTCTGCACACGCACACACACACACACACACACACACAGACACACACACACGCAGACCTGAAAAGGTGCATGAGCAGACAGACGCTGACCTAATAGAGATATTCTGCTAAATGCACTCGATCAAAGCAGGAAAAACATGAGAATTAAACTGACGGTAGTGATTCAAACACTGAAATGTGGATCCTTTATGAAGCTAAATACATATACGGTCGCTCACAAATTAGAGCTTTTAAATAATTTTGAATTACTGAAGAATTATTGGTCGGATAAAACCATTAATGCAAACATGTTGTACCAAGATCTTTCAAACTTTAATCACAATGGCCTCTTTCCTCAAATTGTTCTCACTGATGCCAGTTAAGGCAACGATACAAGAAGAAACAGCTGATTATGGGCCTCAGTCCAGACTAATGTTTGCCTTTGGTTAAATTTGTTCCGCTCTGCCTTTCTAAGCATGTGGAGCTGCTATCAGACGTCTCCATCTGTCTCCATGAAGCCGAGCGTTCTGGGGTCCTTCTATCCGCCGTCCTGCAGTTCTCATGGACTCTTTATTTTCAGATGTCTCAGGGAGGTTTGAACGGCATTAATCTTACTTGTCCAGACAAACAGAACTAAAGCAAACACGTAATTTAAATAAACGTTCTTGGACCCTATGATCATGTATTATGTCAGAGCAGACAATAATAGGTCATTATTGACTTATCTGTGAATTATTTTCTCAATTCATTGTTTGGTCTATAAAATGTCAGAAAATTGTGGAAATTTCCTGAAGGTGACATCTTTAAAATGTCTGTTCTGTCTTTAACCACTAAAAGCTGCCTAATATCTCACATTGAGGTTATTTTTGTACAATTTGGTCCGAGATCCATGAATTTTGTCCAAAAGTGACCACAAAGACTTTCTTCTGTGATGCTCATAAATGATGCACAAGATTATATAAATGTCACCTTCACACTCTCCTTGCTCTTTCTTAGTGAATGTGTATCAGGCTGCAATGTCACAGAAAATGAAAGGGACAAAAAATGTTTCCAGTAAAGCGTGAGAGCTTTGTAAGCTCGTTAAAAGAAGTATTACATAACATGACTGTCTTTGCTAACTTCCCCTAAAGCCTCCAGAAATCTCGCAGGAGGGGGTGGATGAAGCCACGAGCACTTGCAATGTGCAGTAATTAATTCTTCTCAAAGCACGATGTTTAATTTCTCTCTGATGTTAGAGATGAGTGGAGCAGTGGAGGAGTCCACAGTGAACATGCTGCAGCACAGCAGAGCACAATCATCTTATCTTATAATCATCATGATGGATGACGAGACAAGAGAACGGCCACGAGCGACAAACTGATGGATGACCAGTCACTGTCTCACAGCTATTTTCATTATAAATGACTGTCTTAACCATTCAGTCTATACAATATCACAAAGCACTGAAAATGGGATGTTTTGTTTGACTAACAGTCCAAAACTCAAATGCGCTTTGCATGATTGATCAATTACCAAAACTGATAGACAGATAGATGTGTGGATTCAGACGCCCACACATGAAGATTGGCAGCGACGAACAGATGGACTGACACTTCGACAGTCGATGGGAGTGGAGGTAAAGAGGCTGCAGGGGAGGATGAAGGGATGGACGGTCTCTCCGGGCGGCTATAAAGAGGAGCAGGACGGCCCACAGGAGCGCCTCATAAATGGCTGCTGTGATGTTGTAAAGGGCAGAGCAGCAGCATGGGGTAAAGGAGAGACTAATGAAAATGGATGCTGCGGGACCCCAGAGGATCTATCGGCCGCCCCCGGAGCTCACACTGCGATGGGGAATACGGGGCCCAAAATAAAGCACCGAACCTTCCAGAATAACTCTGTGATGCTTTCAGCAGCAAGAGTCTGTTTGAAAGTCACTTAGAAACTCAATCAATCAGTCAATCAGATTTAACCCTTTGAAGGCCACTACGAATATCACCCATCATACATCGAGTATAGTTGCACAGCTACTGTTTGCAGCTAACTAACTGCACTTTCAGTAAACGACGAAGACAGCAGGCAGCCGTCGATGTACTGGAAGCAAATGCGAAACTCACTGTCAACGTTATTGGACAACGAATGATTGCGGTCATGAGAAAAATGGAGATACTTCCAACCGCAGTCATGGTGAATTAAGCTGGTAAGCCTGCAGTAAGAAGGACACTGGAGTTACAAAAGTACAGACTAAAATGACATTTTATAAACCAAATGATTAACTGATTTAACAGAATATTTGGCAAATTAATCAATAATATGGTCATTAACTGGAGCCATAACCAAGTGTATCGTCTCCTTCTTCTACCCTACCTCGTTTCGGTAACACATTTTCTGCTCCTATAAAGAAACCAGAGGCAGACATAACCAGGTGTAGACAACATGGATGTGCATGAGATTTTGTCTCCATCTGACGGCTGATTGGACGCAGATGAACTTGAACATGTTCAGATAAATGTAAATGATAAATAAATGACAATAAGCCTGATTCAACTATCAGACTAAAACCTGACGCTTAAAGGACACAAAGATGTTTCTTAGCAACTGGGAGTTATTTATGTCTTTGTCGAGGACTGACACGAATTTGTTGAAACAAAGCTTTTCCTTTTTTCATTCAATGTTAAAAAAAGGCTGTATAAAAGCTACAACATCCGCAAGGTCCTGCTTTAGCTAAAGATAAAGACAGTCGACCTATTGAATCAAAACTTTGACTTAAGGGAACAAGTGAACCTTTTGGGAAATATGCACTTTCTCATGTCTGCGTGCTTTGTGTGTAGCTCCAGACAGAAAGCAAGGAGAAAGCAAGTTCACCTTGTTCTGTCCAAATTTTCAAAAGCACACCTGCCAGCACCTCTAACAACGACAAGTTGTGGCAGCAGAGAAATAGCTGCATCACACAGCTTCCTTTAAAAGCATAACCTGTCATTTTCACATTTTGGTTTCTGTACAGTTAAAGCAGTTGCAGGTTGGCACGCATTTTAACTTTGGAGAGAACCAGGTGAGATGTTTCCACCTGTCTGCAATTAACTTCACCAACAAGATAGATCAACCTGTATGTACCTGAGAGGCGAAACCCAGGGGAAACAAGCATTCAAAGCATTTTCCCGTCAGCTGCTGTTTGTAAAGCTCATTGCTCTGAAGGTTACTTCGATGACATTTTTACCATCTCAGATCTTGTATCATCTGGACTGTGGTGGCTGGAGAGTAAGAACCAATCAATCAACCTTAACAATAAAAGTGAGGGTCACAAAAATCTAACCTCTAATCCCCGACAACACAAAGTCTCTGCACCTCGTTTGTCAAAAGCGTACCGCGGTTATTTTCTCCTGAGCTGCACAAAAAGCCCTTTAATAACCAGTTGTCACTTAATTCCATTGTAAATCCCAGGGCTGCTGCATCTGTGCATTATTTGCCGAGAGGTCATCGGCTCCCGTCCGATCCTCTGTGACTGTGTGAGCTGTTTTTGAGCGGTTGCTGGGACACGGTTACAAACACAACTGTATATGTGTTATCTATGTGATTTCATCTCCAGTGGACTTCCTCTGGTCCTTATCTAACCCCGGGGGCCCGTTCGCAAACTGTCATCAAGCCTTTTAGCAATCCTTTTATGCAGCAGTTTAAATAACATCGCGACAATAAAAAAATCTATTCCGCTGTGTCACATTTCTGTATTACAAAATGTAATTGACCAAATTATGAGATGAGAGATGGGACAATATCTTAATTATGAGACTTCCAGGCTCCTTGGATGTGGAAATGCCTGTTAGTGAGTCACTAACTGTTTATTTTCTTCCATTTACGGCCTCGGCTCATGTAAAGGGAAGGTTTGTCTAATCATATCTAATCTGTTCCTTGTTTGAAACAGCTGGAATTGCTGATAATAACTCACTCAGTTGTGAGCTCTATGAATGCGAGGGGAGGGTGTGATTGTGTCTGTATTGTCTGGATAGAAATCCCTCTCTCTGTACACGAGCCAGCCGCATATATCATCTCATTTCTTTGTTTGGTTTCCTCGTGCGGCTTTCAGACAGGGAACATGTACTAAGTGGAATCCGCTGTCAGGCGCCGTGGACCGGGAGACAGCGGCAAGCGCATTACGAGCTCTCATTACGCCGAAACTTGGCCTCTTCGCAAAAAGAGGGAGAGAATGTACAATTACGCGAGAGACGAGAGACTGTAACGAAGACATGAGAGTGGGTCAGACGTCCACAGTGGTTAGTGTGATGAGCCGAAGGATCCATACGCAATGTCTGTAAGGTTTTGCTGGGCGATAGATCAGATATGCCTGGAGGATTCACCAGAAGATCAAAATTAATGCTTGTGTCAAGGCTGCCAAATGTTTTAGCAGCTTGCACCTACTCAACAGAAAACTCTCAGATGCATGTACAAAAACATGATCTCAAAAGTAAACACATATGCACAAAGAAAACAGTGTTTAATTGCAGGAGTTCCAGAGCGTAACTGCTCATCTCCATCATATCTGCAGAGGACGGTTCTGACTTAACTGTTTAAGCCATGGTTCAAAATGTGACTCATCCTGATTTATTATTTCCAGGTCATATTTATAAAACGGGAAAAAGTCAGAAAGACAGTTAAAACTGCAGCCACTGAGGAGATTGAATTTAAAAACACGTTCACGTTGAATCTAACTGCCTACAGAGTGAAAGTTATGCTCCTATACTGTGTTTGCATGTTTGCATCGACAGGCATCAGCATGTTGGATCTGTGCATCCATATTTTCCTGTGCATTCATGTTTTTGTACACATGTGAGTCTCATTAGTTTACGTATGTGTGTAAAGTATGTGAGTTTGTAAATGTGTGTTTCTCTGAGTCCATGTGTGCAAATGTTAATGTGTGTAGGTGTGTTTTATAGATTATGTTTACATCTGTGTGTGAAGGCTGTGTGCACTTGTCTATCTTTATATATATATATGTATGTAATTGATTGTGCGCATATGTTTTTATACCTTTGCTTGTGTGTGTGTTTGATACACACTCAGTAATTGGTGCGAAATAACGAATAAGAAACACGACACGAGAGACAGAGATTGCCTTTGGTGCCGTTTGTTAACGTAACTGACTGGAGCAGATGGACTCTATACAGCCATCTGATCGCCCGTGGCTGTCTGCATTAACAAGCCATTTACATGTGTTAACTGGAAAGATGAGGAGATAAAGCACCACGCCATCTTTCACTAAACGGTACCTCCAGAAGAGCCCCATCTGGTTTCCCCTGCAGGAGCCCACAAACACACATTTAATCACCATTCAGAGCCGACGGGGAGCCGCGGCTTGTAGGCTGTAATGCTGTTTGATATTTACATTCATGCTCGACTTCAGCGCTTCCTGAAACACGGCCATCAATGATCTGCGCACTACAGAAGGACAGAACAAGCTCTGTGCAGCAACTTAGTGGCTAGAAATGAAAGTGCAGGTCATGTTATGCCTCGATGCCCAGAAAATCCTTTTACACACTGATGAACACACAAATAACTATTAGTCCCTTTAATCTTGTTAATCTTGTTAAATTCAACCAATGACTGCAAGACGATCAATCACTGCGTTTTTATGGCCAAATATAAAGACAAACTGGAGCAAAAGGTTAGAAACATGAACACAAAACAAGCTTTTCCTGCAAAATACGCTGAATCACAAACCACCTCCTGTAGATTCACGACAGCTGAAACACCTTAGTTTGGAATAGTGAAAATATTAGAAATATGAATCCTGTCCGAACTGGACTTGAGACTCTGACGTCTTTCTCCTTCATTCCCTGTAACGCAGCTGAAATGACCAGATTAAAAGGTCAGGATTTACTCACACTAATCCAGATAGAAACCGTTCCCAACCACTCTAAAAGTCACTGAGAGCTCATTTAAAAGTTGATGAATGTTAAGTGAAAGTTAAATGTGATGAAGAGAATCAATCCTTCTAAAAGCGATCGACCATTGAGCGACATAACTGGCCACTCAATTGAGGATAAATTTCCATTAGAAAGCTCCAGCAAAAAAACACTGCTATACAATATAATCCAATACATACTGCATCACAGCTTCTGTGTTGTCAGAATCACATTTGTACAAGTGGAAATCATTTATAATTTTCTGTCCTTGCATCGCTCATTCACACTGACTTTGAGGTTTTCACTTGGTTCTGTTAAAACGCTCTTTTCATATCTCACACTCCTGGCAGGTAATGCTTTATTGATCCTCGGGAAATGGATCAAAACATCCACAATGACAGCTGCCAGGTATTTCAAGTGTTGCTCCAACAGCCAGTCTGCCAGTCAAAGCACAGTCCTTGCTCAGTGTGACACCACCGCTTCATTTCAGGAGCGTCGAGCAGCGCCTGGGCAGCGAAATGGGAAACCAGTGTTTTCACTCAGCATCGTGAGCTCAAGGTCAATGCTGACATAAAATCTTACACTCGAGACAAGCTCAGACGGTCGACTTTGCAAGCACACTGACTCGTTTACAGCAATATTTCAAATATGTCTGTCAATGGAGAATGAACCATTACCCAAATACTTCCAGTCAGTATCTTTGAAAAAAGGCTTCTGAAACACTTTAATGTCAAACCCTGCTGAAAAGGATCAGGAAATTCACTGTAACTAAATTATGAAACTGTGAAACTGTCTTCGTATAATAAGTTCAGATGAATTCAATCATAATGAGGCTATTCCTCGTTATGTCTCGAACACCCTGGGGGTCCTCGAGGATGTTCTAGCAGTTCAGTCAACTGATATCAAATTAAATCTTTGCAAAGAAATCAGTTTTTACACTGCTGCACCTGTAATATCAATCCTTTAATAACATCTATTTCAACATAAATAAAACCAGTATGATATTACTCACATATGACATAGTTTTGGTCCCAAAAGAAGAATAATTCACTGATTAAAACTTCCATTTGGTCGATGTTCCCACAGTGTTGCATGCTTGTGTATATCCTCCATGTTTGTTCTGACTGTGCTCTTATTTGGTCAAAATTGTAATCACCAAACGTAGATTAGCGCCCCCTACATTCGTGTTCTCCAGGGGTTGTTTTGTTGTTTGTCGTTGCCTAATCCCAACTGCGATCTCAGCATCGAGTTCTGATTTGAATCACGAGGTTTTGAAAAATAATAAGTTCAGTTCGACCGAAAACTGATGCAAGATAGATGCAAAAATATTATCATGCTAAGTTTCAATTTCAATTTGTCTCAGTTGGATGCAAAACTTTCCAGGTAAACTGAAAACTAATTAATTATGTACAACTTGTGTGTGAGTGTGAATGCCCTGACAGCGAGCCCCAGACGCTGCACAGCATCCGATATCAAATACTTCAAACCCTGGCGGTGTGACTCAAAACACAGAGCAACTGAAGCTGCCTTCCTTAGATCTCACGCTATTAGAGATAAAACCTGAGGGATAGCAGCTCCAGCGTGGCTCATTTACATATTGGGCTTGTAGCGGGGGCCACTTGAATGGCTTTTTGTGTGTGTTGCACAGACAGATAAGAATTTTTTACTGCGTCTACATCACAGGAACCACAGTGACTCGACAGAAAACCTCCATGTGTTCCTGCTGGTCACAGGTTAAACATCTGCAGTGTAGTGAATGGAGAGATAAACAGTACAACACTGCACCAGAGGCTGTTTGCTTTGAGAGTTCGGCACGTTTGGTGAAGTGTGACAGTCGTTATCTCTCACGCTAACTGTTGAAGCCAGCTGTTCCATGTGCTGTTGAACAAAGTATTATGCGTCTAAATGACACATTAATTGTCATAGTTTGGGGTTTTAGTTTAGTCATTTCCTGTTTTATTTTGTAAGAGTTTGTCCTCGGGTGCGTTTTGGTTGTCCTTACTTCCTTTGTGTGTTTCCCGCCCTTGGGATTGTTGATCGGTTTCACCTGTCATCCTCCCTCCTTGTGTATTTAGTCTGTGTTCCTCTCTCTCTCTCTCTGTGTGTCTGCCTTAAATTTGGTCATTTGAATCTTTTGATAGCAACTCACCTGGTCTTCAAAGGACAGGGCCTGTCCGACGTCTCGAGGGAACCCATCTATGACGATGCCGTTGGCGTCTGGGATCTTCATGATCTTCTGCTTGATCTCAGTTATCGTTGTCTCCTGGAAGACAGTGAAGGCAACACGATTAATAATTATCATCACTCAGCTTGTTTGTAAATGTCGGAAAAGCAATAAGCAACGTTTCTACTGCTTGATAACATAACAACAAATGAACAGATTTTTGTTCGGTACAAATAACTCAACAATTAGCCAGATGCTTGAATTTCTGGCTTTCCAAACTCACAAGGGGGGGCGGTTCTCCGAGTGGGCGACTGGTGTCTGAACATTTCAGCTACAAATTATAAAGCAAAGAAAAGTTGTTATAGTGGTAATTATAATTACAGTTTGCTTTTCCAGCAAGAGCACTAAGGAGGAGATTCATTTTGATAATGTTGCTCCCTGTGTAGAGTCATCAAGGTTGTAGATTAGTTAAAAACCCCTTGAAAATAAATAATGAGCAGCTGATTCAGAGTCATAAATAAGGTGAATGGAAAGCTACAACAGCACATTGGAGAATTCCTCATGAATCTGTTTATCCAATTGTACTTCAATAAATCCGGATGCAGCAGAACAACTGTTTTGACGGCGCTCGAGGCCACAGAGTGCCATCATGTTTGAGCATCAATTACTTCCTCGTGGCTGGAGGAGGTCAACATGTTCGAATGTATTTCTCCAGGCTGAAATGCATCATGCGATATGGCGGAGATACGTGAGCAATGCTCCAGATCTAAAAATAACATCCGCGGCCGAGCCCAACGCTGAGTAACACAGACGTTTAATCCCCCCCCCCCCACCCACAGAACGAGAGCGGCGGCCTGACAGACCACGCGGAGATTAAACCTAATCTATATTCCATCTAACAGATTAATGTATGTGTGCAAGATAAAATGAGAGAAGCTAATCTAAGAAAAACCCTCTGATCCACCGCGTGGCTCGACGTCTGAGGCGTCACGGGAACGCCGGGCATTCGAACAACCATCTCTGACGACTACAGCGGACGAGCAGCTGCTAAACTCTGCCTTGTTCACTCAGCCACCTCTCCCTGTATAACACACACTATACTATATATATACTATATTGAGATGATGCAAAATGATAATTCATAAGTGTCAAACAAATACGACATTACAAAGTAGGCAATATGCTAGGGTCACTACTTTTTCACTCAACAGAATTATTAGGGCACAATGTAGTCGGACATTCAGTTACGATGGCTGAAAGTAAACATCGTGCACTTCACATGAAATTGCTGCTTAGACACTAATTCAGTGTCTACGCAGCCTGCACAGCAAAGGCAGTGCTTTAGAAGAGGAGCAGCAGCTTCAGTCCTCTGTTGGGTCACACTTTTTAACAGCGCTCAGAAACCAATATATAACCATTGTAGTATCTAGAAAATAGACTTGAAGCATCACGCGTTTACATGCATGTAGCACGAGTGAAATCAAAGCCTATCTGTTCCATTTTACACACGTGACAGTCGACTGAAAAAGGCAGCTGTAACTCTTTCCATAGCCAGACCGATCTCCAGAACTGTAGATGCTCACTTTGATTGATTGCAAAAAATACATTGACTTATGATGCACTGATTGCTGCTGTGATGATCAGTATTTAGAGATATTACAGTATATATTATTAGTGTCTAATATGGAATTGATACACAGCTATTTTTACAAATGCTAATGCTAGAACTCAATAACTCACATAACATAAGTGGGTCTTTAGGTGATTTTTTAAAAGGCACTTGATCCTGTTGAACCATCTATACATGAAGATTTTTCCACAGTCGGACGATATGAAAGCAAAAGTGCTATCCATCTTTAATTTTAGACCAGACTGTCAGACATCCAAGGTCTGCTTGCAAGGAGACCTGTGGGACTTCTGAGAGAACAGAGGTTCAGAAATACACTGAGTCACATGCCCTTGCAGCGAGTTACAGACAAACAGCGAGAACTTGAAGTTGATTCGGTTGTTTGCTGAGAGTCAGTGAAGTGAGGCTGCATTGTGAATCATTTCAAAGGGCTTCAGAGAGGAGCACTGAAACACAGAACAGAAGGAGAAAAGCATGGATGACTTTTTTTCTAGCCCAGAGATAAAATGGCCAAATTATAGAAATATGTCTTTGAAGAAATCAGTTGACATTTTGAGAAATATGCTTATTTGCTTTCTAGGGTTAAGAAGCAAAAGGTGCAGGTAGGTGGATTTTATTTTTTTTGCCTTTAGCTAGATCCAAGCTATTTCCAGTCTTTATGTTAAGCAAAGTGGCTGCTTCATATTTACAGATATGAGAGCATCAATCTTCCCATCTCTTTCTCAGCAGGAAAGTGAATAAGCAGATTTTCCCAGAAACTACTTCTTTACTTAACTTTAAAAAACATAACTCTCAGAGGAAACAGATTTCTAGCACGATCCCACTATTTCTGTCAGTCATACAACACTTCAACAGTGCTTCAACTATTTGAATTGATAATTGATAAAGCTATTTAGATCACATGGTATAATAGAGGAGGTTAAAATCTGTGAGACCACTAAAACCAAGCTGTGAGTCAGTGACATGTCAGTCAGCACATCACGAAACAACACTCACACAAGCAATGTCGCCATCAGTCGTTTCATACACCCATGAGGACTTTGCCTCTTCCTCTCATCACAACATGCAAAATCATTAAGAAACCAAATTCTAATCTGCTTTGCTGAACTAATCATGGCAGGAAATTAAATGCCTAACAGCCACAAGTCACTTTATCACATCTAATATGTCTGCAGCCTGGCCTACTTTGCTGTTTATCTCGCCGGTTCCTGGACTGACATTTGGTGAGCGGCCAGAAGGGAGAAGGGCGACGTTGTGCCAGACTTGCAAGGGTGATAATTGATGAGGTAGGCAGTTATTAAAGGTAATTCATCAGAGGACGCGAGTGAGAGCTGCCAGTCACGAAGCAGGCGACGGCTCGGTGTTGAGTCGAGACGACCAGAATCTCTTTGATTGTTTCATATCGTTTCTTACATGAGATCAATCCCTGATAGATGTGTTTATCTGCATAGGGACGGTGTTTATTTGCTCCTTATGCAAACCGAACCACGAACCAAAGCAGCATTAGTGACACGCTTTTTCCATTCGTCTACACAGGGCCGTGCGTGACACAGTGTGTTATAAAACTAAGCAGTGTGCTAAAGCCAAAAGAGGCTTACAAAGACTTTTATTTAAATGTGACTATGACCAGGATGAACGAGTCGAAGGATACATACAATATGGGATTAAGGACCTTACTGGGGCTTTTGCATTTTTAAGCCAATTTGAAATAATTTTTACTTTACATGGTCACTGAGAGTTTTAAATTGAATTGTAGTAAAGTCTGGCTGCAGCGTACATTTGTGAGCATTGTTGATCCTGCAACAAGTCTCGGCTCATCTTTACTTAAAACCACGAGAGACTGTGTATTTCTGGAACAACCTCCCTGTTGAAATGTCTCTCGCTACCTCAGTGAGATCCTTTAAATCTCTACTAAAAACACTTTTTTTTTTTATAAACTTGGATTATCTTTGCCAGTCAGGCCTCTTTCTCTTTGTTTTGTCCTGTGTGGCAATTTGTAACTTTATTTTGAAAAATGCTGAATAGATAACGTTTATTATCACTGTTATTATTTCTGGCTGTCAGCTGGTGTCTGTTCATTTCAGGAGGCTATTGCAATTACGTTTCAGGGATTTGACATTTGCTTTAGTTCATCAGATCTATTACGGGAAGCATTTCCTCTTTATTTTTTTCAAAAAGATATCTCACATGTTGTGTGTAAACATTTCAACTACAGTGAATTTAATGACCCTCCACCTGAAATTTGAGAGTTAGATTAAATAAATTGTGTTCATGATCTACTTATCGTTCTTAAATTACACCTGAAGGACAAAATGAGAAAATAAGTGAAGTTCTGAACTAGTTGTTTGGTCTCAAGTTGACACATCGTCTTGCTTCTTGGGCACAGAGATTCATTCTTTATCTTGGGAACACACGTGGTAAAATATTCTCAACTCAATGTTTTCCAGAGCTTTTGTCAGAATCCCACTGCCATAATGTTAATATGGTCACATGACACCAGGTGTTCCACTATGAGGGTGAGTATCCTCATCCAAAAGACCACGATGACACCTGAGGCAGCTCCACTCACTGAAGAAAGCTTTGGGATACAGCTGAAAGTTGGACAGAAAGCCAGTAAGTGAATAATAATGTTTGAATACAGATTATTGGTCTTGAATCCAACTGCCTCACTAACTTGTATTTAATGGGCTTAAACATGAAAAAACACCTTTTTGTTTATTTACAGCTATGCTTTAGTCCTCTCTCCATCTGTCCTTGAATATGCACGATTTGAATTTTAATCAAAGTCATAATCTAAATTTCATACACATACTTGCGCTGAGACGTTTAAGGGCATCATATGCATTTTCTGTGCAGTGTTTGAATGAGTGGAGCACAAACAACCGCAGGCGGTCTGGGCCCATTTTCTTCCCGAGCAGAGTCATTATCTTGCAGAGAAGGATGCTAATAAGACGGATAAGCATCCCTCTCCCTGGCACGCTTGTGATTTGGATGCTGCTAATTAGTCCCTTATTACATTCACGCTGTGATAATGACCTGCGAGTGACTGGACACGCTCGGCGCTCATTCTTCCTCTCATATTCTCCCTGTTTCACACACTCCCCCCCTCCGTCGCCTGCTCTCTGTCCCTCTGCTACCTGCGGTGCCAGCTCTCCGTTGGTGATGATTCTGGCGATCAGGCTCCACTTTCTGTTGCTGGTGGCGTTGTGGATCATCTTCTTCCTCAGCAGCTCGCCCACGGACACGTACTGGAAGCCGTAGCGCTCGGCAATCTTCAGGCACTGTGTTCCTTTGCCGCTGCCAGGGCCACCTAGGCACAGAGGGAGAGCTGTTGATGTTTTGGGAGAGATTTTCGGCGTGTGTGTGAAATGCGTCTGTGCGAGTGTGAAACATTATGTGTGTGGGTGTGTTAGCGTAGGCACATGTGTGTTTTAGTGAGAGAAACCCAGACTATGTGAGACTTTGTGTGTGTGTGTGTGTGTGTGCATGACTCTGCTTGTGTTTGTGGCTGTGTGTTTCTCTGCGTGACTGTGTGTGTGTGTGTGTTTTGCGAGTGTGTGCGGGGGAGAAGGGCATGTTGGGGAGGGGGGCAGATGACAGAAACAGGTATGTGTGAACCTCCTACATTTGCAAAGAAATACTCTCCTTTATTCTCTATAAAAGATGTGCAGAGGAGCGACAACAGGAGAAGAAGGCTCTTTGCTTGATGCTGGGTTTTTTGGTAAAGCATCAGGATGAATAGAGGTCAAGTTTCCAAAAGTAAAGGTCAAAACCATATAATGTTGATGTTTTGGAATCATTCCGGTTGTTAGAAATGCAGGAATGTGTAAGTGACAACCTGAGTGGTGCTTCGCTGTAAGACAACTGTGCTTAATGTCCATCATTTTTAGAGATGCTACTGTTACCATAGAAATGTCAGCCACTCCAAAATGGCTCTTGGTTCAAATCCAGGCCAGAGTGAATTATATATAATGTATCCTCCATTTTTTCAGTGTCTGGCTTCATCTTAGACTTGGGGTTTGGATCAGGTTTGTCATATCAGCAAAACCTCCTGACCCTCATCAAACTAGTCTGTAACTGCTTCCAACACTGGAAATACGGTGACCTGAAACTCTCGGCTCAGTCTTCACACAACTCCCTCCGTCTTTTTCATGTGTATAACCAAGTGCAACGGACTGAACGCCTTGGAGTAGAGAGTGTTCAAAAGTGAGCACCTTGATCGACATTTGCATGAGCATGCTTCGTCTATGACGCTCGGATGACGTGTCGTACGACCTACATCTTTTGAAGCATACTGAAGCCTTTAGAGATAAACTTATTCACGGTTGACTGTGGAAAAGCAAAAAACGGCAGCTGAAACTCTACTGAATATCTACTTTTTGAAGGTGTCACTCAAAATGCTTTATGCTCTCAATAACTTAGTTCAACTTTAAAGGAACAGTTTGACATTTTTGGAAATACACATTGTCGCTTTCTTGTCGTTATATGAGAAGATTAATACGACTCTCTGTGTTAGATATAAAGCCAGGAGAGTTATTTTAGCTGAGCATGAAGACTCCAGAAAGGGGGAAATACCCAACCTGTAATTGTTTTCCTTCTTGCATGGAGCCAGACTGGCTGTTAACCCATCAGATTACAGTCTTTATACTAAGACAAGCTACCCGTCCTGTGGCTCTGGCTTCATACACACTGGACAGATGTGAGATTTAACAATCTTTTCATCTGACTCTCGGCAAGAAAGCTAAGCGAATAAGCGCATTCCTGAAAATGTTGATCTGCTCCTTTGCTCATGAACAAAGTCTAGCAAAGCGACCTTTGCAGAAATTATTGTTATAATAAGACTGTCAATTCCTACTTATCTTTTTCTTTACTACTTTTATTTTTATATGTAGGGGAAATCAACGGTGTAATGCAGGTTTAATGCAGATATTCTACCTTGTTATAGCAAGAAAAGCTCATGTGCAACTTATAACATTAATGGTGGATCAGTTCAGTTCCCTGCAAACATTGAACCATTATTTATGATATAAATTCTGTGTTTTCCTCTATGATAATTACGCCTAATGAAAAACGTCTGAGAAAGGTCTTGGAGAGAGGTGTAAAATAAAAGTTTTGCAGGGGAGGGAATGGGATGATCAGAGAGATATTGTGTAACGTGTCCTTTATCTAACATCAGAGTATTTCGTAATGTTCGACCCGGTCGTCTCCCAGCCTCCTCCTGACCACACGTATCTTTGTCAGTCTCTCTCTCTCCCTGCGAACCTGACAGACAAAACATTTGCCTCGATCGTCTGAAGAGATGACAGCTGCTGCCATCCTGTTTTCCCTTTAAAATGGGGCACGGTGTGCTCACAAAGACGAGATAGGAACTGGCTTTGTGCTGCGAGGACAAATAACTATCATCCACACTATAGGCGTGAACATCCCAGGCACACACCAAGGAGGCTTTTAAGAGCTTTTAACAGAAACCTTAGATAAACTATTTGCATGAGGGTTTATGAACTGCAGCCTCATCCCGGTGTCATTACTCTTATTGCGCCGCTGCCGTGCTTCATTTGTAAGATTAATGAATGTATTTGACAGGTTAATGCAGGCCCATCAAGGAAATCAGATTAGGAGAGCGTGAGTGTCTAACACAGTGAGTGACATGCAACAAGATCTACCATGCTGATACCGACAGAGAGAGGCGGGGCCACGTTCAAAATACCAGGAAAACACACACACACACACGCACACACACACACACACTCCCAGGGTCGTACATTCTCATTCAGGCCATTTATTTTTAGATCATCACCGAGGCAAATATAAACTTCAGCTTTGTATGTTTGGTTGACCCTTTTATATAAATGGCTGACGCTCTCATCAGTCAGCATTAAAGAGACACTGTGTTTGCTATGTTTAAATTTGAAAGGATGTCTGGATTATCTAATAGTATTATTTTTATCTAACTCATCTGAAAACATGAGTCAGCAGGAATCCAGATGTGCTTCCAATTCTGAAACATCAGATGTGAAAGCAGTAGAGAGCCTGTGTCATTCTGTGTGTTGTGTAATGTTTCTAGTTTTACTCTTTGTGTTTTCGTGTGTTGAACTGGTCTCATACCGATGACGAGGATGACTTTGGGTCGCGGCCTGGACGGATCGAACACCTCGTACTCCTCTATGAGCTCCGCCGTCTCCGACAGGTCCGAGTCGCTCTCGATGGAAAACTGGCTGATGGGAGGAAGGCGGTCGTAGCGTCTGTAGGGAAAATTGGGACTGTCGGGCAACACTGTCTCACACACACACACACACACACACACACACACCAATGTGTGAAGTTCACCATGAAATATTTCTGAATTCAGTGAATCATCCGTGTTGTTGTGAGCCAAATTTTGTGCTGTCAATCACTTTAGAAATGCAGATGTGACATTATTTCAAATCTCATTTCAGAACAAAAACAAGAACAACGAAAAAAAATATCACGCCTGTTTTAACAATCATTCCAGATTAAATGTGTGATGGGAAAGTGTAATGAATTCAACGCTTCATTCAGTTTGGTAATTACACTGCTGTCTCTGGTGATCACAGCCCCGATTACAACACATTTATCAAACATAGAAATCATCACTGCAGGATACTGTACTCCAGATAATCAGAGCTGCTATAATTATATGTAGAATCAATATTATCTCTTAAATTACAGCACCGAGGAGTCTATTGATGATACAATTTTAGCAATGGCAGCACATGCACCAGAGAGAACTGGAGGTTTTGTTGAATCTGAAAGGGGCAGAGATGCTATTTTATCTGAACAATTTAGCAAAACACGCAAATTGCTCATATTAAGATGAAAACATTTTAGGAAAACACACAGAGGGTTGCAAATTACATCTAATACTGTCCCACCTGCCTTTTAGCCTTTTAACATTTCTAACACAGAGAACAGTCAGGCAGAGATGGGAATGATTTAGGAGGAGCATTTCCTTCCTTTTTTTTTTTGAAACATGGCAGATTTGAGCGTCAGCCATCAGCCGAGAGGGGAATCGTGGGACACGGGAATCTCTATCCCTGATTAGGCTGCGGTTCCCAACAGCTAAACACTCCAGCTGGCAAAGCTTTCAGGCATCTTCACCAACATATTAAGAGAAGTGGGAAAACCGTTTCAAAGCTGACTCTCGACTGGGAAGATTTTCTCTTTTCTAAAAACGATGTCTGCCTGGTTGTGTGGCGTGAGGGATGTAGATGCAAAACACATTTGTACTCGCACACATGTAACTCTGTTTTATGTCTCTCTCGTTGAGGTTCCTGTGCAAATGACTGCATCGCTTCACACACATCACGAAACAAAGAAGCGAATGTGCGAGTTTAAAATAGAAAATGCAAATGGGAAAACTGGCATACGAGATGTGTAGGTGCCGTTAACTGGGCAACTCTGCAAATTCAAATGAAGTTTTGCATCTGCAGTACTTCCCACATAGGTTAGACCTGCTGGTGGCTGATGAATGGAGAGGCTTCTGGTTCCACGTGAATGATTCACCGCACACATTCATCTGTCTTTTACTGTACGACAACAGGCTGCCAACTAATACACAAGGCAGTGAAGGCAGCACAGGCGTGTTCAAGGCTGAGGTCTGCACACTGGACTGTGTTTTTGACTCTCAGGTTTGGAAGCAGCAGCGGGTTGCTTTGGTGTGTCAACAAATGCTGCTGGCACATTTTGGAAAATAAAAGCATCTGAGAGAAGTGATGCACATGGTTATGTAGCGGGAGAAAAAGGGATCATATCTCACGACGCTCCAAAAGTCTTCTACTACTAGTATTTCCAAAACTAGCACAGCAGTTTTCACAGTGTTTCTACAACGCTGCTCATGAGGGTTCAGTACAAACGACAGCCTTTCCTGTTCAAACTGAGCCAGTTGTCGTGGCTGTGTGGGAGAGGAAGATGTGCTCCTGCCAGCATCCCTGGAACGAAGTCAAGCGCCAGAAAATATGTGTTTTGGCTCCGAGCAGGCAACTTTTTCTTTGCCCATAATTAAAACATCATATTGGCATAAAACAGAGTTCCGAGGTAGAATTAGATTTAGAGTTTTGGGGCTGCAACTAACGATTATTTTGATTATCAATTAATCATTCAGTCTTTAAAATGTTGTGAAAAAAGCTCATCACAAGTTTTTAGAGCCTGATGTGACGTCTTGTTTTCTAACTTCTAACATTTAAGAGACTGGAAGCAGGAAAGTTTGGCTTTTTTTGCTGAAAACTTTCAATCAGTTGTCAAAATGTTCTGTCTATCAACTAATTGATTGATTCATTATCTCGGCTCTAACGTTCTTATACGATCAGCCTTCACTCACCATTTCTGAAGAGGGACCTGCGTGACTGGCCGCCGTTGAGAGGGGGGAGGGACTTCTTCTCCTGGCCCACGAACGTGTCCCACCGAACCTTGTCTGGCCCTCCGAGCTCCCTGGCTTTCTTCAGACAGCCCTCCAAGTAGTCGATGGGGTCGTCGGGCCGGTAGTACATCAAACCTGTCAGCAGGCTCTGGAGAGAACAATGGAGGAGGATGTGATAAGGTACAGAGGGAGAATAACAGGGGGGGTGTTTGTTCTGGCCTTGCTACATCTTTGTTATGATGTGCTGTTCTGTGACTGTGGCGGCGGCGGTGGCGAGCAGCTCGTCTTTAATGAGGCGAAGTTTTGAAGTGCAGATCTGGTTGCCTTGGCTCGTCTCCACCGGGGGAACAAAACATCTCATTT
This sequence comes from Holacanthus passer, assembly GCA_025331565.1. Classification (NCBI taxonomy): domain Eukaryota; kingdom Metazoa; phylum Chordata; class Actinopteri; family Pomacanthidae; genus Holacanthus; species Holacanthus passer. The sequence continues at coordinate 1,118,534 of JAFREQ010000126.1, read as the reverse complement.
TGTCAGAAGCCCATGAAATTGGGCTCAGCCTGGCGAATAAACACAGAACCCCGGTGACCTGTTATTGCCCAGGAAGAAATCCGACGGCTGTGATGAACGTGAGAACCGACTCCAGGCCAAAAACACAAGTCCGGCGTATGTTTGTGTGACATTTGACCCCGAATGTTTTAAAACAATACCTTCCTCTGGGACTTCCTCCTTCATCCCCACCCTCCTCACTGACAACTCCCACCAGCCTGCCAGCACGAAGACACCAATTACACAAGCTCATTGCTTGTTGATTGATAATGAAGCTACTTTTAATACGAGAATCAATTGTAAGCAGTAAAACTACGCCGCCGCCGCGATGATGATGTGTCACTTCGCTGCTCGATGTAATTTGAACAGGCTGTAAATAAACAAGCAGTGATTGCTTGCATACATTAGCTGCACTTGGGATTGAGTCTAATTAGGAGGATGAGCCAATTCAGTATCCCCCCAGGAACATGAATGATACTTCATTATTACATTTCTCCACCTTATGACTGTCATATTTAATAGAGAGTTTATGCTGGATTCATTCTACTTTATAGCAGCTTTCACATTTTATGGTTTATTTTCCTCTAGAGACTTCATTCATATTTAATGCACAAACACATTTTCATACTTGAATGTATTTTTGTGTCTGTCTACCAAACATTTATGGGTAATATTCTTTGATTTAAGTGTCATATTATCAAGCTGCAATAATTGACTCATATTCCATGTCTCCAGCTGAGAGCAGCACCACCACAATTAAAGCAAATCATGCAAAAGATGGGATTTTATTTAATTAGAGTTTGACTCATTATGATTACATATTTCTATAAAAGCAGTTTTAGGAAACAGTTTGCATTAAAATCTCTGCTCTCAGAGAGACGCACCTCCATCAACCACTACATGATGAGCCACATATGATGAAGAGACTCAATGCAAAATGCACCTCACCTGCTCACAGCCTGCTCATCTCATCCCCACATCTCTCACCTCAAACAGCTGAGGTATCTCCCTCCGTGCGAGATACTCCTTGGCATCGTTGGTATTCATCTCCAGTCGGATTTCTTCTGAAACCTCAACTTGTCCGGAGCCTTTTTTTCTCTCTCTCCTCCTTCAGGTGTCTCAGTGATCTTTGGTGAAGCTCCACGCAGTTTTTCCCCTCAGAGCATGTTTGCCTCCTGTGTGGACTTTACAACTGGATTCCTGCAGGCGATGCCACCTCGCCCTCCTCCTCCTCCTCCTCGGTGATGCGTCTCGCTCCTCCTGCGCTCCGCTTCCAGGACGCAGCGCGCGCCCTGACGTTGCGCGCTGTGCCAAATTACGCACGCGCCTCCCACCTCTGCTCGGTGTTTCCACCCGGTGACAGCCAGTCTGCAAACTTCAACTGACAACACACACAATTAAATCATACGTGTCAGTTATGATCTTGTGTATGTGCTTTTATTGAGGTGATTGGTTGTAGGAAATAGTTTATTTCTGGGTTTCCTCAAGAGTTGCGTCACAAACATTTTGACACTTGACAAAAAATGTAAACACAAACACCAGTTTCTTTCTGGAGCTTTCGACTACATCTCATGACCTTCCTCAGTGTATTTTGTTCTGCCACTCCAACATGAACCTTGAAACCCACCAATTTTAATACTTATTTACCATCTTTTTGTCACAGAATAAAACTAATTATACTTAATATACTTTACTACATTTGTACCACAATCAAAGCTTGAGCAACCCAAAATATTTGATTGACTGCATTTGCCAACTAAAACAATGATATGCATCTAAATATATGTGGATGCCTGTGTTTGGCTGCAGGTCATCAACATTGTCATAGAATAAAACTAATGAGACTTAAATGACTTTACACCAACTTATCACAACTCAAAATATTTGACACAGTCTGGTTTCAGCTTTCAAACACATCTCATGGCCTTCCTGAGCACATTGTGTCTTTTCACAAGATCAAGAGTGAAACATCAACATTTTGACACTAATTCAACATTTTTTTTGTCATAGAATAAAACTAATCATACTTAAATTACTTAACCACAATCAAAGCATGAGCAACAAAATAACTGATTGACAGCATCACAGTCTGGTACAAACAACAACAATGAAATCCGCCTGTGCAGCTAAATATATCTGGATGGACGTGTTTGGCTTCAGGTCATCGCTTTACTTGCATAACAACGTATATCTTTGGGTTAGGTATGGAAACAAACAGCTCAAAAGTTAAATTCCACTGGTCACATGATCAAGGCTTTTTTTAGTCAACACAGGAGTTGATTTCCTGGTTTGTCCCATAGGATTTGATCCTTATAGGCCACTAATCCTCTTGACAACTGCACAGCTGACTTGGAGCCTCCTGGTCGGTTATATCACAGAACAACTTTAGATTCGTGTTAGAAAGCGAGGATCGCTCCATCTGAATAACATTTCATGCCTAACCAAGAATCAGTCACTGCAGAGGACAAAGCAGCCTGACAGTGAAATGCTAATTTATGGATTGAAAATGGAATAATGATTAGATTTATGCGACTGAGAGCCTTTTTGTTGGAGCGCTGCTCTTGCTGTTTTTCCAGTGTGATGCATTTGGAGGAGGGCATTACTATGATGTGCTCTGTGCTGCAGGTCAGACAGCAGCAGAAGGAGACGTCCGGAGGTTTGCACGGTGGGCAGACCTGTAGAGGCTCCCTGTGGTGCGTCAAAACTGATTTTAATGCTGCTTCTCCCACCAGACCTTCTGCCTGCTGTGCTCTAATGTACATTAGAATTGCATGAAGCATTTTTTTTATAGCTTCATCTGACTGCAGGACTCACAGACACCTAGGCTACTTCTGCAGTAATGTGACATCCATTTTGACATCTTCTCCCTGTGATATCGATGTCACTTCTCATTACAAAGACCCTGACCAATTTGCTGAAGAGGTTATTTGAACAGGAAGCTGTCATTTGATGTCTAATCTGCTTTTTTTCTCTCCATGAGTGTATCAGCAATATGAGCCCTAATAATGATTCCTTGTAGTAGACATGTTGTAAACTGTACTGAACTGTAACCCCTTGAGTATTAGAATTTAATTGCCACATAATGAAAAACAACTCAAAGAACAACAACACCAAACAAATCATTTTAATATCTGAAACATACAGAAAGAAACCATTACATGTCCATTTAATGGTCACAAAAAAAATGTTAAATAGATTTTGTTCCTCAATTTGTTATCAACAGTTCAGAAACAAAAACCAAACCAAAGATCTAGAGGGAGACAGGACTCTGTAGGGGACTGGATGACAGGAATATGATACCAGTGAAGTCCAATTTGCAAGTCCATAAAATAATTGTCCCATGATATCCCATTGAGTGGCCCCCATCCATGCACTCAGTGTTTTTAATTATAGTCTTGTTTGTTATAGTCAGTTTGTTACATATCAATTCTGTTTCTGTCCATTTCATGATAAGCCACTCACACACAAGCTGCATCATTTGATAAAGACATAAAGCTTCTACTGGTCTTATCACCACTGATCCACCAATATTAAGTTAATTAAAAGACAGTATTTAATATTTTTCCACATTTTCTACAAAAAAATCATCATATTTCAGGTCACAAGTAAAACACGATATAGTTTTTGCTGCTTTTATTCTGACATGTCCCGGAAGCAGTTGCTGGGCGGAACCACCGGTGTTCACTTCCTTGTCGCTGTCAGCTAACAGAGCTGCACAATGAAAATACTCACTTTATTTAGCTTATTTTCCACCTACTCGTTAGCGAACAGCATCAACATCGAGGTGAGTGTTTATTTTAATTTTAAGCAGCCGTGAATTTCCCACCAGTTTGTTTCTTTACGTTGAATTTTAGCCGAAATGTCGCTCTCGTGTTAGCCTCCTGTGCTATCATGCTAGCTGTGAATCTGGATGCTCATATGAGCCGAAACCAGAAAAATAAATCTCATATTTATTCACTTCACTTGTTTTTCAGGATAATGCAGGACAGTTTTTCAGCAGTGGTCACACAAACAACTGGGCTGTTCTGGTGAGAATTTATTGATGTTAGCTTTGCGACTGTGGATGCTAATTCCTTTTCTGTATTCATGATGGGAGCAGCTGAAACATGATTGTGCCTGATGATGTTTGATACACAGGTGTGTACATCCAGATTCTGGTTCAACTACCGCCATGTGGCCAATACTCTGTCAGTGTACAGGAGTGTGAAGAGGCTGGGTATTCCTGACAGGTAACTGTGGTGAATTATCTCTCCTTGTTATGTTATTCAGTGGTGATATTAATCTATAGATACAACCAGGCACTGCATAATTTATATTGATGAGATGTTTGTTTTCAAATCATATATTGTCCATTCATGGTTTCCACTGTTGATTTGCACAACTATTCTGTTTGCCTGAGTTGTTGTTGTTAGTGAGAGTATGATACATGTTTGTATGAAAGTGTGTACTGTGACAGAATCTTGGTGGAATCATTATTCTTCAACTTACCTGTTTTACATTATGATGAGATGACAATTTATCAAGTGGATTCATTATATCAACAAAGTAAATTTATGCTTCTCCTCATTACCCAGCATCTGTAGCTCAGGTTGGTCCTTTATTAAAACTGTTAGTGGTTCAATCACTGCCTTGTCCACATGTTGAAGTTGCCATATGCAAGACACTGAACCCCGAATTTCTCCCCCTGTGTCTTTATGTATAAGAAAAAAATGTAACTCACCATCACACTTATGGTATTTAACTACATAACATGAACATGTCTTTGACAACATGAGTGCAGCATGAGTCTTTTTACTTATTTTCTAATGTCATTTTCTCTTTTTCCAGTCACATAGTTCTCATGCTGGCTGATGACATGGCCTGTAACCACAGAAATCCCAAACCTGCCACAGTGTTTAGCCACAAGAACATGGAGCTGAATGTGTACGGTGACGATGTGGAGGTGGACTACCGAGGATATGAGGTCAGTTCACTTTGCAGAAGGATAAAAAAAAAAAACAACAATTCTTAAAAAGCATTTTCCCAGTTTGGGACAAATAAAGTACATCTATCTATTTTGAAAGTGAAATATTTTCTAACACTATTGGATTTGAACCACCATATCTCCTTTTAAATGTGAGGTCCAGTTTATTAAATGTGTGCATCTGTATGCATGTGCCCATTTTAAGGAAAGGACTAATAAAGGTGTGTATAAGACATGGATACTTTTAGTTAAAATTTAAAATGTGGAACTTGCATATATGGCCAGCTGCACAACACTACTTAGTGTTTCAGCTGCTTTATGTAACATCACTTACGCATGTGGACAGATTTTATACAGATGCAGTGGGGAACTGGTGGCAACTGTCCTCGAAACGGTTCCTCCACTGTTTGCTCAGGAAATGACTTGATATCATGTGCATTCTCAAATACAGGAGCACCCAAGTGTTTTGTTTGTTATGGCAAGGCAGAGCTGCAGTGGTGTATCCACTCTTTATCTCTGTTTGTGTTTGATTATTTACTTTGCTTTGTGCTGGCCCTTTAAACATGACTAGACACTGCACTGCCAAACCGTGTTCGCTGTCAAATGGTTATCGTGCAAGAAAAGCTCTTTAAGGTGAAGAGGGGAAAAGAAAGAAAAGAATACAAGAAGTACGAGTAATTGATTTTCACTGTTTAATTAAAAGATAAGTAGAGCAGTTACCTTATCCTGACCCTACTGATGCAAAGTTTACTTTGTGAAATGTGTTGGAAATAGTTTTAGTGGTGAAATTCTGTTCTCTTTTTGTGCATTGAATTAGACACACATTGCATAATTTATATCTTCCGTCTATGATCTTATGATTTGTCATTTTGTATCCTGTCCATGTTTCAGGTGACAGTGGAGAACTTCCTGCGTGTTTTGACTGGAAGGCTGCCACCCAGCACTCCACGCTCAAAACGCCTCCTCTCTGATGACCGGAGCAACATCCTCATATACCTGACAGGTAATTAAAAGACAAATGCACCCTGAAATACTCCACTTACTCTCTTATATTAAATTAGTGTGTGGTGTTCAGTGCCAGGAGCTATTTTATGATTGAAGCAATTTATTTTCTGTGTGTACTCACTTTTCCTACGGTGTCCACACCTCTGCTTTAGTTAAAGACTCTCAATGACTTTCAAGAACCCACAGAGAAGGGATGTAAACACGCTCCTTATGATTTTCAGTTTTACATGTAGGTGAAGAGATCATAGGAAGGTTTCCAACAGGAAGTCATGTAGGAAATTGAAGATCATAAAGAAATTGACAGTATTATGTTTTTAGATGGGATGTTTGTTTCAACACAACTGAAATGCAAAATGCTATAAAAGGCTACGACAATGAGGAAACTGTAAATTGATTTCCTGCAACACTTACTATTATCTAAAACATATTCATAATACATACCTCACATGAGAGTCATGTGGTGTTGTTTTTTTTAACTGCAAATCTTTAAAATACATCACAAGAGTATTGAGTCCATTTTTATCAAACCTTTTCTTTATCTTGTTTATCTGTGGCCGAATGTAGCCACAGTCTGTCGTTTCTCCCACATAGTGCGTACTGCTGCTCACTCTTTCCATGTTTCATCTTGTTATTTTCCGTTCTATGTCGTATGTTTGCATTATGGAATCAGAGACGAATTAATTATTGATAATATGTGTTTTGTCAAACAGGCCATGGTGGGAATGGCTTTCTAAAGTTCCAGGACTCTGAGGAGATTAGTAATGTGGAACTGGCCGACGCTTTTGAGCAGATGTGGCAGAAAAGAAGGTAAATAAACTGGAAAGTGACACAGAAATAAGATGGAGAAGGGGCTTGCGAAGTAACATCAAATACTTTGTTTCTCCTACTGCAAGTCCACTTCACTTCCTTCCCCTGAGGGCCAATTAGCTGCTCGCATAAAACTTAACCAATACAACCATCTTCTGGAGGAGCTTCTCTGCATGAGATGGACTGTTGGTGTAACACAGTGCTGTAGGGAATTGAAATATAGAATGTTTTGGCCTTTTTTGATTCTAATAGCCTTCATACATTACCCAGTTTACACTTGCTCAAAATATTGTGCCTTCTTGTCCTGCCTGGTGAATGAGTAACAGCATCCTTAAAGAACATCAGACTGAAAGACAGTATTTCACTATTATCTCTGATGGAAAGCTTCAAGTCAGTTGCGTCAACAGAGAGAAAATATGTTGTCATTGTTTCCATCCGCAGTTTCCTTTATTTTGTAAAAACCTAAACTAACATGTTACCAACCCAGCTTGCTTTTCCCAACGCATATCAAAGAATTTCTACCTGTTTTCATCTCTTCATTATGAACTAAATTAATAAATACACTTTTTCCTCCTAAGGTTTTCTTCTACTTGCCCCTCGTCCCCATTGCCAACCCCTTCTGCAGTTACTTGTTTGCATTAAGCAATACTTGAACTATGTCACTCCTCCATATTAAATTATAACAAATTCACTTTACCTCTTCGGTGAGCATGCTTCTTTCTTCTCTCTTTTTTCCAAAGTAGGGATGATTGTTTTTTCACAGACATTTGGATGCAAGCGTCTGGTGTTGTTGGTACCTTCTTTAAGGCTCTAAGGAAAACAGAAAGTGATCCAGTTGTTGCAACAGTGACAGCAACAATATTACAACCTTAAAATGCTGGGGGGAGTTGAAAAGTTGCCTCTGCTTTAATATTAAAGGTATTGATTATAACAGGTTAATATCAACAGAATTCTTTCAGTGTTAGTACTGTTGAAACTCCCTTAAACGTGACCTGTAGACCTATAGATGCCTGAGCTATCTAATCTAACACATCATATCCCACTGTAGCAACAAGAGAATTGCTGCCATACATATATTAACACAACCTCTCATCCCTTTTTGTAAGTGGAATCAGTTGCTTTTTCAGGTGCTTTTCTGTTTGATTTCTGAATCATGAGACGCTAAATGAGCAAAAACAGCTTTCTGCAGCCAGTGCCTCTATTGTCCTCCAAACCTATCAATAGAGTGTCTGGGTTACAGTCAGTTACCCCAGGCTGCTAGATAAAAGCTTAGTGACGCCAGCTTTGATGCTGATGTGATAATTGCTGGCTTGAACCGCTAAATTACAGTCACCATAGAGACTTGGGCACCTCCCTTCCTCGTCCCTAAACCACCTCAATTCAGTCAGCTGGATATAAAAGTGTTATGTTGTTTGGCTAAACAGGGGAAAGAAGTTAGAGTGGTATTTTTCTTTATTAAAGCGAGGAAGGGGAGGGAGAAACTGTGCGTGGGTGTGATAGAGAGACTGAATGAAGCTGTTCTTGGTCACTATGGCAACTGCCGCATGAAAGATGGTTCGAAGGTTTGTGTGAAACCTGGTTTTACTGGAACAAATGGACGAGTGATATGCCAGCTGCGTCTGCTCTCATCACTTGTTTGAGAATGTACATGATCATGCGTTTGTGTGTCTCCAGGTACAACGAGCTGCTCTTCATCATTGACACCTGTCAGGGCGCCTCCATGTATGAGAGGTTCTACTCTCCGAACCTCATGGCTTTGGCCAGCAGTCAAGTTGGAGAGGACTCCCTGTCGGTGAGTTACCTGCCCTCATGTGGAAGAGGTGAATTAAAAATCATCAATCACTCTGCCAGGTTGTCTAATAGGCAGCAGGGTTTGATTAGCACATAGCAACTGAAGACAAAGCCGTGTTCATACATGCTCACCTCACAATACAAATTCTCCTTCTCTGAACATGATGTGAATTTTTGAGTTTTCTTAACCTGCTTTTACTGCATTTGAGGAAGTTTATACTTAAGAAACTTCAGTCAACGTTACCCAAGATGGAGTTTGTTAACATTTTCTAATTACATCAGTTAGTCCACTTCCTGGAATGCTGTTCTCTTGAAATGATAAAACTGAGGACATGCTCAATAATGGAAGCAAAGCAACCAGACACCTTTATGTTTGAACCAAATAACAATGTGATCTTACATTTTTCCTTATTGTACTAATAATAGCAAGACTAAGTAGCTCTACAGTGCAAAGCAAGATAATGCTGTTACTCAATTTCCTTGTCTTTCAGCATAAGTATCATGTATGTGGCCATTGAGGGCACATAATAGTTTTGATTTCAGCAGATAAATCACTGCTGACGAACTAAAAATAAAGCTTTTCTCTTCCTCTATCTGAAATGTTGGTTCAAAACTGTGAAACTTCAGTGTGTTAGCTGCTTAGAAAAAAGTTCTTGCTTGCTTGTCCACAGTTCCCCCAAGACACATTAAAGTTGAAACCTGATGTGCTTTTGACATCTGTATCCTCGCCACATTACAGAATGACTCCCATGTCACTTGTCATTACACACTTTGCCACACTGTTTAAGGGTGAGGCAAAAGTGGCATAGTTTGAAGACAAGTTGTCAAAATATTTTTCATCTGATGTCATTACCCAGCAATTAGTGTTGGTGCTATTTATTTCCTCTGGACAGTTCTTCAACCCGTGCCTGCAAAGCATGAGACATTAAAACCACTGTGTAGTTGAAGGTGATGGTGGTAACTCATTATGGCATCCTGCCAGCAATAGTCACTAATTTAATTCCTCCCATACACTAAAAGCAAATGCAGTTACAGTGCTTTGAATATTTCTGTTTGCAGTAGTGCAGCAACCATTAATGGACTAGTTGATCAAAAAGGAAAATTAAGTGTGAATTTGAGAGTAATAGTCATTTATCAAGCCAAAATGTCAAACATTTTCTGCTTCCAGCTTCTTAAATAAATGATTTGCTGCTTTTCTTTGTCTTTTATGATAGTAAATAAAGGTTTTGGACTGTTGGTTAGACAAAAGAAGCCATTTGAAGACGTCACTTAGGGCTCTGTGAAATCTTGATGAGCATTATTCAAATTTTTTCACATTTTATAGAGCAAGGGATTAATCAAGAAAATCACTGGCAGGTTGATAGATAATGAAAATATTTGTTCGTTGCAGCCATAATCTGCAGCTTTAGGTTGGCCTCCATTTGCTAATTTTCAACGTGTCCACTGTCTAAAAAGAGTTCTGAACCAAAACTAAAAATGCAACAGTGCTAATAAATTCCTTCTGCATATTGAATATATGTTGTCCTCCTGTTTCTAGCACCAGCCAGATTTGGCCATAGGAGTGCATTTGATGGATCGTTACACCTTCTACCTGCTGGAGTTCCTGGAGGACATTCACCCTGCAAGCAAAACCAACATGAATGACCTGGTGAGGATGCGTGCGCTTGTGTGAACGTGCATGTCTTTACCCAATTTGTGGACCTTGTCTTTTCTTCTCTGAGTATTTACTTAAAGCAACAGTTATTCACATCCACAGAGTGAGAATACAATGGTGGTGAAACAATTACATGATTAAGCCATTAGTCGATTGACTTAACTAATAAGTCAGTTATATAACCAGAAACATTCCCTCTTCAAATGTGAGGATTTGATTCTTTTTGGTTTTATGCCACTTTATGTACTTGTATTTGAAGACTTCAAACTGCGTTCTGAGAAATCGTGATGGGCCTTTTTCTTAATAAGGATTAGTCAGTTAAACCAAATATATTGTTAGATTCATCGTTGTAAGAAAATTGTTAGTTGTAGCCCATGAACACAAGAGGTTTTAATCTAATATTAGTGACTCAGTTCCTGTGAAAGCTTATGGGGTTTGGTACCTACAATAGTAGTATCAGTCCTGCACCGTCCTCCTCCTCTGTCTAGTGTGTAGTATAAAGTTTCTGGCCAGATGAAAGTCACACAGGGCTCACAGGACTCTGCACTTGAAGCAGAATGTCTGATACTGTGTTAAGGTTGTTGGCCTTTGACACATGACGCTGGTGATGGTGAGTACATGCTGCTCCAGGCTATGGCTCAATCACAGCAGCACCTCCTGTTTCATCTTTCACACTCCTGCAGAGATCCAGTGGCCCCAGGGTCCACTCCTCATCCCCACCACCCATCCTGCCTCACAATCAAAATACTTCAAATCCTTACTCTGGCACTCAGTCTGACCTCAATCAATGTGCTCTGACTAAAGCTTTTCATTCTTTCCAATTTTCCTGTTTCTAAAGATGCATTCTTTGTTCTTGTGCCATTTTGTGGAAATAAGGATCAATACTATGGATTTCCCAGATGAGCCCACCAAGTTTTCTTTTTTTTGAATGCAGTCTGCAAAGTCTTGCCCTTTGATGAAATAGAAATTGCCTCCACCTTCCCAACAAATTCCTCCACCGGTCCTGTGTTTTTCAAGTCCTGTTTGGCCGACGGAGATAACGTTCACCTGGGTTTAATGGTTTTCTTTTCTTTTAAAATGGAGAGCGCAGTCGAACAACACACTGATAAATCACACACTTAAGAGGATTAGCCCACAAGTGGTAACACACCAGGCACTGAAAGATTCGTAATTGAAGACAACATGTACAAATGTCAGACTCCGTGCTTTTAATCTTCTCCACACACTGTCACATATTTTAACACCTCCCACTGCAGCTCGAGCCATGTTTGATGCAGCTGGCTAGTAGCTGCAGCTCGGTATCTGTGGCATGACAAGTAGGAGTCACAACCTCTTCAACACTGTCTGAGTATTAAATTCCCTTATGACTGGAAAATGTGACCTACACCATGTAATTAATGCTTTTTGCTAAATCGCCTGACAGCACCACGAGTAGATACATACTGACAATATTCGTTTTAGTTTTTTTGAGTGTGTGGCTCTAATGCGAATAGAGCAGCTTTGGTTGTGTGTTTCTCGTCTTATTGCACTATGTTGCATGTTTCTCATCCACTGCTTGTGTTTTGTTTGCTTCTCCAGTTCAAAGTATGTCCCAAGAGTCAGTGTGTGTCCACTCCGGGCCACCGTACCGACCTTTTCCTGAGGGACCCAGGAAGTGTCCTCATCACAGATTTCTTTGGCAGCGTCCGCAAAGTCGAGATCACCATGGAAACCATCAACTTGACCGACCCCATCCAGCAGGTGGAGCAGAAGTAAGCTGAGTTTATTTGCTAGTCTTTAAATCTTTTATTGCGACAGCTTTTTAAAGCGAAGCCCAATTGGTCAAGTAGTGTATGCATTCTTGGATTTGGACTTGAGTTGTTCCACTCAAACATTCATATTGCACATTGCTCCTTTTAAGGCAGTCGACTAAAGGTAGATTGATCTTTTCATTGAAGGCCATCTTCTACTTTCAACAGAACTAGCTTCAGCCTTTAAATATCTTTCAAAAACCTTCTCTTTCAGATGTATGTTTTACTTGATTCCTCTTCACATGATTTAATAATACTTTTAATTCCCAAATACACAAAATTTTATGTCAGGGAAGAACTGAAAATAACACAATGATATTATAATGTCCTGCAAATATCAGTACAATACAAATGATAATAGTAATAGTCCTGGTAATTCAGCATTAGTTTTAGCTCTTTGATGTGGATTAGGGACAACCTGGATGTAAAAAACTTTAATTGAGGTCAGCTTCTGTTGAGTTTAATTAAAGTGCTGGAGGCCAAATTCATTTAGTGTTTGTTTGTTTGTTCCCAACTAACTAGACTTTCGATTTCTATTTAGAACACCTCACATGAGCAATATTGATTTCTCTCCTAATGATGTGTTGAGTGGCCTGTTTCTGGGAGAGTGAACCCCACAGTGGATGTGGAGATGACTACCCTGTAGTCTTGAGCAGTAAATTGAGATTCTAGGATTGATTGTAAGGCTGACCAATAACATGAATGCTTTAGGTAATAATATAGCTCATTAAGATCCCTGCTATTTATAATTAGTAATGCTCTATTTCATAGCAAAGTGAACATCATAATTGGACATTTTCTTTGTCTGGCCTCAAGCTATAATTCAGTAGCTCTTCAAAAGTGGCATTAAATTAGCAGCAGTGTTTCTGATGGATTATCTGTAGTGCCACCCTGTGGTGAACTGGACAAGATGCAGCCGAGTCAAATTTAGTTCATGCTTTCATTACATCAGTGACACATGCTGTGATAAATACATTTGGCCACTAGATGGCTGTAGATAGCTGTCAAACCCTTAAAAAACATCATCATCCTCTGTAACTGGTGACATATTGTTTGCTTTCTCATATTAGCCAGTTCCCAGACACGCTAATCCCTTAATAAGGACAATCACCAGGAGTTTCAGGAAACACACAGCCAATGTACAAAAATGCAAACAGACTATATATTGACTCATTAGGCTGCTGGTTAGGAATAAATTGCGTTGCTATACAAACAGATGTGATGGAAATTAAAACTTTATTCACAATTAGGCTCCCCCCACTTCTATTAATTTCATTAAGCTGGGATTTAATTGTACCACTGGGAGGTATTATAGCTAAAGAATCTAATGTGGTTGGCTGCTAATTAGTAATTAGAGGCAATTGCCATGCCGATTTTAGTCATCGGCTTTTTTGGCCTTAGGCTACTTAGTCATTTCACACAACTTCCCCTATTACTTGATTATTGATTAGGGCCAACACATTAGGTCCACTCATCCCCAATGTAACACAGAAACACAACACCAGTGTTATCGAGCTGGCTGTTGCCCTAAATCAGTCCTGGAGAGAGACGTTTTATCTCCAATTCTGATGTAAGAAACCAGCAATCCCCTGATTCATTTGATGTTTAATAGAGCTAAGTTTACTGATGCAGCAAAGCACAAGTGGCGTCTTTCTAGTCTCGAACGATAGAAAACAATGTTGTGAAAGTTCAGAGGTATTAGGGAGGCTAACGACACTTTTTGTCATTGTGTTTGTCACATTACAGTGTGTTGTTAGCGTTAAGTGCTGGGAAAGATTAATATTACGTTGAAATGTGGGTAATAAAATATTTGCTCTGCTTCTCGCAGTATTTCAGCCACTGCTAAATAAAGGAGGGTTGGTATACAAGGATATTCTGCAGGAACACCATGACTGTCATCACCAGGGTGCTTATAAAATATTGTCATTTAATGTTATAATGTATTGTAAGAAGAATAAACTGGTGGTTTCAAGGTGACAGTGTTGCCAGTATTAAACAAGTGCAACTCACTACACATAATAACAGTTGTGGAAAAGGCAGTTAGCCGTGGCAGAATCACCTGTAAAATACAATTAAATAGCCCATTTTAATAATCTTGCAGGGTCTTGCTCTTGTAATGTTTTTTCATTTTCACTTCATTGTAGTTGAATTATAGTGAGTTGACTGAATTTTGGTGTCAACAAACTGGCTTCTATCACGTTAGCAAGATGCTGATGAATACTTCAGTTGTTCCACGAAATCAGAGTCAGAAATACTTTCTTGATCTCTGGAGGGAAATTGGGTCACGTTAACAGCTGCTCCATTTTAGAATAGAAATACATATATGCATAGACAAATAGAAAATAAGAACTATCTATAAATCTGTGCTTTATACTACAGTATATAACAATATGTATAGGAAAAATAAGAAAATATATAAAAATATGTGCATCATACTACATTATAACAGTGTAAATAATGATTCTGAGAAATGGAATCCATGAGTGTGTTAAAATGCAAGACTCATATAAATAAATAGTCGCAATATAATTGCAGTATTAAAACCAGAGTGTTGCACAGCTGAGTTATTGCACAAAATTGTTGTACTATTAAGTCAGTATTGCACAGTTGAAAATCTAAATTATAAATAAATTATGGGGTTATAGCAGCTGACAGGGGTGAAATAAGTCCAAGGTCTGGTCTGTTGACTCTGTGTGTCTGACACTCTGAGGGAGGACGTTTAATGGCCACAGGCAGGAATGACTTCCTGTGGTGCTCTGTGGTGCATCTTGGAGGAATGAGTTGCACTGAATGCACTCCTGTGCTTGAACAGCATGTAATGGAGTGGGTGGGAGATATTGTCAGATGACACGTAACACAGACAGCGTCCTCCTCTCTGACACCGCAGCTCCACCCCTACGACGTCAACAGACTGATTTGCAAAGTCATTGAGTCTGTTGGCGTCCGCTACCCTCAACCTCCTGCCCCAACGCACGACAGCAAACAGGAAAGCACTGACCACCACCACTGACCCGTAACACATCCACATCCATAAAACTGAAACTGTGTGCTGAGCCGATGAAATTAAGCTTTTTGCACTAAAATACAGGAACACAAGTGTCGTCCTGGATTTAAATTATGGCAAAGACCAGGAAGTGTGCCAGAAATACTGCAAGTAAGTGGGGCTGTAATTTTTACTGTAATACAGGGTGAAACATATATGTGATGTGGATGAGATTTAAATCCCTTTCCAGTAGCTGTGAAATAATTAGTCAATCTACAGAAAATCAGTCAAAGAAATGCTAAACATTCTCTGGTTCCTGCTTCTCACCGCTTTGTTTGCCATATACGACAGTAAACTGAATATCTTTTTAGAGACTGTTTGTTGAAACAAGCAATTTCAATTTGTCACCTTAGGCTCTAATTATAATTGACGTTTTTTCCACTTGATTATATTCATTACTGATAATTTGCTGATTATTTTCCCAATTAACTGATTGTGAAAACGACCATTAGTTGCAGCCGACTTACAGTGATCTTCCCAACTGCCTTAAAGAGATAAATCAAATTAAAAAATAAAATATGAACAGGGCTTTTTTGTCTACAAAATCAGTACTGAATTTGTTTAAACCCTTTGCCAACATGTCTGGATCATCAAAAACAATCACCTGGAGATGACTGAGAGATGATTTATGGGTCCCCTGTCTGGACGGCGCTGGTGTAGCTTTACCTGTGCAATTATTTAAGTTAATAATAGCATTTCATAAGAGCGGAAAATGGGTTGTATTGAACTCTGTGTGTTCCCACAGAGGAAAGATCACGGATGTCCTCTGAAACAGGCAGTTATTAAATATAGTGCTGCTCTAATCCACTTTTGTGGGCTCATACGAACACTCAGACAAGTGGAGGAGGATATTTAGAGAAGATGGGTACATATGTGTTCAAGTGTGTACGCCTGTGTCTTTCTCATTCTCCTGCTTCCGTTCCCCTCTCGTGCCTCTCTCGTTCTCTCTTCTCCTCTCACCCGTTTCTAAACGGCCGTTTTTTCCCCTCAGAACAGGCTCTTCCATTAAGTGAATTGCACTCGATGGAAAGGACGTTTTAATGGACCCCCTCAGTCCTCTTCATTATACATAGGCTGAACAGTGTAATGACATTGTCTGGTTACTCACTTGCAGCCATAGGCGCTTGTTGACCAAAACATGTCAGACATGCTCCCAGGATAAGAACAACTATCAAATTAAAGCTGAATTCATATCCAATTGAGTTGTACAGTAAATCTGTTTTAATTTGCAACCTGCAGCTGAATAGAAAAACTACTTGAGCCATTAGTAGAGCAGATGTAAAAGGAAATTTGTTTGACCTAAAGATGGCAGCTGGAGACAGCCGTTATACCAGGGCTGGAGGTGGGCAAGATGGGGAGGGGCCGTCACATCCATTAGAATCAGCTAAGTGGATTGAAAAATCCTCCGAAAATCTCTATATGGAAAATAAAGTGGAAAGTGGTTTGAACAGAATTAGAGCTCATCTCTTGTGCTAAGTGAAAAGGGAGGGAAGGAGCAGTGAGACGCCGGTGCTCTCAGTGACGTTTCCTGTGACAGAAAGAGCTCGGAGCACATAGAGGGCTCAGAGGGGGGTCGTCTCCCGGACTGTTTCCCCCCCCTTCCTTTTTTTCTGTCAGAGCGACTTCTGCTCTCCCGCACAGACATGTTGAGAAGAGAAAAGGGGCAGAGAAATGGAGTTGAATGGAAAGGGATAAAGACAGGAAAATAAAGAGGGAAGGGCAAGGGAGCGAAACCAGGGAGAAAAATGTTGAGTAGCTCAGAAGGAAGAAAGAGACAAGAAGAAAAAGGAGAACAGGTTGCTTCGCACAGCGAGTGGTTGGAAAAGAGCCACGGTGGTTCACTGGAGGATATGGCCCACTTTGTCAGCAGCTGTCTGACCTGAACTTTCTTTGATTAGCCAAAGACAGCCACTCCGTTGAACCTCCTCTTCACAGCGACCTTTAGCTGAGACTCCTCTTCCTGAGCGCTGTGATGTTGGAGACAAACAGGCTTTCAAACAAACAAACAAACAAAAAAATCTATAAGTAAGCACACAATAATTTTAAAACTACATGTGGCAATTGTGGCGTGTTGGGGGATCCAAGCAATTGTAATGTGATTGACAAGTGTTTGAACTGTTTCCCTAGGTATTTGTATTGAAAACATAAAGCTGACACCGTTTCCCATAAGGACACAGAACATTAGAAACCTTACAAGAACACCGCGGTATTAT
This sequence comes from Holacanthus passer, assembly GCA_025331565.1. NCBI lineage: Eukaryota > Metazoa > Chordata > Actinopteri > Pomacanthidae > Holacanthus > Holacanthus passer. The sequence goes on along the minus strand of JAFREQ010000126.1, from coordinate 1,101,250 downwards.
AGTTAAGATTGTAAAAGGTTACGAACAGAAAGAAAGAAAAGGAAATGCATAGATTAAATACATTCAGTACCTAGTAGCTGCTCTGGACTCATCTTCTAAGAGCTGTCTGATAAAGAGTTATCTTATTATACTTATTGTAATGAGTATGGACTTCTTCCAGAAAAGTAATGAAGGGAGACCAAATTTTCCCACATTCCTCAATTTGTCCTTCAGAGCAAATTTTATCTTTTCAAGGTGGAGAGTAACGAGTCATTTAGTTAATACTGTACTTAAGGTGGTTCTGGTGTTTTCCAGTTTTGTAATTAAGCTTTAATTTATAACTTGGTGTCAAAGATTTCCAACACTTAATAAAGATACCAGAGAGTGGTCAAGTAGAGTAAATCATCCTGTAGTCGCCAGAAGTGGATGCTTTTCTGCTCTATACTTTTCATTTGAGAACCCAATGTGCAATTTTTGCCAATGAGAAAAACCTTGACAATATAGCTTTTAAGGATACAGCTGGTGATGTTTTATATTTTTTTTCCTGTCAACACTAAAAGACCAAAAATCAACAATGGTTTGTTTCTGTATACTCTCTGACTTTCCTGGCTGTCTGTTGCTCTCATCCCCACACCCATTCATTTCATTTTTAAACACACTCGGTAATTAAGCCGAAAGCAGCTGGACACTGTAGTGTTGAGCAAAATAAAACAGGAGTAAATTGTCTATTTGTTTGGATACTATTTTCAGATGCAGATTTGGTGCTCGAGTGAGTATTCACAGCAGGATGATGTTTGCTGTGGGATTGACTCAGAATAAACTACAGGGCTCATGTGTGTCTCATTAATGCTTTTTTTTAATGCTTGTTGGACATCAATAGAAGCAGGAGAGCCTTTTGTGTTGTGCAGCAGAAAGGTTACAGGTTTAATACATCTTGTCTCACATTAAATGTCTGTCCGTCAGCTGCCGTGTGATGACCTTTTTCAGTGTCCTTGAGCAAAGCACTGAACCTCAGTTTGCCTCATTGCTATAAGTTGCTTAGAGAATTAGTGCAATGGTTCATTTCTAACCCACAATTCATGTGTTTTATCGTCAGCTTCGCTAAAGGAATGAAAATCCCTGAAGAGTCCGTGTTTTACTTTGAAAACTGAGCATCAGGTTATTCTTCTTTGTGTGTGTATCCTTGTATCCGAGGCCAGGATACAAAGTTTTCCAGACGAGGGTTAATAGCTTTTTTGAAATAAGATTAAGGATTTCCTCCACAACCCAAAGATTTTTTTTTTGCTGTGTTTAGCAAAATCTCTAAAAATGTCAAGCTTAGCACCTCTCACCCAACTGATGTACTGTCGCACTTAAAGGGCAGCTCCACTGATTTTACACATCAAAGTCTGTCTAAAATTATTGGTGGGTACAACTGTAAAAGTTGTATATGGCCTTTTGTGGCTCCAGAGGGAGCTGAGTGAAGTCTGATAAAACTCCTCAAGTGATGTTGGGAGAACGTGATCTTATCAGACCTCTGTAGTTCCTCATCTCTGCTGCAGGTTACCGCTTTGAGGCGACATTAGCCGCTACGAGCATAACACACCAGAATCTCCAAACCAACTGTTGTGGCTGAATTGCATTGTGGGGAGTGTAGGTGCTGTTTCTCGTTCTGCTGCATTGATTGATACTTTTTAAAAACTGTCCATCTAGAGTTCAACAATGTTATAGGACTGCATACATGTTTACCATAAATACTCGATGTTGGTAACACAGACGGACTCGGGCAGTATTCCTCAGACAATCCAAATTACATAAATATGAAACATGTTGCAAATCAGAGAAGCTGCCAGTCCAGACATTTATTGATGCGTATTGAGCGCCAGTATCTGTGCATATGTTGTATGAGTATATTAAACTCTCACTCTTCTGCATGCTGACCCTCTGGAAAGACTTTTGTCTCGCTGCCACACTACAAGCTAAAGCCGAATTGTCATTTATATTTCTTTGAACTGGCAAAGAGCTGCCAAGATGGCGCACCATCGCAGCGCACCAGAGAAATCATAGAGGACAAGACACTGTAGAGAGCTGATTGTTTGCTGTGTAGCATCAACAACAAAATTTAGCTGCATTTGGTTGTTTGCCTGTTCAACACGTATAACACTTATGGGTATCGACTCAACTCCCTCTAACTTTCATTGATTGCACTTGCACTGGTTAGTTTTTCTAAAATCCAAGTGAACGTCAGTGTGAATGAATGCGTAGTTAAGGGGTCCTGGGAGTTTGGTCTCTACTAACACCTCCAAAATAAACTACAAAGTAGCAGAGTAGGTTGCTCAAATATAAATTTTAGGTTTAGTATTAATGTGCTTTTTCCGTTTGTCTTGTCCTTTAGAGTTTTGTAGTGATATTCATTCATTCTTGTCAAGATGATTTGGACCCTTATGATTCTAAAGGATCATTATTTTTTCATTTATCAAGAGGAAAAAATGGGTTCATTTGCATCAATTTGCACTGCATATCATTGACTCTGCTCTGAAATGTTCTGTCAATCAAACACACCTCGTCTACACACTCACTGCCAACACAAACGCTGAAGTCTATTCCTCTTCCTGACAGCTTTTCTTAATCACTGAATAATGGCATCCCACGTAACAAAAGCTTAATGTTTCCAAAGTGCAGTTTACTTGGTTCAGGTAAATGCCAAAGAGTGATGTTTTGTGTGTGTTTTGTCTTTCAGTCCTGTGAATGGAGAGCTGCAACAAGAGAAGTACTCGTATGCGGACCAGCTGCCAGTGTCTGAGATCATCCACCAGGTAAGAGACCCATACAAACACCAGGGTCAGTTCAGGGCACTCGAAACACACGAACGGGCTGCGTTGATGCGATCCAGACATTTTTAACATCCATTTCATTAGCGCGTTTGTAATTTTTTTGTGGCTTTCGCGTAGGCAGCCATTTATTCATGCTCCTGTGTTTTTTTTTTTGTTATTCAAAGTGTGTCCACGCTTGTCCTTAATTTGGACATGGAACAGGAAGTTATGTACAACATCCACCAACTGATTCTTTGTGTCGTTTCCATGGTGACAGCTCTAAGTGTGAAATGTAAGTGCCTCCTGGTCTCAGTGCGGAGGGGCCACCGTGAAATCCAGCAGAATGGATAGGCAGGATTGTGGCGAGGAATTGTGCATTCACCTCATTCTCAAATGGATTGTGGCTTTCACTCGGGCCGACCTTCACAAATGAACACATATTCCTTCTCATTGCATCTTAAGAGCTTGTGCTCTGCATTCAAAATAGACAGTCTCGGGTCCTGTGTTGCTCTTGGAAGATTTTCCATTATGAGCCTATTAAAAATACTATTTCTATACTTCCCCTTCAACTTGTCTCTGAAAAGTAAAGAAGTACCATTAATCTTTGCCACAGGCGAGAGCAGACATTAATGTTGCTTACATTTGGGGTTCAGACGCCTCTGAGAAACGTACTTAAAAATTCTGAGAGTGGACACATTAACATGATCATCTACACAGTATTATCCAACACAATAAGTGCTAAGTTTGTGAAGTTTATGGCACTCTGTTGTAAATGTTGAAGTTGTAGCTGTATTGGATTTTACTCAGAGAGCTTAAACAAGAAAGTCCCACTGAAAACTACATATAGGCAGAATTTATTGCAGAGCTTTTTTTAATGGATTGCATGTTATTGTACAGTGTTTCTGTTATTGTGTCCAGCCCCTGCTTGTAGGGTACTTGTGAATTTTGTATTTACCAAACCAAAACACACTAGTCAACCAAATGACAAAAGAGTTTCCATAATCGAAATGAAATCAACCAACATCTGATCATCTGTCAGTGCTGCATTAGTGTTGTTTTCAGCAACAAAGCTCTAATAAACCTGCTGTACATTACCTGCCCAGCACCAAACGGCAGACACACAAAGCTAGTGACTAGTTGGTAAACATAGTGGAAGAGCCAGGTAGTCTTCTCAGGAGTTATTGGAGAGCAAAACAAAGCAAAAAGGAAAGCAAATATTGGACTTGGTTTTGCCAAGTAAATAAAAGCACGACTCCAAATGAATGATAATCATGCTGTCTAAACTTCATGCCTTTTTTTTCTTTTGAAACCATAATCCCTATGATTTCAAATGAAAACAAATGCAGATTATTCAATTTGATGTTTTTACTGAAGAAAATGTGACCATCGAGCAACTGTCACTTTAAATGTCTAAACACAAGTGTCAAACCTGCCTGGTGATGTTGGAGATAAAGTAGGATCAAAGCAGCTATATTGTGGGGTTTCTAGAACAATGGTCACCACTTCCATAAAAAGACTTAAATGATGCCCCGGCTGTTTTTAATTAATATGGAAAGAAGGAAAATTGTGAAACTGTTAAAAAAAAAAAAACAAAAAAAAAAAAGTCAGCCATTTGTTGAGGATGGATCAGCTTGAAAGGCTCCTGGTTCAGATTTCAGTAGAGTTGGAGTTGATTTGACAATGTAGACAGATACTAAATTCTTGGTGCTGATACCAAAGGTCAGACCCAGCGGGACCAAATAAGTGGTTTTAAAAAAAAAAAAATCTGGAAAAACCCTCCAGTCTCTCTGCTGGAAACATTATGGCTGACATCGACTTTGGTGTGAACAAAGGAGTCACAGGCTGTTGGCCCAGAGAAATGAAGCTGACCACAGGCCGGAGCTCTGTCAGACGCTTATTGAGTATCGTGATGGAAATAGGAGGGGTCTCCACACCCAGCGGCACTCTGGGAAATTAATCGGTGAGGCCTGCCTCGAAAGCCTGGCAAACACTGGCCAGTTTTAGATCTGCTGCCCCGTAAAGTGTGTCTGTAATTTTCAATACACAGACGCACTGTTGAAACCTTGCTCGCTCCCTCACACAAAATTAAGCCTCCACTGTTTTTAGCTACTTGGCTTCATATCTTGCTTATTCTTTCTTTTGTCTCCTTTACCCCCCCTTTCTGTTCATCTTTATACATTTTTTTTCTGTTTTTCTGTCCACCCCCCTTCGCCACTCTTTCTAAATGCACCCACACGTACAACACACAAACACACTCGTCAACCCAATGACCCCTGCCAGAGATTTCGATTATCGGCTAGCACTCCTGCTGGGTTGAAGATGGGAGTCCTGACAGACTGAGTCATCTCTCTCCCCCTCACCATAATCCATCTGCACTGCAGCAGAATGACCAATGTCCATAAAGCCTATTGACAGCTCTCCTCTTTTTGATTAGCTGTCATATTGCTACGCACAACTCTCTGAGATATCTTCATGCGAGTGTGGCAGCGTCCTTTGTTGTTTGCTGATCAGATGCACTTGTCTGAAGAACTAGATGTGACTGAATCTGATTGAATCTCATATGATCTGATGTATAAAATATTATATATATATGTGTGTGTGTGTGTGTTTGTATATATAGTGGCATATATTCTGACTGTGTATCTTCTAAGAAAAACATTTTTCCATTTGCCAGCCGACCAGGCGATGGCTTGTAAATAGTAAAGTCATCAGAGAGACTGACAGAGGATATATAAAGCTGTGCTGTATGGCGTCTGTATACAACTTCCTTCATTGTGTACGTGGACGTGTGTATGGGAGCAGTTGATTAATGCCCTGTCACCGTTGGCAGTTGTCTCGCTGGTGGTGACAGGGTGAGTCCCCTCTTCCTGCCACCTTCTCTTCCCAACCTCACACATCTCATCACGTTGCCAACGCCTAATCACAATATGTTCAGTTCTGGAAATAACTAGAAGGAGCTCCGTCCCCCCCACTCTCTTGTGTATTCTGCTTTTTTCCCTACCTCGCTGTTGTGAGTTCTGGTCTCTGGCGTCAAATTGTTATTTGTTCTTTTGCCAGCTTGACGCCACACCATATGGCTCCGGAGAATTGAAAATGGAAACACTGAAAATTAATGCTTTGCCTCCCTCCTGTCCCTCACCAGATCCCCCTTCTCTCACTCAGCCTGCAACGCTGACACTTTTCAAAAAGTGGATGTTGGGATTGTGTGGATCACAGGCCGAACCCACTCAGACAAACTCCCTCAGTTAATCAAATATCAATTAGAATTAGCTTTGTTGTGTTGCTTGTGCTCAATAATTACAAACAACGTCGTCTAGAAAAGCAACCCGTGCTTTATGAGAGAATAATGCACCTCCTGCGTTGACTGTCCCAACACTTGCAGAGGGTTTAAAATGTCCAGACAGTACAATGGAGCGTCCTGGCAGCACAATGGCTGCTGTTCTGTCATCCGGCTCCACACAACATAAATTTGCTTCAGTTTTGACCTTGGAGTGCGAGTGTTTGGCAGCGCGTTTCAGACCTCCCTCAACGACCATTAGCATCCTGCATGGCCATATTAATTAGCTCCAATCAATCAGGTGGGTAGCCGTTAATTGATTTTACTTGTGAATTGAATACGCAACACAAAGTGTGTGTAATGGAGGCAGGCTGCTTGAGTCTAAGTCCCTGTCCTTGGCAGTAGGATGTGAATGTTTCTGTCAGTGAAGGTCAGCGAACACGCGCCTCTTCTCTGCTCCTCTCTCTCGTTTCTGTGCATAATGCTTTTTTTCTTTGCCTCCCTCGTGTCCGTCGCTCTTTTTCTGAAGAAGCTGCAATCATTTCATTGTTTTTCATTTTTCTTTGGGAAGTCAAACTCTAAAATTTAGATATCCAAAGCAGTTAATAAATGTAGGGCTGCATGAATTACCCATCTGCAATTTGATTAAAATTAAATTAAAAATTTTGATATTGATTGATTGATTTTGATCTTTGTAAATTGAATGTATTTAGGTTCCGCTGCTGCTCAGACAAAAGAAGCAATCTGCAGATGTCACCTTGGACTATGGAAACTTACACTGTGAATTTCTCTGTTTTTATCACATTTTACACTAGAGCTAGAGCTATAAATGGGCCGGGCCAATATATGAGCCAATAGTAGCTTTTTACAAATATATGGTTATCAATGTATATGGAGGTTGATAAATTTACAAGAAATGTCAGAACAGAAATGCCAAAGACATGTTCGATGGCAGAAAGAAAGGTCAGGTCAGAAACAGCAAAAGAGTCACTTAGCTGTTGATCATTTGGGTGAATTTTACTGCCAATCAATAGGCTGAGAAATATGATTGGAAATGATATCTTCGACCTCTAGGACGGCAGCTTTTTTTCCTGACTGTGTTGAGCAACCTAGAAACAATCAGTAGCCATTATTACTGTAAAATCTAATGCAATCCAGTACAAAAGCTCAGCCATATATACACATACATTTACAAAAGATAATAATGTTCAGTTTTGATTGACACCGTCAGAGAGGTTTTAATTTAACTCTGTTTGTTATTGAGGTTGTAGTTTGCAGTGCTGTTGAACTGGACTTCATTATATTGAGAGCTATTGACATGAGGAGGGGCAGAATATGAGAAACACATTTCAATGTAATGCAGGTCAGTAGAACACAACCACTAACTACAACCTCAGTAACAAGCGTATAGTTGAATATCCCTCATAGAGTTTTAACAAAAAGGTGGAGCTGTTGGACTGGATGAAATTGTGTTGTATCGGTAGACCTACAACTAGAAATCTAGGGTATTCACATTTCTTAAATAATCAAATTTAAGGAATATTCATTGAAGAATGTGTTCACTGAATTTACATTCTGAATACTGAATGTACTGAATGAATATAACTGCTGAATTATTTGGTAGTGAAAATAATCATTAGTTGATTAAATTTAATTTGATGAAAATGTAATTATCACCCTCTCTTCTCAGATTTTTTTTCTCACCCTCTCTCTTCCTTTGTCTCTCTCCCCCCTCTTGACATATGCTCCTCGATCTGCCGGCAGTGCTGACGTGGCTTCCTGTCACAGTCGATCCATCTCCCTTTGCTCTTCCCTCCTCAAGGGTCTTGCACTTTCACACGCACACATATATACACATGCACACACAGAGGCACAGTCACGCACACCTCTGCAAACCATTGTCACGGAGGTCAACTGCCCCCAGTGGCCACTCACTCTGAGTCATCGCTTATGAACATGCATCGTCCTCCAGGTGTTTAACCCTCAGCTACTACTCGTTTTCCTGACGGCCACTTTGTCACCAAGGCTGTGTCCCAACTCAGATTTTGTTATGTAACGCAGAGCTGATGCATTTAGCGGAGTGAAAGCCAGAAAAACATTGAATATGTGATCCGGACCACATTTGTGCTGTTTGAAATCAGTGACCGTGTGATGGCACTCTGAACTGTCAGCTCAGTATTCATCTGATTAAGTCAACGTCTCGATGGGACAGATCAGTGTTGTCATGGATCCGTGTCCACTTGACCGGAAAACATGAAGGACGACAACTGGAGCATGCTGGCAAATTTAATTGGGACTTAGGGAGATGCCTCTGTTTCAGCTAAACTGGAACAGACGGGTCAAAATCGACAAAATCGGAAACTGCGACAGGATTCGACTGCAGCGTCAGCAAAAAATTAGCAGCCTCAAAGCCGATCTGAACAGCAGAATCATTTTGCTGATCACCTCAGGATGGACGTCTGTTCAAACTGATTTCAGGGTGTTTTTTTACACAAAGATATGTTGGATAGGTCTTCAGGCAGGAAGGCATCAGCCTGAAGTGTTGATTAAATGTTTATCACTCAAAAACTCTGCTAATCTGCTTCATTGTCACTGTGTAGATGTAGTTTAATCAGATTTGATTACCAGTGCTCCGGCAGCAGGAGCAAACAGACTCACAGCTGTCAATCTCATTTGTGGTTGTTGCATGGAAGAACACAACATCGTGCTTTTCAAAGTTAGTCCAGTCAGAAGAGCACAGACGAGAAACAAATGAGTAAATCTCTCATGTGAAATGACAGAAAATGATCCAACTTCAGCAGAAAATACTGTGTTCTTGTCGGCTCCATCATTCATGATCAGATTGTGAAAATAGGTTTTCAGGGCCTTTAACTCAGGGCTATTTTTGGATTAAACACCCACTTTGACGTCTGCTAGTCTGATGTCAGACAAAGGAAACCAAAATTGGTCTCATCTGAGATGTTTCCAGTGGTTTTCTCTCACTCTGTTACAAAAGCACCATTGAATCAGACGCTGAAAGCATTCCTTTATAGTTTGGGCTCATTGTCACTGCTGCTCGCTGATTGTCTGACAGAAACCAAGCTGCAGATTACGTGGTGGAAAGAGCTTCAACAGACACTGTAGATATCGTGTCTGTAGGAAAGGTGCCTGGAACCGACTGCAGGTTTGGCCCATTTCACTGTGACGTGCCACAGCTCTTCTCTACACCTAAATTTAACTTCTGTCTTCTATTTCTTCTGCTTCCATTTAATATGCGGCTATTGCCTGACATTGTTGGCCAATAAAAACTGAACATGAGCAGAAAATACTAGCTAATATGTGCAGTGTGAATGCAGCTCTAAATCAGAAGCGCTTTGCCTTGGACCACCAGCCCTGAATCAGTCCAAAAATATGCCTGGAGCTCGAGGCTGATGTGTGCCGCAAACGTCTCGCTGTCTCTGCTTTAGCATTCTGGATGGCAGCGGAGCTCTATTGATTTGACTTGATTGAGCTGTTAAATAAATTTGGAGTCCGACGTAATCCAATTTTACTGCTGTCCTCAGTCTTTCTACGTTAGAAATTGGAAGCGTCGTCACGTAACCTGGAGTTTGGATTGAAAAGGCAGCCTTGAGAAGACAGTACCCAGCACACAGAGGCATGAGTACACAGCCGCACACACACAGTTCCTGAAATTAACTTTTCGCCTCACTTACCAAGAACTATTAAACTAATGCAAAATTACAATAATGTTCAGCAGCCACAGTAATTAATATTCATTATTCTGAGAAACATGTAATCATGTCTATTCTAAATGCCATTTCATGAAGAGAATCAGGTGCATTGTGTTACTTTTTACACTCACTGTATTATTCAGTGGGTCGAGTTGATCGTCACCCCCTCTCCACAAACCGAGACAATGCAGCTTTGTGTAGCAGGAGCAGTCGGCCATTGAGAGCCATTGTTTTCTGTGATTTGATTGGCTGATGACAGAGAGTAGATGGTGGTCAACAGGAAGAGAGAAACTGAGGCGTTCAAATGTCTCAGCTCGTGTTCTGGACATTTTAGCTGCCACTGACACATTTAGTGGCATTTGGTGCTCAGCGGGTGGTCATTTCAGACACTGCATGTATTTAACACACTCTACAGTATGTGCCAGTCTCTCATTTCTTCTATGAATATGCCAACTCAGCAATTCTAAACCACTCATAAAAAAGGAAATTCAGCAAAATATTAGATGTCAGATTGAGTTCCACAGAATCAATTTACGTATAAATTGCAAGGCAGTTAGACCTGAAACAACTGAACTGTGCTGAAGTTTGAAATACTGATCCAAGTGGGGATGCTGTTAGGTACTAAAACTAAATGAGGCATACTTGGGTATGGTATTATAAGCTGCATTAATTAATGCCACTATAGGGCGGAAAAACTCTGGTTCACAGATTCAGACGTCCCCGGCTTATGAAGTTGCAATGGCAAACTTGTTAGCAAATTACCTTTTAATCATACAGTTTTTTGCTTGTGGCCCCCAGCAGACACCGAGCGACATTATTGTTCATAAATTAAGTAAGAGCTTGTCGTACATCAAAGCAGACATTGAATTATACAGACGTCTTTATTTGTTTTGATTTTATATTCTTTTCTATGAATGTGATTCCAATGCTGGTTTATCATGGGAAATTTTTCCATTATGTTGCTGATATACCTGGGTTTTGGTATCGGTATCAAAAAAAAAATTTCTTTGGTCAAATGAAAATAAATGGAGGACAAATGTGACCAGACATTAAAAACATCTTATTTAACAGTGAATATCTACCAACTGTCCTTTTCGCTCCTGGGAAAAGTAGCTGGCTCAAGTGTGCTGGATGCTCCACTGTCCACCAGCTAGTCATGTTTTTAGTACCATTATGTTTCTAACCTTGTAGAGAGAAATGCATTAAATACATGCTGGTACATCAACTTGTAGACGAGCGTGTACAATTCACTCTTTTTTCTTCTTCAGAATCAGTTTCAAACATGAATGGCTGAATTAATCTTATATTACCACTTGTCATTGTGTATGGTACAGCTAGTAAAACTGAACACAGCAGAGGTTTGTTTGTGTGATGAACAGAGTGGAAGGTGAGCAGGTAGAGAGGTGGGTCATATTAGCTGTGAGCATCCAATTTCACTTTGTTCTTATGAAGAATGCAGGCTTCATTTGACTTTGTGAACTTTGTGTCTTGTCTTATGGCCCTACTCAGAGTTGGTGGATAATAATGACCCTGGACTGGGTTTTTTGCCACCGTCTAATCCTCCAGGACCCGTCAGTCTGCTGTCAGCCCGCCTCCAACTCCTACTGCAGTGTGTGAGCTCTCCAAGTCGATATGGACGTGCTTCAGAAAGAGTAAATGTACACTGCATACTGTAGTAGTGCTCAGGCAAACTAGAGCGACGGGGATCTCGTAAGCATTTGCGTGGCAGCTTTCCTGAGCTGAATGCCATCCTGACGTTGTGTGTACAGTTTGTGACTCAGGCAGACTCGGAGCCGCGCTGCGTGTTCATCCTCTTCGCCAAGTCTTGAGGTTTTGGCTTTGGGGGATGCCTTTTCTGACTGGTGATTTCTTGACTGGATAATGGCAGCTTGTGTAGCAAGGGATAACAGAAATCTCTTAAGTGCGTCCTCACAGCCTATCTATAGCTTTGTCGCCAGCGGAGGAGTAAGGAAGATTTTTTAGAGGTTAAATCTCATCTCTCCACAGAATATTGCCGGCGCATTAGCATATAAATGTGCTCCTTGTGAGATGCATGTTTAATACGGGGGAGATTTAAAAGTATAATCATACACAAAGTGATGATGTGGCAGTGAATGGGACAAACACAAGACAGGGGAGGTGTACTGATGAGCCTTACCACCCGCTTTTTGTGTGAACCTTTGTGTTTGTGTGTGTGAGACAGCAGAAAGTGTGTGAAGAGATAAAGTGAGTGTGTACGTGATCCTGCGCCTGCCTGCCTGTGTGAATGACAGAACAATCAGCGGTGGCCTCAACGGGAGAAATATACACACTATTACTAACCTGCAATCTAACCCCCCTTCATCCCCCCATTTTCTTCCTCCATCCTCACCTCACCTCACCTCACCTCGCCTCTCCCCCCTCTTCTCCGCTCAGAAACCAAAGCAGAAAGACTGGCATCCTCCTGATGGCTTCATCCTGGGCCTGTGGACTCTAATCCTCCTGGTGTTTTTCAAGGCGTACGGCATGAAGCACCTCAAACACATCTTCTGAGGCCTCGGCGTTTACGCCGCTGGATATCCGAGGACATGAAGGCGCAGATTGGGAGCTTTTACTGAAGGGATATTAGAGGAAAGGTGCAGTTTGTGACAGGCTTATTTTTCCTGAAAAATGGAAAGGAGATGTGTGACACCGCGACTGCTCGTCCAGAAACTGTGTGATGCAATTGCCTTTGATTTTCTTTTGGGTGATTGCTCTCTAGTGAAATGTAAACATGTGTGTATCATCCCAGATGTGGCGTGAGAAGGGACAAATACTTGAAGTCATGCGTCAGATATGCAAAGCCCCAACTCTGCACGGCGATTTTAACTGTTTCATGTCTTCTTTTTTTTTATTACAAGGACTTCAGCTAATATTTATTTCTTTGTGTCAAAAGTTCGTTTTTGCCAAGCCATTCCATTAATTGGTTTGATTTGGTTAAAAATGCACTGAATTGAGTCGGCAGATAAGAATTTAATTTATTTTCAAGAGCGCACCGCTCTGCATATTTCAGCAGCAGCCTTTTTGTTTATGTGCTCCTCAGAAGGTCTGCCCGGTCACAAAAGGAAAATGTGGGACGAGGGCTGGCTGATTGGCTGTGAGTGGGCTGTGCAGAGATTACCATTTAATGTCTCCCTTGTCCATATACATTACACCCCTTGACCGTCATATCACGCTTGTGAAGGATAACAATCGCACATAATCCCATCTCGCGTGATGGACCCATCCACTTTCCCATTCACCAAATTGCCCTCCCTGTGGAAACATCCATTAGCTCTCCAGCCATGTACTCTGCTGATTGTATTCTGGGTGATGGACAGCTATTTCCCCGACCATTCCACGTCTTGCACTACAGCAGCGATAAGTGAGTGATAACCTAGTAAGCCGCCGGCCGTCCCACATGAATCTCTTCCGTGCTGGGACGTGTTTTCCTCCTTTTTTCCTTCCCTTTCCCTCCATGTGTAACCACTCTGCATCAGGCTCATTGTTGGGGGGAGTGAGTGATGCTCAAAGCATATGGATTGAACCTGTGCTAGTTTATCTCTGCTCCTTGGCGCAAGGACCCGCCCATCGGGAGCCCGCCACCACTCTCCCTCGCGGCTGAAGTGGAAAATAGATGGAGCTGGAAATTGAACCATATGTATCGGAAGGCAGCTGCTGCGTCAGCCACCAAGTACCTTTTCCTTTTCTTATACATTATTTATGCAATGTTTATTTCTTCTTCCTCCCAGATTCTTATTTCTTATAATCCCAGTCCACTTTCAAAGAGAGCAAGCTCGTTTTACTTCCTCATCTGGTTGGATTTTGATACCCTGAATAAAGATGAAACACTGGATCAATGTATTTGTGTCTTTACCTGCCTGTTTTATTATTGTACATCCAGTTTCCTTAATTAGTCTGTCATACGCTTTCAAGACACAAGATCTGCTTTTACAGTTACAAACCCTTGAAGATATGCCTGGCAGAGCTCAGTCGAAACTTATTTCGTACCGCAAAGACATCCTTGAAATCGGTGCCGCTTGAGTTGACTTAAACACCTGCTCTGTTGTTTTCTTACTGGAAACATTTCAAACAATCCAGGGAGGTTTTTAAATGTTTTCTTTCTGCTTCGGTCTTGTATTTCAAAAGACCGAGCAGCTGTTGGATCCAAGCCTGCCTATACAGTCGGTGTATACCCGGCTGGCAGCAGATACAATAAAAATTAAAGCCACCTGATCTCAGATGGATTTGTTTGTTCTTAAACCCACTTCAAGATTGACTCCATCTCCTCTGCGCCTCTCGTTCCTTCTCGAGCGCTCGCAGATGGAATTGAAAATGCTCAGCCCTTCAGTGCGGTGATGTAGGCTACTCTCCCCGTCTCCTCTGTCACTATGGTTTCCCTATGCTAATCAAGATCAGTGTCTGTCTTCCTTCACACCTGACTTGGTGGGAAGAAACCAGTGACAGGACGATATTAGAGCATCCAGCTCCAAAGAGGCAGAGAGATTTCAGGCTGAAGAGTCAGGCAGGGTGCTCTGAATATGTCACACAGGTTGTTCAAACAATGAGCAGCGTCGGGATTCACCAGCGAACGTGCGCACACACACACACACACACACACACACACACACACACACACACGCTTGTTGTCTTTAGAAGTGGAACAAGGTAGACATTAGCCTCATGTGGCAGCCTGCTAAATTTAATGATTTATGCACAAACAAACACAAGCACACACATGCTGTTTTGGAGATTGTGTGTGCGCCTGACAGGTTGTCCAATTTCCATGGAAACTCTGGATTTCCCACCGCTTGCCTGTCAGTGAGCCTTTGTAATGTCAATCATTCCCGGGAATGATAACAGTAATTTTAGCAGTCACAGATTTTCATTCTCATCTGCAACAATAGCTGTGGCATAAATCACGCTCGGTGGTGCTCCCTCGCTGTGTTCTTAAATTTTTAAATGTGGCTTTTTCTTTAACTTTGGGTAAGAAAACAAAAATAAGGAGAGACTGTGTCACACTCTGATGATGGTTGCTCAGGCAGAAAAGCCTGTTATAAATATGAGCAGCTTTGTCTCCCTTGTCCAGCTTGTTCAAAATTCATGCATTTATGCAAAATCGATTTCATACCAAGCATAATCTAAGAAAGCAAAGAGAATTCAAATAAAGGACTGCAGAAAACATTGGTATGTTAGAGCGCATGATTAATATTAATACTAATGTGATTGAAAGTTCATGTCTGGCCTTGGAGACAGTAGAAAATATAAGTTTCAGTCTCAAACAAAAAGTCTTTAAAGCGCTCAGAAAAAATGGAAATTTGAACACTGAGAATTTCATGACATCTCAGCAACCTCTGAGGAAGATTGTGTGATCCGACTGAAAGCTCCAGGACAACTACTAAATGGACCTTGAGGTGAGCTTGTCATATCAATTAAAATATATCTTAAATGAATTACATGTCACTAAAATTGAATGCCTATACAATGTAACTGTGATGTGACAGTTCCTAAGCTTTCAGGCACATCTATCCGTCTTCATACACCTGTCAGCACCTGTTATCACATGACTGGGATCCTGATGGGACGTGATGACAACCCAACCATCTGCATGACGACCAAACTCCAGATGTTGAAGATTGAGATGTGGTTGAAAGCTCCAGAAAAAGCCAGTAAGTGTAATTTCACTGTTTACACTTTTTCTGTCTGAAAAGGTTGAGAATGAATTTCACACTCAGTTTGTTTGTTCAGTTCAAGTCATTCTATGAACAGAAAATAGAACAATTTTACTAATGGATTAAGTCAAGTTAGTGTCAAGCAAACATGGAAAACCTTCGCTCCTTGGATGCTGCTCGCGATCTGATAACTGGTCGCTAGTTTTTTAGTCCCGCCCTCACACCCTGTGCTGTTATCGGCTGGAGGCTACAAACCTGCCTGAAGGGTGACACCCACAAATGTCCCACCAAAATACATCCAAATTAGCATATGCACATTTTTTTTAACATGGGTAAACAAGCAAGAGTAGAAAGCAGCATGGAAGCCAGTTACAATGGCGGTTACTTTTTATCTTTTACTTTTCTTATCTTGTACTTCAGTGTCTCTTTCAAACTCAGTGTCGACCGAACAATGTTGCTGTTGCACGTTGTTCACTGACTGTAAAAAAAACAATACATAATGTTCAACATGTGTTGTAGCATCATGCCGGGACACGGGTGAAAGTTAGCGTGTCCACACTGGTGTCATGTTTCCATCTCTCACAGAGCTGGAGCTGATAAATATCTGTGACTGCTGCTCATTTGACCTGGGAATGAATGTCAATTCCAGCCTTTAACATTGAAGACAAAAGATGATAGATGGGTGTTTGTGGGTTTTTTGTTCCAGTGTGAAAGTATAAGAAAAAATACAGGCCAAGGGCAGGGTCTCTGCTGATACAGACACTGTCATACACTTCTGATGGGTCATCGTGTTGTTTTTTAGGAAAATCCTATTCATTCTGCCTTTTAGATATTGTGCTTTTCTGTGTTTCATGTTAATGTAAACTGACAAATCAAGATATTTAAGACATCACCTTGGGCTGTGAGAAATTGGAAAAGGCATTTTTAATCTTAAATATTTCCTCTGGCCCTATAGGCAGTAGTGTTAGTTCTAAATGTTTTTATATCTCGTTGCGTCCTGTCAGGCCACATTATAACTAAGGTTGTTGTGACCGTGGTTTGTTCACAGAAGAAGCTGATTAATCCTTTTTCGTGGCGTTTGAGGCAGAACCATCAGACCTGCAGCAAACACTGTCACGTCTGCAGCTACAGAAGCTCAGCTGCTCATAATGGGTAAGTTTGAGTTTTAGCAGAGACGCTAATGAACTTAAATAGTCATTTTTAATTGGATAATCCATCTGTCCATTTTTTACCACTTATCTGGGTCCAGGTGGCATTGATTTATTTTTATTATATCATGAGCAATTATTTTTTATATTCTGCTGGCAGGTACTGAAAAAATGTGAAATAATTCTAGACCATTTCTATTGTTAATGTGATATTAAAAAAGATCTTAAACGTAACTGGGTGTAAAAATCCTGTTTATAGACCAGTTTAATTACAGATTAATCAAAAAACTGATAATTGATAATGAAAATAATATTTCAGCTGGTATTGTGATAACTGTATTCTTGTAGTGTAGTTTTCAGCCCAGTTCATAGTTTGATATTATACTTTATAAGGAGCCATCAATCATCCTAAAAGCATATTAAGTACGTTTTAACTCAACTGCGTAATAACTGAAGTTCATGACACTCGGCTGAATGCTTGTTTCTCTTTATCATCTTATGTTACCTTCAGCTATGTGCTTTACCTTCATGTGATGCAACAGAGCTACTTTTACAAAAACACTGCTCCAACACTGAGTTATGAAAACCGTCAGGGATCTGTTTGTTGCTCTGGGGAGTAATGGCCTTGTAGCTCTGCCTGTCTTTCATTATTATTTCAGGATGACACAGCCTCATGTCACAACCAGGCAGTAAGAGAGAGCAGCTGAGAAGTAAAAATGGCAGCTGTCGTCAGTCGAGGGTGAAGGTGAGTCACTGGCCTCCCGTCCTCTGCAAAACCTCCATGTTTCATCTTGATTTCTCAGGGCTACTACACTCAAATACATAGATGATTATTAGAATGTTATAAAGAAACTGCTGAATGCGGCATGACTGATAAAAAGTATTTTATTGAGTGGAATGATACATTTCCATTATGTGCAAAAAGAGAAGAAAAAGGACAACAGATCAACATCAAAGCTGGAATGATTAGTCAGTCGATCAATGGAAAATTAATTGATAACTGATTAGTCATTTAAAAAGGAACAGTTTGATATATTGGAAAAATGTGTTTTCTTGGTGAGAGATTGGATTGAATCCACTGTCATGTCTGTACAATAAACATGAAGCAAGCAGCTGTTAGCTTAGCTTAGCATAAAGAGTAGAAACATGGTAAAACAACTAGTGCAACCTATCCAAGGTCAAAGGTCACTAATTAATACATTAGATCTTGTTTTGCATGTCGTGGGAGGTTTTGTGCTGGAATATTTCTTGGCTGGTATCAGAAACTTCAATAGTCCAGCCCATAACCACCAGTAAAACAGAAAATTGTCTTTTTTACATTTTTATTGTACAGACATGAGATATGTATCAATCCTGTCTTATTTTATGCTTCTTGTGTTTTATCTTTTATATTTTCTACTTGCTATGTTTATTGTTATGCACCAAAACAACAAGGCTAATTCTCCGTCTGTGAAAACCTACTTGGCAATAAATCTGATTCTAACTCGGCAAGAAAGGGAATAATCTTATTTCCCGCAATGTCAAACTATTCCTTTAATTTATTTTTGAGGCATTTCAAATTCCAAAATTTCACCTTGTTAAATGTGAGGATTTGCTGCTTTTCTCTGTTTTATATTACTGTTATTTTTTACAAAATAAGCAATTTCAAAACGTTACCTTGGGCTTTGTGAAGTTGATTGGCATTTTTAACTATTTTCTGACATTTTAAAAAACCAAACAAATCATCACACGAAAACCGTCGGTTGTTGCCGCCAGAAGCAACAGACTACGAATTAGTTAATTAGGCGAAAAACAAAAATATTCAAGTGCTTATCACTTCGCTTATACAGACTGTCGTGAACAGCTACTCGCAGAGGAAAACATATCTTTGCTTCAGTACAAAGTCATCAGCAGGACTCAGACTCAGGCGACACACAGTACAGTCGCACCTCTCCTGCAGCCGTTCGTGATGCGTGAAAAGCAATCGGCTCATCTCCGCACAGGAAACACGATGTAAAACATTCTCGTGGCGTGAGCGCACGTGTATCTGACCTACGGCATCTCTCTTCTCATTACAGAGATGAGGGCAAAATCAATGGGGACTTAGCACCTGGATGTATCATTAAGATAATCGCACGTCTCATCACTTCCTCCAGACTGAAATCCTGATTCTTATTCATGGAGGACAAAAGAGGGGGGAAATAGAGAATCTGGGAGAGAGGAAGGGGCAGTTTACAAGTAGTCGGGCGACGTCAAACGTGAGGAGAGCGCACATAAAACACAATCAGGAGCGAGAGAGGAGAAGAGTGACAGATCACATATTCAGTTTAACAGAAAACGGTGTAATTCTCCTGCGAGGCGATTCAGGCGCACGGAAGCAGCAGCAGATGAATATAGCAGGATGGATGCCGCTGCTGCGTCCCTGCGCTCCATCTTAATCTCCCACTTGTCTTGTGTGACACAGCCGTGCATTTACATGGAAATCCGGCTTGTAGCTATATAAATCGCGCTATTAAGTGGTGACAGGGGCTGACAAAGCCTTATGATACATACTGTTTGTACGGGGCAGGGGAGGCGCACACCCATGAGATAACACCTCCGAGTTAATGTTACGCACTGGTCTTTCAGCCAGGACGTGCTGCCCTGCAAAGTTTGACTCAGGCCGCACGTCTGAAAGGCAGCAGAAATGAAAGTCAGGGATGCGAATACCTCCGCTGAAGGAGTTTGAGCCTTTGTTGCACGACACACAGGTCTAAAGAATCTCAACCTCAACCTCTGAAAACCGCGAAAGAATACAAAATCCAAACAGCGATAATTCATACTTCCGAATGGCCGCATTAAACTCAAGCAATAGTATTATTAGTATTCAGCCTACACAGTCTCCAGCACTACATTGTTAGATTATGGGCATTGTAATAGTATTTTTCTTTCAGTGGAGTGTAAGCAGTGAATCCTGCACAGATCCTTCATCCAACAGAGGCTTTGTGACGAGCCCAAATTCAAGTTCGTATCCTCTGTGATCCTCTGGTAAACATATGCACACACACACTTGTACTTCAATACCCGTGAGGACCCTCACTGACATAATGCATTTCTTAGACCTTACCCCAACCAGCACAACCTAATTCTAACCTCTAACCCCCCAAACCCGTCATAATGTCCTCACTCTGTTGGTTAAAACCTTGTGGTCCTCACTGTGTATCAAGTACAAGCACGCACACACAAAAACACACAAGGCCGAGCAGGATTCACAGCGAGACACTGCATGCATGCATCGGGAGTGTGGTGTGTAATGATGCTGCCTCCTTGTATCACCTCACTTTACAAGGTTTTTCAAAAACTGATGTACAACTTTGAACTGTTTCATCTCCGTAAACAAAACACACTGCTGGAGCAGCAGAGGTGGAGCTGGAGAAATGTTCATAACAAATGTCCAGCAGGATCAACAAGACCCAAATCTTCATCTGTGGTTAACTATTTTCTTGCCTACTTCATGTTGTCTACTTCATGTTGTAACCTTGAGTTCAGTAGCCCTCAATGCGAATGTTCCCCCATCATCAGGCTTTTTTGAGATCAATCTCTAAACTTGTTTTCTTCACCTCCACAGGTCACGTCTTCTGGGGTACCAGGGGCGCCGCCGTGACCGCCCCCTCCAGCGTCCGGTTGGCCGGGAGCGGCGGGGGGCTCCAGTCCGGCTGGTAGAAGTGGATGTCAAAAGTCCGAGCCCAGTTGGCGAAGACCCGCTTCTCGGTGATGAAGCGGTGGTGGCTGCCCCGTCGCCCACGCTCATGAGAAATGTACATGGCGCACTCATCCGGACCACGTGGCTCGTAGTAGTGGTAGGGGACGGAGTGATGCTGAGGCTCCCTGTGGTGGCGGGGAGACAGGACAGACAGTTGACATTTAAAAACGGTTTAATGAGTCACTTGAGTTTCGTGTGACACCGCAGAGAGTTTTTCATTTGGCGGGGAAGGAGGGGGGACTTGATCTGCATTCATTTATTTGTCTTCTGAGGGTTGACGCAGCCAAATTTAGCTTGTTTTAATAATATTTAAATGCCACCTACAGCTGAACACAATGAAAAAGCCCAATAAAGTTTTAAGAAGCATCTGAGTTCTGTTTGAGCATTAATAATGATGAGTTCTAAAAATGGAGTTGAGGAAAGCATGGAAGCCATTTTGTAGTCACATCCTCCAATCCTGTCCGTGCTCTCTTTCACAATACACTAGGTGGCCCATATAAACATTTGCTGCTCATTCTGAGCTTTGCATGTTTGGTTTTCTTTCAGTCTGTCATTAAAACAACCTGCACATAATACAATTTTCCACTTGCTCACCACAAAAGAGCACACAATTCAATCTATTGTAAAATATGGACGTGCAGAAACACAAAATGAACAACAAGCAAACTAAATAGAAAACTAAGTGTTGACACAGGATAAGCATGACACAGGATAAAAAACAATTAAAATAAGTTATTTCCATAATGGTTGCGGCCACCCACAAACAACAAGGCTGCTGTGCCCCTGCTCCATTACTGCCTGAACAACGACATGCAGATTTAATTAGACACAGTATTACTCATTATACAAATTGTACTAAAATACTTCACCTGTCGCTGTTCACCTCTCTCCTCTTTCCATTTGATTAAATTAAATGTTTTTACACGTGCTTCATGAAGATTTCAGGTCACCTGGTAAAATGTTCCACATTTTCTCTGCCACACATTGAAAAGGATTTAGATCAGTCGTCACTCTTGCTTTGTCATTAAGTCTTAATTGTGCTTATATGGTTTCTATTTTTACTTCGGTTCTCCTTCCTCTAATGATTTTTCACTTTCTCTGTTTATCTCTTTCCCTTTCTGTCCTTGTGCGACACTGAACATTACAGCCTCCGCTCTTCTGAACAGGTATTTCAGCATTTTGGAGCCTGGCTGCAGGGATTTACTTCCATTCAGCCACAAGAGCATCAGTGAGGTCCAACACTGATGTTGGCCTGATAAGCTCTGGCTCACAGTCGCAGTTCCAGTTCATCACAAAGGCGTTGGATGAGTTTGAGGTCAAGGCTCTTCCACACCAAGCTGGGAAACCCATTTCATTATAAACCTGTCTGTCTGAAATCTAAAATATCACTGTCATGTTGTAGCATTAAAGATTTACATGTGTCCACATACTTTTGGCCGCGTATTATGTTTCTTAGACTGGAAAAAGTGACACTAATGAACCTGACAGTTAAATTTGCCTTCCAAAAGAACTCCTTGGTTTTTCATTTGAATTAATGATTATTCTGATAAAAATAGACTTCTCGTACTTGTATTTTAAACTATTTATGTCCTTGAATTTGTTAAAGTTAAATCACACCAATTCTCAGAGCCGCAGGTCCCTGATCTGTCTGTCATAGGTGAGACTGCCTGAGTCAAGACGTCCATAGAGTCATTCATCTTCATATATTAATCAAAATGATAGAATTTACTTTTCAGTTCTCGGCCAGTCAACATACCTGGACTTTAGGTTCTCAATCTTATCTTGTAGAAAAAAACAAAAGAATCCAGCTATCAAGACAATAATATCTTATGTTCGCTTCTCTCAAAATGCTTCAATAGCAAGTGAATCAATGAGAGTGTGAATCAGCAAAGGGGGATATTTTTGCCTCAGGACAAGTTTCTGTTCTCTCATATGGTTTTCTTTCAAATAAAGACACATGTCCTGTTTATTTATTCAATTCTTCAGAGAGTCACATTTTGAATCTACGCTCTGTTCTACTGCTTTTACAATGACTGGCTCATACAGCAGGATCTCCCTTTTGATTCTTTGTCTAAATGTAATACGCAACAGACCTGATTCTGGAGAAACTTTGGTAAAACTGAAGATATGCAGCGGCCCTAAGTTAATAGCAAGTAATAAAATGACAATGTGATGGAGCTTGATTCACATTCCCTCAACTCTCTCCGCACATATCAGCAGTGAAATTAAAACCAAAAAAAAACAAGCTTAAACTGGTGAAAATTTCAGGTCAGAGGTCAAGAACATCGTTTCCCTTATGCGTCTACCTATTTTTCAAATGTGTTGCTCTTTAGAAAAAAGTAAAGGAGGGTACTTGAAAAACAGCAGCTTTACAACATGGAAGTGAATTTAAAAAATGAGAATTACTTTTAATTAATTATTATTTATTAATGCATTGGCTTTATAAATATCTACCCTTCATGTCCATGAAACATATTTGAAGTGATGATAAAAAAAAACACGAGGTTTTTGAATTCTCAGTCTGATCACATCCAGTGAAATCAGTCGTTACGAGAACTAAAAAGGATTGATGAGTATCAGCTGAAGCCAACCATTTGTTTAAATAAATGAACCAGCGTTCCCTATTTATTATCATCAAGATTGAATTTGTGCCTAAACCCAGAATAAAAAAATGATTCTCTAATCAATCAGAAGCAGGAACAAAAATATACGCAACATTTTACAGTTTGTTCTTTTTTATTGACGAATCTAATGAGATTTGTTCCTCGTCCAATAAAATCCCCCAATTAAAGAGTTGGCCGAGATGGACGAGACGTGAGCTGTAATTCAAACCATTAAACTCTGCTAATGAGGCTGGATGAGTAAGTCGAGTCAGAACCGGCTGCGCGTCCCATCGTTCTTTGTTTTCTTTGGCGTTTCTCTGCCACATTTAGAACATCTTTCATTCAAAAGGAGGAAAAATCTCAGCACTTAAAAAATGTGGATCCCTAAAGTGGAAAATATACAGCGACTATAGATGGAAATAATCCTCAAACTCAGCTAAAAATGTCCTCTTTTTCTTTTTGCCAAATACTCTGTCACCATTGCAACTAGCAGTCGATCTGACCTGGATGCTTTTAGTCTGCATTTTTATCATAGTTACACTTTGGTATTGTATTAAAGTAAGTGTCCCTTTGTGTTTAATGATCTGTGTTCATTTACAGACAGGACAATTAAAGAAGCTACATTTAGGTTATTATTGTTATCCAGCAAAAACTGCATCTCAAAATTTGCCATGATTTTTTTTCAAACAGAAGGACTAAACGCTCCTTGATGGAAGAAGAATCTATTTCTTGGCTAAGAAATAGAAAACTTAATGTTTCTCTATAACGTTTAGTGTTAAGATTTAACACTGACATAATCTGCATCATCAGGTTTTGGTGGTTTGCGTGGATCAAAATTGGCAGAGATCAAACAACTTAACAAGCGTCATCACACTCTCAATCTTTCAAAAATCTAATAACCTAAACTGTCCTAACCTCGGCTGATTGTCAAAATGCCTTCTGGGCCTTTAAGAACATCGTATTAACTCAGGAATTCATGGTTGCAAATCTGAAAACAAGGTGATTTTTCTAAGCCGGTGAAAGGTTGGCATTTGAGATGCACGGTTCTGACAGGACATTAAGATTTTAGTTCATTAGCTTATTAACATTATTAATGTTCCTACTGCACAAATAACTAATGCTGCTGCACATCAGCATCTATCAGTGCAAAGAAAGTGTTCAAACCATCTGCAGAGGAAACAAACCATCCGTGAAGCTTTTATTACACCTTCACTTTTTTTGGCCTTTAGTGGACGGTTTGAAAATTTTGGGGCCTGACATGCAACAAATGTTGTCTTCATCTAGTTTTGTATGAGCTGGATGTGTCAACATGAGCTGGAAAAACTATTTTGAAAGAGGAACGACTCCAGTAAATACGGCCTTCCTTTGGGCTCCACACATGTAAATGCACCTCTTTCACATAAGCTGTGTTCCAGTTCACGGGCTGGATCCTCAGAAGTCTGCATTTCCATACTGAATAATCCAGAGGGGGAACAAAGCTCGTCTTATCTCAAATTCATCGGAGAAATACGGCTTTCTTTTGCCTGAATTTTTTGGGGGGGAACACATCTATTCGATTGTTAGATGTCGTTTTCGTCTGCAGAGGATAAAGGAGAGAAAAATGGGCTGTGGAGATTCTGCACAGCGTGACAAACAAAGCAAATGTGGCCAAACAAAAAAGGTGGAGGAAGCCGGAGGAAACAAAGGGCCGACTGTTTGCCTGCCACTAGCTTAAGTATTGTAGTGGGGAATTAGGCTTGAGCTGTATCTCTCTGATGTTGCCGCCTGCAAAAATAGAAGTCTCCTGATCTTACGGTTGTTTTCCCTCTCAAACCTTACATATGTGCAACGAAGTCATGTTTCGCAACTTTTGCATTATTAACACGCTCTGACCCACCGCGCAATGTTTGTGGTGTCCAGAAAAAAAGCGAGACTTCTGCTTTTCCTCCCTCTCATGCATAGAAACCAGTGTGAATTTTCAATATTTGTAACACTATCACTGACATTTCTTCCTAATATTCAGGCAATTTCTGCATTTGCCAAAACATCTCCAGCCACACTGACATTTTATTTATCAGCTGCCTGAATATATTTACAGGTTTAATCTGTCTTATCAGGCCGATGTGCTGCTGTGAATTTGTATACACTTGAAGTGGCTGTATATACAGCTCGGCTTTACAGACTCGTGTTGGTGAGCTGATGATGAGGTTTTACATTCAGCTCCACCGCCTCACCTGCAGAAGTCCGGGGCAACCATGCCGTACACGTTGATCCTATCGCACAGCTCCAGGGCGATGGTCATCGTGAACCAGCCGGTGCTCAGCCACGAGTTTGATATCCTCCTGCAGAGGAGAGGAGGAGGGAGAGAGAAGATGAAGGAGGAGGATGGAGTTTGGGGAGACCACAGGGAATGAAAGCTGTACCGTGTTTGATTTTTTTTTCTGCATATGATTAACTGGGAGAGCTAATCAGAAAATCTCACATCAGTGTATTATGGCAGGTTAATGATTTATCTAAATCCAGAGGTCGATTTTTTTCCTGACTGCGAGATCATTCGAGTTCCCTCACAGCTCCTTTAAAATACAAATCCATCCAACATATCGACGGATACAAATGAACCCTGTCAAATAATCAAACCCTTCAACAGAAAGCAGCCTTGGTCTGCATGTAGTGCAGATGAAATACCTAAAGCTTCAGCTGCAGAGCGATTTGCCTGCTTTCAGACTGCGAAGAAATCAGAGTTTTTCTGAGTTATGTGCTTATGAAAGAAATATGAAATTAGATTTTGAATGCATTAGAAACTCTCTCTAACTCCAAGTGTCCATCAGAGTGGTTCCTCTCTCGCAGGGCTGCTGTCAGATGAACAAACAGTCCGGTCCGACTACTATCCATATTTAAAATATTCCATGTTGGTTTTGAATTGATTGAATGGGCGCCAGAGCCATAAAACTTGCACAACTTCTGAAGGACCATTAAAACCTTCAGTTTAATGTGAAAATAACTTTAACTAAACATAAATTACTAAAGCTTTGATTCTGGACTTTTAAGACTGCAAGATGAAGGAGCTCTTATGAAAGTTCATTGAAATATGAGCGAGAGCATTCTGAAATATAAAATACACTCAGATGTTTATCAGAAGCTTCTTTCATTCAGGCTGCAGAGTAAAAACACAGAGCGTCTTTCAAATTCACCTCCGGAGTAATTTTTTTAATTAGCAACAAACTGTAAACCACGTTAATGAATGAATGAAACTGTAACATCACTCAAATTGTTTTATGTGTTTTAGCCCAAAGTTGCAATGTTCAAATATTTCAACAGCGACCAGACAGAAGGGCATGAAACTGTGTGGAGACGTTCATGGTCCTCAGAGGATGAATCCTCCTGGTGATTGACCTATTAGAGGGATTAACATGAAATTTGACCACAGATATTTGAAATCCCTCGAGGACAAAGTGCAAGTACGTTGGTGATCCCAGACCTTTCATTTAGCGCCATCATCAGGTCAAACTTTAATGTTACCTGACACTTTGATTTGTGACCAAATACCTGTAAAATGAATTGCATTCCCATCAGCCTCAGCTGTATTTTGGGCAAATGCTGACATGTTAACTTACTAAAAAATGGTGAACATTGTAAATATAACTTCCTAAACATCAGCTTGACAGAAATGTCATATGAACACGCACCAGGTCCAAAGCATTTTTGTACAATCAGTATTCATCAAACCTATTTATAAATTTGTCAAAAAAAAAAAAATGCATCACAACTGTTCTTGTTCCCTCGCGGACGGAGTAAAAATATTCAAGCATGAGCTGATGTAAAAAATTCAGCAGGGATGACTTTGAATCCTTCGGCTGAATCAGGCACAGCTGTGCATCTCGTCATGCTCCCCCTGCTGCACAGCTGAACCTCATCTCGACCGGGATTGTGACTGGTGACCAGCGGACGGATCCATGCATCAGTTATCAGGTGCATTTCAAGAGGGTCCCTTTGGAAATATTGAAAATGGTGGCGAGGTTACAGGATGAATATAAACAGCTCCTGCAAACGTAATTAGAAAACCGGCAGAGTCAAAGTGTGACTGTGTCGTTGCAGCAGTCAACATCAAGCTGTTTACAATATGGGACTAAATGAACAGTGAAGGTGGAAAACAAACAAAGTTCTACTTAAAGAACCGCATTTATAAAAGATTAACTTCCCTTATTCAATAATTAAAGATGTAGTAATACCACCTTCAGTATTCATCCATCAGTAAATCATTGCCACATTAGTTATGATGCATTAGTATAAGTCATGCCAACATGCTCACAATGCTGATGTTTAGCAGGTTAAAGATTTTCCATGATCACCTTCTTAGTTTAGCATGGTGACATTTGCTAATTACTAAACACAAAGTAAAGCTGAGGCTGATTTATTTTTCAAGCATTTGGTCACAAAACAAGTATCAGATGAGTCATAATCACTTTGATGATCGTGTCCTGACGGCCGTGTACCAAATCTCATGACAATCAAACAGTTGCTGAGATGCATCACTCAAAATCACAAATGCCAACCTCATGGTGGCGCTGACGGAGAAGTAGGATCACAAAAGTCATTAAGATGCATCATCAGGAAACATGAATGTCTGGACAAAACTTGGTGCTAATCCATCCTACAGATGCTGATACATTTCGCTGGATAACTGACGACTGAGGCCTGCTGGTGGCGCTGGACGAAACATCAGGGGACCAACAAAGTAATAAGGATTCCTCCTCTTGGAACCATGAATATTTGCACAGAACCTAATGGCAATCCATCCAATAGCAGCTGAGCCAAACAGCCTTAAAACAAGACTTGAAAAGCAGCAACTGTTCTTTGGTCCCTTTTCCAGGACGAGTCATCAGATCTTTTAAAATGATGTGATTTGAGGAGCGCAGGTTCAAACTTAAGAGCAGTTTGAGCTCCTGATCTCTCAACCACCTCGTCGCCCTGCTGCTTTCAGAAAAACCTGGTCTCGTCTGTTCCCACACACACACACACACACACACTAGCCTCCACAGCAGCGGAGGCTTTGACTCAGCGAGACAGAGAAACAAAGGCCGGGCCTGATAAGAAAAGTCTTGACAAGAACAACCAGGCAGGCATCTCGACACCGCGCTCGCCTCCGGTTGATGAGGGTGACACATCTGGAGTGGAGGGTTTACCTGCTTGTTACAAAGCTGCTCAGACTTTCTTTCTCCTATTTTCTCACAGAGCAAACGGCGTCGGGGGGTAAACACGTCAGGCCAAGATACTCAAATAAAAAGCCTGTTTAGTATTTGAGTTTCCTTCTCCCTGTTTGGAGACAACACATCTCCTCCGTTATTTCACCCCAACCCGACCTTTCATACAACGTGTGTGCTGCAGAAACGTGTCTACGAACGGCGTCAATGTCCGTCCTGGCCGAGTGACAGCGCGATGAACAGTGACGAAGCACCTTTGTCCGACTTTTATCTCCAGGTCGGCGCGACAAACAACACCTTCGAGCCAAAGCGATGCTATCATCATTTCATTTAATTAAGACAAGACCCAGGATGTCTGGAACATGTTGATCTGTTGCGATATGCAAACACACACATACACACATTCACACACTCCTTTTCTAAATTAGAAAACTTTCAAAGTTCAAAGCACAACATTTTGTCACCGAGCAATCTGTGGGAGCTGCCGAGGTCTTCGTCAGGAGGCGCGCAGCTAATCTCACTTAAGAAGTCTTCCTCGTTTCCTTGTTTATGAACATGCTGATGAATAATGTGGTGTGAAATGTCAGGCTCTCAGCTTCAATGGCCGTCTTTAAAGGGACTGGAGGCAAGCTGTGAGTGTGAAGACACATTTATCCCTGTGAAGGAGGACGGCGCTCTTCCTCATGTTTGCACAGTTTGGTGCCGTAAATCTCGCAAAAAGTCCCCATGTAATGACTGCTTTAATTGTGTGTTTATCCTTGAGTCTTAAAATCTTATTTCTATTAAAAGGCGAGATTATTTTTCAAACAACACTCGCGTTTGATGGAGATGACTGCTTCCAAAATACCGACACTTGATGCGAGAAAACAACTCGATTCGCCTTGAAAAAATTATCTCACCTTGCAGGCGGAGTGCTCCATTTTTTTTTTTTTTTTTTTTTTTCTGAGAAAAATATTACAGATTCAACGCACGATCAAATAAATCAAGACTGTTTTTCTAAAGTGTAAAACAGGAGCTGATTAGAGAATTGTGCTGCTCTGGTTTCTGTTGTTGCCTCGTTCTGAGTTTATTATAATGGCTGTGATACAAAGGTCGCGTGAAGGTGCGATTAGGTGAAATTTGTTAAACATAATTATGAGCGCACATGCAGCCAAAGCACAGGACAGAAAAAAGATGTATATTATTTGCTGTGAATTATTTGATGTGAAGGCCCAGTTTTTTTTTTTCACACCAGAAACACCTGAAGGCACATACAGCTTGATTTATACCTGACACCTTCAACCTGAGCGACTGCAGTGATTACAGGCTGTTTGATGTTTATTACTTATTTAAAGGTACTTCACTTTTTCCAAGGCCGCCTGTATCTACAGCTCAGGTTTCTGCCTTCATGACGGGTGAAAAAGGCAAGAATAAAGTCGCCGTTCCTTTTTGTTTGCAGCCTTTTTTCATGCATGTTTTCCGCACGAAATTCAGACTTTATTTCTTCCTTCAATTCGGTTTTCATTTTGTTTCCATTTTATATTCATCTATCCAATTTTCTACGATTTTTCCCTTCTTTATAACGACTTCTTGTTCATTTCAACCAATTAATTAATTAAACAAATGCTTTTGCTATTATGTGATTAAAAAAAAAAAAAAGCACAGGTGAATCACATTTCATTAACAATGGCTCAGCTCCATCGAACGTCCTTGTAAAACCACGACTGAGTCAGCGCGCACGTCACAACCTTGTCTCCTAACTATTTACAAACAGACAAAAACATAATGCTGGCTGCATCATATTTCCTATTAACATAATGATGAAATGTTTTTGAGTTGATTGTTCAGTAAAATGTTCACTGACTATATATTTAATTTGTTTTCCAATAAAAAATCCCATCTTGCAGGACCAAATCCCCTCAGAGCGACTGCAGCGTTGCTTCATGTTGCTGTGGTTAATTACACCTGAGCTTTTCCTGCTAC
Source organism: Holacanthus passer (assembly GCA_025331565.1). Classification (NCBI taxonomy): domain Eukaryota; kingdom Metazoa; phylum Chordata; class Actinopteri; family Pomacanthidae; genus Holacanthus; species Holacanthus passer. The sequence continues at coordinate 1,071,209 of JAFREQ010000126.1, read as the reverse complement.
AACAAATCAAAATGTCGGCTGTGAAAATGGTCTATTTGCCATCCCTGCTCTGCCCTGCACACCTATGGTCCACCTACACAGGTGACTTCACTTCGGCTGATTAGTCCTCTTTTTACAAGTCTGTGTGGGCGAACGCAGACTGTGGTCAAGTTTCCATCCGTGCGCTGCAGCTCAGATTTGGACTGTGTGAATATTAGGAGTTGGGCGCATCCAGATAAACAGCTGCGGACTAATTCAGGTGTCATAAAACCATTATAGAAACTAGATGTAATAAAATAATGTAATATAATGTAATGAATAAAAACAGGTCTAGTCAAACCTCGAAGGATGAAAAACGGAATAAAAATATGTCATTTATCTTTAATTCATTATATTAATTTGAGGAAATGCTTCATGTATGTGTGTTATTCTGTTGCACTTGCTTTTTATTCATGCATCAATATTTTCAACTCTAGTATTCTGCTATTTTTTTTTCTGGCATTTCCACTCAGCACAAATTGGAAATATGCATAACAGCCAGTGGATGGAAACGCACTTCTATTTTATCTGACATCTCCCTGTTACCTCTGTTGTACCTGATATCCTTTACCACTATATCTTATTTATATCTCTTTGATTCGTTCACAGAATTCGGTCACACCTGGTACGTTGCAGCCGAGGTTTGCTCATCTGGAACCTGAGCATCAGTCAGAATAACAGACACACGTGGGGGTGTGCGTGGCCTTTAAAGGTTACGCTGTGTTGTAGTAGGAGGACATTTCTTGGTAAATGTGTCTTATTCTAGCAGGAGCCTTTTATCCCTAAACGGACTCTTTAGAGTATTCCTAAGTGTAATTCTAATTCTGGATCCATTTCCGGCTCCTGCTGTTGTTCTCTTGTTCCTCGCTGCTGCAGCTGTTGCATCGCGCTCGGTCGCTCAGCGGGCCTGCTGCGGCTCCTCTTCTCCTCTTTTTGACCTTTTCTCATAAGTCACCGCAGAATAGATTTCCAGGCTTTAGATGACGGGGTTTTTTTTTTTTCCGAGAGCAGGGAGATTTGCTTTTAAAGGGATCAAACCTGTGATCTTTCGGCAACTCTCACCTGCAACCCACACGTTTTATTCCAGCAGAGTGCACGACTACTCCGAAACAGAGCGACACGGTGGGGCTGTGTGATCACAATAAAGCATTACGGGAACATAAAACACTGAACGGATAAAAAAAAAAAAAAAAAAAGTTATTTCAAAAGCTAATTTACGTTTAATCACCGGTTGAGGCTCATTTTGGCTTTTGCAATTTAACACAGGGGATGCATAGGGACACCTGTTTTTCATCGCTCCTCTGCGGGTGTTATTAAAATGGGTGGATGCGACAACATCCCACACCATCTTAATTACCTTCACTGAAATGGCCTAACCCATAATCACAATTACAGGCTCGCAGGGTTGCCGATCGCACACTTGATTACCCAGAAACTCGGCTATTAATGCCGCTCACACAGGCTGCCGCTTTTCTTATTTCATAAAGGCACGGCAAATTTTTCATACTGAAAGCTCCTTTTAAACTTAAATATTAGATATAAGAGTAATACTGTCAGGCTTTCCTTCGTTCTCTTCCCACACTCCACAGAGCAGAAATGACCTCAAATAAGCCTCACAGATATCAATGCCTAATGCTATAAAGGATAACAGTACAACAGAGGCCGCTCGCTCACTGTAAACACTGACCATGATCGCAGGCACAGATCCTGAAGGATGGATGTCTGAGCTGTTCACCACATCATCCAGTCGACAATTTCTCCCCTGACATCTATCTTAAGATGAAGTCAGATTCAGTCTCCACTGATGAATGCTCAGACAAAGTGTGTGTGTGTGTGTGTGTGTGTGTGTGCGTGGTGGAAATGTTTTCATTAAGCATTAATGGCCACAGGACTGAGAACTCAGCATGGACTCATTAAATTTGAGTCCTTTTATCACTGTTCAGCTTGAGAGAAGGTGGTGCAGGGGAAAAAACTCGGAGCTGTGTTTTCGAAACCATTTGTAACATCGTGTTTTTCTCTCTGTTAGTTTAAAACATTACGATTTCATGTTGAGCCCTGACCACTTTGAAATGTTTTTCTTTGGCGACGCCTTCGAGAAGTTGAACTGAAGCTGACTTTAGAGCTGTGAAACTAACACGTTCACGTTTTCATGAAACTTGGGTTAAATTACTGACGTCTTCATTGATGATGGAGTTTAAAAAACGCTGTGCTTTTCAACAGCCAACTCTCAAATCTTGGATTCTGGGGTTTCCCTCAGCTGTTGGACCTGAGCCACTATGTTATAACCTTTGTCGAAAAAACCCCAAAACTACTTCACATTCACAAGTACACATTGAGGTTGATGGATTATCCAGATGCTGACTACAGTTTGTTTACATGTGAAGTTGCTCAATAACCAAAACTAAACTGTACCACACAAGCAGAAATGACAGATTCATAGTAAAAACACTAATAACTGTGGTAGAATTTACTAAGTGCTCGTTGAGTACAGCTGAATGTTTGTTGCTGTGTATGTTGAAGAAGCTACGAACCTTTAACCAGGTTAGATATTTTCTGTATGTGCACCTGCTTTTAACGTTTTATGTTAGAGGACATGCAGCACTCGAGTGGTTCTCCTCCCTGGGCTCAGGTAAAATGAGTAAATTCATACAACGGAGACTAACCAGAGAGCCTTTCGTTCAGCTCACAGTATTTGCTTTACACAAATTTCAATGCTAAAAATGTTAAGAAATAGATTATTCTTGCTTATTTGGAAAGAAATCTAACATGCCAGTAGTCAATGTGATGAATATTGGCCCTCAAGCAACTGGTTATAGTCATAAGCTTGAAAATGCAAATTTAGCACATTGATATGATCTTTTAACCAAAACAGAGCTTGATCACGACATAATGTCAATGTAATTTCAGGCCTCCGACTAAAGACTGTTTTCATTATCGGTTCATCTATTTTCTGTTCACTTAATGAAAGTCAAGAAAAAGCCAGAACATGGTTCATCATTATTTCTCAGAAGTCAAGGTGAAGCTCTCAAAATCTACAGTCAGTCTGGTCAACAGTGTGAATTCCACAGATGCTCAGTTTACAATGATGTAACACTGGAAAACAAGCAGCAAATTCTCACACCTGAGAATCTTGAAGCAACAAATGTTTGGAATATATCTGATATCAACGCTAGTGTAAATGCGTCAGCTACATTCTCATCCATTCACTGTGACGCCCTCCCGTCGCTGCCTCACCTGTCTTTCCCCGTCTCCTTCTTGAAGAGCTCGTCGAACTGCAGCATCTTCTGCCAGGAGATGATGTAGACTTTGAGTTTGGGCAGCACCTGGTTCATCAGCCTCAGGTTGTTGTACACCAGGCCCTTCCCGTCGCGCCTCATGTAGCTGCTGGGGCCCCAGAAGATGAACACCGTGTCCTGGCTGGCGTTGAGCAGCTCGTGGCGGCTCCGCAGGACCCTCTGCATGCTGGAGTGAGCGATGACGCGCAGGGAGGTGCGGCGGCCGACGTCGCGGGCGTAACCCCTGGCGGTGGGAGCGTCGTTCATGCGGATGACGCACTCGGCCCGGTCGATCTCTTCGCCCCGGGCGCCTCCGATGAGGTGGCCCGAGCTGGTGACCAGGGCGCAGGTCTGGCAGTGCATCCTGAGAGGCTGATTGATGGAAGCGAGAAAAAAAAAACATGGAGGTAAACAGGAGAAAAAAAAAACAAACTTTCTCATACAAATATACACTGAGCATCAGAACAGTTGGCCTCCTCGTTCCCTGTGGAAGCACCTGCAGCGTCGCCAGCAGAATTTTTATGTTAGTTTTGCACCGTATTTGTTATAAACTCTACAAACTGTTTTTTTTTTTTTCAGAAGTCAGAAACGCTCTGAAAGTTGTGTCTAGCCCTGGTTTATACAGGAATATGCAAAGCAGACAGAAATGCACACCTAGGGGAACTTTGGTAAAAAGCTTCACTGTGTGTTTGAGGCAGAAAATGCTTTGTTGACAAATGGGTAGCGACAGAGCCTCCTGGGGATATGTAGCTTGTCATATTGCTTTGCGATTGGTAGAAACCCTGAGGTCTTACAAAGGATTCACCTTAAATCTTTCTCCTGCTCGCACACAACACAGGAGTGTGTGTGTGTTTACCTCCAAAACAACAGTTCACACGCAGAAAATCTTGAATTCTTACCAAATCTGAACCCATAAAATATTTAGCATGTGATATATTTGATGTAGGAAAGCTACTAATAACATAATGCACATGATGAATATGGAGATTAAATACCCACAACATCTGTTCACTACTTTATCTTTACTTCATAAGAGTAAACAAAACAGAACATGTTGCTGTCAGACCGGTGACGGCAAACAAATCATTAATAGATCAAATCAGGATGAAACAGAGCAGATGTTGCTTCCACCCTGATCAGAGAATCTGGTTAACCTGCAACACATTTGTTTGGTTTCATGCATGTACACATAATGGATGGACGGTCATTTATTTTTTATATATCTCATGAGAAAACTTTGCTTGTCCATCTCTTATCTTGACATGAGGTTACACTGGCTTGTTCTTTGTTTTTCTTTATACACGATTTAAAATCTTTAAAAATCGCAAAGGCTTAAAAAAATCTTAATGAAACAAGCACAGTTGAAAAATGAATAAACCTTTGTCACATCTTGTTTAACAATTTAAGCTGACCTGAAATGATTAGTCCAACAACAGAAGATTTTAAGTTTCATACATTGATTATCTTTGGGCTTTGGACTTGTTGGTCGAACAAAATGAGCGATTTGAATATGTCAATTTGGACATTGGACATGTTTGTGATGAACATGTTTCACTATGCAACATTTTATAGACTAAATCCATCAAACAAGAAAATAATTGACCGATTAATCGATGAGGAAAATAATGGTTGCAGCTCTAGATCTGTTTGACCAAATGCAACAAGAATTTTGTTTGTTTTGCTCATTTAAATTACATCTGTGGTGTTATAAGTAGTAAAGTGAAGAAGTGGCATCTTCCTGGTCATTTTGCTGTTGTGTCTTGACAGTTATAAACTCTTCCCTTGTTGCTACAGAGACCACACATAAGACTTCCAACGTATAGTTCATTAACTATGTGGCCTCTTCTCTCCAGCGTGCTCACGCATGCACAGAAATCATTAACATTAGACCTACTTGTGTATGTTAAGCTGCTCTATATGTTGCTGGTGTGTGTGTGTGTGTGTGTGAGGCTGCCACACATCTGCTTTGTTTGTCTGCATGTGGGTGTGTCTTGGTTTTTCCTTGCTTCCCCTGCACTGAGAATCAATGATATGCAAACTGCAGAGCTTTCTAATGTGTCCTGAAATATCTCCCCGGCAGAAATATATAGCCATGACAAATTTCCATTTTCATGGCATTAACAAGAATAAATGATTATAGTTGTGTGTGTGTGTGTGTGTGTGTCATCGTCATCCTCATCTGCTGACTTTGACTTAGTGGCAGATTACCAGCAGAGCAGCCTCATCTAGTTAATGAGACCTTAAGGAGCGATGGGGGGAAGATGGAGAGAGAGAGAGAGAGAGAGAGAGAGAGAGAAGGAGACGGAGAAGAAAGTGTGAGAAAAGAAAAGATGGCGGAAGAGAAAGAGGTACTGTATATGGAGGCAGTGAGAGCAACCTCGCTGCCGTAGTGTTTGATGAAATGTTGAGCTAATGAGGTCCTGGCGGTCTACGCCATCAACAGCATCCACCCCCCACCCCCCCGCAGGAGCCTCTCCCACCTGGCAGCACCTTGACAGCCAATCTGGCTGTGGAGCTGCAACACCAGTGGAGCAGGTCAGAAATCCCATTTTCACCCAGGGGCTTTTAAGTGGCTCCGCAGACCCTATTCTCTCTTCCTCTGTCTCACGGAGAATTTAAGTGGGCCTCGCTGGCCAGAATTGGCCTCTTCAGGGAGCTCGGTCAGGCTATTACCAAGAAATAGGCTGGATGGTCTGGACGAGGCTCTCCATTTCAGCCGGAATTACGTGACCCATCCAACGTGGCGGTTTGGGTTGAGGCGATGGGAGTCGAGGTAAACTGCGGTTCATCTCCGAACTGGCTGTTTCATTCAAACTGAATTTCACAAACTCCAGTGAAAATTGCGCTCAACTCAGTGATTCATGGAATAAATGCTTCATGAAATCATTGATGTATCTGAAATCGCCAGCTTTGTTCTTTCTAACACAACAAAACAGCTTTGATCATAATTACAAGATTCACTGCGTCTAAACTCAGCGCGTTAACGTTCATTAAAAGTGCATTTCATCAGCGTCACCTGATCAAAGCCGCAATCAGTGATGTAACCCAAGTGAATCTAAACTCAGCGATGTATTCTGGTTACTATCAGGCTATTTTTATCTCACTGGAGACATAAAAATAGAAAAGAAAAGAGAAGAAAAATAACAGTTTTCAGGATGTTTTTTTGGTACAAAACAAACAGTCATTTCTCTGCTGAGTCACATTTCATAGTCATAAACAGTGAAGCTGCACTAAAAGCCAGAAGACGAAAAAGACGATGACAACAAATAATAATTTTATATCTTTTTTCATAATAACAATAACCATTAAGGGCTTTGTATTCTGGATTTTCCATCCAACAGAACAATAAAAAAAACAACAACAACTTTTGCCATCGTTCACAATGAAGCAACATGAGTCCAGTTTCTTTTATAAACTGAGTGAATTCTGGCTGGAAATGGATTTAGAGGCATAAACCTAGTTGTGTCCATTCTGCCGTAGCAGCCCCAAATAAGATACCCCACTGAACACTGTGTATGTGTGTGCGTACAGTACATCTATGGAGGGATTCAATCCAAGAATAAAGTACAAAATGTAGACGTACGGCTGCCAGTAACTATTATTCTAAATTAATCTGCCATTTTTCTGGCTTCTGTTTACTTTGTAGATTAGCAGATTAATCTCTAGAAAATCAGAAAATGAAAACTCCCATCATCGTCTTGTTTGGTCCGACCCACGGTCCAAAAGCCAAAGAAATTCAATTACTATCAAAGCAAACAGAGGAAAACGCAGTAAATCCTAACATTTGAGGAGCTGGATCCAGTAAGCTGACTACTTACTTACTTATTAAGCTCACAGAAAGCCAAAATCATTTTTCATTTCATAGTGTGATTTCCAGGCCGGGACGGATGAAGGGTAACCTTGTCCCACTTGTGGAACACACCGGGAGCCTGCCCTGGTTTCATTAAGCCCGTCCATCCATCCACGGCGGCCTAGTAAAAAGTCCAAAAACACCAAGCTGGAGACAGACAACGGCCAGTCATACCTCCGCTCCGCCTGCAGGAGCGACAGCCCAGACAGCGGAGGCCGCCCTCCTCTGCTTCCTCATTCTGTCGGCATGTGAACCCTCCTCTGCTTCCAGCGAGCCCGTCCTTCACAGGGCTGCACGAACCATCACCGCCTGACTTCCTAACCCGAGGAAAACATGGCTGTCAAAACAGAGGGATTAACCTTGAGAGACGGCGGAGGGGGTGAAAGGGAGCGGCGGTTCGGTCCCAGACCACCTGGGGAGGCGCTATCCTTGAAAGCGGAGGGAGGGTGTTGATTTAAGCGCTGCATAAACACGACACCGGGCGCCGAGAACGGTGTTATTAAGGCTGTTTGGGACGTCGTGTGCGAGTCTGGTATTATTGAGCGGCATTTGAAGACCGTGTTCGAGACGGTGCGATTAAAGGCAGGGAGGATAAAATCCATAGAGGATTCATAATTACGCATTATTACTTTGTGATTGTAGCTGGAAAAGATCACGCGGCTTGGTCGGCCTGATTGGCTCTGCAGTCAGCGCTCAGGGCCTTTCGCTGCCCATGGGTAACACAGGCAATAATTGGTGGTTAAAACTCACATGGGTCTTAAGGGGGCATGAAATCAGCTTTAATTCCTCACCCCTCCCTTCCTCAACTCAGCTCGGTCCCTCGAGGAAAAGACATACTTACACTGCAGTGAACCATTACGCTTGACGTATGCCATACCCCCTCCGAGCGGAGAAATAGCATTCGAGTGTTGTTATTGATTTTGTGTGGCTGAATGCAGGAGGAAGGGGGATCGAGCGAGGGCTTAGCGAGGATGCCGGGTCTTCAAGGATGCGAAGGATATGGCCGGTAAATGTGAGCGCTGAGAGGCGGCAATCATCCAGCCCAGCAGGACGCTGTCTGGCTGTCTAGTATCATCCAGGAAATACCACAGCAAAACGGAGCGTTTTCAACCTGACCTTTGGGCTCATCAAAGACGCCTTTGTTTTCCGTGGCGTCCTCAGAGAGAGGACTTGTGCCCGCAGTCGGAAATTAATGGTGGCTCGCAGCAAACACGTTCTGAGAGTTCTTAAATAAAAAGGAGGAACTTCTGACCTCAATATAAATATGAATATCTTTCATTGTATGTCTCCCTGCTCGTGTGCTGCTCGGCGGGTTGTGAATGCAGCTTTTGTCCTCTTGCACATTGATGGGTCATATTGTCATATGGTTGAGGAAAAACAAAGAGGGTTTTGATGAGACAATAACCAAAGACACACAATGTTAGCAGCACACAGCCGGAAAGAGGAGACACAAAGCTAAAGCTGGATTTATACTTAATACATAGGATTAACAGGAGTCCCCTCACAGATACAGACAGTGCAGTGTAGATACATCATAGTACATCACCACATTAAATATATGTATTGCACATATGTAATCTGTCTATATCCTGCTTTAATTAAACTCTCACAATAACTGTGTTGACGTAATTTCTTTTACTTTGGGACACGAGCGATTTCGATCACTGAATATTATATATTTTGTGCGGCCACTTTATTCACATTGAGTCCTGTTGTGAAGAAGGTCTGCAGGGAAAATTTGATACCGGAGTCTTTTCTTTAAACTTCACTCTCAACAGTCTCTACAGGGATCAGACACACGAAGAAGACACAAGCCTCGAGGTGACCAATCACAGCTCTCGGCGTACGTACAGAGTAAACCCTGAAGGCAGAAGTACAAATGAAGCTTAAGAGTCCACGGCCGCGCCAGCAGCTCTGGGAGACTCTCTTTTAGCTAAATGCTCAAAACCACACGTCAACCTTATGGTGTCACTACAGGGGATCAAGTCATTAAGTATCCTCTGGGAACCATGAATGCCTGTAATGGCAAACCCATCGAGCAGACTTTCTGATGTTTCACTGGATCGACTAACTGAGCAACACTGACATCCCCGGAGACAAACGACCGCAGCAGCGACGATTAAAACCACCAATATTATAAAAAAAAAAAAAAAGTCAAACCAAATCAGCATCAACAATGCGGAGCAGAGAACAGACGGGTTGGGGGGGGGAACAGCACCACAATTTTCTGTAAAGCCAGCCGTGTCGAACAGCGGGGTGAAGTTAAAACAAATCTCACTGGGGTGAATCGAGTGGATATTTGCAATGCTAATGTCTTATTTCATCATTTAGCAAAATTGCCTGTGAAAAGGCACAAAAAGGCTCTAAAATCAGATAAAAAGGGACAAAAATGGCCCCAAAAAATAAGTTAATTTCTTTAAGCCGGTTCCTACTGCGAGAGCCCGAATGTGCAATTCATGATATGAGATGATGAAAAGGAGGAGGAGAGGAAGAGGGAGGGGAGGAAAGAGAAAGGATAAAGAAATGGACGGGGAGCTTCAGCCTCTCTCTCCCTCGTGTGCATGTTGTCCTTGTCTCTCGCTCTCCCGTGGGTTTCTTTTCTTCTGTCCGTGTGAATGGAGCTTGAGCTTTGCCTCTTGTGTGTTTGTCCTCTTTCTGGGTCTGATGATGGAAACGAGGTCGTGTGACGTCTGTTTGGTGACACCTGCAAACGACTGACATCCTCTGGATCCATATTCTTCATTAAGTTCACTATCATTGATTTTGTCATCCTGGTTGTGTTGTAATTTTACTATGTTGGTCTATTCTGTACACACATCTCTTGCATGTCTGTCCTGGGAGACGATCGATTTATTTCTCCTTTGTTTTTGGGACATTCTCCTTATCCGAATTAAGGGTCTCATGATCGAGGGTGTCGTTTTCTGTACATGTTGTAAAGCTCCTTCAGGAAGATTTGTGGCTACATAAATAAAACTGTGAGGGAAAGAAACAGTGAAGAAGCAGAAAAACAAAACGCCATTTAGAGTCGACAGCAGCGAAGCCGGAGCGGATGGGAGGGGTGGTGCGAGTGCAGTTACCAATTAGAGTCAAATTTCAACAGCTGGAGGCAACAGCAGAGAGAAATCAGTGCATTTAGTTATGGAGGTAAAGGTCTTCTACTTAGGAGAATCAAACCTGTTTCTATTGTTGCAATGAGCACTGGTAGACACACACACACACACACACACACACACACACACACACACACACACACACACACACACACACTCGTGCAGGTTGAGTGCTGCAGGGCAGAGTCGATGGAGGAGGGCTTATTTGGAGCTGTTTGTCCGGCATGCACGTTTGACCAGTCATTAGAGAGAGCCGAGGTGGTGGAACAGGCGCTGCCGAGAACTAATGAAGACGAGGAGGAGGGACGAGAAGGAGAGAGTGGATATCGAAACAGGGGCAATTAGGGATTCCGGCGGTCAGCAGTCGTACTCCAGGTTGACAGCTCCTGCTGCTCTGACGCGCTGGTCTTAATTAGGCCGGAGTTTTCTGTGAGAACCTTGAAAAGAAGACATGTTTGATGGAGGGCAATTATCTACTTCAGAAAGAAAAAAAAAGCAAAAAAGCACGTGGCCTAAAAAGAGACTAATGAAAATTCATCGATGGAGGTTGAGAGTGTTTTTTTTTGGATAAGTGACTCGGCTGATGATGTTGTTGTGGTGGAAACAAGAGAACATCCACAGCGTCTTTGTGGCTGAGCTCTGATCTTCAAAGCAAGCAGGAGTTTAAAGAGGGCTCTTCATTGCATGTGTGTGTGTGTGTGTGTGTGTGTGGGACACAGAGAGAGAAATTCAACACAGACAGAGATACAGAGAGAAGATTTACTGTGCGCCTCTGTGCACATGTTTGTGATCAAAGTGAAAAGTGTACGGCCGTTAGAGAGGGATTCAACAGTTTAGAGGGCATCAAACCGTGTCTCTCTAACACACACACACACACACACACACAGCAGAAAAATACATCCTACACTGACAAAATCTGTATCCTACGATCAAACCCACAAGCAGAAAAATCCCGACACTGAACAGATGCTGCTTAAACAAAATTGAAGGAACAGATCAGCAGCCTGACGAGAGTGAAACAGAACCTCATGCTGTTTTTTTTTTCCATTTCTAATTGAGGACTGTTGTAGCCTGAGTGGGAGACAAAACCATTGATTAGGATGAAATATGATAAATGTGTGTCAAACAGAAAGAGTTTGGATGCAGCTGTCAGTGGCAGCTCAAGCCTGATGGATTAACTGATGGTTACCTGGTGTCATGTGATCAGTCAAAATAAAGTGGGAAGGATTGATATCAATGTGGTTGACAGCTTTCTTCAGAGGGGAAATGTTTGTTTGTGGTTTTCCTCCATGAATCTAATCTTTCTACAGCTTTTAGAGCCTGGTGGGAGATATTGAAACTGTCCTCACCGGCAAAACTAGACCATTTGTTGTTTGTTAAAATATCTCAAACGGCCTGTGGTTACATTTTCCCTCTTGTGCTTATGCAGCTAATGAACGTCCTCAAGAGAAAAACAGCAGCTTTGATTTGTTCAAATTCAACATGTTTTTTTGTTCGGCAGCAAAAAGGTGTAAACTGTGTTCATCCAGCCACAACATCTCTCCTGGTACAGTCACATTACACCTGCGAATATTCACCTCGTCTCTGATTTGTTTCCCACTGAAGCCCACACGAAGGACAAACTCATTCCTCAGTTTCCTGTGTTCTGTGCAGACATACAAATCAGACTTTACTTTTGTTCCACTTTGTGCAGCAGAAACACAGATGCACTGTGTTTAGAGCGATGACGTACAAGACTGCGTGTTGTTAGAAGAGCGACTTTCCAGCAGAGAACAACCTGCAGAATCATTTAAATACAGCGTTTGAGGTCACTGTGCTCAATACTTCTTATTTAAAAGAAACCAAGCTTTCACCTACAAGGAGTCACGAGATGTTTGCCAAAATAAGAAATGAGAGAAAACTATGATTTTTTAGACTTTTCTTTACTCTGTCCATCTTTGCTTACAAAATAATCTAGTTTCACTTCTTGGCCTCCAAAAATGATTAAAGTGAATTAGTGTGAAAGGTAAAAAGAGCTTGCAAGATTACACTGCTTCATTTGAAGGGGGTCACAAGCAAAAACAAAAAATTCAAAATCATATTCAGAAGGTCGACACAACAACACATATAGAACCTCATGAAATCCTAACGCCACAATTCACGTCCTCAAAACTGAGCACAAAGTTGTATCATCATCTCTTCGACAACGTCTCAACAAAAACTACAGTAAAACAGTGCAGGTGTTGGTGTTATTGTGTCCACCCACACCGACTCCACAGCTTCGTTTCTGTCTCACGCTCTTCTCTCTCTCTCCCAAATCAAAAATGCTCCAAACACCAAACTCCTCTGCAGCTCATGTGCAGCTCTGCCCTGAAGGCAGGACTCTGTGTCATTAAACCTTAACTCTCCTCACCACCTGCATGAGAAGGTGAAAAGAAGGAGCACCGATTCATCTTTCTCTTTCTTTTCTCCCAGATAAAACGCGAACCTCCTCCCTCCTCTTCCTCGCCTCGGCCGGTGTGGGTGAAGCGAAGAGGAGAACTCTTGCAGTGGGCTTCTATTAGTATGAGCTGCTGGAAAGACTGGACCCTGGCAGCCCGGCATGTCAAGCCAGTGGGAGTGTGGAGAGAATCGGGTTGCGCCTTGTTACAACACACACTCCTTTGGCTTAATTGGCTCCATATCAGCCTGGTAGCCGCTGGTGCAGACTGTACAATGATGCAGCCATTGCTTGTCCCTATAACCTCCACCCAGATAGAGGAGAGAGCTACTGCTGCGAGGACCACACAGGCACATCCCTGTAGGAATGATTGCCTTGGCATGAATACAAAAGATGAGGTGCAATTTACCAGGTCAAAGAATCTCTCCCTCTCGCCTCTTTCCCTGCTCTAAAATTGCAGCGGGAGGTGGTGAGCGGAGAAGACAGGGGAGGAAAAAGCAGGGAGGAAATGACAGAGGGACATTAGGAAGAGAGGGGGAGGCGGCAAGATGCGAGAAAGACGGAGAGAGAGGGAGGGAGGTGGGCGGGAGGGGCGGCGTGACAGACATAGGCGGGCTGAGGAGGGGAGGGAAATGAAAGGCAATCTGATAGATGAAAAAGAGGAGCAAGAAAAAGGAGTGGCTGTCAGAGAAAGAAGCACTTTGGAGACCGAGAAATGTAGGGCAAGGCCTTCAGAGAGACACGGGGGGATTTCAGGGGCATCCTTTGATGAGAGAAAGTTAGAAATGTACACTCTCTCGCTTCGCAGCCGCCGAAGTTATGACATCTGATAAGGTCATTATGCGAGCCAGAAGCGGCTGCAAACACTAAAACATCTGCAGGACTCCTCCGTCCTGAGCGTCCAGACACCTCAAGTTCTGTGTTTGAGGAGATTTCACATTTGCAAGCGAGCTCACAGGCGCCATCATCATCGCGTCATTTATTGATGTGTTGGGCTGATATGTTCCCGTAATCCTCTCGGATCAGCTGTCGGGGCCGATGGGCTTGGTTATCGCCCGGCGTGGCAAACAATGGGCTGAATCGATAATGAGCAGATGATCTTGTTCAGAGAAGTTTGGCGAGCGTAATGACTCGGAGGTCTGAGGCACAAGGCGCGTGCCGCCGCTTCGCGTTCCCGTCACGTCCGCCCCCGCACTGCAAAAGTCCCTTTTCTACACAAGATACAGCGAGTTGAAAATGAAACTGAAAGATAAAAGGTGCAGTATAATCCTAGCGTGAAACCAAATATATGCATGGGTAGGGATGGCGGGAGGAAATTTGAATACGGCACTCGAGCGAACTGTTAACCGTCAAACTCGAGATGACAAGTTTGTTGGGAACAAGGGCAAACAGGCAATTTTCACACCAACGCAACAACTTCTTCCAGTCTGGAGACTGGCTGTTAAATCTTGGAGTGCGAGTGTAATAAATCCCGTCAAGCTCAATCCCATAGGAGCAATTACTGTTGTGTTCTCGCAATATAACAACAAGCCCAAGAAAAACAAAAAGAAGACATCAATAATACATCGGCGATACTACAGTCCCGACGTGGGGGAAGCTCTGCCTCCCTCTGAAAACATTTCCAATACTAAATATTCTAGTTGGAGTGCGTCCATTATAAGCTGGAACAGAGGATAATGAGAGACAGTAACCAAAAAGGGTGTGCGTGGTGTGTGTGTGTGTGTGTGTGTGTGTGTGTGTGTGTGTGTGTGTGTGTGTATAAAACACCAGCTGCCAGCGATAACAGTCGTCAAGCAGGAAGAATCTCCTGGGAGGCAACAGATTTCATATTGGCAAGCAGGACACGTGAGAGTCTTTCAGTCTATCTCCGCCTGTGTGTGCATTTATGTGTCTACAGTGTCAGAGGTGGAAAGTAACTGATGATTATTTGAGTACTTTAAGTATTTGTACTTGAGTATTTTATGCAGCTTTATACTTCTGATGGATTACATTTCAGAGGGAATTATTTTCACTCCTCTACATATATCTGACAACCGTAGGAACTGTTTGCTTTTTGGCTTGTGGCCCCTTGATAAAAAGCTGGGGCCCCTCGTCGTGTTTCAGGTGTCAGACGTGTTTCCATCCACCTGTTTTTATGTGCACGTAAAAAACCAACCTGAGGTGAAATTAGAAAAAAAAAGGGCAAAATTGCACAAAAAAAGTTTGTTTGTTTGTTTGTTTGAGGTGAAAAAGTTGGTGTTAAAACCAAATGTGACAAAGTGCAACAGAAACAGACTTAGAGAATAAATCATGACGTGAAAGACAAACACATCAGATCTGTGTGGAGCCACGAGGAAACTGCAACGTTCCTCATATTAATACAAATTGAGAATTTGCATCACCAACTGTTTATACTGACACTGCCAACTTCTCATATTCACGTCACGGTGGTGGACGGGAGTTGTGTCTGAGTTTCTGGAAATTCAGATGAAATTTGCACTCGACTGGATGGAAACTTGACTAATGAGTTAACTGTTGCACCAAAAATATATTTCCCCTCTAAACTTTTCAAATTGTGTCATTTAAGAGAAGTTCAATAATGAACGCGAATTAATGAATACAAATGTATGTACTCATCAATACAATAAAGTCGATGTAATAATAGTTTGAATTAGCTCCACTTCGACCTGTTACAGCTGTAAAATGCTACTTGCTTATTGATGCGTCAGTATTAATCTAACAATGTCATATATAATCACACAACTGTTTCAGGAGCCACTCATTCTGCAGAACGAGTACTTTTACTCTTGATACTTTAAGTATATTTTGCTTATAATTCTCATGTATTCTGAATGCAGCACCTCTACCTGGGGGTGTGTAGTTTTACATTGTGGTATCCTTCACTTAAGCATTTCTTCCATCACTGAGTCTACAAACTCAAACGGCTCATTAATAATAATAACGATGATCCCCTTTGCGTGAAAAACTAAAATTCCCTGTGTGACCAAGTGGAACTTCGAGGAGAGCTTGTTTATGTGGCTCAGACTTTTAATAGGAAAATGCTAATGAAATGAATCACAATGCTAACTGCCAAGGCAATGCCTATTCATTCACTTAATGGACACACACCTGAGACGCAATAATAGCCAAACTGGTGATTAGGAACATGCGAATGAATGAGCGTTACATTCTCACAGGTTGATCTTCGCAATGGAAGAAATAATTCCATGCAGCGGCTCCGGAGTCGACTCACATCAGTAAATGGCTGTTTGGAGGCTTTTTGTCCCGGTTTTTCACCAAGGTGATGAACCTCATTACTCTAATCCTGCGTGTATTCTGATTACCAGGAATTCATAAACACACAAACAATGCACGCGCGCACGCTAACAGCCTTCTGTCGGGAAGGTGCCCCCTCACTGTTTTATCCCTTAATGAGCCCTGATCAGCGTTTTTCATGTTAGTGCACGCTGAAGGAAAGATGAACGTCACACAGCTGCAGCGGTGACGGATGAAAGCGCTCACATCCTCATTATGAGCAAAATGTACCAAAGTATCAAAGTAAAAGTGAAAGTAAACGCGTCCTCTGTTGCTGATATATGAAGATATTGTTCATACTAATACATCAACGTGTGGTCAGCACTGTTTCTCCTGAGGTGAGACTAATTACTTTATATACCATTAAGGGGTTTAATCTCGTGGTTCCCAACATGGGGTCTGGCCCACTTCAATGGGTCACAAGATAAATTTAAAGGGTTGTGAAAGGATTAATAGGAGCAAGACAGAGAAAAGAACAAAGTACTGCTCCACAATCTGTGTTATTTATTTGGACTTTTCTTTTTGCTTCTCGGTGAAATATTGGAGCATTTTTCTACTTCAAGCCTCGAACAAGTATTTAAATGACTGGATGTGAGAGGTTTACAGGGAAATGACTTCGCTAACATCTCAAACAGACAGTTTGTGGAGTAAAAAGCACAATATTTCCCTCTGAAATGAAGTGAGGTAGAGTAGCAGCAAGTACCTCAGAGTAGTACTTTAGCACAGTACTTTTATAAATGCGCTCTGTTGCTTTCCACGACCGCTCGGCCGTCTGCTCTGAAGTTTCCAGCAGAGCGTCAGAAGCATTAAAACTGATATTAATGCCTGTGCAGTCGATGATGTTCGTCTCGGTTATTAGTGAGCATCTGATGCTATCATCATCATCGAGGCTTTTGTTGCATTATTAATGAGATGATGATGGAGGGCGGAATTTACACTGATTACAAGCCGAGGAAATGGAGTCATCTTCAGCTCATAAATAGACAGATACTCTTTTGCATTGCTGAAACGAGTCTCTGCATCTGCTAATTAAACTTGCTGGAGCCAGCTGTCTTTAACATCATTCTTTCGTAAAATGACATTTAAGAGTGTTCTCACTGCTAAAAACTTGTTTTTTCATCCCAAAACTTTCTTCCCAGCTCAGCGTTGATGTTTTAACTTTGTTGAGTTTCAGTACTGATCTTGGAGGAAATTTGGGTATTTGGGGACCAGTTGTGAGCTTCTATTCTACCAAAGCAGAGCGCCTCGATTCAAACAGCTGAAGGATAACAAGCGTTGAACTTCACTCATGGTTCCATTTATTTGTCTTGACTGCAAATAACGGCAATTTGAGAGGAGGAGGAGGTTTGAAAAGATGACTCCAAACAAGTCGTTCAATCCCTGCGGACACGATCACAAAGACACACGAGTCCTGTCCCACATGTTTAATGAGGACATCATTTCAGTCTTCGTTAGATTGTTTTCCTATCGCTGGACACAAACAATGCTTTTCATGTATTTAATTACAAAAAGTTCGAGGAACCTTTTAAAAAGTAACCTGCCTGCCGGCTCACAATGATCCCACCTGATTTTGAGCTTATTATCCCAAAGAACAAGCAGCCATTGATTCTACAAAGGAGCTGTCAGGCTATAATTTAGTCCACTTGTTATTTGTTAGGTTAATTTTGCCGTGCAGAAGCACAGAGGACAAAATAAGGACTCAACAGCAACACTTCTGCAGCCTGAATCACCTGGCTTAAATTTAGATTATACATAATAAGCGGCAGAACTGTGCAGAAGTGGTTTTTCACATACTGTATGCACCTTTGACAAGTATTGAAATTCAGAATCTTTTTATAGCACATCATGTACGAAGTGGAAAAGGCTGCTTTTTGTGGGGTTTTTTTTTTTTTTTTTTCAGTGCAACCTGGATTTTGTGAATTTCTTGTGGTTCTGATGAAATCTTGAACAGAATAATGCTGCTGTTTTCATTAAATCTTATACATGATTTTATACACAACTACCCAATGAAAGAGCTGTGAAGTGGGAGGAGGGATCTCAGGTTCTCTGGTTCCTGAACTAACAGTCACATTCCCTATAGACAATATTACACTATTCACAGCCGGAGCTCTCCGATGGCTTGGATCAGCATTAAACTGTGGATCATCAGTCCAAGAAATGAACAACTACATTTGAAAATATCTGCTTCTTTGATAGAAAGTCAAAGGTAAAAGCCTGTGGACATAAAAACTTTGGGGGTGTTTTGATTTTCTACATCTCTGAGTTGCACCTCTGGCTTTTTCTCTTTGGCAACAGAGGTTGAGGCTCATGGGTAATGTAGTTTTTAAACTGATCCGCGACAGCCAAAACTATTCCAAACTTGCGGTGATGAAATCTGGTTGTTACATTATCCGGGAGAGTCCCATCTTTCTATATGAGATCACGTATATACTACATGAGGATTTGGTCGAAATAGGAATCCATGATAGTGAAAATGTCTTTTCTATTTTTTACCTGCAGGAAATTCAGTCAGTGAACTCATTTGATGAGATTGTGTTGAGCCACCGAGGGTTAGACCACATCAACTACAGCCTGTGCCTCCCAGACTCAAATCAATTTAGTCGTACTGATAATCATGGAAACTTCCGCTGTTGACCTACATGTCAGCGTGACCCACTTGCGACCGCTGAGGCTCGTCCAAGATCTCGATAAAGTTCAAATCTGAGGGCGATGCTGCGACGTATACAAACGCCCCTCAGCTCTGTAGGATGATGGGAGTGAGAGGTTCTGTGTCTACAGGCTAAAATCTACTTTCTCACAGGCGGTGAAATGCTCTGATTTCTTTCTGAAACAAACAAACCAACAGTCACACCTGCTTTCCACAGTGATTGACACGATGTGAACAAGTGTGAAAACTGGCAGAGCTGTAAAAAAGACAAATTCTGTCCTCCACACTCCTCCGATTACGACATCGTCTGCTGTCCATGTTGACTGCAGAACCACACTCTGTAATGGAGACGGTGCGCAATCAGAGGAATGATGGAACAAACAGGAAACATTACTGCAGACTGATGGACCCGTCATTTACCTCCACTCCATTTCTGAATCACTGAGGTACAGCTGATATTCACTACACACCGGGAGGAATGGCAATTTTTAACTTGAAGCCTGCTGATTGATCTATTGCACCAACAAATACCTGGGGTTTATTGCCCACATTCTTCCCCAAAATCTGAGATTCAAACGTGACCCAGGCAAGACAGATTTGATAAGTCACAAATTCAAAAGTCAAACGCCGTCTAATATACAAATACTAGTACTGCAAATGAGCCAGTTTAAGATAAACAGATATGAGACGCAATAAAAAAAAAACTCAGCCAGACAGAATTCATCTTTCTGCAAACGTAGATTAGACCCTCATATTGTGTAACACTGTGTCAACCACCGCTAGTCACAAACAACAACAAATAAAAGATGCTAACTGTTCGTATCATTCCGACACGTCTGACAAGTTGTCGATCTCGGTGCCCGACAGACCCATCATCCGAGTCTGGGTCTGACTGAGGCTCAAATATTTATGGCTGAATCTCTGCGATGTTCCCTCTGACGCTCGTCATAAGGCCTGTGATTCATAGCTCCAGAATTTCTCAATGGGAAAGAAAGAGTAGATGAGCTTCCAGCCTCCTTTCAGAGTGGTTTTTTACCTTTTATGTGGGAAAACCATGTTAAATAAAATATCACAGCAGAGTATTTTTACATACTTTAAAACAAGTCAGCAGAGGAAAGTTAGTGGATGTGGTGTTATACAGTAATCCTCACACAATATGCAACTATGAACGATGGCAAATCATTAACATATGAATCTTTACCATCAAGATCACCCATCCCATAATATAAAAGCTGCATCCTACATCCTGATAAAATCCTGGTGCACTTTCGTTTTCACATATGTGTAGCTCTGTAGACTGTATGCAAACATCTTTGTAAACCAGATTATGCATTTGACTGCAACCCTTGCAATCTCAGTTTTCCCAGGCTACATGCAACATCAGTTCAAGATTGGAGGGTGGTTGTTATTCACTTAAAGCCATTTAGTAACTTGCAAAAACACCAGGAGGAGAAAAACTTATTTTATATCTTTTTCTGCAACAACAGAAACACATAACTTATGAGACAAGTTTTTCTCATTTACCTCTCTCTCACTCCATACAGATCATTCAGTGCTCAAACTTATGAGGAATCAAGTAAAAGTGTCAACATCATGATGCGACTTCTGTCTGTTTTGAACTTCTGGAGCCTCTTCTCGCTCTTATTCAATCCAAAAAGGAAGAAAGATGGCTGATATTATCCTCCTGGCATAGTTACTCGAGGAGGAGTAAAAGACTATGGATGCAGCTTGAAGATGCATTTCCACCTCACATTTCCACCCCATCGCTTGCTGAGATGGCTCGAGCAATCAGATTTCAGTCCGTCTCCAACGCGTCTTGGATGCATTTACACTTGTTGAGATCTGATAGCTGTTCGATCTACACGAGATGTGCAGAGTGGCTTGGTGTAAATGGGGTATTTGTAATGTTGTCAGGCCATCGCGAGGCTCCAGAGCTGCTTAAATGTTCCTTGGCTTATATTCAACAACTCTCGAACACCATCCCTCCAAAACATATTCCCTCGTTTGGTGTTTTGATGATGGTGGCTGTCCAGCACGCCATACTAAAATCTCTCACAAGTGTTGAGATCTGGTGACTATGAAGACCATAGTACGCAAGTCACGTGATTTTCATTCTCATTAAACCATTCAGCGATCCCTCATTTCTCTGTGGAAGCACCATTTGTTTCTGCACATTGATTCAGATTCAGAAGTTTGTGAGTACAACTTCTTTTCCATCATCGAAACTTTTTCTGAGAGGACTATCTATGGTATCTGTTTTACACTACAGAGATTTGAGGTCCCATGACAAACCCTGCTGTTGATACAACCTGAATTAATGTGGAGTCCCTCCAGCAGAGGGGAAGGAAAAGGAGGCGGAAGCAGGCAGAGAAATGCTTACTCCTCCACAGCACTGAAGGTGCAATCAGTAGGCTCATCAGTGAGAGCGTGAGACCGAGGAACCTTCGATTGAACAACCATGACACCGTCTCCTCGATGGGGGGGATGATGGGATATACATCAAAGTCGGCTCTGTAATTAGAACTGTTTCGACTGAAGGCAGACATCACGGCACAGCCAACGATTTAATGTCACATCAGCAAAACACCACAAGGCTACAGGAGGCGCTTTCTCTCTTCATGGCTCTGCTGCTCACAGTCGAGGTTTCCTCTACAACTTTTGCTTTGTCACAAAAAAAAAAAAAAAACAACTTTACAACTTTAATACAGTCCTGTTCCTTTGCTCCCTTTGCTCCCTTTCAGGCCAAGAAGCTCATTGTTTTGGCAAACCCCAGGTCTCCATAATTAATAACCTCGTTATCCAATATGTTTCTAATCTGGGAGGGAGGGGACGCTCACGGCATACAGAGAGAGATTACGCCAAAATACAAGTAACAGTTTCATCATTCCTCTCTCCCACCATGGACGACATGCTCATTAATCACGCCTAAAGAGCTGAGTAATGTAGCCGGCCTCGAGTGTCTGTGGAGCCCGAGGAAGCAAAAGCAAAGAAATTGGGTTTTATTGCAATGCTTCCTGCCAGCCGTCGCTTTGCATTCGCTCTCGACGTCGGCGGAAGGCGGGCGGCAGCCGATCATCTATCTCCCGCTGTTGTGCCAAAAGGTATCATCCATTTATCATAATTTAACCTTTTCAGATCCTTCACAGGTCTCTCGGGGGCCAAACAAGGAGAGCGCTCCACGGGCTACAGCTTACCGAGCACCAAAGGTTAAAACACGCAGAAGCATGAAATCACCATTCAGCTCATGACACACGCCTCAAGAAATTTACCTCCATGCGCTTTATGTTGAAAATATATGACTTCACCAGTGATTCCCTAACCACAGAATGCCAAAAGGCAGCGAGTGTGAGATTAGTCCGTCGAGGGAATGCTTATCGAGAGGCAGCGCCCCTCCCCTTCCTCTCTTCTTCCATAATTGCTTTGCAGGCCTGCATTGGAAAGAGCCTGGAGCTGTGTTATGTTTGGCGGGAGCAGAATGCACTGGAGATAAGTTGAAATCCAAAACTATGCCCCAATTGGGACCACTGTGGCATAACGAAACCACCATTCTCTTCTTTTCAGTCAGACTGAGCATTTTTAGTATTCTAACAAGGTTTCTGCATAAAAATAGTGGTTATCTGTAGCTAATGTTTCGTGCAATTCTCTTTGTAATTTAAAACCCCAAATGGTAAAACACAAAGACAGACCTCACACACACACACACACACACACACAGATCTGCAGACTTCACAAACGCTGCTAGTTCACATAAAATGACTTCAGAGTCCTTGGCCATAACGGCCTAATTGTTGAGTTTCTGTCTCGCTACCCAGCTGGCTGATTGCATAGCGAAATCCTAATGAACGGTGAAAAATGGCTTTGTTGCTCAGAGAAAACCAGAGAAGATGTGGCTGTCTGAGATGAAATATTAAACATCTCACTTCTCCAGCTGTCACCAAAGCTGTGGTTGGGAGAAGGTTGCCTTGTCATGTCTCCTCGGCACAGATGGCTCCGCGCTCCTCGGCTCGTGCCTTCAGGCAAAGTGTACCTGCACAGTCAGTGTTTCCAGGCAGGTACGTCTACAACCAGCTCTGTCCAGAGTTTGTGCAAAAGATGATTTGTAGATTTCTTGTACCGTCTCAGTGGGATTGCCTGCAGCTGCACAACAGTTTGAGGCGAGCAGTGTGTTTGTGGGGAAGGATGTGGGTCTTTTTGTTTGCGTTAGCGAGTCGGTTCAAAACTTTAGTCCAGACTGAAACATCCCAACAACTGTTGGATGGATTGAAATTTGGGACAAACGTTAATCTTTCCTCAAGGATGAATCATGCAAACTTGGAGATCATCCAACTTTTATCGAGCACCACCAGCAGGCAAACCTTCACTTATTCAGTGAAATATCTCAACATCCACAAAATTTAGTTCAGACGTTCATGGTCCCCAGAGGATGAATCCCCACACGTTTCCACTTCCACTATTTGTCTTTATGAGTGAAACATCTCAACAACTGTTGGATGGATTGCCATCAAATTTTGCACAGACATTCATGTCGCCTTCAGGATGGACTGTAATCACTTTGACTTTTCATCCAGCGCCATCATCAGATGTTATCACCGAATACCATCTACACTAATGACACTCCCATGAGCCTGAGTTGTACTGTTTTTAGTGCTAATTAGCACATGTTGTACAAAAGGCATTAAACCAATATGCTGAACGTGCTAAATACTTCCTGCTAAACATCAGCACATTAGCAGTGTGACTGTGGAAGAACAATGTGAGGAATACAAAGACAAAATCTCTGCATCATCAGCTTTGATCCTTTTTCTAAACCGTCCATCATGAGTCCAACACTGTTAAAGGAGTTTAACGGTAAATCTCACAGAGCTGCTCTCACGGCTTTAGACTCTTTGCCTTGTTTGCTGAGAAGCCAAAGGTTTGACTTCTAATCATATAAAAACATCTCGCGTCTTGTTAGACGGGAAAAGTCGGCCCAGTTCATCCTTTTCCAGCGTGACATCAGGGCGCCCCTCGTGTTTGATGAGACTCTTCGCTCTCGTCTGCGCTGAAATCTCCTTCCATTACTTCGCCTCCACCTGGCTTTAAGGATATCACTTAGAAATCTGCATGACGCCGGTGTCAGAGAGGCAATCAGAGGGAGACGGTTACGCCGTCTCGCTCGCCCGTCTCCGCAGAGAGACAGGCGAGAGTGGTTTCCTGTCCTCCTCCTCCTCCTCCTCGCTGACAAAATAAAACGGAGGATACTGCCAGAAGAAAGGAAACCCTTTGGGATTTCACTCTATCTTTCGCTTGCGTGTCGGTTTCTGCCTCCTCCTTCACTCTCTTGTCTCATTCTCTCAGGCTGAACCTTTCCTGGGTCCTATATTCTCTTTTATCATTCTCTCCGTCCTCACCCTTTCCTGGTTTTGTCCTCTCCCCTCATTCTCTTTGCCCTTACTCTACAAGAGTTTCTCTCCCTTTTCATCTCCTTCCCAAGTTTCTTTCTTTGCTTATCTCGTCCCTCTGCTCCACAGTCTTCACAGCACATGTCAAGGCCAACCAATGCTGCTGCATAGCTAGAAATAAATTACCCTTTGTTCTGACCTAAATCAAACATGTTGCATTGTAAATACTTGGTTCAAAGGATGTAAATAGATTTTAGATGCATAAATATTGTCTGTAACGGAGAAAAAAAATATCCTAAAATTTTGGTTCATAACCCAATGAGGAGAAAGACAAAATTCAATGTTCTGGCAAACGTTTTGGCATCTTGGCCAAAAGTCTGCAGAAAACCTACAGGCTTCAAAATGTTGTCTGGGATGTGATGAGTTTGTGGAAAATAAAGTGAAACGATCAAAGGCTGACTGGCACTGCGCCCTGTGTGCCAGCCAGCTGATATCTTGGAAAGATCAATATAGCAGAGAGGTCAGCAAGCAAAGATGAAGAAGACAAATGTTCATGTCAGAGCGTTTTTTTTTCTTTCTCCGAACACCGATCATTCAGCACTGCAGGAGAACAAATGCGAGGCAAGGCCGACAACTTTTTCACTCCTCGATACATACAGAGAAAGCTCATCCATGCTGTCAAACCGCAGGGAGGACACAATGGCTCGGAAAACTGAATGCAAAGCATCTGAAGGTTGTACTGCATTATGCATTACCACATGCTGTAGTAGCAAAGTGCATTCAAATCATAAAGTATTGATTACAGCTTGCAGTGGCAGAATGTGAAGGCTGGCATAATTGGAGGTTTGAAGAAGTATAAACGATGTTCAGTGGAGCCGTGGCCTTAATTGATGTCCCTTGTCACCAAAATGTCAATAAGTTTATTGCCAAGAGAAAAAATAAATTGGTGGTTTACTTATGATGCTCTGCTGCCTCTGCCAGCGGGGGAAAATCAATTCTCATCCGGAGCTGGGTTTACTGACGCGTTACAGACAAATCCTCATCAAATCAAAACATACATGGTCACTGAATATTGACATTTCGGGCCGTGAGAAAAAGATGCAGCGGCGTGTCCCATCAGCTGTCTTAAAATGCGACCGACTCCTTTCATATGAGCTCGACTTCTGAGAGAACTAGTGTGACTTAGCTGTGAAATGATTCAAAGACCAAAAGCTAAACAGCCTCTGGCATATTGACCACGGCTATGAAAACAAATATTAACTGGATATTATTGTTTGGTTCCACACAAGGTCCATCACCCACATCCCACTTATAAACACAGTCACAACATTAAAAGTTTGCACACGTAAATGAAAAGTCACTTTTTGGGGATGCCTCTTATTGGTTTGGATAAAAATCTTACTAAGTAAATTACAGAGATCTGGGGACCTGATCTGTGCAGCAACACTACACACAGCTCCACAATGGAGTCCATTAACTCGAGTGACAAACAGGCTGTGCAGAACCCTCAGCTTAAACCAAATTATCTCGGAGTGAAAACAAAGACGAATGCATGTGAAATGTTAGGATTCTGCAGTGCACATAACATAAAGCCTCCTCAGGATCATAAAGGACCTTATATACTTCAAAGCGGGTGCAGACATGGTAATTTTCTGTTTTTCGCCGCATTAGGTGTCGTCGTGTTTACACGTAGTTGTCAGCACAGACCGGTGATGAAAGAAAGTGCATGTGAGACAGTCCATGTGGATCCAGGTGGCTGTGCAGACACGGATCATTTGCACTTCACTCAAACCTAAACCTCCACAGCTACACGTCTAACCTAAACCTAATTCTAAATTTAACCCAAAAACAAAGTCATTGAAGAACTGAGGACAGGATTAAATATCCTCCATGCATGAGGTAAAAGGGCAGAACATGAACCATGGTTTGCATCTGACTGGGTCCTTTGTTGCATGTCTCTCTCTCTCCTCATTTCCTGTCATCTCTGTCTTCACACCAAGATTTAAAATGCCCACAAAATAAAAAATCCTCCATTTCCTCCAAAAGCACCTTCACTCTCAAGGTCTAAAATCCAACTTAGTGATAGATAAAAGTGCCAGAGCAGCGAGTTCAGCGCAGGTCAGCATTCATTCAGAAAGAAGTTCTGCAAAAGCTCATAAATGCTTGAAACAGCTGCAGTAATAATTTTAATGTTCGCTTTTGTTTCCGAGTCATTTGTATAATATGGAAAACTGTGGATTTAGCTACAGTGTGTTTAATTGTCACCAAATCCCCCGAGTGCAGCATTAGAATTATGTTGGCTTTTAATTAAGGACTGAACCGCGGCTACAACTACAGAAACAGGATAAAAATAGAAAAATATATTTATATATTTTCTGACTAAGTACAGTGAAGTGAACTGTGAATTCAGTGTCCACACACAAAAGGTCTCCAACATGAATTTCCTTCACACTTGTGGTTTCTGCACCGGTGAGATTTCTTTTAATGAATAATAGTTGTTCCACCTTCTGTTGCCAACCTGACTCTTCAGAGCCTCTGCTGTTTCATTTAACAAAAGCTAACATCCCAGTCAGGCTACTCTTTCTGACGTTCAGGAACAATGTGTTGACTTCTAAATCTGTCCGGCTAATAGATGTTCATGCTGCCTGTGCGTGTCTCATGCAAACAGCAAAAGCCTCTTCTAAGAGCAAATTACTCATATGCAAATCAACCTGTGACATAATCTGATCATTCAAAACATGTTTTCAGCTGCCAGCAGATACTTTCCATTCAAGTAGCACCAGTCCTGCCATGGGTGGATTACTGAGGGGGGCTGACCAGACGTAGGGGCCCCCTGACCCTTTGGGCCCCTGAGTAGAGCCTCTGATGAAAGTGACTGACCATCTGATGAGGAGTGTAAACAATCAAACGACTACAAAGAGACACAAAACTACTACATGGAGATGCAAAATTACTGAAGAGAAGCAAAACCAACCAAGGAAACACAAAAAGCCTTCAGAGATGTGAAAGTGACACAACACGGCTACAAAGAGACGTCTGAAGGTTCTCAGTCATCCAGGTCATGACATTCAAGTGAAGGTTGAATCAACAGCAACTGGACTTGGTTGTAGATTCTTGAAGACGTTTCACTTATTCATCCAAGAAGCTTCTTCATCTCTGTTCTTCAGAACTTTTTTCAGTTCTGCTCTTTAGAACTGAAGAAGCTTCTTGGATGAGGAGTGAAACATCTTCAAGAATCTACAATCAAGTCCAGTTGCTGTTGATGAAACTACCACAGCTAAAATTACTAAATTATTAAAGCAAAAAAAAGCAAAACACCTTCACAGAGATGCAAAATGCCTTTAAAGAGATGCAAAACAACTACGAAGAGATGCAATTTTTTTTTTTTTTTTTTTAAGAGACGCAAAAAACAACTATAATGAAACACAAAAACGCCTTCAGTGAGCTGCAAAAACAACTCCAGACACAAAGCGACAATAAAGAGCCACTAAATGACTTCTATTGAACCAAGCTGCTCTGCACATCTTCCAGCAATATGCAGCTGAATCAGGTGCTTCTCAATTAGAGCCTTTAATCGTGCAAACAGACAAAGGTTTCAACTTTTGACTCTGAAGATGTCTGTTTGCACAATTAAAGGCTGTCAGTCAAACACTGGGCTCCCTTTATCGCCTCCTTCAGTCTGGGTCTCGTAGGATTGTTGTGGAGCCTTTCACAGGGGCCCATTGTCTCAAAATCTGCAGAGTCCGGCCAAAACCCATTTTCTCTCACTTGTAAGCATCTTAAATCCAACGGCTGGAGAACTGTTGCATCCATCATTTGGTTCAGTGGTGCAGACCGTTTCACACGCCGTCCAACAGCCCATCAGCCAGATTGCCTGCAGAGCGGCACGCCGTCTTGTATGTTTCCTAAAAAAATCCTTTACAAGGTGATTAGGTCTGCTTTACTTGTAGCGCTTTTCGCTCCCCAGTACTCACATTGATTGTTTTCTCCTGGCTTGGTAAATAGATGGAAGTCAATACACCCCTACAGTGACGTCAGGGTTCACCTGGCCGCAGGTCTCCTGGGTTTATCCATTTGAGCGTAAGAATGCAGCCAAGGATTTCATTTGTAGCCTAAGCTGTTATTAGTAACGACAGGTGGGTATTGAGTGTGGCGCAACACTGTGCTGGAGAAAATTGTGATAAATGAGGGGAGGGGGAGGCTCTCCCTCTCTCTCTGTACTGGTCATTAGACAGGAGGAAAGGTGTGTGTGTGTGTGTGTGTGTGTATCAGGAGGAGAAAGGGAAGATGCAGAGCAGAAATAGGTGCTATCAAGGCTTTGATGCCACACATTTGAAGCAGTCATTCCCTCCCCTCCCTCGCTTTATGGGAGACACATCTGTTTACCTTATGGTCGATGATGCCACTGTATCCCTGGAGGGCCGGGGGGTGAGGCTTGGCCACCCGGACGGAGGCTTCGGTGGGCCGCCGCAGCTGTTCATGCTGACGGACGTGCGCGGTGTCGTTGGCGTCCCTGGAAGCTCCGGGAAAGCTGCCGTTGTACACGAGGAACAAGCTGGCGCACAGGAGGAGGACGAGAAGCACTGCAACCCCATGGCGCTGGTGCAAAGACACAAGCAGACAAATGAGCCCTGGTGCACTGGACTGAGGTCAGGCTGCACCTTTAGGGTTGAGAGGAAGCTGCCTCTCACCTGCACACACCTGAGTGTTAAAATGCATTCATGCAAACTGAGGCAGCCTCCTTCTCCCACCACCACCATCACCACCATCATCATAACCATCATCATCATGCTCACCTGGTTTGCCAAGAAAAAAACTTCCTGTCATTCGTGTCGCGTGTGGCCAAAACTTCAAAACAGCTCCAATGGATTTAAATTAAGTGCACAGGTCTGATCATAGTTGCAAAGATGTAAAGCTTTTTAAGATCTTCACTCAGTTTTCACGCATTTTAACGCTCAGGTGTGCGCAGGTGAGAGGAAGCTTCCTCTCAGCACAAACACCGCCATCATCATCACGCTCACCTGGTCTGCCAAGAAAAAAAAACTTCCTGTCATTCAAGTCACGTGTTTCCAAAACTTAAAAAAAAAAAAAAAAAAGCTCTGATCGATTTAAGGGCGCAGACCTGATCATGACATTGACGAGGTTTAACGATCTTTACTCAGTTTGCACGCGTGCATTTTAATGCTGGGCTGCAGAGTAAAAGCTGTGAAGTAAAAGTTGATTAGATTTCCTGATCTTGCAAGTCGCGAGATTATAAATGCATTTAAAATCGCACGCGCAGAAGCAGCAGATGACACTTTTCATGTGTTTCATGGCGCAATGTGGAGAAATGATTGTTAAACGTGTGCATCTATTTTATTAATTTCCCAGCTGTTTAAATTGCAACATGCATTAACAGAAGTAATATTGAAGCTACAGAGTGATGCACTTTTTTTTAAAATGCATGCATCTGCAAACAGCTGCAGGAGAAGAAAGCGCCGGAGCACAGCTGGGTGTCCATTGTCCACATCCTAATCTTTTGATCCCTCACAGCGGCAACAAAAGCAGCTTTAAAAAGCGAGCACAAAGTGTTGTCAGCTCGGCTCTTTACCATGGGTGTCTTCATCTTAACGCCGCGCCTCGGTGCGCCCGGCTCCGCTCTCTCTCATGGCTCGGACCCGGGATCCTCCGGCGCTCCGTCCCCGCCGAGCTGCACCGCCCGCAGCCGCTGCCCGAGTGTCTCCACGCCGGAGCTCAGCCGCTTCTCATACTGAGGAGACCCGAGCGACAGATGTGCGGCCGCGGAGCCTCCGCTGGGTCTTAAAGCCTCCCGGGTTCCAGGCGTCTGAGGAGTTAATTAAAGAGGCGACCTGCGCGAGGGCGATAAGGCCGTTTTGTTTAATGGTGATTTCCTGCTGAGGGAGATTTGATGGGAATCTGTGGAGAAAACACGAGCCTGTCATCTCCTGCAGGAAATATGAGCAGAGAGGCTCAGTGCAACCGGGTGGACTCAGTACTGCAGTACACATACAGGCTACTTCAACTTCATAGTATTTCTATCTCATGCAACTTCTACATTTAAAGGGGATGCATGGCTTTTTTTTTTTTACTGCCCTGCATTTATTTCACGGCTGCAGCTACTTTGTCCCATAGTTGCAGTAGATCTGGTCACTTTATGTTCCTTGGACATTTTGCACTATCTTGCAAGGCTCAGTGGTGTTTTAGGTACTTGTTCATTGCACCCTATGTTGGTTTATGTCATGTTGTAACCTTGTTGTTTAATGTTTTATGTGTTGTGTTGTTTCAACTGTAGCTGCTTCAACAAAAGAATTTCCCAGTTTGGAACAAATAAAGTGCATCTATCTATCTATCTATCTATCTATCTATCTATCTATCTATGTTATAGTATAAAACTCACAGGGGTCTGCTTTATGCATCAAGTACTTTGACACTTCAAATACATTTAGCTAATAATACTTTGACTGAAGTAACACTTTCATTGCATTTTACTTGCAATGCAACATTTTAAAACAGATTTGAACTTATTTTTTCCAACAGCTGTATGCTTAACTCTGCAGCTCAGTCTGACAGAGGAAACTCAGGACTAGTTTACATGTAGTCTCTGATCTGTTTGCACAGCATTTGGGTTCTTCTGCACATACACTTTGCACTAATTTTGCACAGCCACTGCTTTTAGTCATTCTCACAGAGTCAGTCAAATTTTAGTTCTCTATCTATCTATCTTTTGATCCACTTCTTCTTTATTTTGTCCAGTTTCTTTGCAACACTGAAGCCACCCAACCTCAAAACCACTGAGATACTGTGCAGATACCTATTCATTCTTCCTTTTTGTGCTATATGCATTCTTAATAGCTGAGCTGAAAAGGCTTTTATTTCTTTCAAGCTGAGCTGATTTAGCTGCAGCCCCATTGGAGTTCAAATGAGACTATACAGTACATGAACTAAACAAACATCATGGACTTCAACTAAATATTTTCAATGTCGTATTATTGCAGCGAGCAGCTCTGAATCTGTGCTGCACCTCTTTCATTGTTGGTTTCTTGTGCGCGTGCTGTGAGTCTGTGTATTAAAGTATGTACTATATGTACATCACCACAGATTCACAGCAGCACAGCACATTAGTTGATTTTTTTTTCCAAGCCACGCTGAAACAACAAACAGCCACTTCTTAAAAGCTTTTAAATTTGCAGCTCTGAACTCTGTGTGCTTTCCTGAAAGTGATGCATTTTATGTTTCGAGCAACAGCAGTTTAGCATAAATATTAATATATTTTATAAAGGCTGCAGAGAACTTTTCAAAACAAAGTTCAAAGTACTTCACAGAGCGGCAGAGAGAAAAAAGACCAAACCAGAAAGCAGCAGGAGCAGGGCCACGAAATCACAAAGACTGTGTTGTTTGTCTTGTGTTTTTTTAAAGATATAGTTTAATGTCATTAGTTCAGTACATTCATTACACAGTTGCTGGTTTCACAACACTGATTGGTGAGTTTCACAGGTCTGTTACTTCCTTGACTAGAAATAATATGTAATTTGGTACAATTTATTGGAAAAAGTTAATTTGCGGTTGAGTTTAAAAGCTGCTGTTTTCCAGAGGAGGCTCCTTGAAAGAACTGCTCCATTGAAACCCAAGAAAAAATGTATCATCATTCTTTTCTTATTACAAATTTTCATACATGTTGAACTGTTTGCTTGCCAGTTGCACACCTTTGCATGTGCAATGAATTTTGCATATGTGCTGGTTATTGACTGAGACAGTTAGTTAATATTAATCATTTGTAGGTTTGAACATAATTCAGGACACTTCCTAGGAATAATTATTGATCGTATCGTACATTTGAGGTTCTAGTGATGCTGTCCCTCAAAACAAATCATATCCTTGAGAATCCCAGTTAGCTTTTTTACAGTAATACCATTCTTAATAAGAGAAATACATGTATACGAACATAAACTCAGATATGCATCATATACAAGAATACATACTGTGTGTAGACATTTATACATTCCCAAATGTACACATACAGAATGAATGCAATGATAATAGAAACATAAAATAACCAATAAGAAAAAGAGAGAATACCAAAAATGAGTCAAAGAGCGATTTAAAACCCTTCAGTGATGGAGCTGGTCTCTTTCATCCATCCTACTGGTGCCGTGGCCTCACAGAGGAGGTCAGATCCCTTCATTTCCAGCCCGGCTTGTGGATTAACTAAAAGCGCCCTGTACTGCCCGAGGGTCTCCCACCGGGATATGACTCATAAGTTATTAACAGATCAGAGATGTTTGCACAATGTGTCCAGAACCAGAGTTGAAAGGTGATCAATAAAATGTTAAAAATGATGATGATTCTGAAATTTACAGTCGACCGGCGTAGCAGAGCTAAAAACAGAAGAAACACAGTCACAGATTCAGTCTTGTTGCTGCAGTCGGTTCTAACTGTAGAGAAGGAATTGTGACTCAGACAGTATGAATGGAGAATTAATTCTTTTTAAAACACGTTATATAAGAGCACGTTTCACCTTTACCAAGTCAGGAATGGATGAAAAAATGTATTTATTCCTGGCTCAGAAAAAAGAAATGAGTATGAGAGAAATCATATCAGCAGCTATGATGCAAGAAAAGAGAACCTCACTAACAGCAGAAACAGTGAGCAAAGGAAATAAAGTTAATTGCAAAAGTACCAATTAAAGGCCCATGAAAGACTAAACTAACAGAGAGCCTCAGCCCATTCATTCCTGATGAAGAACTTTAAAGCTGCTATAATCACAATGGCTTCGTGTTGCTGGGTTCAGACGACAGGATTTCAGCCTGATTATAGCTCGATCCAGCAGATGTGGGGCGTTGGGGTTTTGTCCAAACCTCAAAATTATTAAAACTAAATTCAAATCATTAAAATAATCAAAAGGAAAAGCAGCAAATTCTCACATTTATGAAACCATGAACTGTTTTTGTTTTTAAAGTGACTCAAACAATGATTAACATAGTTAGATAATAGTTGTCAGCTGAAGTAAAAAGCACAATATTTCCCTCAACACAAGTGAGGTAGAAGTAGAAAGTGGCATGAAGACAAAAAGACAAGTATAGTACAAGTACCTCAAATTCATATGCACTTAGTTACATTCCTCCACTGAACGTTGGCATTGGACATAAATGGAGGTGCAGATTTGTTCACTATAGATGTAATTCTTTGGGATAGTGTGCGCAGGATTGACTCAAACTAAACAGTGTTGACGAAGGAAGACATCACCCAGAACAACAGTGTGGCTCAGTGACGCCTTTTTAACAACAATGGAGCTCAGCGGCTCAACAGAAGAAGCCGTTTCACTCAAGAATTTCTACAGACTGATCCTTTAAACGGTTTGTATAATGACATCATTTCCAGGTATCTCCTCCAGTCACTATCACAACAGCCTCCACACGTTAATCCACCTCACAATGGACAGTTACACCACAAATAACAATGCATTAAATCTGGAGCGGAGCCGCTGCGTGTTTCACCCCCATTTGTCAGTGATTGTGTATAATCTGCTTATGAGGGGAAAAAAAAAAACAGGTCCTCATGGGAGATGCAAGGGAGACTTCCCAGAAGCAATAATCCACATCAGTGTCGCCATCCGAGTTGCAGGGGAATAACGTGAGATAAGGCGGCGGAAGGTTGGAAGCAACAACAACAACATCAGAGGAACAGTTTAGAAGAAAGGACGTGTTTGAAGTGTGCACTTAGTGAAGGGCAGCGAAAGGGCACCAATCTCTGGGCTTTAACACTCATATTCAGGAGGATGTGGGAAATTGCAGAGGTGAAGCTTCATGTATTTGTGCTTTTATTTTGATTCGAGCATCAGTCGTGTTGGATTTTACACTGCGGAACAAAACACATAGAATATATGTGACAAAAAATTGTAATCTACCCAATGAGCAGACGACTACGTGCCAAAGAGAAGGCAGCCAGGTTTAATGTTCATACTTTTCTCTTGGGAAACTAAAGTGTAGCAAAAGTTCAACAAGCACTTAGTAGAAAACAGGACTTCGACAAGGCAACACCTGCACTTTAATTCCCACAGAAAAAAAAATGCTGGTTTTTATCTACAGCCCCTCGAGAGGAGCAAAGAATAAAATTGGAAACTGGAAAGTAATCCAAATTTTCAATATAATGTGACCATGAGGCTGCTGTAGGCTACATCCTCACTGTGAATGCTTTTTATATTTTAATGATTAGTGTGGTTTATTGTGCTATTTAATACTTCAAAAAGGATTTAAATGAAAGGACGTCTTTCGCTCCAGCACGAGTTTTGAAATACTACGGTTACTACAGCTCCAACGTTATGCAGGTGTTTATACATTATACATGAGTCTGTTGTAGGATAAAAGGATCAGAACTGTATGAGAAGCTGCCAAGGCCAAAACTGAAGACTTCACCGGCACATGCTGTCCTCATATACCGGCACTAAGCACTTGCACATACATGCTCTCGTCTCTTGCAAATATACAGTCGGAGATTTGTTAAATTTAACAGCTCCAAAGGATTATTCTTCTCCGTGACCACATCTGTCATCAAACTGATTTTCACATTTTGGAAAATTCAAAACTTAAAGTCACTATTTGTCTCAACTTTCTGATTGAAACAAAACCAAAAAAAAAAAAAATCGTTTATTGTTTTACACAGCATGTTGAGACAAAGTTTAGATTTATGTGAAGTTTTGCAAAATGGCACATTAAAAATTCTCCAAACTTAGGTGGTGATAGATTTATTACAAAAGGGTTTCATTCCATTAATAACGTACAGTAATTACATTGGAAGGTGGATTTAACAAACAATCTAATACATCTCTATATGCATTTATATATGCATGTACAGTACAAACACTACAGTTTGCATGTTTGCCCTTAGTCCTGCTATAAACGTACTGCATGTGCCAGTGAAGTATTCAGTTTTGACCGAGACGGCTTCTCGTTCTTCAGTCTGAGTTTTTAGAGAAACTGCCATAAAGCCAGAGACAGAAGTCAGTGGTTGCAGCTGCTCCAGTTAAAGCAGTAACTCTGCTTTTTTCCTCCTTTTCTATGTGCTATTAAAAGTCTATGCTTGTAATTCTGCTGGAGCAGCCTCTCTTTTTACCACTGCTTTTCAAATACCCGAGACCCGGGGGGACAAATTCAAAAAATGTGCACAAAATAACTCCAGTTTTAGTGAACTTTAACTCAAGTCATTTTGAAAACAAGTCTCATGATGAGTATTCATGAGGGGCCAGTTGCAGATCACTGCTGCGTGGGCGGCTCGCCGGTCTGCACTCTTACCACGACGATCGGGCCGCGAGCAGTCAGACAAATTTTAAATTTCACCATGCAGGCAACCTGACATGCAAGCAGCACTGGCAGCATGTTGATCGATGTTAATGGTCCTGTAACACCGAGGTTATGGGCCTCGGAGAGCGCCGTGTGATCGTCAGGGCCAGCTCGATGATGACGACGACGACGATGGTGAGGTCGCTGTGAAAGATGGCTGCTGCTGCCGAGCACGTGGACCCCGGCGGATGCTGATCAGCAGGTGTTTACGACGCCTATAACACGCAGGAGGGCTCAGGCTCCTACTTACTGACTGTCGCAGACTGTTACATGGTTGATCGTCAAGGGTCCGCACGGCGCTATATTTCTCCCTTTTATGTTCTCTCTAATCCACTGCAGATCTGTTTCCCACCCCTGATTTATGGGAGAAAACTGCTCCACGTGGTGCAGCAGGATGGGGGACCTTGACGAGGGAATCTGACTGGCTTTTTGTCCTTTCCATAATTAGAGAGTAGTATCCAATTCACCCCGTCCATTACCCCTGGGCCCGGAGACAAATGATGAGGAGCCTGTTTTAATGCAGGCTCACTGGCTGTCCCGTTCGGGGTGAGTGAGCAACAGTGCGTACGAGAGGTTGGGAGAAACATTCACAAAGAAGTTCAATTATTACATTACACAAAATCTAAGAGGGAATTGCTTTTTCCAAAATTTTTCATCCGGCTCAGAAAATATCTGCATGATTCACGAGAGGACTGTGAGATTTAAAGGGGCAGAAACTCTGAATATTTTAGCACCGTGGTAGAAAAATGATCGAGGTACAGAGGAATGTATGCGTCTCTGTATTGTTATGGTTGCCCTTCACACTTTGGATGTTCAGGCTTGAAGGATTAGAAGGACCTTGAAGATGCTCCATCATCCCTGGATCTGCATCGTAACAGCCGCTCTGTGTGATGGGACTGTGCAACATGAGCTTGGACTAATTAAGGTTTCTTTCAGTTTTTAGTGAGTCTGTACTAAAAGCTTCTCTCAGATCAAGTTTGTATGAAATAAACATATATTCAAGTAAGCACAATGAAGGCTTATCAAATTACTTTTATTCATCAAACTGAACCTGAAAAGGAAGCGTTTTCTTCAACAAGCACTTTTAATGAATAATGAATGAATCATGCACTTCACATTAATGAATTTGCAAATAGTTATGTTGCCTTTTGGATTTTCTAAAGATGTTTTTTTTTTCCTTCCAGGCTTCCACTCCACTTATTCCATTTATTTAGTTTATAAAATCAGTAGGCAGATGTTTGAAACTTGCCTGAATATATAACAATCTATGTAACAATATATAACAAGGTATAACATATATAACAGCCTCAGTTTTAAAACAGTGGATAAAAGTTGTTGCAGCAGAACCAGAGATATCTTCTTTTTTTATTCCACACATTCGTCTTCCTTGTCAAAACCTGTTGCTAAACTCATCTCTTTCTCCAAACCAATGTTTTTTACATTTTCAAACAAGGAGACTTGCCTCAAATTACATCACTTATACAACTTTTTCTATATATATATATTCAGCTGTACTCTCCTGTTAACAGACAAGAAGAAGCCGTAGTTCCTCCTTAACATGCAAATACCTCAGTAGTTAATTAGTTTGGACACGGTGTCTATTGTCGTGGTTGAAACTGAAGCATAGTTTGACCCTCATTCAAGCTCCGTGTGTGATAAACACATTGTTA
The DNA here is from genome assembly GCA_025331565.1 of Holacanthus passer. NCBI lineage: Eukaryota > Metazoa > Chordata > Actinopteri > Pomacanthidae > Holacanthus > Holacanthus passer. The sequence goes on along the minus strand of JAFREQ010000126.1, from coordinate 1,034,209 downwards.
ACATAAAATTAACAGCTGACAGGTCATTATGGCGGAAATGAATGGATTGTATTACCAGATGGGGCAAAAAAAAAAAAGAAGCCCATTCAGGTTGTACTGCAAGTAAATTAGAAAACAGATAGCGTTTCCGAGACCGGATTCAATTAAATAATGTCAATCAACGGGACCGTGCTCATGAAAATAACCTGGAGCCTAGACAATATTTAAACCTGCCCCTTTACCCGGTAAATTACAGCACAATCTGTTCACTTGGTGTGTATTTACAGTTAGTGTTGCAGGACGGCGACATTGTCCACCAGAGGATTTATTTGCTCTTCATGTTTGTTGACTGTGGATCATCAAGAATAGGGTGATGGGCTTCCGCTGCTCCGAGCTGGCCTTTAATTAAATTGTTCCCTCAGGCATGATGGAAGAGGGGATCTAGTTTCAGGGGTGACTGGGCAACGAGTACAGAGGGAGACCCGGCACTTTGCGAGGGCCCCGCTTTGTTGTACGACTCTGCTGGAGGTGAAACAAGCGCTCGGAGTCTGACTTCGCCAAATGGGAAAGCGGCTCGGTGGTGATGCATCAGTGTCCCCTCGCCGGTCATGCAACCAGGCTGGAGGACGCATACATGGTTTATATGCTACTCTATATGAGCGCTGCCCAACCAAGAACGAGATATATTTCTATACATTTCTCATCTTCTTTATCATTATTGTCCGACTGTTGACAACTTTCTGTTTGGGGGATCAACAAGGAGCCGAAAATAAATCACAAGTAGGATCGAGTTGAAACTGTTTGTTGTGGAGTCAATGCTCTGAATTGTTTATAGTGAGTTAACGTGTCTTTGGGAAGCTAGGATCAGCTATAAACGCTGTGTCTGACATTATTACATGCTATATACTTGCCCCTATAAAAAACTAACAAACAAATAAATCCACAGAGCGAAACAGTCTCTCGTATCCAACGTAAATCGGTCACAAGCCAGAAAGGTTGAGAACCACTGCTCCACATTATCCACAGTCCTTTCTCCTCTTCTTCTCTGGGATGGATTTTGCTGCTTGGGCACCATTTGGGAGGTGTAATAAATGCTTATTGTCGCTACTTTTATTGCTTCGTCTGCAACAGTTTTTAACCCAATTCAGCTAAAGAACTGCATTATTCCCTCCTCTCTGTTACATCAAATCTAGATGTAATGCATCCCTTCCCAAAATGTTGCTGTGCTTGCTGCCATTAACGCGTCCATCCTCCATTCCAACTAATGGAAATTCACATTTGGTGCACCTAAGTGCCTCTCTCCAAGTGCCGCTCTAATGTCCCGTTCTCAGCCCCCTCCATTTGAATCTTTATTGAAAGTCCTACTAAAGAAAATTCCCTGTTGACGGTCAGTGGTTGGGAGGCAGATTACAGTTCGAGTCCAAGGTAATTTCAACACTGAGTGGCTTTCTCTCCACCCTAATTTCCCTGTGAACACAACAACCTGGTGTCCTCGCCGTCCAAGCCAAGAGATCGGAGGCCAGACTCCCTTTAATGAAGCCGTCCTCTCTCCTCTGTAATTCCCCTCCCTGGTTCTGTCTGACTGAGCCTCGGGCCAGGAGTCGGCCTCTCTCTCTTTGGCTGACAAACGATCTGCGTGAATGAGTAATGGCTAATTGAGGTTCTGAATATGACTGTTTATCTGACTTTATGATCTGACCGTGTGCCAGTTTGCCTGCGCGTCGTCGGTGAGTCTGTCTGAAGGCCGGGCCGCTACCGACGTTAGCAGAAACCCACCAGATGCTCCGGCTGCATGCTCTGTGCTCCGGTGCTGGCAGCCTGCCACCGCTCCTGCTTCACTAGGCTAATGTAAATGCACCGTCTCATCATCCGGGCCCGCGGGGAGGCACACTCGTCTGCCCCGACATGCTCGCTCTCGCGGGGGGAGCGAGCGGGCCAGATGCTGGGGAAAGCTTCCTCAGTGGCGAGGGAGCCATCGGAGGTCAGGAGTGAAGGACTGCAAAACAGGGAGTCTGAAATCATTTGTAATGCTGCCTGAGAGTGCAAAAGCCAAGGCAGTGCTTTTTGAAACAGAGCTTATTCTTTCAGGAATCTATAGCAATGTGTCAGTCAAGATTTCTAAAATATGAAATCTCAATTTGTAAATGTGAACTTGTGAGCTGGTTGGTTTTGAATTAAGTCTTTGTTACAAGAGTTCAAGACATTGTTTTTCTTCTTAATGGCAGCTTTGTCTGGATAAAGTCCTCGATCTCTGATGCTTAAGAGACTGTTTTCTATTTCCTGGCATTAACTAGTTAGGGATGAAACTTATTTCAGATGGGAAGCCCATATTTTTCTCTTAAAGGGTTCGTTCAAACAAATTCAATATAAACCTGTTCTTAACATACCTCTAATAATAATTAGCCATGCAAATATTTTTTTTATTTATAAGTTTTTGAGCCAACTGCCTCTGAGATTTCTGCCTCCACTCCAACACAGCGGAGGGGGAATGGAGGTTCATTTATGATTTAAGTTTTTCATTAAATTTTCCTAGTATAAGCATATATAGTATGTATAATGCAACACCAGACAACATCAGAGTAAATCCTTCAGGAACAGATAAGAGAACAAAACTGGACACATAAAAGCTCGTCCAAATGAAATAAGACAAACCAATGAACATAAAAAGGTAACACACAGTAAAAATAAGTGTAAAAGAATAACCATCACTGATCTGAAATTAGATCCCATAAAACTGCATCAGAATCAGCTGTTTCCCCAAAACAACAAATGTTTAGGTCCGATCGGAAAATGCTGTCGTTCTAAAGGGAAGTCGTAAATGACGTATAAGCAAAAATATAAGGGATTGGACCCAAAGTGCAGACAGAGGCAGACCTGGTGCAGTCCAATGAAATGTATTAACAAAATCAAAAGGCTTACTGGATGGTCGGGCAGGTGAGGGTCAAAACCAGAGTCAGTGCAAACAGGCAGACAAAGGTGAGGTCCAGGAAATATTATTATAAACGTCCAAAAGGAGGAATTAACACCAGGTACAAGGACGAACTGACGAGGAGAGAAGGGAAACACAAAGTAAATCCACAAAGATGAGAGGATCACAGGTGAAATCAATCAGCAATTCTAAAGGTGGGAAACACATGAAGACAGGAAGTAAAGTAACTAAACACACCTGAGGTCATACTCTTACACTGAAATCCAGAACCATGACACTCGTTAGATAATTATTACTGGTCTTTGAAATGAGGGGTTGAAATGAAAGAAATGTCATCACCATTCAGCAAATTGAGGTTTTGTCTGACTCTTCCAAATGGTGGAAAACGATCCTTAAATCAAGACCAAATTCTTGTTTGGATTTCTCACTGGTAGCAGAGACCTGTTTTTTAATAGCTGTGGAGATTCTGGCAGCAGTTTATGCAACTACTCTCCGATACTTTCGATTACTCAACGGACAGATAGAAAGATTTGAGAACTGTTTTCATTGGAACGAGAGTCTGTAAATGCAGCACTGCATCTAAAAACCTGGACACAATAAAACTAAACTATCTCAATGGCTTCATACTGTTAGAGGTCAGTGAGAAAGTTTGGGTCAGTCATCCCTTAAAATGACCACTTTCAGCTTCTAGCTTGTCAGTTCATCGTCAGTCATTGTGAATATAATTGAGTTATAATATTTCCCGCTCCGTCTTTGTTTCCCGGTTCGTGTTGTGCAGAATCACAGTTCAGATGAACCACAAGCTTTTCATGAATTTTCAGATGTCTGCCGGAGCATAGATAGACAGCCCCGCTGCTGAAGAGCTGCGAATCCTTTCATCAACTTTCCTTTTTTTTTTTTTTTTTTTTTTTTTGGTGGAAGTAGACTCGCGCGATATGTGATTGCTTTGGACAGATATAATTTTCAGCAGGCTTTTGAAAGCCCCTCTGTCTGTGTAGATGGAGAATCCCCGGAGAGAGCAGAGCTGCCTCAGAGGATCGGACAGACAAGCAAACTGCTCGACACACACGCTGGGTTTCTGAGGCGGGGATGAAAACTCTGCTCCTGTAATGTTTGGTTAGAAGGAGAACAACGGCCGTGTGATGCTGTACTGCAATTTTACTTCGCTTCGGGGCTGAAAAGCTGCTGTGGTTGGTAGCATATTTCCAGCAGAGCGGGGATTAATCAAACTGTCAATGGATTCTAAAATTTCAGCGAGTTGGCGAGAACAGTCGGTGAAATCTTTCATGTCGTCAGCTGCCTGGCACGGCTGCAAATGCTCTGTGAACGTCTCCTCTCCTCTGCCTGTCAAATCATACTTATCACTCAGATGATTGGAGGCAGTTCTTTTCCAATTTCAGACTGACCATGACTGGCTGTAGTTTAATGGTTAGCAAAGCTGTACTGTGAAGTTGGAGCACTGCCAGTGAATGTGCACCGTATGAGGAACGGTCCTCGCTGCCTCGAAAGTGACTGCTGAGGTGACAAGACAAGAGCAATGATGGTTGAGGTGTGGTGAAGGAAGGATTTAGGAAAGAAAGAAAAACTTTGCACTCGACTCAAAACAAAAATAGAGCTGGGATGCATGGACCTGGATCCAAAGTTGAGCAAGTAGAAGAAGAGTTTGCACAGTTGTTTTCAGTTTCTACCTTTGACTCAGAAATATAATGCGCACATTTCAGCTGCATTGGCTTCTTTACTGTCCGATAGTCATTCAGCTCCAGGACTCCAGGAGTCCAGGAGTCTTTTTTGGGGGCATGAGATCAGATAATCTGCATATATTGTTTCGCTGATGTGTGCATTCTTCATGTTATGCACTCGTATCTAATATTAGAAAATGGTTCATAAGATTTTCAGTAATGCAACTCTGAAGACACCTTAAAGTAGCCCTGCACATCTGCACATGTGTCTTCTGGTTAATTGGACCTCTGCTCAGGTTAATGTTTGGTGGGGCCATGTTGGCAATTACACGAGATCTTCCACCTCCTTGTACCAGTCAGAATGATGAAGGTGTGGGTGGCGCTGCCCTAACAGATGTGTCTGCCCACACAGACCTGCAGGGAGGCTGGATAACACCTAATTATCACACACCTGTTTAAGAGCATACGGCCTCTCCTAATAGATTCTAAGTTGTCAACCAACCTCTGATATCATTTAGTCTGTTTTGGGTAATTGTTTTGGTCTGAAATAATGCTCTCATGAACTATATGTTTCCTAACACACACCAAACTCCACTGGGATTTTTAGGGCTTGCAGGAGACCAACACAAAAGGAGAGTGAATATTGTTTTAAAATGACATGACTTGTACTTCTATCAACCAGCAGACCAATATATTTATGACTCTCCCTGTACTGTGCCATGGCATATTTTATCTTTCTGATAAAACCAACAAGTGCATAACTGTTTCTTGGGTCGGCCGACAATAGCTTAGAGTCACATACTGACAACACAGCACCGAATTTGAATATTTCATGACGTGTTTACCATTTGTTAAAAGCACACAGGCACTAATGCAAATGAAGGTTAAAGGTGTTACCTTGCAAAGTCAGCCCAGAACCTCTGTTAAATCTGCTACAATCCAAACTACTTTCAACTCCTTCAGCGAGGAGACAAAGCCGGCCCAGCATGCAACACTTGAAAATGTGCTGTTTGTGTGTGTACTGGGCTCCCGGGGGAGACTGTGTGTGTGTGTGTGTGTGTGTGTGTGTAGTCCTAACTACGAACGTAAAGCAGCGTTTATTTCCAGGAAACTTTCCCCGTCGCTGAGAGCTCCCCTTGATCCTCATACACTTTGAAAGCAGCTGACGCCTCCCAGCAGCGTATTTGACAGAGCAGTCAATCACCTCCGTCTGCTGTCACACAAACCAAGACGTCATCTGCATAAAACTGAAAATGCACCGAACATGAATAAAGATAACCCGTGGCTAATGTACTCGGAGGGATATAGGTAGGCATCGGAGGGGGTGATTGAGAGCGATGAGCGAAGGGGAAGGGCTTTCCAGAGATAAGACCTTTTAGAGCAATTCAATTACCTTCAGGCGCACAGGAAATGTAGGACGTTATAAAGTTTGATTACATCAAGGTTGGTGAAAGGATGGGAGGAGACGCTTGTAAACAGAGACATTAACTGAGATATTATTTAGCTTGTGGTCATGTATTATGCAATTCCAGCTCGAGTCGATGCAAAACACTTATTTCTGCTATTAGAGTGCTTGAATCATTGTAGATCATTTCCAAGCAGCACAAAGATTCAGTGAGAATATACAGTATCTCTCCACGACAGTACAGAGGGTTTTTTTTTTTATGTCTACATCTGCAATTAGTCACAGCTGAATGTTTTCTGTTGCCTCAGATAATCTGAAAATGGTTGACATTTAGCGCCAGCCCATACACTTTATCCTTCGACCGCTCCCGATTCCTGACAAGCTCGATAAGCTGAGAGAAAGTGAAGATGGGAGGATGAGCGACTGATGGAGGAGGGGGGCGTAATCAATATAAACATGAGGCAATTAGTGTAGCACTCATATTTCTTTAGGGAGGTGGGTGTAAAAACCTGGCGATCAAAGTGATGTCTGCTCCACGCAAGTCATTAATGAGGCACCGGAGCGACTGCAGGGATACATTGTTAAAGAGCCTTAAGAAACCTGCATGGAATTAATTAAAACACAATACACTCCTCCATCCTTCACGCACTTTACAATGTTATAGATCATTTAAAACGTTTGCAGACGGGGGAAGAAAAATAGGACTGGCGGCTCACTCCCACGTCGACTCACTCATTTGTTTCTGCTGCAAACTGAGAGCAATTTCTGGACTGGTCGGCCACTTTGAAACCAGTGAAATACACCAATTAACAGGATCTGGCAGGAGACACAAGTGGCGCGCCAAGTGGACGATACAGAGTCCAGAAAGCTCGACGTCCGCACTCATTTCGTCCACAGTGCTCGTGAAACATGCAAATGAGTGAAAACAGGGGCGCAAACATTCAGAGGTGCAAATAAACAAACACAAACACGTCGCTTGAGCCTTGTACACAGCTGGAAATCATCGCTCGGGGGAAGGTGATACGACGCGTTTGGACTTGATGTATCCCACACACACACCTGACTAATTGGCTGCAGCTGTCAACAAAGAAAAAAGTGGTCATTAGTGCAACATGTGGGAGACATAAAACGGGTTGTGGTTTAAGAGAGGAGACGACTTGCATGAGTGGGTAAAAAAATGTCAGAAACGGGGATAATTAGGTTCAATCATTTATTAAAAACAACTTTCAGATTCAGGGTACAAAAGTCACGTGATGCAAATGGAGGTTCGTGCGGATGTCGATCTGAACGAACGGAGAACATCACAGGAAACAGTACGACTACGAGCCTGACACGTGAACATGAGGGAGAATCAGCTCGACGTCATGTGAAACCACGGATAATAATGTAAAACTTATAAACACTCACATGACGTTTCTGCTCTGTGGTTGTAATTACCAGGCAAAAATAACACAAAACTGTTCAGCTGATTTGTTCTTCTTCCTCCAAATAAGAATAATTTCAGCAGATTTTTGTCTATTTGCGCGAGTGGCATCGATCTTCTCATCTAACTCTTGGCAATAAAGTTAATGTATTCCTCAAAATGTTGGATTATTAGTATATGTGAGGGCATGTGGGGCGTTAGCACTTGTTAGGTTTACATATGTGAGATCCTGTAAAGTGATCAACACAACACACATTTGCTGTGTCGTAAACAGTATGTACAATATATGAATTGTCTGCAATTTGTGTTTTGGCATTCTGGTGGATTTTCCAACATCTGTCTCTCCAATATCATAACACAGTTTGTTTTAATATTTTGCAGCTGTGAGCGCCTATCTATTACGTCGTGGGTCAATAATATACAACCCAGATTTCAAAAAAGTTGCGTAAAATGTAAATAAAAGCAGGATGCAATCATTTTCAAATGAACCGTGTTTACTGACAGCAGTTTTACAAAGTGTTCCTGAGCCCATGTATTAATCTACTTTTTACAATCATGTGTTCACAAAGTGTTGAACCTCTCTCCATCCTCGCTTGTGAACGACTGAGTCTTTCCAGGATGAATCTTTCATACCCAATCATGATACTATCACCTGGCTTACTTGAGTCTAACTTTCAACCTTTTTCACTGTGAATACATGACAAACACAAATGACCTGCTTAGAATTTGTATGTAGAACTGGTACATAGCTAAAGTATTTAAACATAAAAGATATGTCAGTATGAATTTCTATTTGTCTGAAAAGAAATGTGCCTGAAGCAAAATGTATACTTTCCTTCATCTATTTTTTTCACTCCCTCCTTTCATCTCTTATATTTTCTAATTACCAGCCTAAGTGTCCCTGAGCTACAATAATGCTACATATTGTAGCACCATCTGGCCCCGGAGAGCACATCCTCCTGCAAATACGCTCCAGAGGTCAAACGCTCTGCAAGAACAAATTTGCAAACACTGAACTGAAAATATTCCAGTCATCTCATTGACCTTGCTCAGTAAAGTTGTGCAAACAACAGCAAACACTGACACATGCCATTTGCCAACAAAACAACAGCAAAAAAAAAAAAAAAAAAAAAAAAGGCAGGGAAATGAAATCAAGTAAATATGAGCTAAGTCCAGCTGGAATTTAATTGAGGTCTGGAACAGTCAAGGTAACCGAAGAGAAAATGGAAGAACTTCTCTCCGTCTCTTCAGGGTGGGTAGACTGGAAAAGTTTTTTCTTTTTCCATTTGCTCAACGGCTCATTAGTCTCTCTGTTGTTGTAAGCTTGTGCAAATTACATCATGTCCATTACTCTCATTGCTCAGATTGCGAGCTCGCTGTATGGCTCCATTCAGCACTTCTGAGAAATGAATGGGCTGCGGAGCCACGCTCAGACCTATATTATTCATTATGAAGGGCCTGCTGACTTGATGCGGTCAGCTCGGTACACGGACGCCCGACACCTCGCTGTATTATTTATAAGATATTGAAAGAGTGAGCTGAATGAAGCAGAAGTGCATGCTCATGTTTGGACTGACTCAAACTGTCAATTAATTAAACTAAATCCAAAAGAGGAGAGGGGAGAGTGAAACATTATCCCGGCTTACTTCGCGTTGCTGTGGAACATTTTGATAAATACCACAAAAGGCAGACTTGGCATCATGTTGGGAACTACATGACGGAGATTAGTACTTTTCTAATTGAGAGTGAAATGATGTGCTGTTGAATTAAAACCCCGTCCACCCACTAATACAGTTCAACTGAGAACGTCCAGCATCAGCTCCTATTTAAAGGGGGAGTTCGCCCATTTTGCACATAAAGGTCAGTTTAATAATCATGACGAGTATTTTTCAGCTTTTGAAAACAGCTTTTTAAAATGTCTTCAGCTGCTCTAGAGGAGCTTTGTGATGTCTCGTCCAGCATGTGGGCTTCAACCTCGACTCATAAATATTACATTCATATACTGTTAAAGGTTTTTCCTGATGTGTTTGGAAGGAAATGCAATTGCTGTTTAACTGATGTTCACAACAATGATTTTTCTAGTCGACCAAGTGTTCAAGATTTTAACACAGGAGACCTACTGGTATGTTGGTTAAGGAAAGATTGTGGTTTACACAAGAAATAAAAGCTTCCTATTTTCTGTCACTTTTATGTGTTTGACTCACAGAAGCATAACCATAAAAGCATTCATCATGTTTTAGATGCCACTGGTGGATATTATCGGGAAAACAAAGTGAACGTTTTGCAGATAGATTTAGTTTGAACAGTTTGCATGTAAATTCAATAAAAGCATTTCCTCATTATGTTGACGGGAACAAAATCCTGTTGGCATTAAGTTTCTTGCGCTGTTGCAAATTAGTTGCATATGAATGTAAATGTAAGGAGACAACACATTTTTAAGTCTGACTCACAAATTGGTGTCGTGAAGTTTGATCCTCACTGGAGATAAAAAGTGGGGATATCTCAGCTTTGCTTTTGACATCTCTCTCTATAATCTGTCTCTTGTGAGTTCCCCATATTTATTAAAAGTGCACTACTAAATTGCTGGAGTGCCCATTTAATTTCCTACCCTGATACTTTATTCATTACTGTAGCATAAAAACCAGGAATGTGAGCATTATTATTTCAAACCCGTGTTCATTTATGCAGAGGTTACATAAAAAAAAAAAAAAAAAACCCTCATGCGCACAGACACTCCCGAGAACCATCTGAACTCGGCTCATCTCAGCTCCTTCACCGATGTTTCAGAAATCTCCCGAGACGCCAGATTGGAGATGACAGCTCAGCTCGAGCTCCATTCATTTAACATGAACACATTCACCAGGTCTCATACGTTCTGATGCTGCTTACTCTGTTTTGTTTAGGAAGGAATTTAATCATGTGACGGGGTTTTAGGTTTTCTTTAATCCCCACAGAGAATAAAAGACACAAGGACAGAATCCACGTCGGTAAAAAATAAGAACATTCACAATAGATCTAATTTTAGCTAATGTGTCGACAGCAAATGACAGAAAAATACATATAATCACTACTTATGTACATTTCAATAACCTGCAATAATCCATGCAGCATTTGGATGTTACTTTACCACCAATAAAAGTGTGTTATCTGTGTTAGCAAGAAAAAACTTTCATCATAACAACCTCGGTGTTATATTACATTCGATGTAACTCAACAGACACCCAAAGTTACACATTTCACAAGGACACTTGACCAGAACATGAAAAAAGGAAGGTGCTTCACAACACAAAAATAATAACAAGACATGCACACGGGAAAAGAAGAAATACATTTTTTTTTTCCAATGTAAGAAAGCACTTGAGGCATTTGAGAAAATGGCAACAAGTACAGCAGTCGGGGAGTGAATAAAATGCTACACAGTGAACTAAAGAGGTTTCAACGTGGAGTTGGACAATCAGAAGTTCTTCAAAACCTGAACTCCAAAACAGACAGTAATCACCTCGACCCATCACAGCAGGAAAGAGAGCCAAAATAATGAGAGTATTTTTAACAGAATAATGAAATTTACATCTTTGTTCCACAAAACGCAGGACGTTTTAAAAACCAGCTCTGTTATAAGGGAAGTGACCATCAATTCGCTTTTCAAGTTTGTGTTATACAACGAGTGAACAATCGAACCTCAGTCCACTTCTGTCGCGGAGCAGCTGAGGACAAGCAATGGTTTTAGTGTTTTTACCATGTGCATATATACAGCAAGAGAAAAGTCTGCCTCAGGTTTGAGGATGGATGAAACATTTCCAAGCAAATGAAACATCAGTCAGTTCAAGATTTGCATGAAAATAAAAGAACCAGAATCAGAAGTGAACAAGAATTCAGGTCAACTTCTTGGGAAATAGGCTTATTCACTTCTGTGAAGTAAATATGAAGCTACAGTGAGCGGCTGGTTAGCTTAGCTTAGCTTAGCACAAAGACTGGGAGCAGGGGGAAACAGCTAGCATGGCTCTGTCCCAACAAGGCTCACTAATTTATACGTTACATGTCTTTGTTTAATCTGTACAAAAACAAAAATGACAATTCAAAGTGGAGTCAAATCAGAACTTAGAAAACCTCAGTCCAAATCCTTCTCACATTTGCAACTATGGTAATAACAAAATCCAGCCTTGGGACAGAGCTAAAGTCAAGAGCATGTCTTATATCTAGATATGGACAACAGGTTTCTGTTTTTTAGCTGTAATCCTACACGATCACACGTCACTTTTTCTTGATCACAGTGACAAACACCTCAGTTTTTGTCCTCATTAAACAACCGAGATAAATCCTGCTGATTATCTTTAGCGGTACTTGTATGTGACTTTGTTCCTCTTGGTCAGAGCCAGGTTAGCTCTTTCCCTCTATTTCCAGTCTTAGAGATAAACTAACTGGCTGCTGGCTCATATCCACCAGACACATATGAGAGATGTATCATCTAACTAACTTCTCAACAACCCCCCCCAGAAAGCCAATAAGCATTTTTCCCAAAGTTAAAAACCTCCTGAAAATTAAAGTACCCAATATTTTGCCTCCCACTCTGCTCGCTCTTTTATTCATGGGGTTACTAATTCACAGTGAATGTGTCTACAGTCGTCTTCCTGTGAGCCACAGATGATTCATGGGAGCCTGTAAAAGGGCGTATTCTCCATAATATACTGTATAAAACATCCGTGGGTATTCTTCCAGTGTGTTCTGGCGGAGCGTTTGTTGATCAGAAAATAACCGAGAGCACAGCCTGAAGCAGCAGAAAATGTTGGCAACACCTGACCTGCAGCGGAAAAAAAACGCTGCACACAAACCACTGCTTCAACAAAAAAATAAAAACATATTTAAAAATTTTTTTTTTTTTTAAAGAAGGATGAACAGTAGGGACACGGTGCTCCTCTTCCAATGGTTATTTAAAACACATCAAATAATGCACCACCTAAAACATGTCTCCCAGCACAAACTTCTCATCTTATCTCGGTGAGAAGCTCTTTCTAATTCTAATGGTGGATACAGCAGAGGTAAAACTGATTGGTGGAGAGCTGCCAGATGACTGCACAATCACAGGCTGAATAGCAATGTATGAAAGATTAGTCATGTAACATGCATGACATAGTGTATGAATTCATGCTTCAGTATCAAGACGTGTCTCCCTCTTCCTGAGGCCCAGATCTTATCTTCAGGCTTTCAGAGCAGGAGACGTGATCCGATAAGACGTCTCTGCTTTACATTGACTGTACATATCATGTGTTGGATACTTTGATCCGCGGCCGCTCGCAGTGCTGGGCTGCAGCGTACCTCTCCAGCATGTCGTCCCAGAGGAAATCGGAGCCGTGACCCTGCCTGTGTTACAGCCGCCTCCTATCCACTGAGCTACACCAGGAGGAATTTAAAACAGGGCTTTTTACATTTTGATGATGCTCTTGTCAGGGTTGACTGAGTGCAGTTGCAGGACAGTCTTTGTAACCTCGCTCTGTCTGGAGGAAGATCAGATTTTCCTGTTCCTCAAGCACGAGAAGAAACATGTTTCCAAACATGCAGCTGACACACAAGCAGGGTTCTGCTTATTTGCAGGTCAGAATATACATCTGGGTTAAAACTGGAGCCAGAGCTTTCAATAGTGTCAGACAATCTTCATTGAGTTTGTTCAGTTGTCATGGAGGTGGATCAGTTGACATGCGGAGCTGTTATGATTTCATCTATTGCACTTTCAGAGCGTCAGTGTGCATGAAACACAAAACAAGCCTTAATTAGATTTGCTTGAAAACTTAATTAGCCCCTTTTCATCCAAATAATTTTGGAAGCCAGCAACTCAACTCAGGAGCAGAATGAAAAAATGAGCTTCTGGTTGTTTGAGACACGATGCAACAACAGCACAAAGTCATTATGTTCTTTGTAGTTTAAAGTTGCATGAGGAAGTGATACAACATCTATTCCAAAAAAGTGACAGGAAGTTGACCACATGACTTTGTTTTTAACATCAATAAATATTGGAAGAAATTTTCACTCCCAATTTTAATGTTCCTACTCATGGCAGCCAGTGTTTGTTTTCCTCCTGTGTGAATGAATGTTGTACACAAGTTGGAGCTGCCTGAGGCTTTTGTTTGACCAATCAGACACACTTACATTACATCAAACTCCAGCCTGATAGCTCCAGGGCTACCCACACACCAGGAACTTTTTTGGGGGCCACAAACTAATTTAGACCCTGGCTCCTCTGACTGTGTTCCTGAAAAGGTTCCAGAAAAAGTGCAGTGGAAAGGGGCTCGTTTTTATAGATGACCAGGTTACATTTGTTCAGCAGTACTTTGAAAAATATGTTAGGACCTGGTTTGGTTGAATTATGCAAATTTGAATGGTGAAACAATAATTACATAACTTACATTCACTATATGTAACTCACGAGTCCCCCCAAAACACCCCCCACCAGCCTCAGGTGATTTTGATCTAAAATCCAAATCTTCAATTCTAATTTTTGAGTGTGAATGTTTTGCATTTCTTCAGTTACTATTCAATTATTATACTTCCTGTATATTTTACAGATGATGGAGATCTAAATCGTATCTCCGCACTGCCACAAGCTGCTATTCTGGTGGACAAGTGCTGAAAGCTTTATTTCTACATTTATTTATTGGTCTAAATGTCGTCAAAATCACTCTAAAAATACTGAAGTTGGCTTATAAAAATCCTCAGCTCACCATGATATGTAAACTAAAGCTAATAAAATACAGAGGACATGACCTTGGAGTCTTCAATAGTACAGTAGCTCCAGCCAAGATGTCCAAACCCCTGCCAGTTTTAACCTACGTACATGTCTTCTTGACCTGTAAATCACCAAGTCCATGCCTACTGAGAAACAGCCCAAAATGGAGTGTGATAATAAACAGTGCTGTGCAGGAGGAGTGAGATTGCGTAGCTCAGCTGCAGTACATTACAGTCGTCAGGGACCCTGTGCATCAAGGCGCCTAAATTAGAAGTCTTTGAATCCTTCCAGTCGTCCCCTCTGGGCCGCGGCTCTGACCGGGACACTAATCACAGCCTCGGGGAGGGGAAGTCACGGTCACAGCCCGAGTGTCTCAGCCCTCTACAGCTACCAGCCGAGCTCCACACCTCAGCACTCGGCCGATTATTCTTCACCGTCCTGGAACAGATGCATTCAAATGTAATGGCCGGAACCAGGAGACGCGCGCGCGATGCGTTCAAAGACAAATGGGAAAATGTGTTCACACAGTGATACTGTACACAAAGAGGCACAAAGCTGGATGAGAATATGAGCGAGTGAGACAGAGAGCATCTTCCTCTGTCTCTATACAATGAACTGCAGAGTAAATTGCAGGCACAAAATGATAATAGAATACAATTAACTTCAAATGGTTTCACTGCACACATAAATCTCTCCCTCTGTGGGGTCACAAATGATTTAACTCCTTCCGTAAGGATGGAGTTTCTAATTGCACATTGCTCCATGTGCTGTGATGCTCACATTGTCAATGGCACACTGTTAAAGAGCGTTAGGAACTCATCTCCGCAGAATAAATTAGCAATCCATCCGGACATCAAGCCAAAAACACGTCTCTTATAATTAAATTTCACAGCATTAGTAAAGAAAAGAAAAAAAAAACGCTGACATCTTTAAATTGTGTGAGTTGACACACAACCAAGCATGATCATAAAAAAAGCTGATTCACAGCGACACATCTGGTTTACTGTCGACTTTGACTGAAGTCTGTTTTTTTTTGCTCGCTTGTGTTTTCTTTTTCAAAAACAATTTGTTTGTTGAAGCTTCCTCAGACAGAGGAGAGTAAATTGAAAGCTGCCTTCAACACTCCCTCAGTCTGAGATGAAGGCTTGAATGATGCTTGTTATAGATTAATTACAGCCTGACAGAAGAAGACAGACACCCAGAGGAAACAGAGTAGGCGAGCTCATCATACGTCCATGGCAGCGTGACTCGTCTCTGCAGCAGCTGAGCTCCTCTTCAACTGCAGTCCTGGAAAAAAAAAATAAAAAATGAAATGCAGTCTTTGCGATGTACAGCGCCTGCGGAGACGTGAACCACTGAGGTCACTGCAAGTTGATGGATTGTTGTTTTTTCTTCATGTTGTTTTCTCCTTTTTTTTTTTAAAGTTAGTCTTTAAGCCATCCTTTGCTAAACTCACAGAGCAGCGAATGGATCGAATAGTCAATGAAGAGCGGCGCGCTGTGCACTTTCTTCAGCTCTAAGATTCAGGAGCTAAAGAATTATTTTTTTTTCAAGAAGCAGGAGATATGTTTTTTGCCGTCTGGTTTGGTCAAACCTTATCTTGAAGTCTGTCTGATTGAGTGACTGTTGTCAAAAACCTGGATATGAACCATCCAGGATGTGACAATCAACCCTAAACCAACCTTTTCTACTGATATGGAGTGTAATCTGTGCCAAAATGGATGCACATTAGGGAACACGTTTTCTGCCAGTGCCGATACTCAGCCGGTCCCCAGATGATGAAGATGATAGTGACGATGAAGTCTTTCCATGTTGGCTCAGCCAGCGTCACGACAGCTGCCACGGTGGGTTGAAGAACTTGATGGCGTGAGTTTTGGCCCACTTGGCGAACACAGACTTCTCCGTGATGAAGCGGTGCCCGCCGTAGGGGGCGCTCTCGTGGAGCAGATACTCCGCGCACTCGTCCCGGCTGCCCGCCTCGTAGTAGTGGTAGGGAACCTTTCTGTAACCCTCCGTCCTGAAGGGGAGAGGCGAGACAAAGACGGATCATTTAATTAAAAACCAGGAGGTCATTTAATTTCTTTCAGGTCCTTTTTGGAATTATTATTAAACTGTGTATGTCACCATGAGTTCCCAAGCATGTTCCCCAAACTATTTTATGTTTGGCCAGATACTTTTTGCAGTGTTTTATAGGGGTGTAAAGGTACAGCTTTGTAAATCTTTAGTTCGATTTACCCAAACAATTACACATATCATTCATGAGCACAAGTTCCAAACTGAAGGTTTTGTCAGAACTGGAGGATCCTTCATTTCAGATCAACCCTATAGGAGCATTACAGTCTCCTGGTTGGTTACTTCTAATGCTATATGAGTGTTTATCACTGCAGATAAGCGACTATTCTCAGTCACATGCCAGTAATTGAATGCCTTAACAGTAAAAATTATGACCAACGAGCCGCTGTTGAATCTGAAATTTTCAAAATAAAAGACTAAAATGCTCGCAGGCCTGAAATAAAGATCACCTCTACTAACATCTGCTTATAATATTATTACACAGAAAATGCATGTATTTAATGAGTGAGGTGATTATTTAAACTGTTATGTAGTAAATAAATTGATGATGTGATGTGATGAGATGTGACAGGATCTGTCTGATTCAGCTCAGTGAGTGATTGATCACAATCAGATTGGCACATCACAATGTCACAGTGAAAGTTAAAAGTAGAGTTTGGCAGCAATTATACGATCATGTTATTGACTTTCAGCTGAATCACATCATGTTTATTCAAATCGAGCCAGATGCAATTAAAGACTAATAAAATTGGATTTTTTGTTTCACACATATGAAGACTGTGGTCTCATGTAGCAGTTAATTTCTTTGAACAGATATTTAAGTTGTATTACAGTATTTATATGTAATAGATATGTAAGTATACAACATATTATACTGTGCTTCTACTCTCAAATATCAGTTTCAAGTTCTCCTACTATTGGAATTCCCTTTTTTTGTATATACACAAGCAGTATATTAAATACATTAGTATATTGTTTTAATATGATTTTACTTGCCAGACAAAATTTAGAGCCAATGCATGTTTGGGACAGTTTGGGACAAAAATTCCTGTCAGCAAATTACAAGCGTCCTTGGTTTTTATTGGCTCAGCTTTAAAAACTATTATCTGAAATAATAAGCAAACTAAATTATTAAACTATTAAAGTGGAGATCCTTCAGGGCAGCGGTTCGAACTGATGCTGCCTCGGGCGAAATTCTCCACTCAGCAGGTTTTCCTCATTAGAAAAAACAGGAGCCGCTGTTTGGCGGCCAAACGTATTCAATAAATACTCTTTTAACTAAACTGCATTTATTTGTAAAAGCTCGTGACAGGATTAATTCCAGAGACAATCTGAAAACATCGCAAATACACTGAATAATGTACTGTGTGTAAGTCATTCTGACCTGTTTCTGTTTAAAGTTTGCATCTTCAAAACCATTGAAAAGAACAAGGAATCAATAAAACACGGAGCAGTAGAATAGATTCATTGTATAATCTGCACTTGGTTTCTAATAGCAAGTGACGGCTTTATGACAGGATGACTTGTGTAACAATTTCACAGGGAGAATGAACACAGATAGAAAAGAAACAGCCATCACAACGGTGAAAAAACAACAACTATGGCTGTCTGCCAGCTTGCAGTAACACACAGCCCCATCACTGCCTCTCTCCTCTCTGTGCTTCACACCAGCGTTAACACATAAATACAATTTCACCCTCTCTGCAGCACCTGTTGAAGCTCCATTACAACACAACCGCTGAGGTCAGTTCTGACTGAAGCTTCGAACGTCGTCACACAAAACATCACTTCTTCTCGTTGTGCCGGAGCAGTCGGCCGCCAGCGCTATTTTGTGTGACACTAAATTGTCCGTTCAGAAAGTCGGTGAAACACAATATCCTCCTGTCTCGCGCAGGAAGGAAGGAAGGAAATAAGCGAGAGGAAGGCAAGTGAGAGAGCAAACCCTTAACTGCCTCACTGAATCATAAAATCCTCCGTGCTGGTTGAATTATCGCTGCTCTCTGCCATGTGTCTGGGGCTGTTTATATCCCAACTTCCACTGTGCACGGGGAACATGGGGAGGATAAAAGGCCGGATTTTCACTGCGCATTAGGTAAAAGTGTTTGATTTTGGGGGATATAGAAAGCTCAGGTTGAGCTGAGGGGAAGGAGAGAGAGGAGGCCCATCGAGGCTGACGAGACTTGAGAGCGAGCAGCCGTGCCCGGAGCTACAGCATCTTGTTTGTCATCCCTCCTATGGCCTCGCAGCCAGACAGTAATCACTCACCCAAGAGTCAGAGAGAAGATGACAGGCCGATATACAAATAAAACTTTAAGCAGAGGAGGAACTGGGTGCTGCAGCCACAGAGACTCTGCAGCCTGCTGGGTATTCTAGGCAGGAAAACATAATGGTATTCACGGCACAGAGAACCCAATATGGATTTCAGCATAGAAATTCAGCCATTAAACCCAAACGGAGGCATTGGAAATGAATTCCAATGGGGCAGTCTTGCAGTTATGGGAGGCTACGATTGGCCGGCGCTGCTGTGAATGTGAATCTAGTTTTCGAAGTTTTTGTAGGAACATGTTTTTCATCCCAGTATGGAGGAGGGTGGGTGGGGTTGACAGTTGGTGTCTTACTTGCAGTAGGTGTCATTTATCATGCCGTAGATATGGATCTCTTTGCACATGTCCATGGCGAGGATGAGCGTGAACCAGCCGGTGCTGAGGTAGGAGCCGGACTGAATCCTGCAAACACACAGAGAGAAGAGCTCTTTAACTGCGATATTCATTTGCATAATAAAACTTAAAACCCATTTGCATTCAAATAAAAGCATCTATAGACTTTCCACAATGCCAGTTCTCTGACCTTTGTACTCTTTGCTCTTGTGTGCTTGTAATGCAGTTGATCTGAGAATTAAAATTATTCTAACAGCTGTTCTTATTGTGGGTTGCTCTGGATGTGAATCTCAGCGAGGGATCAAAAATGTAAATTTAGATGTAAATGCATCTACAGCACAGCGAGACAGCCCTCAGGTGTACCACCATATGTCTGTCGAACTAAGTTTCACATGAGTCATTTCTCTCATTTTAAAGACCCATTTACAATCGTGCACGTTAATAATTAAAGAGGTTATAAAATTCACAATATATATATATAAAAGTTTCAGAATCTGAGGAAGAAAAAACCTTGTTATTGTGAACGGCTCACCACAAGGAGTGTTGTCTCCTGTGAGTGATGAAGAACCCCGTGGGCCAATCAATAACAACATGCATAATCCTTTCCAGCATCAGACTCGTGTTGTACGAAGTTCAGAAAATGGAAGCTTTGATCATTTTCAAACACAAAACACAGTGTTGAGATGAATCTTCACTGACGGTTTTTTTGTCGAAACCAGACTAGTAATGTCAGAAGTGGGTCATAAAATGTAGACCCGCCGCCCCCGCAGGGCAGGTGGCCCCGCTCTCCCAGAGGGCCCCCTGCCTTTCAGCAATGCTAAATACTACAAGGAGCCTTAGACCTTGAATAAATTAAACAAAGTGCACAGCATGACACTGATAATGAGGGAAAAAATGGAAGCATCGCCACAGTGTGATACAGTATCAGCACAGAGATCACGGAGAACCACGGGCGTCAAGTCAATTCATTGGATCTAACTGTGAATCAAACACATTTAAAGATGAGATTTAAGAAAACTATTACAAATCAACAAACTAATCCACCGCTGAACTGAATAAACCATCAGGTATTTCATTATTTGATACTAAAAGGGACAATAAAAAAAGGAGGATTATCAAAAAGAATTTATAAATTAAAAACAAATAAGAAATGAATACCCAAAAATTAATTTGAAAAACTGAATTACAAGTAGAGTTTAATCAGAAATTTGGACGATTTTTCTTTTTTCCATTTGCTTTTTCACTTACCTGCTGCTTTTTCATTTCCGTTACCATGGATTCATTTATTTATGTGTAAAATTGTCGCGATTCCTATTTTATTGTCCGATTAGATATGAGTCACTAGAATGCTTTATAACCATTTCTATAACTCTGTCATCCTCCATAAGAGAGATGGAAAAAAAACTAACAAACAAAACACTAAAAAACAAACATCAGAATTTACTGGCATACTTCCTTAAATAACACACATGTTTGAAAAAGCATGAAAAGCCATTAGCCAACATGGATCCTGTCAGTGTTCTCAGCAGGAATCTGTCCATTAGTGATGAAGGACACTTCCTGAATCTCTGGCTGTTCCAGGATCAGCACCTCGGACAGCGCTCGACATAAACTTTAGTTCAGAAGGTTCAAATCTGCACTTCCAAACATTTTTGACTTGTGATCCCTATGAAATAAAATGAACATGTACTTGTCACCCCTCATCTCCTGCATGTATCTCCCAGCTGTGGGCAGAATGTGAGCATGCAACGGTGCTAATTTAAACACAAAGTACAGATGGGGCCGATGAGAACGTCATTAGTTTTGTAGGTATTTTGTAATAAACCAAAGTGTCGAACAAATTGGTGGCTCTGGAGGAAAAGTCAGGGGATCATCATTAGGATTCATTGTTTGGGAATCGTGAATGTCTGTTTGGAATTAAAATCAAATGGAAATCCATCCCTTCGTAGTTGAGATAATTCAGTCTGGACCAAAGTGGTGGTCGACCAGCAGACAAGGGCTACATGGCTAAAGAGCAACGATTAGAGGAAAGTCTTACTGAATAAATAAATATAAAAATAAAATAAGCATTTTCTTTTTGCAGTAGAAAGAGTTTTCTCTGCTGTCTGATCCTGCTAATCATCTCTTGACCCATCAAATTTCTTTTACTCCCGTGTTGGGAACCACTGCTCTGAACAACCTGTACAGGAAATCAGGAGGAGGCTTCAGGCTGCAGTGGATCTACCGAACCTCTGTAACAGCTAAACAGGTTATCGCTGAAAAAGAGTAAATTTCAGTTCACCAAACCTTGTTGTGATCCAGAAGTCCAATCCAAGCAGGTAAAGCAAAAAGACTGGGATGATATCAGTGAGGAAAACCTGCACAGATCTCTCCAACAGCTGGAAATCAGCTCATTAAAAACATTCAATTTCCGCAGCTGTGTGAGGTAAACATATGTTATTCTGCTGTAAATCAGAAATAATTAACTATAAAACTCCTTTCTATCATATTGTGCAGCGAGAGCAGCTGGCACACGGCTGACGCAGGTCTGAATGATAACTGGAGGTTCATTTCCCAAACAATTCACAGAGCACAAACGTAATTTCTTGCCTCTTGTCAAACGTCCATCGCTGCTAGTTTTTCAAATTACATACAATAATGAATTATGATTACGAGCCATTACGCACACAGACCTTATTAAAGCAGAAAGAATGAGGGAGTAAATTATGGCACTGAGACACGTCGGGATAAAAACTGAACCGATTTGCATCAGAGTTGTGTCCAAAATGCTGCATTTGAGTTTAAAATTTTGACCTTTAATTAAAGTAACCTCATCAGG
Source organism: Holacanthus passer (assembly GCA_025331565.1). NCBI lineage: Eukaryota > Metazoa > Chordata > Actinopteri > Pomacanthidae > Holacanthus > Holacanthus passer. The sequence continues at coordinate 1,012,528 of JAFREQ010000126.1, read as the reverse complement.
CCGGCGGCTGTAATCTGTCAGGACACAATTTGTGTAGCAGCTTCTGACAATGCAGAAGTTATAACCTAATAAATATATATATTTTGACCTTTTTGACTCGGTTTGAATTATTTATGGATCTGCAGTACAAAACACATTAATTCCAAAATATGAGATTCAAACAAGGTCCCAAGAAATGGTTGAAAAGTAACACATAAAATTACACAACAACATTTTTTAAAACCTTATAAAAATCGTTATAGCGCCCCCTCCCAGAGACATATAGACTCATATGTTGTTTGCAGTTTAAACCATCAGTGTTAAATTACATCAAGTGGGTCAAACAAGTTTTAATGCCAAAAAATGATTTGTTGTATTATAAGAAAACTACTACTCGGTTCCCAAAAAGTAGATTTTGCCAAACACACACAGGAGCGTTCTTTAGTTTGCAGTGACCTCCTTCAAAATATTCCAGAGTCGCTGCAAAATATTATGCAAACACAAGCATCATTAAATACAAGGGGGTCAAATTGTAACGTAGGAGTGTAGAGTCCAAAATTTCATGGTTGTTGGTGCTGCTGTTAAACACTGACACGACGCTGCTGAGAGACAAATGTACCGTGGGGATGAACCTGATACTGGACAGTCTGTGCGGCCACTGCAGCTTGTTACTGCTTTCCTCATGAGGCAGGTCTCCATCTTTAGTGCAGCAATAATTGCTGTGGTGTTTCTGCCCGACGCTCTTTAGAGAGTCCGTGAAGTAATGTGAATGATCCTCTTGGCGTCTGTGTCCTTGATGCAGTTTGAGATTCCGTAGGTGGTGCTCTTATCATTGACAGTTCAGCCGCTTATTTCAGATTAACCTCTGCTGCTGCTGCTGAACAAGTAAAAGTCTCATGCTCTCCTGTGCAGCCGCTCTTTAAACAGCATCAGAAACAGTCAAGTGTATTGTATTATCAGATTTTAAGCCATGACGTTTTTCACAGGAGTTCATGTCCCTCAGAGGATGAATCCCACTCTCCCCTGACTTTTCCTCTGGCGTTTGTCAGGCTGAGTGAGATATTCGACAAGTACTGGAATGAGCACTTTGACGCACGCGTTCATGCCCCCATCAGGATAAATTATAATAACTTCAGTAACGTTTCATGTAGTGTACATCAGGTACAAATGCCCCCATATTTTAGTTTATGATCAAATTGCCATGAGCACTGTTTGTACTTTGTGTTACATAATAATTAGCTACTGTTAGCACATCGAAGTAAGATGGTGAATATATTAAACATGTGAGTATGTTAACATGTTGGCATTAGCATTTAGCTCAAAGTGCTGTTCTCATGTACAGCATCACAAAACCGCCAGTGTGACTGTAGACTCTTGGTTTTGTTCTGTAATATTTATATTTAATGATCTGTAACGACCCTTAAAAACTCACAATCTATAATAGCAAATTATAAAATGTAAACTGCACTTCAGGGAACTAAAACAAAAATACTGAGGACACAATCTCAGTATCCTGATGGAGGAGCAGGAAAAGTCACTTTTGTTTGTTTTGGCTTATCATTTTACTATGCTTTGCGACCACATTAAAGTCAAACTCAGCACAAGCTGAAATTAATTTAGGAACCAATCAGCAAACTAAACTCAACCCGAGAGTTTCAAACGTCCTGTAAAATGTGCATTTATGGCCCCCAGCGAACGATATAGTTTGGCTTTTAGTTTGGGAGGCCCAACAAACTCTCTCTCTCTCACACAGACACGGGGTTGTGCCGAGGTGAAATTACAAAAAAATGCAATTTGTTGTAATAAGGGAGTGGAGGAGCACAGAAGGGAAATGGCACATTATCACTGATATACAGCTCGGCAGCTCTCAGCCGTCAGAGCTGTCAACACATCACTATTACCCTGCATTATTCATTAGCCATTTGCCACTCTTAGCAGTAGGCGCACACACAAACACATACATTCACACACATGCAGCACATCCCCCGTCGAGTGCTGAATGTCCTGGAGCAAAAAAAAGCTCGCTGGAATAAATAAAAGGGGGCGGGATCTGCTGACCTGATAACTAACATTTCAAAGCAGATGTCTGGGAGAGGAGACGCAGAGAGAGCAACTGACAGAATTCAAGGTCTACAACAGGCAGTGTGTGTTTACCTATGGCAATTATAATGGACATCTTCGCAGAAAGGATGCTCTCATTGTGCGGCCAATTTAAAAGAGAGATAAGGCGCGGTGTGAAGCCGCTTTGGCAGGCGACAAATAACATCCAGAGCCGGAGGACAGAGAGAATGCAATTTGCTTGTTTTGTTAAAGCAGAAAAACACGGCTTTTTACTCAAAAGATGGCAAACAAAGGTGTCATGAGGTCTGGCTCCACGCTGCCTGGGTTTTTAGTCTGTTTCAGTCCCCGCTGCAACAGCTTTCTTGAAAATGAAACATAATAAATTGTGTTTGGGCACGAACAGAGGTGGATAAAAAAAAACAACATAAAAATAAGAAAGCTCTGTTAAATCTGTCTTTCTTACTCTCTCTCCTACACATAGCCGAGACTAGCGAGGCGGGAGTGATTGGGACTGACGTGCCAGGACGCCGCGACGCTACCGGCACTGGGAAATGAAGGGTGTTTGAGAAATGAAGTCAGACACTCTGAGCAGGGTCTAAGTAAATAATCCCCCAAGTCTGACTGAGCTGGAGCTTATTGTGCTTTACCTGCGGAGCGCCAGAGGCTAAGGAGCGGCGGAGAACTGCCCGGGATCAGCGAGAGACTCCTCTACCTCCGACTCTGTTCAATAACTCGCACTCGACGTTCCGCAGCAGGGGGATCCGTCCATGTGAGCGGTTTAGAGAAGAACCAGCGCTTTCTAAAGCCTCTGCAGCCGCACAAATATGATACGACACCTGTCAAAAACACTTAGCGGAATAGAACTCGAGTCTATTGTGAGAAGATGATCCTCAGTCTGAGAGGAGATCGTTCTGACTGTGTTAACTGTTACACGTCAGACAAAAGTCGATTCTAATACGACGCGAGACAAGTATCGACATAACCTGGTCTCATAATGAAAACTTCAGCTTGAAATCTAAAATAATTTAAACCAAACTTGTAAGTTTAGACACTTGTGTCGGGCCATAAATCGTGAGTATGGATTAAAGGAATAGTAGTAAATACACTTATTTGCTTTTTTGGTTGAGAGTTAGATTGATGCCACAGTTAGCTTAGCTTAGCACAAAGACTGGAAACAGAGGGAAACTGCTAGCACCTCTAGCGTTCACTAATTAACACATAAACATACATAAATACATATCTGGTTTCTTTAACTGGCACAAAAACCAACGTGTGAAAATGATCATTTCTTGTGCTGGATTATTTCTTGGCCAGATGAAGTGACTTCATGCTCATAACTTCCCAGATATACTGAGTTAATTAGCGTTAGAGGAGCTGGCAGGTGGATCTCGTTGATCTAAATGAATGCTAATGTTGCACTTTGTCTGCTGGATACGTTAATAAGGCAGCATTCGCCAACACGTCGATCAACTTTTATTAGCTGATAATATGTTAATGTCGTGCTTACAGCTTATTCCACTGAGTGAGTGACCCATAAAGGTAAATTAATACTCCCTTTTTTAAAATTATTTGTGCCCTCATCCATAGCTTTTGTGCTGTTAAGAAGAAGCAAGTCAAAGATTTTTGAGTTAAAACTGGAATACATTTATTTGAAAGTCTCCTCACATACTGTGCCTCTTCAACTTTTATTATTATTCTTGATTTATTTAACTTTTCTCGAGATACATTTTCTCTTTAACAACAGACTCACATGTTACATCAAATCATTTAATTTCCTACTCTCTCTGTCCTTTCCTTAATTTCTCCTGACTGCAGTGTTTGAAGGATCTGCTTCACAGTTAAACATTTAAAACCTTGATGCCTAAAAAACTCACTTTTCAGTCACATTTAGCTTTAACTTGGGCGTCTAGACAGCTTTTGATTTGAAAATCAGCAAATCGATCCTTCAACCTCACAAACAATTTCGACAGCTACTCGCTGTTCTGTGGAGCCGAACAATGATTTTTACTCTTTTAATGTCTGACTTTATGTGACTGCTGAGTACCTTGAAACACAGTGTTTGAACGGGCCGTGAAAATAAAGCTGCATTTTTAAGGCTGTGTTTCTTTTCAGCCAGGTCAGGGTTTTCTTGACGTGGAGAGACCCGGGCTCTCCCACACATCCATCCTTTATCAAGTTACTCCAGACAATCTGCAGGGAGCTTTTCATCAGACCAAACCAAGTCTCCTTCCTCTCTTACAGGAGGAGGTCGAGCATTATATCAGCCATTTATTTCACTCTTAATCTCTTTTTCTCTTCCATTCTGCCTCAAAGAAATTGCCACTCCAGCAGAGATTCCGTTGTATTTTGTCGTCGCACGTAAGCGTTTCTCCACCTGATGTACTGTTTTAAAACCGAAGCTCCATGAACATCAGTCTCGCCTCCATCGCCTCTCTTTCTTTATCAGATTATCATCTCCCAGCAAAACGTAGCCCGATGCAAATGAGTGTTATTAATTGATCACTACATATGGTGCGACAACAGGCCGCGAGACAAGCCGATGCGTTTGCCCATGGGCGAGCGCTGTATGGAGAAACAACATGCCGTGACTTCCTGCGTCTCTGAAGCAGCTGAGCAGCCCCTGGGACTACGCGGTGACAAAATCCCGAGCAGAGCCGCCGGGTGAAAACAGGGCTTTTTTGTAACATTTTTCTTTTACAGACCACAGAGCACAGCAATTTATTTTAATGATGGGAATGAGCAATGCAGCCGCGTAGGCTTGCTGAGGCGTTTCTTAATTCTGCCGGGAGGCAATATGAAGCATCGGGGGTGACCTCCACAACCTGCATTATGAAAAAGACAATTTGCTCTCTTCAAGTCTGCTTTTGTTTACTTTCGTACCCGTATGCATTGCTATTAATAACCAGGAAGAGGACGTTAACCCTCGAAGAAAAGACGCCTGTTGATGCACAGAAGCTCCTTCTTTTGTTTGGAGGATTTCAGATCAGAGAGAAGGATTTTTAACCTACTTTATTGGCATGAAATGTAAATGTAAAACACACATATATTGTTTAGACTGTACAGCCATGTGACTTTGTTCCAGACTGGAACAGCTATTGGATGGACTGCATTGAAATTTTTATACGTTCACGTCCCCCAGAGGATGAATCCTACTGACTCTGATGATCGCTTGTCTTTTCCTGTAGCTCCATCATGAGGTCGACATTTTTTAGTTTTGAGTGAAATATCTTGAGTGCTATTGAGAGAAATTGGATACAGACGTTCGTATCCAAGAGGATGAACTAAAACAACTTTTGTCAAATACTTTGGTTTATGACCAAATACCTGCAAAACTCATGGTCCAAACAAAATAAAATAAAGTCTGAAAAATTAACAAAATGTAGAAATACAGTATAAATATGTTGGACTTTGGCCGCTGGCTAACATAAATTAACATATTTAAATCTTTTACTGACCTAAAATTGACCAACATTTCAGTTTCATGAATAAAATGATGTTAATCTCATTTAATTATCTGAATCCCATTTAATAAAAAAACAAAACAAGAAAAGCTACAACAAGCAACAACAGGCTTGACTAATTAATTAGGACAAACAAATCAGAAATGAACAAAAAGGAGGAAGAAGGTAAAATGATGTGAAAAGACTCAGGATTGTAAAAAGTAATTCAGAAGAAGAAGAAGAAGAAGAAGAAGTCTTACTGTTTGTGTCGGAAAGTTAAACTTACTTTTACATATTCTTTCCAAACTCTCATAATTTTGTGTCTATAGAAAAAGAAGATTTTCATGTTCTGCCGGGGTCACGAATCCTTGAATACAATTTTCAAAGCTTTGATAACATTTTGCTATTATGGTATTGAATCCAGCACAAGAAATGTATTTCTGCTTCGTGTAAAATATTCATGTGGCACTGGCTGCAGACAAGGTCCTCTGCTTGTTGTCTCCATTATGAAATAGTGGCCTCTTTTAATCTCAAGTTCATGGTTGTGGATTCTGTGTTTTGTATAGATGTAAATTTTCTGGGTTTTTTTGTTGTTTGAAGGAAAATGAGTATTTAGTTGTACAGTCCATTTTCTGCTTTTCATTTCATTTCACTTTAGTTTAAATGTTTCCTCAATGAATCAGGTTTGTGACTCTGAGATCAGGCAGTTTATTTGTTAGTTTGGTTAAGTTCAGACTCTTTCCACTGGGTTAACTTCAGCGTAATGATTGAGGTCTTAACACACAACAAAGTCTAAGTTTGGCTTCTGATGAAATAACCTGTAAGTAGCATCCAGGTCAGATTCCTGGAATAGTTTGAACTGGATGTTTTTTGAATTTGCTTCTGCTCACATTTTTTTATTTTGGGATCACTTTTAGTGCAACTTAATTGGCCTCCATTTTTTACCTTTTCCCATTAAGGGAGTGTGTTATCCACATTCTCAAATCATGAATCAGTCCCTGTTATTTCACGTTCTTCCGGTGGGTTTAATTGGTTTTAATGTAATCTGGGGTATTAAACAACTACCACCACATCAAACTCTCTCAATCTAACAAACTAATTTTCAAGCTTCTTTTTCCGCAAAACTTCTCCGACACCATCTCAACCTGAAGGATCCAGCGCCTCCCGGCTGAACACGCACACTATTTATAGAGAGACTAACAGGTGCAGACAACGTTCCAATCAACACAAGTGTGAGTCCTTAAATTAATGAAATCAGATTGAACAAAGAAAGAAGCTGCACTAACGAACCAAGATGTCACAGAAGAGAAGGAAATTAAGCCCCGACTGTTACAAGAACAGGTGCATTTTTAGCCAAATTATTTCAGGAGCAGTTGTTTGCCCAAATTTACATGATACTGCATCCAGAGTTATTCTTTTTTTAACTCTACTGTATTTACTGCTGCGTTCAAACTGTCAGCCTCAAAACAAAGTCTCACAGTAAAGATACATACAGTATCTGCTTCTATCTTCCTGGGATCAGGTTTCCTCTGCAACACTATAAACCTGTCAGGGCCCATTTGTCACTTCACCGTTCAATGACTTCAAAAAAAAAAGTGCCACAAATCACAAGAAAAGACCAGAACCAACAAGGATTTGAAGTATTGTCTGTAAAGTCAAGATAGTATAGACTGATGTATGTTTTTCTACACGCCTACGTTGTTAAATTACAAAAAACACCTGCTACATTTTGAATCGTTTGCTTTCTCTCAGTTTATCTTATATTGCTATTATTAAAAAAAAAAAAAAAAAAAAAAAAAATCCCCGAAGACATTGTGTTCAATTGCTTTCTCTGTTCTGCCTTCTGATATGTAACACTCTTTTGTTGGGGATTAGTCATTTGTATTGTCGCCCTTTAGGGTCTGATGATATTGGATTTTAGTCCCTTGAGGATCTCTTTGTTTCTGGTTCAGTCTTCTTGGCTGTTTTTGAATTTTCTCTCTGCAATGACCCCTTTTCCCTTATTTCCTGTTCACACTCGATCTTTGCTCCTCTGTGTTTTTATCACCACTGTCCACAATTTCTCTCTCTGACCCCTTCAACTCTCTTCCTCGTCCTCTCTCTCCGCCGTACTCTCTGTTCTGACCCTCTGTTCCCCGCCTTCCCCCGAGTTAATGGCCGTGTTGTCGTCCTAAAGCAGATGTCGATATGAGCGCGGTGAGAGGGCTGGTGAGGGAGGCTCTGAACTCCCCGTGTGGCGGCTGATGTCCCTGCAAACAGCCAACAGTCGTGGCAGCGCTCTGACATTTTGCACAGAGGATTTTGTAGACTGAAGTACCCACTGAATAGCTAATCCCGGGTACAGTGAGCTTACTGCCACCGGAGTCAAATTGTGCTCCATTTTAGAGGCGAAGGAGGCCAGGAGAGAGAGGACTCCGACACAATGAAAATACCACAGTCGAGTAGAAAAACCTTCCCTGAAGTGTCTCAGAAAAATGTCAGCGCATCAAAGCACGCTGCTGATGATGATACATTTATTCAGCCGCATTGTCGTCACAACTCAGCCTTTTCTAAAGCGAGATCTCACTTAGCTCGTAGAGGACAATATCGGCCCGTCTGGGTTGGAAATGTCACGATGAGCTGCTTTAAAAAGGAGGGAGGTGGCCTATGACCGATATCGCAGGGTGAAATACAACTGTAATATGAGCCAAAAATGGGAGTGCAACAGTAAAATATGGCTCATTAACCCCAGGAAATGCTGCAGAAGTGAAAAATGGAAGAGTTATAATGGTGAAAGCACTGAGTCTGGCCACATTCTGGTGTCTTCTGTCTTCTCCAGGTTTGTGTGATGTTTCTGATAAAATGACATGACAGTCACAAAACCGAGCTTCAACCCCATTCATGGAAATTAATTCATTAAAATGTTTGCAGTGAAGACATTTTCTAGTTTAACATGACCTAAATCTTGCCTGGTTCCAGACCCCTGAATCGCTACAACCATTTCCAATTAGTTCAGAATTCATATCAGGAGGAAATTAATAATCCTGCAGGGTGGTGCACAGAGAACAACCTAACTGCTCGACGCCAACAAAACCGAGGAGCTGATTGTTGAAAAAGGAGGCAAAGACACACATCACTGCTTACATGAGTGGAGCTGAGGTGGAGCAGATGAACAGGTTTTATGTTCCTGGGAATCGGCATCAGACTTGTCATGGACGTCACACAGCTCCACCCTGTGAAAGACACTGCATTTCTTATGGAAAACTAAGACAGCAAAATTCTCAAATTCATGTTTTCTTTTACGGAAGGAGCAAGAAAAAGCTTTACAAACTAGCATGCTCTGTGCATGGTCAAGGACAGGAGGGCTCTGCAGCAGGAGGTTCAGACCAACCAGAATATCATCGGCACCCATCGACTGAGATTTCAGAGATATCGGTGAGGAGCCTGCACAAAGGACATCCAACCACAGCCCGTTCATCCTGCTGGCAAGAAGTATCAGCAGCTCCACCACCAGACTACAGAGCAGCTTCTTTCCTCTGCACTCCAACATAAATAATACTTTGTGGGGTTTTTTGTGTGTAGCTCCACAAAAAAAAAGTGAACTTCTTTTTATAAAGTTTCACGATTGACTGAAACAAGGGCGCTTCAAAAATGTGCGTATGGGTTTGAACGTTACTTGGAAAAATGACATAAAAATATTGGAATCTAAATATTGTACAGGAATGTTTACTTTGCAAATCAGTTTCCATTTGAGATTACGCCGATGATGTATGTGTGTAGGTTTTTCTTTCGTCACAAATTTCTATAAACCAAATACTTCATATACAGGACTCTCATTTATTTATTTCAACAGCAGGCTTCAAACCTAATGTTGTTTTGATTTATTCATGTTCATCTATTTCTATGAATAGTATAGAGAAAAGAGAGAATAAGAAGATACAATAAGATACTTAGGAAGAGCTGCATTTCACTTTCTGACATGTCCCCCCTGCTGAGTCTCTGTGCTGTTAGCATGATCCAGGCTGCGTTCGCTGACACTCTGCATGTGGAGAACATCCATCAGTCTAACTTGCTCCCCTCTTGCAACATTTGTCCCCTGTTGCGTGTACAAAAAACCTGACAAACACCCAAATGACCGACCAGATGGTGCAAATGGCAAAAGCCAAAAAACTCAACATATTTCCCCCCCTGTCTCGGCCTCCCTCCTGCATCCTCACAGCCATCCTTCCCCTCTCCTGACTTGCACAGAGCTCGCGGTGAGGGGTTTCCACTGATCTCCTCGTCTTCGCCTGGCAACCAGCACTTTAATAATTCTCTCAGTGCAGAAGAAGGCATCTGATGCTTTTATGCCAACCACCACCCCAGCAGTTTTCTCTCATTAATTTCGCAGCACCCCGGTGAGTCTGAGGAAAAGACTTGGATAAGACAACACACTTACGTCTTAATCTTTTTTTTTTTTTTCTTCTTCTTTTTAGGCCTTGGAGAACGTGTCTGAGCTGTTTGTTTTACAAGCAACGTTTCTTCCTCTATGTGGGCAAAATAAATGCACAGTGATGTCTCACCTACCTCCTGAATGGCATTAAACCCATGTTATAAAAGTGTCATTACAGTGCTGCATAAAGCTTTGATAAATAGAATAAAAATAATAATAATTAACTGTGCTTCTCCCATGATTAGACCCCTGCCAGGTGCCAATGTCTAAAAGTTTGTCATAATAAAAAAAAAAAAAAAATTATGTTCCTAATTTTCTATGGCCCCAAGGAGAAGAAGATAATATTTTTTTTCCATAGGAGAACAATAACGTGCATAATGTTGTAACACTGTTTCCATTTATTATTTTAATTGAGTTCAACCGATTGCACTCGAAAACCTCAAAAGTGAGTCGGTAAGTCAGAAGCAGCCTGCCTGCACTGCTGTTTCACACAACCACCGCCCACAGATAATTCCTCTGTCTCAGTCACACTCCGGCTCAAACTTCAAAGCAAATTTCTCTCCCGTTCTCGTCTGAAACAACTGAGCAGATATTTCAAGCTGATTATGTAACCTCCCTTTCTCGATTTAAAAGAACAAAACCAGATTAATCAACTCGAGCTCGGCGCTGAATCGACGTGTGCCACACACGCTAAGCATATTTTCTGTTACGTTTTAGGGCATTTAGCTGACGATAATCCTCAGCGTCGCACAATGACTGGAACAGCAAATACCTACTCGGGTTCAAGAAGAAATAGCTCTGGTTTGGTGCCAGTACTCGGTGTATTTTCAGTATTCTGCCCTAAATTGTCTGGGTGAAAAAGCATCCGAAACAACACTGAGACCACCGTGGAACATTTAATCCCTCCTGTAAAACCCAAATTAATGATTTTTTTTAAAAGATGATCTGTTCTTTGTTAACATTGACTCAAATAGCACCAAATATAAATTGCAGCTGAGGCTGATTTTGGTCTTTAGTTTTGCAGGTATTTGTCATAAACTAAAGTTTGGCTCAACATTTATTACAATGAATCCTCTGGGGAACATGAATGTCGGAGCCTAATTCCATCCAATAATTGTCACGACATTTCACTTAAAACTAAATGTCAACCTCATGGTGGCACTAGAGGAAAAGTCACATTAGGCTTCATCATTCAGGGAACATCTGCATAAAATCTGGACCAAAATTTCGATCCATCCTAAGTGGTGGAACAACCAACCAATAGACCACACTGACACTGCCGTCAAGAAAGGTTCAAAATCAAAACCTCTTTCCCTTCACACTGTCTGATATCTAACATGCAATAAACAGCCTGGATGTTTTTATTTCAGTTTCACAAAAAGACAAAATCGGAACTCCTACATGAACAAGGTTATAAACCATCATAAAGGACTCACAGCACCCAAACAGCCTCTGTATGGACCAAACATCACACATGCTCTCTCCCACATGGGTGACTCACGGACTGGTTATGAGTATGTGCAGTGGTGTCATGGAAACAGGCCACCTGTCAACCAGCAACCTTCCCACAACCCACCTGTCACCTGTCAACAACCATGCATTTTTCTTTCAGGAGGGGGGCTCGAAGCAGACGCCGTGAATGGCAGGTTTGAATTTTAATTGACTCTGACAGAAAAGAAAAGCTGCCACAACAATAACAAAAGGAATTTTAAAAAGCCTCCCCTGCTGCACAAACCCAAGCTGAATATGAAGCATCTCATACAGGTTAAATATCTGCATTATTCAGTTTTTCATTTCTCATTGACTGTAAAGCTCAACAATGACATGGATTTTACTGCTCATTTGGGTTTAATTGCATTGACCCACATCGTCCATTTCCCTAAAGTCAGTTTGCATCTTCACTACTGCTTTTATCTCTATTCTTTCCTTCACAATAAAGTCTGACGTGATTGCATTTGTTTTTGGCCAGACTGTCTGGGAGCAGAGTATTACAGCAGTAGTTCCACTTAAGTTCGAGTAACGACTTCAGCGACGTCTGCAGACTTGATGAAACAACTAACCTGAGAGAATAAATATGTCAAAAGAAAAGAAAAAGAGCCAAAAACACATATCGTCTTATTTCTTTGGAACCTTTTTTTTTTGGCAAATGCACCAATAACTGAAACATATACTCCTGAATTGAAAGTGCTGACGTGAATCGACTGACCAGCAATTAATCAACACCAATTTTCATTTCGATTAAGATCATTTAAGATGGGAATGTCATTAGTTTTGCCCTGATGATGGCGCGAGATAAAAGTCAAAGGATCACCAACATCATCCTGAGAGGACCGTGAACGTCTGCACCAAATTTCAATCCATCTAATAGCGGTCAAGATATTTCAGGCTGACCAACTTACCGACACCTCAAGAGCCAAGACACAATGTGATTAAAAAACACCTGAAGCTGAAGGACTTTTTTTTTTTTACTACTTTCACGGACTAAATGATTCATTTATTACTGAAAAAACAAACTGATCAATTAGTTGCAGCTCTAATTCAGACCTGAAGACACACTATTGTATTGGAAAAGTTGTTCACTTCAAGTTATTAAAGTTGAAATTCAAGTCGCTCATGCAACGGTTTTCTACAGTTCATAGAACATCTTGATAAAAAGAAACCTAGACGTCATGGTTTATAAGCCTGTTAGCTTCACTTCTCAAAGCAATGACAAACAGCCTTGAGTAAAAGAATCCCATCATTACACACGACCTGAGCCAAGAACTTAACACACCTCAGCGTCAACAGCATTTGGTTTGCTAAAACAGAGGAGTCTTTATGTATTATTCAGTGGCTACGAAGTGTCTTGGAAATGAAAGCGTCACGCAGATTGAGAGGTTTATCCCAACCAATTTCAGTCAGTGACATAAAGAATCGGCTTTACTCCATAACACCGTCAAGCCTTTGCCCTCAAAGAAGAATCAAACCCCGGCAGAGTTGGTGCCATGTTCAACTCGCCAGCCATAGAAACAACACTGTCTCTGAGCACAAGAGCCATACACCATTTATGAGAAGTTATTTGGCAGAAAAAGCAGATTAACAAATGGTGGAAGGTTAGAAGAGGTGAGTCTGAGTAGGTTTGGTAAAAGTGAGCCATTTTGACGACTCAAAAGCTAAAAAAAAAAAAAAAAAAAAAAAAAAGGCAGTAAAATCACACAAAAACAGAGGGAGTGAAGCCGTGTGAGGTAAAAGTGGCAGAGTCTGAAAGCTCTGCAGCCGATTCGACATGTTAATGCGATGCCTGTCCAAGACCAGCAGAGTAAAAACCAAGGATTAGCAAAACAGATGAGGACCAACTTAAGAGATTTCTCCAGGGACAGAGATCAAGACAAAGACCTGAGATCCAGAATTACACACAGAACTACTGATTATCATTGATCGAAAGCTCAATAATCAATTAATCTCACTTGTACTGTTGAATAATTTAGAGCAGCCTCCTCCCGAGCGTCACCCCTCAGAGAGCTCCACAATAGGGAGTAATCCCACGTTAAAGTCCAATAGCTACTATTAAGCTCTGCCTGACTGTTGGGGCTGCTCTTAAGCCACGCCGGGTCCCCGCTCTTACAGTAAATAAGATTTACGGCTGCTCGCAAAGACGTGTGTTACGACCTTAATATGCAAAAAAAAAAAAAAAAAAAAAAAAAAAAAAAAAAACTCGCTCCGGCAAAGCGGCACCTCCTCGCTCCTGGTTTTTACAGGAGGCTTACAGTGCACGCCGCCGTGATTTTACATTTTCATGTTCATCACAGCACATTATGAAGACGGTAAATGATGCTGCACACGCGTCAGAAATCTGGAAGGTGTGACAGACGGAATAATGAAGTGATCACTCTTCCTTTAACGTGTAATACTTTCGCTAATTTGACACATTTACACAACGGCACATCTCTGGTGGATTTAGTTTCCACGGCGAATGTATAGTAAAGAGATTCATGCATGTGAGCGCTATCCATCCATCCATCCATCCATCCATCCATCCACAATGAACACACAGCTCATCAAGGCAATCAAACATTCCCTGTGGAGTTTTTGACCTCTGACACTCTGGTGTTGTTTTTCCATGAGTGGGTCATTTTGTGTTATTCACACATTCACACTCACTCATGTCAACAGGTGGCGGTAATGTGCCAAAAATGCAGCAATGCACTGGCAAAGGCAGGAAAGAAGAAGACTGCTTGTTAGTAAACACTGAAGTGTAGGTTTCAAACTTTTAAGAAAAAAACTTTATGAGGAAGGAAATGCATTCATCATGTTTATTGGACCTCAAGGATGTACACAATGTTTTGATGAGTTTCACTGAATGTAACTTTAGTTTTCTTACAAGGAAACTCCACAGGGCACCTTTAAGGTCCTTTTAAAGCCTTAGTTTTTTAAGAGCTGCAATTTCCATAAAAATCGTCTCTCCTCTGACTCCTGACTCGAATCTGAACACACGGACATGGTGCACATATTTTATCATCACATTATAAAGTCCACTGCAAAGATCCATGAAGCCGCTTAGAAATCTAACAAAAAAGAGACGTTAACCTTCCTACATCCCCCAAAGCATCATGGGAACTGTAGATCCAAGATTGTGTCTGAGGGGAGGCCAACAGTGTCAGATTGTATTAGACAGATGAAAGTTACTAATTAGTGTGCAGATTTATATAGATGATTATGTGCAGATTTAAAAATATGATTAATTTCTACAATGTCATTAACTGCTAGAAATAAAACTACCTGACAGGATGTAAAGTTGTTACAATTAGCTCAGTCTAAGTTACTGTACATCATTAAAATGTTGTTTGCATTAAGGCCAGAGGTGAAAAGATTCCAGTCTGCAACAATTTTATTGATCCATATTGATTTATATTCATTTAAAGTCATTTTTAAGCATAAACAGACACTGAATCCAGCCTCTTCAGATTAACTGATTAATGATCTGTGCTCTATTTTTACATTGTGTTTTACTATTTTATGAGGATTGAGTGCTTCTTCGACTGAAACTGAAAATAAGATAACTGCCTTTTGAAAAATGTCCCTCATTCTGAAAAAAAAAAAAAAAGAACCCCAGAATATCAAATTGACATTTCTTACCTAAAGTTCATATCAGTATTTCAGAGAGGAAACTGTATGACTAGATTTTGCAGAGTATAATATGGCAAGAAGTTAAGTCCGGCATGCATCAGCATTACTTTGACTTGAAAGCCTCCAAATCTTTGGGAGCTGCTTTGATAGCTGACCAGAAAGGAAACCATCTCATTTCACATGGCTCTGCAGACATGCAAGAAAAAAAAAAAATCACACTCCAAGTCTCTCACTGGGATTACTATGATTTGTGTGTCAATGCTTTTAAAAGTGGAAAACAAAATGCGAAGCAGTAATGTGCTGCGTTGGCTGATTGAAAGGAAGCCGGAAAGCTGGTGTTTGTCAGGCAGAGCGAACGGCTGAATTATTATTTGTCTGAGAAACTCTCGAGAACAGGCGCAGCTCTGTTTGGGGAGATGACAATTTTAAAAGCAGATTTTAATGCTACTGCCAAGAGGTGATTGCTTCCCTTTTCACATAGCGTTGTACGACTATAATCTGAAGTGACTAGTTCACATCCAATTTAGTGCTGAACATATAACAGAACATCAGTGACAGGATGCATTACAGCTGATGCTGCACGGAGCATTATGGCTGCACTCATTCTTCTTTCTTAGGACACTGAGAGGAGATCCATCTTTGTCCTGCTCGCAACAGTAAAAGCATCACTTGACATCACAGAGTCTCAAATTATGCAGCAAGCTTGCATTTTATGTTTTGGCCTGTTTTGCAGATTATTTGATTGTGGTTGCGCGGCACAGTGAGCACGAAGGAACACGTCTTTAACCAGCCCCAACATCAGAGAGAAGCTTGTTTAAGTCAGAAGGTGTTAGAGGATCCACGAGACATGAAGAGAGAGCGAGTTATCTGTACCTGCTGCGGTTAAAATGTCAAACACCGGCCTGGGAAAAGAAGAAGAGAGGGAGAGGGAAGAGTGGGAGGAGGAGGGCAAGGCCATCTGCAGACCTGATTAATGTGAACACAAAAGATATTTACACACCTTTGCTGGAAATTCACATTACTGTCGTCTGTTTGTTTTCATCCTGTTGTATTTACACTTTACATTACGCCGCACACAGCAGTGGTCTTTAGATGATTTATGTTTTTCATTTGTATTTATGTTAGCTTTTATACTTTCACAACACCAAGTCGATATTTAGGACTGAAACTAAACTATTTTCTTGTTCTTTTGTTCATAAAATGTCAAGAGAAAGTGAAAAATGTTCTATTAAAACTTAATTTCTTTGACCCCATCAAATGTTCACGTTCTGTCCAAAACCCAAAAGATCTCACTTCAGAAAGATATAAAACAAGAAAATAACTCACATTTGAGAAGCTGGAACCTGGGAATGTTTTTCCTTTTTGCCTAAAAAAAAGTTGATTCATTTTATCGATTGTCTTATCAAAAAAATCTAATCCAACCAAATCTACTAATTGTTTCATTTATATATGTCTATAAACCATTTTCTGAAAATAACAATGACAGTAAAAATGTTTTTTCATCTATTATCATTTATTATTACTGTTAATTATGTTGCTTGCTCTTGTTTCAGTATGGATTCATTTCCTTTTTTCTCCTGCTGAATCCTATTACTGTTGGCAGGTGCAGCCACATGATTTCCCAATAGACACCAATAAAGTTTCTTATTCTCTTACACCTTTTAAGGACAATAGTGCCCTTTAAAGGAGAAATATAATTCTTATAAAAAGCATAAATATGCAAGAAACTCTCCTGCGACAGTGGTGCAGAGACACATTCTTAATACACACTGACAGACCACGGAGCCTTGTGCTGTGAGGCTAGTTTATCCCTTTAGGGTGTTATTTTTCTGAAGTCACAGAGCCATTTGATCTAATAAGGCTTATTAGACGGGGTTGGGCTGCTACATGACTCGTGATGCAGGTGTGTGTTTGGGAGATTTCACCCAGCGGAGCTTATTCAATCAGGCGCTGCAAAGCAGAACAGAAAATGCATTTACTGGTTTTGTGGCCGCGGGCTCGCCGTCATGTCGACCTGCGATATTGTCCTGCTGGTGGAGTAACTGTCTCGTGTTGGCTGGACGTGATTTTGTTAGCATCACTGCATCGAGGAGACTGGAGTCAGATATACCAGAGAGCGGAGACGGCGTCTTAAATGAGTGTTGGACAGAAGGTGTTTTCTCCTGTGACAAAACTGTTGATGTGAAAGCAAAGATCACTGGTTGTTTATCACAGGTCAATTATGAATTCATTTCAGAGCAAAGAAAAGCCAATCAGACCAAAAAAACGATGAAAGAAAATGAATAAAAATAAATAACCTATGTGGCCAAAAGTATGTGGACACAATTGGACACTACTTGTTCTCATCACATTGCAGAATAGGAGGCTACGTTTCATAATGTAGTCGTTCATTGCTATTATGTTTCTGGCTTTGCAAGATGAGTGTACATGAAAAGCAGCACATAATCTAACCTTCCTTGAAGTTGCTTAATGTTTGTCTTCACTAGCAATAATGTCTGATATTAGTCTGATCTCACCTCCGGTGCCTCCACGTTTGAGAACAATACACAGCTTTTCCAGTGGAGAAAACATGATGCAGCGGATGCAGCTGGGGCCTTTTTATCTTTTTCACCCCGTCCCTGATTCCACCACTGCTAACCAATCACAGTTCTTGCCGTCTCCATAGCCAACGTAGCCCTGGTGTGCACGTTTTTTTGAGAAGCTGCACATCAGCTTTGGCGGCCATGTGCACAGGCTCCTAATCTAAACCCCCTAACCCATTAACACACTACTATATGTTCCCTCTTTATCGAGCAGCATCAGCGCCGAGCTTCACTGAAGCTCATGTGGCTGAATGGTAAAAAGCCTCTCGTGGTAATACTTCCAGGAGAGTGGAGGCCATTTTAGCAGCATATTAATGCAGACAGTCTCTTGTATAAATGTTCATCAATCATATAGGGCTGTAAAGTCCAGGTGTCCACATACTTGTGGCCATGGAGTGTAAATAACAACCTGGATCAAAAACATTGTTATTAACTGACTTCCACTGTAGTTTTTATAACTACTTTTTGTCTTAAACTGTCCAATCAGAATATAGAGAGGCTGTGAAACCCTCCTCTAACACAGATGGATGCTAAAAGGATTTTTGCCTTCTTGAAATTCCTCATGGAAACCCAGCGTCCCTCCCCTACTAATAGTTTTGCTAACATCCTCCGAGAGTCATTACATCATTAGGACATAAACGCAAATGGTCTTTAAGGAAGACTGCACTTCGCCTTCAGCTGCTCCTTTTCCCTTCGACTGCGGCCTCACGTCTCT
Source organism: Holacanthus passer (assembly GCA_025331565.1). NCBI lineage: Eukaryota > Metazoa > Chordata > Actinopteri > Pomacanthidae > Holacanthus > Holacanthus passer. The sequence goes on along the minus strand of JAFREQ010000126.1, from coordinate 994,234 downwards.
TTCAAATGGGGTCAAAAGAACAGAGAAAACGAGCGTTGATCCCCTCTTCCTTTGGAGGCGAACATGTGACGACTTCCTCGTTCTTCTGAATTGACCGGTTTTGACCTGATGATTATTTGTGAACGCGGGTTATTTGTGTTCCAGTGGCTTCATTTAATAAGATAATTTCACAGCAATTACAAGCTTTCAGCACAGAAATGTAATGTCATTACACGCTTGCTCAGTGACAAATTCTTGGTTTGGATGGAGAGCAACGCGCTCGGTGCTGATTTTCAGGGCGGCGTACAGTGGGAATCACGGCTTCATGTGGAGAGACGCACAATGAATCCTCCCGCTCGCCTTTCTCTTTAAACGGCTCGTCGTGATAAGCATGAAATTACAGTTCTGTGGAGATGCTGCAAACACTGTGTTTCAATCTCCTACATGAGCCAACAGCAACAATCCTGCTATCTGCTATTTCTTCTCTTCACATCCAATACACAAAGCAATTACAGATACAGTCACATAGCGCGCACCCTGTAAACAAAAGCCTGTGCACTGGTGGGGGGTCATTTGACACTGAAGCTCTCCATCACATCGGGACTCAGATTGCATCAACAAAGTTCAGCGATCGGCGCTTTCTCTCGCATTCCTTCGCTTTGTGTTGGAATATTTCAGGGTCAGGCAGCAATTTTCAGCTGCTTTGCCTGGAATATCAGACACTTTCAAGCGGCACTGGAAACTTTTTTTTTTAAAACATAAAAGCACAATGAAGCAAGGCGGCAACAAAGAAAAGAATTCCATCTCTGTTAAGCCAAACTGGGTTTAAGTACTAAGCGTAACTGATTTTCTCTGTAATGATCTGATTGAAAGTGGCAGCGCAAAAGTGCAATTTTAGTTCTCTTTGTTAACACAAAACAGAGGAAAATTGCGAGCCATGCTGAACAGATGATCAACACCGTCTGAGATTAACTGTGTGGAAGCATTTCAGATTCAGCAGCACTCATGTAAACCTGGCGGATGAGAATAAGAAAGACTTTGAGGAGGCAGCGTGAATGAACTTTAATTTTAACATAATAGTAACTTTACTTTAGCTTGGGCTACAGCTACAGTGTTGGGTCCTCGAGTGCCTTTGAATGGTGATGCGTTCACTGACTCCTGTACAAACTGAAGTGCATTTGAACCACGATTCGACTGCTTAGGGAAAAATTAACGACATAGTCAGTCGCTCTCAGTAACACTGATATATTATAACTGTGTGGGTCAACCTTCAGTTATCTTTAAATGAAGTACAGACACACAGTAATGTACAAGACTCTACACAACAGAGTTTTTACAGTCCAGCAATGCATGCTGGGAATGCTCAAATTCTGATCGTGTTTAATAACTTGCTTTAATGAGTTTAGTCAAGTCTCAGCTGTGCAACTCATCACTTCAAGTCAAAAGAAACAAGTCGTGTCTATCAATTCTTTAACAGTCTGAAAATAAAAACTTGATGCAAAATATAAGTTCATTCCACTAAATTCCTATGTGATGTTTTAATATATACTCCCAGCGCCATCACCAGTATTTTGTCAGGATGTCCATTAGTTACAGTCCATAAAATACAGGAAGTGTATAGAGCTAAAAAAGAAAACATTGTCAGGTAACACCTAAAGCAGTTTCACAGACAACGAACAGGGGACTTTGGGAATACCGAAAGGTTTTGTTTGACTATTTATACACAAGTGAGCTTTTATTCCACAGGGACGCTGTCGGTTTTAAACCAGAAAATACTCCCTCATCCCAAGAAAATCCCCACGGGTGCTTCCCCCACTTCCGTCTTTCCCAATTGATTCTCCGCCTCCGGGCTTTTCTAAGTGCAAACAACGCAAGAGCGTCTCAGATCTGCGACACGTGACTTCGGCAAAGAGCGGCTCACATTCACGAACACCGAACAGAATTTGCGATTACAACACAGAGGAGCTGTTGAACCGAGTGTGGTTCATTTTCAACCCAAACTATTTTAGGATGAGTAAGAGCTGTCTGCCAGGGGTGCTTACACTCATATGAAGTGGACGGCTGGAGATTATGAAGCATGATTACGCAGCTGTGACATTCACACTAATAAAAACAGATTAAAGTAAAATTCACTACATATTTGGAGAGTGAAGCATCTGCTATTAAGTTCATCTACGATTAGGGTGACTCAGCCCCGATGATGAATCGCAGATGAAACATCCATTTTTGGTGCTTTCGTCAGACTGTTACTTAACCTGAAGCATCATGAGCTCTTCAAGGATAATTTGTGTTTGTGTCGCTTTTCTGACATCAGGTTTGTCGCCACAGATTCTGGTTCAGCATGAAAAAGAATTTCCTCAGACTGTTATTGCTCAAATCACAACATTTGATCCTCATTTCATTTCATTGTACCTGAGTGAAGAGTTTTTATATAACAGCCGCTTCACATCAGTCTGCCTCCTCTCATCTGAGTCTTCGTCGCATAATAATCCCACAAAAACACGTCACCTCACAGATTTTGCCGACATATTCGAGTCGTCTTATTTCCAACATCTCAACGGGAGTTAACATTGAGCCAGATGTGACACCATCATATATTGTACGTCACAACAAGTGATTTAATTTCATGCTGGATGCGTCTGAGGATGACTGAGAGTAATGTAAACTGGAGTACGCAGAAGTCAATTATGACTAAATGGCATCTGTGTTCCGCTGAAGTTAAAGGTCACTTGTGTTAGTTTTGACAAGCGAAGTTGCTTTCGAGTCATGTTCTGATGAGCTGCAACTCGTTATTTGTATCATGTGCGGATCCTTATGCAAAACTGACTGGATGTTGGATTCAGGTCCGTCTATCAAATGGAACAAAGCGGAACAGCTGCACGACATCCATGCCTTCTTATCTCAGACGTCTTTGTTTCACAGAACCGGAGTTAACTGCAAGACAGATGTGACGCCATAAAGTTTGCACATTAAAACCAAATCTAATTTCATGCTGTAGGTGTTGATGAATGATTGGGACAAATGTAAGTAGAGAAAGGTAAATGAGCCATATCTAAATGATACCTGTATTCTCTTGTGATGAAAGGTCACCTCTGGAGTCTTTTGACCATTAGTTATGTTGAAAGAGCAGATCCCTGGATATTTTGAATCTTGTGTCTGCTGCTCAAATGAGGACCAACATGTTCAGGATGAGTGTGAAGGTGACTGACTGCAGGTAATGTAAATGTGTAGTGGAATGTAACTCAGTACATTTACTCAAGTGTTGTACTTAAGTATAAATTTGACATACTTGTACTGATGAAAAGAAAATGATGCTACAGCAAAAACAGTCATTAGTTGTGATGAATCAACATGTTTGATGAGGTCTAAGTGAACTTGACATTTGACCTCCAGATTCTCATCAGTTCTTTCTTGAGTCTAAGCAGACGTTTGTGCCAAATTTAAAGAAATTCCCTTAAGGCATTTCACCTTCACAAAAATTGGACAGACGACCCCAGAATATTATGCCTCTGCTCCTGTTGGCGGCACGAAGGCATGAAAAGCCTTTTGCACAAAGCTTTTGTTTTATGGTCGAAAAACTTTATTTGTGCACAATGAAATGTACAAAAATGACCTTGTAGGTTGTAAAGACTTTTAGTTTAAAATAGTAAAAGGAATAAAATAGTGAAGAACGCTGATTTTGTGGACTATGAAAAGACCACAGGAATGAATAGATACTCACAGGGATAAATAAAATTGCCCACGCTGTGAAACCGTGTGTCACACCTGTGAAAACACACACATCCACACACACACAAACACAAACCTAAGTACATACACATGCTATGTAGGAGCAGCTGGCCGGGAAGCAGAGACCCAGGTCACGCAGGCCCAGGTGGCAGCGCTGTAAAGTGACACTGTGATTTAAGTCCTGTGTCGTCCTGAGCTCTGTTATCTCCCGGCAGTAACAGGGCCGCGGCGATACGGTCCGACAGCCAACGACTGCGGCTCGGGAGGCAGCACTGATGACGGATAGGTTCAGCCCGCGCAACTTCCAGCCGCAGTGCTCAGTTTCATTTAAGTGGCTGTCAAGTACATTTACATCCAAGGCCGTGGTCGGACTTTGTCTTAGCTCCTGATAGATATTGATTTGAAATTTTCCTGCCGGTTTCTTTGAGATTATTTTTTGCTTTTTGTTTGGGCAGCTCGCTGAAGAGGGCGACGGGATGGATGGACGGGGTGAGACAGGAGGACGACAAGCTTCACGTGTCCCCGGCCCGATTTGACCCGAGACGTCATCATGATGTTGTGCCTGAAACAGCTGAGTCATCCAGATGCAACTTCTCTTCCTCAGGAAATACATAAACACAGCAGACAAACAGAATTTCCACTTCTTTCTGAGTTCTTACTGGAGCAGCTTTTTCGTTACCACCATCCATTTAAATTCTCTTACAAGCTGTGAGCAGCTCCTTGACTTTTCTTTCAGCAATCCATTGTGTGACACTGTGTCCCAGCTCCATGAAATATGATCCCAAATCCATGAATTAAGTTATAAAAGTGTGTTTTTGCACAAGTTATAAAGTTGTGTATTCGTACAGTAATCAGTTTGACCGACCCCGAAAAACACTTGGTGGCATCATAAAATTTGAGAAACTGTTTCAATGTACACAAAATGAGAATACGCCCCTGAGTGCAGGATGAGTCATCAACATTTTAAAATCATTTTTACCTGCACAACAACAACAACAACAGATACTGACGTGTTGGTGACGTTCAGCTCAAGACGAATTGAAAAAACTTAAACATCTATTTCGATTTCATGGGAACTTTAAGACATCAATAAATGTAGTTTGCATGGATGAGCAGAGAAAATAAATTGAGTTTATTTTCAGATGTACACTGCACGGCAAAGTGAGCAACTGGAAGAGCTGTAGTGTATTTCCGGAGTCATACCATACTGTACAAGCTCAACATAAGGAGTTACTCTCTCACTGTGCTGTCTGTCAGGATGAGGTAAAAGCTGCCACCGTGGACACTTCTTAATACTGGAATACAGGCAGCAACTTTCAGACAAACAATGACGGACAGAAAGGGAAACAGACATATAGACAAACCTCTCAGCTCATCACATATGCATTAGGTACGGTTCATTGTTCACACCTCCAGTTAGGTCTCTGTTACCAATCAGTAATGACTGAAGCGCTGCATCACACCCAGGAGCATTATGTCCTGTAATGAGATTCCTCTCCCCGAGCACACCTCCCTAATCCCACGTCTCTATCTGCGCTTTGTGGGCCTTCGGAACAGCTGAGCCAGGCTGAACACGGACGCTCTACATGAAATTCGTTGTTAACCCCGCCATCGCGAATAAGAGAGAGACAATGGAGCTGAAATGGAATGGATGCTACGCCTATTACGGAACATGTTAATCCTCTTAAGAAGTTAAGAGAGGTCTTGATGACATGTGGGAGAGGCGGCAGTGTACGGCTGTGTGGAAACGAGCAGAGGCTGGTCCAAGAAATGAGGTTCATCCTAAACAATAGCGAGCCTGGAGCCTGGCTCTCATAGTCATTAACCTGCAAGTCTCTTTGGGGAATTGACAGAGAGAGGAGATGCTAGGTGGCTCTGTCTTTAAATAACAGAGTGAAATTTTTGTGTGTGTTGTTGCCAAATGTCTCCATCAAACAAATACTTTCAATGTTATCTTTTTACTGATCTGTATCCTGCATAATTTTACTGGTTTTGCAAAGTCAAAATGTGCCAAGATGCTGTCAGAGAAGTTGTGAGACCATCTGCAACTAGAGTGTTTAAAAAGACTGCCAGAATCATGCTACCTCATTAACCGGATTTTCCCCAGAAAGGCATTTAGCCGCTGTCTATAACCCAGGCAGCGCATGCTTCTGAGGCTCCTCATAAAAGCTTCCCTTTAGAGAATGGCCTTCAACGCCGTGTAGAGCCTCTTCAGAGGGAAAGTTAAGTAACTCACTTTGATAACGTCTCATGAAAGGGAGGATTTGAGACAAGGAAAGCACAGAGCATTGAGCAGACCATCAGCATCGATAAGGTCGATATTATAGCGACGAAGAGAACAGTGAATGCCAAAGCTCTGAGTGGTGAATTTGTCAGAGAGAAAAATTGGAGGTTTTCTGTGGAATGCAGTGCTGCCGTCGCGAGCGAATGAAGAGGACCGTGGTACGACTCACCTGTCTTTTCCCGTCTCCTTCTTGAAGACCATGTCGCAGTAGTTCATCCTGTCCTCCGTGGTGACGTAGATTCGTGCGTGAGGGTAGTTCTCCGCCGCCTGTCGCAGCATGTTGTACACGATGCCCTTCCCGTCCTTCCTCATGTTTCGCAGCGGCCCCCACACGACGTACACGGTGTCGTTGCCCTGGCCGAAGAAGTACTGGGGCTTCTGCAGCAGCAGGGGGACGCTGGTGTGCGAGACGACTCTCAGCGTGGTCCGCTGGCCCACGTCGCGTTTGAAGCCCCGCGTGGGAGCGTTGTTCATCCGCCAGATGCAGGGGGAGCGGTCAATCTGCGGCCCGGCGGCCTGGCCCAACATCTGGCCGGAGCTGGAGACGATGCTGCAGAGCTCGCAGTGAAGCTTCAGAGGCTGGAGGAGACGAAACAAGTCAGTTATAACAAGTAATCCTTATTATAATTATTCAATGAAGTCTCGAGTCAGTGGAGTCTTGAGACGTCTCAAGTCAAGTCTGAAATTAACGGAGTCAAGTCAGGTTAAAGCAAATCAGGACAAATTCGAGTCAAGTCTAAAGTTAATTGAGACAGGACCAAGTCAAGTCTCAGGTCCAAGTCAATCAGGACACATCCAAGTCGAGTCTGGTCAAAGCTCAAACTGAGCAGAGCAACGGTTTCGTCATGTCCTGTCTCAAGTCAGCGTCAGTTGATGAAGGTTCACGTCTAGTCACAACTCATTTGAGACATGGCCGAGGTTTCGATTTAAAGAGACAAGTCAAGTCTCAAATGTGAAGATCCAAGTCTTTCGAGTGTGAATGCTGACTATACTAATGCACATGCTGTCCATTGCCATCATATTTGTTTTAACATGTTCTGTGATTTTAAGTCAAAACTTGAGACTTGAATGTTTTTCCTGTTAAATCTCAAGTCCAAGTCCGAAGTCTACGGTCGCGGTTCAACGGACAACAAGCAAACTATAACTTTTATGAACTTCCATCAACAACCAAGGCAACAATCAGCAGGGCTGTGGTCCAGCTCACACAGTAGAGGCACAAGAAAGCTAGATAACTAGACCCAAGAGAAAAGATCTCACAGTGCAAAACACAGCAGTGATTTATCATTGTCCTTCTAGCCTGAGATCAAGGCTTTTTAGCCGCTTGTAGATGTTTATATACGCAGGTAACATCATCCTTTATCATTGCAGAGTAACGACAACAAAATTACAACACGGCTGTGGATCGTCGCTTCATTCAACTCAATGATTTTATGGCCATTTTGTGTTCAGGGACACAGAATATCTTTTATCTTCAAGTATGTGTGTGTCACTTTTTTTTCAAATACGTGAAAATGAAAGATAAAGATTTTTCCTCTAAAATGACTTCCTGCAAAATAATTATTGCATATTGTGTGATTTCTTAGAAGACTGGAATCCCATTAAGGCCTTGACTATTGAAACCGGCTTTTGACTTTTAATTTTTCATAATTGAATGTACCTCAACCTCTGAGTGTGGTTCTCTTCTAAGACGTACTGCATCGCACATCGCTGCATTTTCATTTTAGTTATAGTTCGTGATATATTTTATATGCGTGCAATAATAATATTAAAGTGATGTTTTGGCAAGGGGCTCGTGTGATCAGAACATAAAATAAAATGCATTTGAGTAATTATTTATAAAAACTATTCATCAGAGTTTTACGGCCCTATATAATTGTCTTTTATTTCCTAAGATTAATGTCACTGTGGCCAGAACTAACATTGATTAAGTTAATTGAATTTGGGACCCAAGAGATTACGACAGAGTCTTAAAGCGACAATGCCGGCGAAGGAAGCATGGGAGTTGCGTCATTTATCTTACTGTATATTTTTTATGCGCCTTATTATATTTTACTGGAGCAAAGGGATTTGTAATGAATCTTCAATAATAGCTCTTAGCTCCACTTTGCCAACGGAGGGAGAAAGCCCTCTCTGAATCCGAAATGGGAGATTTACCTAATTGAAGCTAATATGCTTGGTTTGTTTTGATGAGATTAAACTTACTTAAGTGAATGAATGCAAGAGAAAGTTAGAAAAGAAAAACCATTGTGTCATGACTAAGCCCTGTTTGATCATTTGCTTAATGGAGAATAACTGTAATGCCACTGGTTTGCATACAAATTGCATTTGTGCTGCGTTCTGGACGGCTGTTTAGGTGGCGAACATGAAACTCTCTCTTGCATGTTCGGCATTTAATCAACAAACAAGAGAGTTTTAGTGCACAAACAGATTACCACAAGTAAATTCTATTATGAATCTTTGGCTTATCACCGCTCATATGACTCATTGTTGTGCATATAGAAGATCAGCAGCCTGGAAAGGAAATAAAAATAATGTTGATTTCCTTTCTGACGAGGCATAATTCTTCCGTGAATTACTCTGACAGAGCTACCTGCTACTGCTTTTTCTCCCATGTATGGATTGAGTCACGGTTTAAGGAATGATCTCGGAGCCAGGGCAGGTAGCTCTCCATTTACTGGCTGGTTGAGACACACATCACTGCAGCCTTGAGCTGTCAGCGGCTCGTCCATCATCGCCCGCTCCCTTCAGCTCAGCTCATAACTCCATCACGCCTCTCAGCACACACAGATTGGTTGAACTCTGTGGGGAACGCTGGCTGGATAACTGCACGAGAGACACATGGGTTTGTGACTGGAAGCCTCCCGCTGAGGAGCCCCTGGGCAAGGCATTTAAAAGCGCAGCTGACTCAGGAGAGCTGCGACAACACGAGAAGACTGAGGTTGGACTTGAGCAAAAGTACTTGTGCATTAATTAAGGTTCATTTAAGAATTAAAACACGCATCTGAGTAATTTACAATCACAAAAATAAAGATGGTAGAGAACATTATTAGTTTCCCATGAATCCTTCTGACACTTACATGCATTGAAGAAGTGTGTAAAACCTCATCTACTGCAACATTTTAATTCCATATACAGGACTGGAATCAGGCTCCAACAAATCTCTGTAAATCAATAAAACATTACAGCTTCTTCATCCTCTCAGCTGTGATTCATGTCTCAGTTTCACGTTCATGACCCTGCTGCATCAGCGTGGCACGCCGTAATCGCAAACAGAGTGCGCTTTTATAATCCCAATAATTTTGGCACTCTCTGATAAGTACAAAATCTACTCAAAGCCTCAGATTTTATGCATGAGTGTGTTAAAAATAAAGTGGGTTATTTAAAAAAAAAAAAAAGAAAAAAAAGAAAAAAAAAGAGGCAGGCGTAATGTCGGGAACACGGTCATCATTAAATTAGAGCACTTGGGTGTGAACTTAACCTTGACGTTCATTAAAATGCTCCAAACGCGATTAATTAATAAGAAATAATTATTACGTTAACGTGCCAAGTCCCAGTGTGAGAAACCTCCACGGCACTTAAAAATTCATTGATTAACTGTAGCTGTTTGCATGCTAAAGGGGATTAATTCCAAATGCTCCTCTTGGGTCACGCACATTATACTTAAGAAGAAAAATATGGTGTATGTCTGAAATGGCATCTCAGAAAACAAATGGAAAAAATACTTGGACTAAATAAGATGCGGTTTTTCCTTAGTTTTTATTCATGCTAGTGGCACAACTTTGAGTGAAATATCTGGCGCCATCATCAGTTTTTGATTAATAATCTGCATTTACCATTCATAATAATTTTTGCGTCATCGTGGCCAGATTTGCACAGATTATAATTTCTCATCATGAAATTTCAAAGCATTGCATTGTGGGATTGTTAGCAGAACGTAGTGTGCATGCCATTGACACCTTTTTGTTCCGCGATATAAGTTTATCAGACACTCAAATAAATTAGTGGACCGTGAATGTAGTGCACAACTTAGTAAACAGGGAGTGATTTCAGTAACAGTCTGAAACACACATTTGTCTCCATTTATGCAGATAGAAATAGAATAAAGTCATACTTAAATTTACAAATGTTTGTTAGGTACATTTAATATATTGTTTTGGCTCCTCCTATGAAACTCTGGGAAGTTATGTTCCGGCTCGTGAAGGTAAAGGCGCCACAGATGTTTCCTACCAGCTGATTTATAAATCACCAAAGTCTTTAGTAGAAATTCCTCAGGTCTATCTTGTGAAACTGGCTGATTCTTACTAAGAACTCACAAAAAGCTGATGCAGCCCAGTCCAGGAAATTTCTCATTAAAACGATCCACAAAGTCATTCAGAAAATAGAAGCACTTTCCCCCTCTTGTTGCTATTGTGTACATTTCAAAGGGTCTGGATTTAAAATTTTCAGGCCTAAATGAAAATATTGAGTTTCCGTCTCCGTCTGTGATAGACCAGGGGCATGAATGTAAAGTGCCACAAGACAAATGTTTTCTATTTCTCCTGAAAAGCAGAGCGGGGATAATTTATCACACCTGGAGGCAGACTCAATCAAATGAGGAAAATAAGGCCGACCATTCCCATGCTACCGGGTTATGCATTATACATGCTTGCCAGCGGTTTATAACACCTCAAATGACACCTCACTGTGGATCATGTAAGATTGCCTTACAGTCCAGGAGAAATATTACTGCTTCTTCAAGTGTTGCTGTGTGCTTAACAGAGGCTGACAGCTCGCACAGCGGGCTTTCACTCCGGACGTAATCGCTTACGACACCCGGCACAAGAGTATCACCTTGACCAGACCTCTACAATTCTGTCCATCCTTTGTCAGGAAATTTCGGGAGCGTGCAGAACACTTTTGACACTCACGTTCAGGCCAATCAGCGCCCCTTCTGATTCACTATAGAGAGCTCGCTGGATGGGGAATTTGAGCCTAAAAGAGGCCTAATTCTGCAGAAGCTGCCAGTCTTTCCTATGATTTGCATAAATCTCCTCGGGGAGAGGGCAGTGATTTAAGCAGGCTTGTCTGGAGGCAGAAGGAGGTGCAGACGTAGAGATTGGTGTAAGACGTGATTGCCTCTGGGCCCGTGTTGCGGGGATCAAACTCTCCGGAGGTAGAGGATGACGCTCCGCATTAATCTGCCAATATCAGGCTGCTGAATATAAGGCATCCATTTCTCATGAAGGACCAACGCATCCGCCGCTACTCCAAATCTAGATGTGCTGCAGTCCAAAGTGAAAGCACAATCCTCATTACCTGTCAGCTGGAAATGTTGCATGCATCTCATGCGAGCAAATTATACGATTTTCCTGCTTGACTACCCAATATCCACCAGTATGAGCACAATTTCAGTTTTCGCCGGCTGCCTCCCTAAACAACAAACACACAGCTTGGTTTTTACATTTTGATGTGGTGGGAATTAAAAGGCTTTGATATTTCAATTTCCATAAATTGTGCGGGGAATATACAGCGCAGAGCTGTTTGAAGGCAGAAGAATAGGATCACGGATATGGGTGTTTGGAATTACAAAGAAATAATGCACGCATGAGACATCAAACAGGCATTTTCAGATCCTTCACAGAGAACCTGATATAATGAATTAAGAAAATCCTCAAGGAGGTGCCGCTTTTTGCACGAGCGCTTTTGAATACACCTTCATTATCGAGGTGAAGCTGTGTGACGGCGGGTTAATGTTAATAGAGGTTAGACAATATGAAGACGCCATGAAAGAAAAGGTTACCTGTGAAAGACGTGCGTTATGACACTCACACAGCGATATGACAAATGCAAAGAGGTTCATTGTAAAATACTAGATGTTAATGCTTTCATGTAAAGACAGCTGTCAAAACTTTCTGTGTGTTTTGTTGAGCAGTACATGAAATGATGTTAAAGCTAAATTAAAGCCAAAGCTTCCAGAATCAAACTTGTCAGGTCGTCTTTGTCATTAACTGCAAACCTCTATTAGTTAGCTTTGTATCTTAAAAATAGAAGTATGAGACATTATCACTTCGTTCTTTTTCATTCGTCATCTGTTACTGCCTTTTTAAAATGTGTGTTATCTGTAAGGTTTTGCAGCAATATTGCTCAGGCAAAAAAAGACTGTATGTAACGTGTTGTTGCACGTAACATACAGTCGGCTTGAAATTAATGTTGATGAAAGCAGAGAGAGTGAATCAAGACACTCACATTGTGGGTTGTAAAACCAAAAAAATCAGCTGACAAAACATCAAAAAGAGTCAGATATTAATTCTCTGTGGGTTCATCACCCACAATATTGCACATAGTTATTTGATCCATTGTTATTAAGTATATATTGATTACAAAAATATAAAATTTTAACAAATTAAATTGCCGTTTGTGATCGTTCCTGCTGGTGTGTGCTTGTGTGTTGTGTGTATTTGTGTCCCTCACCTCCTGTTTGGGGATGCTAACGTAGCCCAGGTGAGGCTTGAAGGCCTTGTACGGCTGCTTGGAGAACATCCAGTGGCTGCTGAACGTCTGACCGAACACCGGCTGCAGGAGGAAGTAGGGCTTCTCCGAGTAGTTCACCACGACCACGAAGAGCGACACCGCCACGATGAGACTGGTGGCGATCAGCGACTTCCTCTGTGGGGGGGGGGAGAGGAAGATCATGACAAGGCTGAAAAATGCAGCAGTCGTAAACTAAAAGTGATAAATCAAATTGTAATTTTCATTTCTACATTGTCAGCAGTTAATAACTCGAATTGAAGAGTAAAGAAAAAAGAAGAGGCTTTCAAGTTGAGTGATAAATCTGCCAGCAGTCATGGCTGACAAATACTGTATGTTGTATGACAAATATACTTTGAAAAGGCAAATATAGTGTATAATAATAAACACACAGTATAAAAACAACAAATATATTGTATCACAGCAACAAATATAGAACTTCACAACCAGGCAAGAAAATGTGCACTGTGCCACAAAATAGTTTTTCCAATAACAGGCAACAAAGATGTTTCTGTAACTGATTATCTGGTATAGATTAGTGTTGATTATTATGTGTGGGGTAACACATCTCTCTCCACCTCCAGTATATTTAATCTGTTCGGTGCTCATGTCATGACTGTTCACATGGTTGACACGAGAGCATCAGTGCACAGGTGAGAGGATCAACTCCAGTTTACACTCCCACAGTAATATTAAAAAAAAAAAAGGTGATGCAATCGTCATCGTCGATATTTGGATATGTGACGTCTACATGAGCTGAATAGTTTGCTTTCAATGAAATGAGGTGGAACAGTTAGATGCATTAACTGAATAAAAACTGTTTGGCGTTGTTTGGATTTTGCTTTGTCAGGAACAATTCTGGATCCAAATATCTAATCATGTTAACACCCCTCCCAAACAGTCGTAATAATCTCTCCATCTCTCCTTATGTCACCGTCTGGTTAAGCCGGGAAGTTGAAGCGGCAGCAGAGGAGAGAGACGGGGAGGAACGAGATGCTGTGCTCGAGCGTGGACACTGTGGACTCCTCAGCCACCTGTGATCACCAGGGAGTCAGTCAAGTGGGGACACTGTCCACAGCACTTACTACTCAGCTTCTCAGTGGTTTGGGGGAATAGTACAATACACATATTTAAGGGGACTGCGAGGTTGGTGTACTGATGGGTGGTGTCTGTCCCAGCCCAGCCCTGGTCACAGACTTTTATGTGTACAGATGAGTCACTGTTTGATTCTTCTTTCCATGATGTCTTAGATAGTTTTATTTAGATCTTTGTTACACACAATGCTGCATTATCATGATCATAGCCACAAACACTAAAGAAGGGAATCATGTGCATGTGGAAAATAAATACCCGTCTAAGATCAAGCTTCATTTTTTTATATTTGGGGATGTAGCACTAACACTGATAACCTCCAGTAAATTTAGTGGCTGAGTTGTTTTTCTGAGCTATTGCAGTTCTCTGTTTGTCTCATTTGCTTTTCATTGTACAACACAGCAAACCAAAAGACCCATGACAACACTGAATTGTGTGTTTAATTTTTTAAGTTTGACTGACATCTTGACTGGTTTGTTTTTGGGATAAAATATTAAAAAAGTTTCACAACCTCGAGATTAATAATATATAAGAGAAGTTTATATGATGACTGTATTTAATGTGTTGGTTATACTACAGGATGATTTATTGCTTGTGTATAATGTATAATACAAGCGATGGAAGGAAAAATCGCATACTTAAGAATAAAAAAAAATTGCAATTAGACTATTTTCCAATGCCGTGCCTCAATGTTAACTCCATGAAGCATGGTAGTGTGGGAAAGCACATCCTTCTGAGTAAAATCTCTTACAGATAAATGAGGATTCATAAAAGTGCATCTCACTCGAGTCACTTTGATATTGTCTGGCCAGCGAGACAGGGAGACGAGAGCACTCTTACAGAGAGAAGACGTTTCAGAAGGAGCGGAGTGGCTTCACGGCGTCGAGGGAAGAAAAGTGTTAAATTCAATCGTAATGTTTTCGATTGAACACAGATGACTCACAGTAACCCCTTCTCTTCACTTCACATGTATCGAGTATGAAAAGATCTCTCTGAAGTCCTCTTTCTTCTTAGATAGTCAATTTGCACAAATTAGCACTTAATCTCTGCTTATTGACACACGGAATTTCTACTTTTCACTCTTTCTAATGTGATTGACTCATTATGGCGAAACAGCTGAGATGAAGTAAAGTCATCCAGACTTCTTCAGGAAGGCTCGAGGGAAGGAAGTTTCTGTCTTGGTCCAGACTGAAATATCTCAACAACTATTGGACGGACCATCAGGAAGTTTGATTTGAGTTAGTTGATGGATCTCACTAACTTTCATGACCTCTTGACTTTTCATATAGAGCCACAAGCAGATTGATGTTTGCAATTCTGAGTGGAATGTGCTACATGGATTTAATGTCTCTTAACCCTTGGATAAATTCTATTGACTTTGGATCCTCTGACCTACTTTTTTGTCTTTTTTTGACTCTTTGTTTATCCATTAGCGGAAGATGTTTTTGTAAAATAGCTCGTCTTGTAATCCTGTGTGGGATGGACCAGATGTTTGCCATGACAGAAACATTATTCAGGGAAAAATCTCAACTTGTACTTGATGGATTGGCTCAAAAGACTTTCATGGTTCCCAGACAATGTTTTCTTATGAGTTTGATGATCCTCTGACTTTTTATCTAGCGCCATCATCAGGCCAACATTTCAATTTGTCCAGTGCTTTTCTTCAAATACCTACAAACCAAAGCCCATCAGCTGTACTTTGTGTTTAGTGATGGCGAACATGTCGAACATTACTACACATCAGCACGTTAACATTGACATTGTGAGCTCGTCACCGCGCTGATGTTAGCATTTAGCTCACAGCAAATCTGAAGTGCAGCTTCACAGAGCCACAAGATGGATGTAGATTCGTGGTTTTGTTTTTATCAAAGGCAGAGGATTAAAGACCTCGTCCACAAAAATGTGTGCAAAAATGTGCAAAAATATGGAAATCTGCTTTTCTGTTTCAGCATTTCTTCGAAGAAAGCGAAAGCCCGGGTGTCATTGTTTCATACATTGCAAAACAGCAAAATGATGGTCTGGAGGTAAGAGGTATTATGGCTTGGCAGAAAGAGCTGAGAGAAATGAATAATGGATAAGAGATGGAGGACGAGGAAAGGTCTCACAGAGGAGAAGCTATTGGCAGAGCCGGAGATCAATGTCCAGAAGAGAGAAAGAATCAAAGAGATGAAAAAATCTGAGGTGTGCTACGACATCTCGGGGCCTGAAGTGATGATAGATTTCAGAAGAATCAGAGATGTTTTTTTTCTTCCCAGGAAACTTCAATAACATGGTGCTAATCTAACAGACAACACCGGTGGGAAACTCTGGATTTTTAGGAAGGTGGTGTTTCGAGGATTCTTTGAAGTTATCTGATGGTGAGAAGATTGGATGTGGCGTGCGGTAATGGCGAAGCCCCCGCCGCCAAAGTGCCTGCACCACCACCAGCTCTGATCTCCCACATCAAACGTCCCCAGGGAGGAGCCGGAGGCTTCACTTCTCAGAGACGAGATCAAACGCACGAGGGGGGATGGATGAAAAAGACGGTGACCATTTGCTGCCCTGACAAGCCTATCACATTTTACCAATTGCACGTATGTTACATCACGCATCATTTCATGGCATTACCGCCCATCTTTGATCACAAACAGAGGGGTCCCAACTTTGATCTTGTATGAAACAACACAAAGAGGACAAACGGGAAATGCTCAATTGCCGCTCTGTACTTTCACAAAATAATAAATAAAGCACTTTCCTGAGAGGACAGTCAGTCTGTTCTGTGTCATCCCAAAAGAAAAAAAAAAAAAAAAGAGGCAGGTCCTTTTCTGAAAATGTGCTGTAATAGCTAGTGATCATGAGCCCATTATGAAGCGTGAAGCCAAACCCTTACAAAGCAAGAAGGTTCTTCAAGAAGGGAAAAAAAAAGCCTCAGCTCAGTCTGCAGCGCTGCAACATCCATCTGTTCTCATGAGGACAGAAAATTTCCTCGTCTCCTTCAACCTCAATCTGGCCACAAATCACAGGGGAAATGATGTGTCAGAGTCTGGAGGCGATTGGACTGCTCGGCGTGGGCGTAGCGGCCCGCCGAACCTCCGCCGGCTGGAGTGCGAGACTCACGACTCCTCTCCTCGTTCGCTCATCCATCAGGGTGATCAGTAGTCGGCCTGTTGAGCCGTTTGACGAGGACGTTGAAAGGCTTGATGTTGAGGAAGGAGTACAGTCGGGGAGTAGGGGAGCGCCAGCCAAAATGGGGCGAGGCAGCAGAGCGGCTATAAAGTTTCAGCATTAGAGCTTTCGGTCAATGTTAAAACATTTTGCTTGAGGAATATGACTCCACACGCGGCTGCAACGACCTTGTTTGCGGCCATCAAATCAGACAATGATGGCCATTAACTGCAGTGGCACTTACGGTTGTAGCTCAGGGACGTTTCATTTTAACACCCCCACCACCACCACCACCTCCACCGAAAGCTCTGAGGGGGCTATTTTTAAAGGTGCTAAAACCTCCTCCGAGGGAGTATTGATCTCAGCTCGCAGACACACTGTGTGGGACCGGCGACACAAGAGAGCCGTAATTTTCCGCCAGCCTCTCTGAAGTCGACCTGTGTGACCAGGTTACACATGGAAGGTGAAATCAGCAGAAAGTTGGTGATGGTCACCTCAACTTGTGACATAAGTGAAGCATCAGGCGTGCAGAAGTTAGTCAGCAGTGGAATGTAACTAAGTAGATTTACTTAAGTATTATAAACTGATTTTGAATTTAGCCACATGGGACAATTTATTTAGCTTAAGAAGGAGGAGAATTTTCTCAAACCATAAAAACAGTAAACGACAGTTTAAAATAGTTTATTTAGCTTAAGAAGGAGGAGAATTTTCTCAAACCATAAACTAAACGCTTTAGTTTATCATATTCAAAATCACCAAATTTGCAGATTAGACACGATTTTCACTGGACAGGAAGGGTAACTAAAAGTAAAAGTAACAAATGTAATGGAGTAAAATGTACAACATTTGCCTCTGAGATGTAGTGGAGTAGAAGCAGCAAGATGTAGAAAATGGAAATACTCGAGTACAAGTACCTTGAATTAGCACATCAGTACAGTACTTGTGTAAATGTACTTAGTTACAGTCATATTGTTTTCCATTGTCACTGTTATCATAAAAAAATCCATTACATAAGTTTCCATTTTCAATGCAGGACTTGTAATGGAGTTTTTTTTTACTTTTACTTAAGTATCTGAATACTACTACACCCCTGACCATACCATGTCAATATGAGGAAGTGACATTTTTTTCTGCTCAGCACTTGGTATCTTGGTGAAAATAAATGTCTCAACATTACTTTCTGCATCAATCACAGCAGCAGTTCTCCCACTTAATGTTCACCAAATTGGGTATAAATCAGCAAATTACAGAATAATCAACAAGTAGTGCCCCGCTCACTTGTGTGATGAATGAAAACTCAAAGCACATTAGCTGTATATATGGTGCAATCAGAATTTCAACCCCATCAGGCTCTATCTGGGCATGAAGAGAATATAACGTCCCCACAAAGATTCCAGCTCAGTAAACAACAGGACCACACTGTAGTTCAATCCAAAAAGCTAATCGCAGTGGGTATTGGAATAATGAGAGGCTCAACCTGAAGAAAATGGCTCATGAAAAAACATATCTGGTAGCTATTTTCGAGTGCCTCCAGGGCAATGGGCAAAAAACAGAAAATTACATTTGCAATGCAAAAACTCTACCTCCCTGGCACCTGATTCTTGCCACCACGGTCTAGCGAGCAGTTAAAATCCAATTTCAATTAAGGCGTTTGAGAAAATATTTACCGAGTTCTTTCACTCCCTCTCTTTTTAAGCCTTAGTTTTGCTCTCTGGGGGAAAGAGACAGGAGCAGAAACAAAGAGCCACTCCAGAGATTGAGAGTGGGGTCCAGACACATTACTTAATTCGTGTCATATTTCCAGCAAAGGTCTCGCTTCAAAAGTCAGCCAAGTACGAGATAACAAACTATTCTTTTCCCGGGAGGAGAGGGAGGAGGTTGACTCTCTGCTGCTGGTAACACGGTCACGCACAAGTTCCCCTCCACATTTCACCCACAGGAGCTCCGACTGCCACGAGAACCGGGGAAGAGAATTAATATTATTTGTGGATGTTATTGCATATATATTAAGTTTGTGACTATACGTGTGATTCATTTCATTCCGAGATATTTGCACAAGTCTTTTGGGTTTTTAATAATGACATAGGTGCATGTTTGTTTTTTCTATTTCAGTCACAAGTTGAAATCCTGCATTAAAAAAAAATTAATTAAGGAAAAAGGCAGAAGCAATATCAGCACAATGTTGTTTAAGTAATGAAAATATAAAAGCTATGTCTAATGGACCATTATTATCATGTGGCAGTCGAGATAGAGTTGATTTTATACACTTTATAAAGACTTGAAATCTGCAAAAGCCTCAATATTTATGTCAATAAGTGAGTGCAAAAAAATGATTTGTCCACCTATTTAAACCAACTTGTTTCAAATATGTATATGAAACAACAAAGAATGAGGCATGTCAATGATGAAAAAGTTGATTTTAGGAAAACATTTTCAAACAAGCTGATTTGTGTTGAAACAGGTTGAAATATTTCACCTTTCATAAGAAAAGAAAACTCCAAGAACTCAATTCTAGACTAAAATGACTAGAGGGGCATTTTTCACAGAACAAAGTTCATCAGTCGAGTTTTAAAAGCTCATATGATTTGTATGAAATATAATCTGGAAAATATGCAAAATACAAAACAACTACACATTTGATAAATGTAGTAAAAAGTCAAACAAAATGCAAATACTAAATGTTGAATTCCACCACTTCATCATTTCACTGCATTCATAGACTGAAGCAGAGTTGAACTAATGCAAAGGAAAAGCAGCGAGCACGTCTCTATACATGCCGCATTCATTCAGATTAAGAGGGAGACAACGACGCTGGAGTCGCAGCTGCTGCAAGGTTCATCACTCATGTGGGAGGTTTGGAGCCTGCTGGTCCCTGCAGAGCCCAGCAGAGGGGGCAGTCACCTCACACAGCTGTCATGTGGCACCCAGAGGGAACCTGAGGAGCTCCTGCGCCTCACATCTTAGAAAAGGATGTGTGGAGTCACTCTGACTAATGTTCCAGTCTGGAGAACCCAAACATTCACTCCCTTTCTACAGCACGATAATCAGCCACATTCCAGCAGCAGGAGGTTTATTTATTTCCAAGTGTTCCTAACGACACCAGAGCAGCTTCATCCAAAACTGAAAAGTGTTTACTCTGCAAATGCAAACAATCCAGCTCGTTCATTTTCATTCTGCTTTCCAGAGTGTTTGTCAGAAATCTGGTTCACCAATAACATATTTCTCATAATCCACTCATCTCCATAAAAAAAAAAAAAACTTTTTGTTCTAAGTTGTTGAATTTGCTTGCTGGCAAATCCAAATAGCAGGAAGAGCTTTTTAACATAAATACGATTAAGAGACTCTTAATCTGGCCCAAAAAAATCTGTTTGTTTTTTTATGTGGATGAGACTCTGCATATTAACATGAGGCAAGGCAGGTTTATTCATCCCGCACCATTCAGATAGAAGGCAAAGTGCTTTACGAGGCACGGAAATGAAAAATGAGACATTAAGAAAACACTAATGTTGCATTTAAAAACCAGTAAAAACAAACAAACAAAAAACAGATTAATAAGAAATTGCATTTAAAAGACAAAAGCAAGCAAATAAATACTGAGAGATTAAAAAGAAAAAGTTTCTAAATCATTGGAGGCCACAGGAAACAAAGTTTTAAGCCCGGATTTAAATCAGCTTCCAGTTTGAGCAGACACCAGGTGTTTAGGAAGTTTGTTCCACAGGCGAGGAGCAAAGAAACTACAAGCTGCTTCACCTTGTTTGGTTTGGATCCTGTTAACACTGAGCAAACTTGTCCCAGGTGACCTGAGGGGTCTGGAGGCTTCGTAATATCGGAGTAAATCAAAGATTAAAATCAGGCCATTTCGTGTCTTACAGACAAGTGACAGAATTTTAAAATCTCTCCTTTGACACACAGGAAGTCAGTGATTTAAGGACTGCTGTAATATGCTCCACTCTGGCAGCAGGATTCTGGACAAGCTGCAGTCTGATTGATTTTTTACTTAGACCATGAAGGCACCATTACAAAAGTCTTTATGAGGCTGTTGAATCTTTCTTTTGTGGGGCCACTAAGAGTTTTTTTCTGTGTTCACTTGCAGAAAATTCCTCGTTGTTCAGTGCACTTTTTCAGCAGATGTGAGGGACTGTAGTCATGTGGTGATACTGTTATGTAGAGTTGTGTGTCATCTGCATAAGTATGGAATCAGATGTTATAATGTTCCATAATCTGAGCAAGGTTGAACAAGTAGATTTTGAATAGAAGAGGCCTGAGAATTGACCCTTGAGGAACACCACATATGATTTTAGTTCACTCAGATTCATGATCATTGACACAAAGTAGTCCCAGTCTTGTAAATATGATTTGAACCAATTTAGCACAGTGCAACACAGTAGTCGAGTAGACTGAAAAGCATGGTTTTATATCAGCCCGTTGTTTATCACTGAGACTAGACTTTTCTAAAAGAGGTTGGATAACTGAGGTTTTCAGGAATAAAGACCTGCTATAGAGAACTACTGATTATCTGCAACACATATGATGCAGTGCAGTTACATCATCTTTAAAGAAGCGTGTAGGCAGAGAGTCAAGGCAGCAGGTAGTCGCCCTCGAGTTTCAAACAATTTCTGTCAAGGCTGAATAATCTACCGGGTGAAAATGTGCCAAATTAACTTGAGTAGTTTTATGCGGAGGCAGAGGTGACAAAGCCATTTTGCCAAAGACGGAGTTACAGACTGTTTGTCTTGTCTTCATAATTTTCTCTGTGAAAAAAGAAGCAAAGTCACTGCATGACTTTGTGGATTTCAGTTCAGGATGGACTGGTTTGTCAGTCTGTCAGTAAATAAGGTGCATGCATTATTATTTCTATTAATAATCTGAGAAAAGAGGGACTGCTCTTCCCTTTTCAGTCCCAAGTTACAGCTGCGAGTTTGGTTTTTTAGCTGCCTTCTAACTTTCTACGCTCTCTTTTTTGAGCTTTTACCGGTGTGACTTTCCTCCATGGTGGTTTCTTCTTATCAGAGACAACTTTGACCTTCATGGCGGCACCAATAACATTCACACCATTAGAACTGAACCTGTTTGCAAGATCACCGAACAAAACTGAAGGCAGAGCTGGTGTAGGTGTAACAATGTACAGGTGTCCTTGTTGATATATCCCCTTCTGATGACCTTGGTTTTGATTCTGCTGGTGACGGACATTTTAAAGAAAGCACAGTAACGATCAGAATCAGGCTGGGAAAGTCCAAAATTATCAAGCTGTACAAAAGTTCTTTAGTGCTGCCATCTTTGGGATTGTCAACATGAATATTGTAATCAGCCACTATAACAACACAGTTGTTAGTCAATACACACTGCAGACAGGAGATCAGCAAGGTCATCAAGTGTGAACTATATTTGTTGAATCTCTACTGAAGCACAACATATTCAGAGAGTCTTCCTACATGACAACTGTTTGCATTATTTAATAAAATGGCCACTCCATCTCTTTATAAGTGCTCAAGTCTCACTGAATCAAAAAAGGACGGCAGCACTATTGTTTCATTTAGTTTCAGTTACATAAATTAGAGGTTTTTCTTGATAATTAATAGACTTTGCAATTAAAGACCTGATATTTAATAAAACTAATTTCAGTGTACAAAAGACATTGTCACAACTGGAGTCAGATTAGACAAATTAGCTGTGTGCTCTGAGTCCATTTTGTTCCTCCTGGTGCCGCCGAGCTGGGAGCTGCTCCTCGCTGTCTGGGCTGAGCTGGATCACCAGCAGGGGGTCCAGGGGGAGATGAGAGCTGAAGGGGGGGTGGGGTCAGGACCCAGTTGATCCTCATAGATGCCGGTCTGCATCGTCAGCAACATCTCGTCAGTCGCTTTCATCTGCATCCTTCGCTTGTGTGAGATATCTCTGAGAGGACAGCAGGGAGGGCTTTCCTTGGTAAAAAATAGTGGTCGTCTTTTCTTACATTTTCCTGACCCTTTCCAAATACCAGTGTGGGGTTAAGTTGGCAGGAGGCATACGGACCCCCACACTATTTAAATGAACCCTGTCCATTCTATGCCTTCGTTGCTCCCAGAACAGGTTGAAACTGTAAATGAAGCTCAGTTTGTGAGCAGCGCATGTGGAGGAGAGCCAAGGATTTAATGCCGGCGAGCGGCTGAAATGTTCAATTCCTTTCCACAAGGTGGGGATTGGACCCGACTCAATTATCTGAGCTGGGACTTGCTGTAGAATGTCCATTAGGTGAGTGGAATCCCTTTTTAACAGCTCTGAGCCTGTGTGTTCCAGGACAACCGTCATTTGCTCCAATATGCACAGCGAGTGCGTCCGTGCTCAGAGAAGGAAGCAAACATCAATGCTGCAAATCCCTTTTAAAGAGCTTTTCAACCTAAATAACAACAGGTACAAACTTCCCCAAGCTTTGCACACAACACATTTCTAGGTAACATGAGAAGACAAAATATTAGCAAACTGAGAACGAACCAGAATTCATGCACAACGATGGGAACAGTTTATTAGTATTTAGAATTTAGTGACAATGATACAATGATTGACTCGTTTTAACATCGAGAATTCCCCATTTTGGGACAATAAAGTATATCTATCAATCACTTCAGGATCATTTAGTCAGGACAGGAAATGATTCATTAAGTGGTTTCAGAAGGAAAACTGCCAATAACTCTTTGATTCCAGCTTCTCAAATGTGAGGATTCGTGGCTTTTCTCTTTCACATCATTGCTAATTAAATATTTTTGGACTGTTTTCTCTGACAAAACATTTGGAAGACATCACAAGACATTCACTATTTTCTGACACTTAATAGACTAAACAGCAATCAGTTAACAAAATAATCAACCAATGAATAAATAATGAAAATATAATTATTAGTTGCAGCTCGACATAATTTGTTAACATCCGTGATTTAGTCATAATTTTTACGCCACAGCAGCTCAATTTGTATCTCTAAGCAAATTAGACTTTATGACCAACGTTGCAAATTAATGAATGTTTGATTTTCATATAATCACAGCGTCGATGTAATAAAGCACCTTCATTTGTCTGAAAGAGCCAAACTGACATTCCAGTCTAGTTATTTCATCCATGAACAGTAACAGAAACTGACTGCTGCTGAAGATCAAGACTGAAACCAGCCACTAGATGGACCTGATGAGGTTGTTTTCTTTGTTATTAAATTTGTTTTTCAGAAAAATAAAAGTCGATATCACATTTCAGATGAATGAATGAAAGTGAAATACTGTGGTAAACAACTTTAAGCCTTATTGTCCACCAGTCGACCAGATTCGTCTGTGGCGCTTTGTGCCAAATGACGACTGAGAACGTTTTAGTCCAGCTATTCTTTTTAGGAATTGTTCATTTCAGACTCAATATCTGAGAAAAGCTTTCACACCAGCAAGCAAGTTCCTGCAAATAGGGAAGTGAAATGAGTCTATGAGGAGTCATTTGGAGGAGCAGGACACAGTTCCTCTTTCTGTGTTTTTACACAATCGCTACACAGATGAAACTTTAATCACTCCTGATGCTTCAATAACAGAATATCCTGATGCTGATGCTCTTGGCGCACGCTACTTCCGCTGTATCACCCTCATCAGCGGTGACATATGAAAAGAAAATCCTTCAATCCAGGTCAAATGAGCACTAATCTGCTCTCTTGGCATGATACTGTATCATTATAGCACAGAGCTTCACAGAGAATCTTAATCTGGCCCAAAAAAAGAATCTGTTTGTTTTGAATGTGGATGAGACTCTGCAGGGGGCGACAATAAGGAGGAAACACCCTTTTTACCCACTTATTTTTTCACAGCTATAAACATCAATACTGCAAATCCCGGCCTTAATGAGCGCATGCGGATGTAAATGAGTGTGTGTGTATCTGCACACGTGTACTTGTCTGCGTGACTGCCACAGGAAAGCAGTCAAAACCCATTTGACTAATGCATATCTGATATCAAATGGAACATAATCCCCACAAGTATAAAGGATTAAACACTCTACAATATTCACTTCCCCATCTGGATCCAGCAAACTTTTGGGACGAGGGAGAGAAAAAAAAACAAAAAAAAAAACACCATATGTTCACAGAAACAGTTTGGCGAAGCTCGGCTCTGCTGCGTAGGTTGATGCTCGCGAACTTGAGAAAGTGAAGAATTTGTCAAAGTGAGAAAAGAGAAAGCTGCTTTTCGTGGCGCTTTGAGAAGCCGAGAAGCTGCGTATCTGCGCGAGTACAATGAGTCTACCTGTCAGAAACAAATCATATTGAGATTTTATGTTACTCGGAGTCATTCTGCTGCCATAAAGACTCTGCTGTGAGGAGAGACTGTCACCAACGTCTGCTTCCTCCTCACAGCTCTTAAAGCAGTGTTTCCTCCCTGGACGGACTCTTTTATTTGATAACGCTCCGTCGCAGTTTGATTCCAAAGATGTTGAGCTAGGATCATTTTCAAGGTTGGACTTGTCTGACATCGTCTCAGTATGAAGATTTAAATATTAATAATCCTTAAAGCTGTTATAAAAGTATGAATTATTAGTATTTTTATATTAAGAGGTCTGTTGTAGTGCCAATCACCTCAGATGCACAGAGTATTTTAGCATCTTTCAGCTCATTATTTTGGTGGCCGGCAGCAGACGACGTTATCAGCTACCTGGGAAACACAGTGAAGCATTTAGCAGCTGAAGAGAAACTTCTCTGAGGAGTTGGTGGAGACCAAAAGAGGAGATAAAAGGCGAGTGAATATTTGAGTCAGTCAACAGATGGAGACAGACACAAGTCCAAATTAATGATACGGTTGCTGGATGTCTGCTCCGTGTTTTCACTGCCCTCATGTGGCCAAAAAATCAGTCAATGCCGGTTTAAATATAAAGGTCGATTTTCAGCATTGAATTTGCAAAGTTTCATGGTAAAGATGTTTTTACATTTTTCTTTATCCAAACCAAGGATCTAAGGGAGGGCAGAAGCAACACGCGAGGGAGCAGCACCAGTAGTCCGAGAGGGATTTGGCTCTAAAAGGTCAGATTTACAACTAACTATGGTATTATGTCAGCAGTGTAACAGCAAAAAGGGGAAACACAGAGACGTCTTCTCAAGCAAAAGCATGCAACTGAGTCAGAAATCACAAGAAGAAGAGATCGACTACATCAGTGCAATGAATCACTGGCAAGTTGTTTTAATTATAAAGTTAAGAAATGATCAACATCTGAAGACATCATCTAGGACATTTTAAGCAATTTTCCACAATTTTCTTGCATTTTATAAACAAAACTAATCGAGCGTAGCGTGCGCCAAGAATCGAGATTAATTGACGATAAAGAGAATTATGACATTATGTTTATCCTCAGTCTGAGAATAGAGTTAAGATATATACAACCCTGTGAGAAACACTTGTGATTTGGGGATATATGACTGACTAGAACTGATGTAGTAAAATTATAATCATCACAATATTAACTACTGTGCATTTTTTAAACAAAGTTTAAGCTCATTTACATTTAAGTCTGTGTCTTATTTTGACATTGTCAGTTGTCTTTTTATTTTTTCGTAACTGTGGCTGTTCTCTAATTTCCTATAACACTTATTTGTTGAGCTGCTTTATGTGCACTTGTTGAACTTTGTTCAAATCTAATAAACTGTAAATCAAACCATAAAAAAATTGAAAACACAGCATGAAGACAGGGACAGCCTGGCTGTAAAGACACAGTGGCTCCATGTGTCAGACCACCTGCTCCACTCACTTGTCTTTTATGGGCAAATGGAGACGAAGGATGTTCCCTCTTCTATCATATCTATAACTTCTATTGTCAAGGGTTATATTTAGACAGAACATCAAACCAGAATGTCTAGTGGCAGTTAACCAATCAGAGAAAATGACTCCTGCCGCTCACTTATGACATTTTAGCTTTATCCTACTATAATATCTGAGCTTTTAAGTGCTGGCTCTTCTGGTCACAGATGGCCGACAGGCAGGGGAGACCGCGCTGCCGGCCAAGGACAAAGCTACTGTATAGCCATGAATCTGCTGCTCGCCATTCGCCACAGATCCGAACCACAGAACCGAGCTTTAAGTCGGGGCTGCAGACGCAGTGCAAAAACACAATTAAATGCAACAGCAAATGCAATCGAGAGCAGATGCCGTGCATCCAGTTTTGAATTACTATGGAGTACTTTACAGCAGAATCGCAATTATTCTCCCTGTCTCTGTGCGTTTGAAGGGCAAAGGCGGGGGGGAATGTGGCTGTTGAGAAAAACATCGACCAGAGAAAATCCATTTCAATTTGCCAAATGCCAGTGCAGGATTACTGACATTTAGCAACTGATATTTTCCCTGAAACTCAATAGTATCCCTCCATAACTCCATAATAGAGCCTCTCGTTGATAGTGATTACACACAGCGTGACGGCTCACACAGAAATTTGAGTATATATACTGTATCGCCAGCACAATGCATGTGAGAATCTGAAAGGATTAGACAGGAGACAGATGCAGTGCATCATCTGCAGGACGAGGGAACAAACGGCGTCACCAATTTCCTTCTCCACTTGACTAAACAGACGTCCGGCCTCTGCAGACATCTTCCTAAAGGTGTTATTTGTTAAAGAAATGTGTCTGACAAGGAAACTTCTCCCCAAGGCTGCCGCAGACTGAAAGCAGCAACGCACGCTGAATGTTCAAGTGGCTCAGCAATAAAAAGGAATTTGTCCTGTTTGGAGCTCAGCCCTCAGAGGAACGATGACTAAGATACCTTGAGTTTACAAAGGCATTGTTCTCACTGCCGAGGTTATTTGAATCTTCTTCAGTTAGCTGAGCTTCTGAGAGATGCTTTCACAACAACAACATCGCTCGGTCTTTTCATCCAGCAGAAGAGGGCAAAGACGAAGAAGAAGCAGTAGAAGAAGAAAAACTGTGTAAAAACATTCAAAATTCTCAAGCTGGACTACAGTTTTTTAATAATTGATCACTTGCAATTTTTCAAGCAAAAATGCCAAATATTTGCTGGTTCCAGTTTCTCAAATGTGTTTTCTGTCATGTGTAAATTTATAACCCCCCATTCCAAAAAGTTGGAACACTGTGTAAAACATAAAGGAAACTGAAAATTTGCTCATCCTTTTTGACATATACTCAATTGACCTCAGCAACTTCATGTTTCAAACAAGTTGGGACAGGAGCAACAAAAGACTGTGAAAGTTGTGGACTGATGCAAAAACACCTGTTTGGATCATTCCACAGGTAAACAGGTTCATTGGTAACAGGTGATAGTATCATGATTGGGTATGAAAGGTTCATCCTGGAATGACTCAGTCGTTCACAAGCGAGGATGGAGAGAGGTTCAATACTTTGTCAAACCAGCAGACTAATTGGTTGCACAAAAATACTGTTCGGTTACACCCAATACTGGACTGATGATTGATGATGATTCTCAGTACATCAGCCATCACCTTCTCTAAATGTCTGTCAGGATGAGATTACGTGAGTGCCAGGCATAAGAAAAGACGGACGTGGAGGAAATCTGCTCTTATCTTCCTGAGCCGCAGAACAAATCGGGTGTGTTGGAATATTTTGAAGTCGCGTCTCACTCTGAAAATCTATGGTCTGAGTTTTCTGTCTCTGAGAGAAAATCTGACTCGACTGAATCCTCTTTGAATTTTGTGGTCAGAGATCTCTGAGAAAAGCCTGCTGCTGTGAACAAACAATTTTGCCAGCGCAGCCTTTTGTTTTTCATTAATCCTCTCAGATTGCGAAGGTTCTCGGAGAGCCTGAACAACAGCATTAAACAAACCGCCCAGGTGAATCGCAGGCCACCAAACCGCGGCGCTGTGTGGCACAAACAGGTGTTTGTGGTGGAAAATAACAATAAAGTTTGCAGAGTCTATTCAGTCAAAGCCTCTGTGGCGCTGCTGCAAAACTGAGGGGTGGGAGAGTGACATTCGGTGAGTGTGTGTGGGTTAAAGTTGGGGAGGTGGCGGCGGCGTCAGAGTCGACAACACAAACAAAACCAGCAGCAAACACCCAGTCGACAGGGAGATCAATAAGAAGCCAAAACACAAATCTGGACAGACTAAACAATCCCACTCACAAACCCACCCGCACCACCTCAAACACGACAGCGTGACTCGACAAACAAGCGGCGCAGGTTCCTCACAACAACAACAACAGCAGGCCCGGCGAGCAGATGCAGCATTACCCAGAGTGCACCGTGGCATTTTCAACCGCTGCCCATTTCCCTTTTTCACAACCACAACAACAGAAAGTTCCAGGGCACAGGCAAGCATAAAAGCAGACGGGGGGATTACATTTCATGAAAAAAAATTGACTGCACTTTATTTAATGCCCTCACTTAACCGCCAGGCTCTATTTGTGTCTGTCAACCTCTTCAGTTCACAGAGGCAATCAGCCTCCCGGTGCCGGCGCCCAGAGCACTGCCAGGCTTCCACTGGGGATAATAACAGTGGCACTGAAACCTTTTATTAGCTGGCTTGGTCAAGAGCCCTCAGGAAAGGGCCTCTGCTATGACCAGACCCGGCTCCCACCGAGCACGTCTCCGACTTCATAGCACAACCTGACACTTCAATAAGAGACAAAAAGAGAGGAGACGGAATCAAAGCCAGGATCCTCGTCAAGGATATCTGATGCCGTCCGCAGTTCTGCAACAGGGTGAAAATAAATCCGAACATGTCGAGGCAATAAATCAAGCTAAAAAGCCGGTCTGGAGGGAGTGGGCGTGGCTTGGAGCGCACAGTTGGACAACACTAATGCAATTACAGGGATTTTCTGCTTGCTCAGAGGCTCGGTTCAAGGGCGGAGCGCAGGAAGCTTCGAGGCGAGCGGCACAAACTTAGCCGTTACTCAGGGTAACAGCCAAGCCTGATATTGCCACCTCACTGTCTGGAAAAGCTGTTGAGAAAATGCATACGGGATTACAGTGGCGTGGCTCCCAGATCAAGGGGGCTCTGACAGGCCCGGCCTGGATCAGACCGAGCTGAGCTGAAGAATTCATTTGTGAACAGCCAGGATGCACGTTCAGACCCAAGACTGCTTCCTACGACAGGAGTTCATCAAATTATGATACTACATTAATCAAGATGAATTTTAATTTTACCTTCCCACCAGCAGCTGAAAGGTCAAGGTCAGGTGCAACAACAAGCAGCTAAATAGGATTGAGTGTTTTGCTTGAGGACCTTTAACCTTGCTCACAATCTTCTCGCTCAGTCCGACGCCTCCTGCTGCTCCTTTTGATTCAGCAAGATTTTCTTTGTGTGTTATTTAGACAGCGCTTCTAAGTCACATCCAGAGCAGAACTCCTTATCAAACATGGCCTCTGCTGATCTGTCTCTTCTGGGGCTTTGGATCGCCCGGTGCCAACGGGCGCCCAGGCCTTGCCAAGAGTACAATGTGCAGGGGGGGGACTTGCCAAATGTAATCCAGCAATGGTGAAACACGCTCAAACAAATCCAACTGGCTGGGAGTTACAGGACTCTGTAACTACTTCATGTTGGAAAATGAACAGAAACCGAGGACATAAATGCTCCATAAAGTCGATGAAACACAGAAAAACACAGAAAACACTGCGTCATTTAACTTAAATAGGGTAGTTTGTCATGTTAACGGTTTTTATATTGCACCATAAAACTTGAAAAATATCCTGCCGATTCAGTTTTCCTGCGCTGTGAGGAAAATATTTAATCCCCTGTCCCGCTATAACGCAATTAAGTCGATTAACTGAAAGGTAAATCAACAGGAAGTTAATCAACAGCAGTGAAAATCTCCATCACAGTTCACTAAAGCCAAAGATGACGTCTTCAGTTTGATTTTGTGTCTGATCCCCTGAAAAAAAACCCTAAGAGATTCAGTTTATTCCACTAAATGACAACAAAAAATTGTTGTAAAATATTGTAAACTCAAGATCTTTGGGTTTGGGACTTTAAGACCTTTAAAGATGTTGCTTTGGGCTGTGAGAAACTAAATTTATTTATCATATTCAATAGACAAAAATCAGTTAATCAAGAAAATAACTGTCGGATCAATCAACAATGAAAACAATTGTTAGTTGCGCGGTTTATATTTGGCAGCAAAACAGTTTTCTGTTTTCTTGCCACCTTGCAAAAATGTAAACTTTGCACTCTACTATGAGGGAAACAACACCCACTCGTCTCACAACAGGTTGTTGGAGCCAGATTATTCACACTACGTCACATCTCACACAGACAGAAGCAGCCATTGGTTGTTGCTTACACAATGTGAAGTCCATCCGGTGTTTGTCATTTCCTCGCAGCAGCAAGTTGGCAAATCACCTCTCGCATCGTGTTCTAACCCCAAACTCCAGAGTTCGGCCAGGAAACCATCGGGGCAGGATGATGCCATCTGACCACCAGCGATCTGCCGTTTTTGGCAGCTCCGTCTCTGACTCACAGACTGTACTGATGGCACCGAGTCAGCCGCTCCGTCTTTATCTACGAGTGTGAGTTCACAAGCGACTGAGTGTTTAAGAGGCCAGTCTTAATCCTAAAATGGTGTGTGACCCTTTAATCTCCGAGGAACTGGCTGTCCAAGTGAGCGTATGCTGCGGGCAGATCAGACAGGTGTAGTTAAAAACAAACACCGCGGTCAGCTGATTATCTGAAAATCATCCCTCCTGAAATCACCAAGATCAACACCGCTGTTAACAGAAGAACAAGAAGAAGATGCTGCTGGAAGAAAATTAAACGCCGTCATTGACAATGTTTGGATCCCAGAGAGAGTCAGAAGATGATTTAGGAGCAGCTTGAGATGGTTTATGAAATCTGCTGATATAAAAAAAAAAATTCTGAAATATGGGATTAAAATACCTTTTCTCAGTAAAGACAAAACACTGAAACTAGAGCTTAAACAATCAGTTGAATCAATTAGTCAATGACAGAAAATTCAACACTAGAAATTATGGTTTTATATTACTTAATTGTTTTTTTCAATTAAGTCGTGCAGACAAACATAACTGCTGCTGGTTTATGCTCACAGGCAACATTTTTGGTTTGGTTCATTTATGAACCAGACCAGAGTCACAGGAAGTGCTCAGGGTGGATGGAAGACAAAAAACAGGACTGTGAGACACCAGAGACCAGAGTTCATATCCTGAGTCCTGTCCGTGGTTCGGCTGAGGCAACAAAAGCACTTCCTGGAAAAAAAGTATGAAGTAGCTGCTAATGAAAGCTGAACTTTTCCTCCTGCTGCAGCTCCTTTCAGTTTCACTCTGACCTGCTGTGTGCAGCATGAAATCAGATCACCGTTGCTCACAGAATGATGGAAAAGGCCGATTCCTGATGACTTCTTTATTAATACGACAGTAGTTTGTTTTGCTGCCCTCAGATTTCTGTGATCTGTAGTATTAAACTGCACTTGCTGTTCCCAACAATAACTACAGGGGTCGCCAAATCAGCCAGGACTGAAATTTTCAAGATTGTGTCTGTAAATTCAGAGAACAATCAGCAATACATATTAATTAGCATTTCACGTCTTATATTTCACGTCACTGCGGATGTTTTCTCTACTAAATCAAATCAAAATCTTTCTGCAAGATGGGATATTTTGGCAGGAAAACAACAACCTTAAAAGAAAACATAAAGTTCCAGTTTTAATCTGCATATCATCATTTTCCAAACTTCACCTACAGTATCAATGTTTTTTTTTTACCCAAAACAAGTGATGTCAAAATCCAAATCTCTGAGAACACCTTTACTAAAGGTTGAGACTTTGCTCTGTTGTAGGCAGAGTTTACGATCGCATGAAATATCCCCACGGATGCAGGAAGATAATCTGGGAGCAGTTTGAGATGAATCTGGAAAACTTCTGCTGATATAAAAAAGGATAATTTGTCGAATCTCCATGATGATTTTTTTTCTCTCAGGAAACAATACTGGAGACTCCTAATCAAGTATAATGACCATCACTATTTGGGACCAAAGTTCACCTACAGCTTCCATTTTTAACCAAAACAAGGAAGTCGAAACCTAAATCTCTTAGAATAACTGAAGTAAAGGCCGGGACTATGTTCTTTTAAAAGTCTAGACTTCATTTAAGTCAACGAGTGCGACTTGTTAAATGAAAAATGCAGCTTAATGTTCTACTGTATTGATTACAATGCGTTTGCACTTTCTTCCGCTGTCGCGAAGAACAAAGGCAGATTAATAACTGCACATAATTCCTTTCTGCATGAACACTGGCTCTGTCCTCTTGTTTTAGGGTAATTAAAGTGCAAAACTCCAACCTTGACATTAAAGCCTCAGAAAGCTCCATTGTGAATGCATGTACAGTAATAATAGGGGTTATGGCCCAGAGGTTCTCTGTGAGTGACGTGTAATTTTATGCCGCTGACCGTGACTGCAATTACAGAGTGGAACTTAATTTGTAGGCTGCCACATCACCTCTTTCATTTAACTCTGGGTGTCTTTTCTTTGTATTTTGTCCAAAAAGGGGTGAAGAGGGAAAAGACACAAAAAAAAAAGGCAGCCAAGAAAATGACCAGCAGAGTTCAAGCATCCTGAGCTGGCAGAGTGGGATGTGATTAAACCAGCCAGGATTATAGACTACCTGAACAACACGACCACTGACACAAGCAAAGCCTTAAGTCTTCCCAGATGTTGATAAGATTTCTTGTGCGAGTGAAGGCTCAGACCGCTGGCCCAGTTACTCCTACTACCAGGATTAATGCCAGATCTGGAGGGAGGTTATCGCCCTGTCTCACCACTGTGAATAAGCCAACCCTCGCACCAGCTTCTGCAGCAGTGTGTGTGTGTGTGTGTGTTTTTGCACAACAGATGTAGGTTACATTACCATGATAAAGAAGTCACACGCTTAAATGGTACCCGGTTGGCTCAAAGGGGTTTTAGAGAATGGACGGCGACAGAGAAGCTCGAGACAAAGACGGTCTTTTAGGTCATTCAGCCAGGAAACGGGTTCAAGCCAGAGTCAAACTGAAATTTGAATTCATTCATTCACCCATTTTAAATAGCTGAATTACATTAGTGTTAATATTGTAGTTTATTCTAATGCAGGAAACAGCAATAGAGGCTTTTCCACCATTTTCAGTTTGTTGATACTTTTATATTTCTTTTCACCATATTACAGATATTGTTGCTGTCAGAAACTCCCCTTATCTCTGACTCACATTCACAACTCAGACTTTAACAGCGTTTCTGGCTCCGTTGCTTGTTAATACTAAACAATGTGTTGTGAACCTGACAAGCTTCAGGCCTCTGGTGGGCGTTTGTCGTGGCGCCAGTCGATGACATCTGAGAGTCGGCTTTGCTCGAAGACGTGCCGTCAAAATCTGTGGGACGCTACTGATGGAGAATGTTGCTGGAAAATCCCACATCAGTTATTTACCGTAATTTAAGATGACACTTGTGACGACCCGGCATGCTCCGGCTTACACTCACTCATAAGCTACCTTACTAACATTGTTATGTTATTTTGAAACACACTCACATTCATTTTCAGTTCACTTTAACTAAGTATTAATACTGAAGTGCATTTTTTATTTTACATAAAACTTGCAATTATGTTTTTTTGGTTCCTGTTGAATATTGAATTTTGTATCTGGATTGACTCATGTTTAGCGTATTTATGAGTAAAACTTAACTTCTTAAAAAAGCACCATGAGTTTAAGTATCATTATTGTATGACGTATTAAACTATTACTAACTGGCCTGTCTCTGTACTGTGGGATTAAAAATGAAACTTTTCCTTTGCAGACAGGCTGAAAACTTTAAAACTGGATTCCCAAAGATCTCGTAAACTTCACACTCAACACAAAGGCACAAAGGGAAATCTGAGCGTGGGTTTGATGAACCTTTGAATATAAACCGGAGCCTCATTCAACATCCTGCCGGTGCCCTGCGTTTTCTCTCCAACTTTGGCGGGACACTTTGCTGTAACACAATCACATGGGACAACGGGGATTCAGAGAAGTGCTATTCGTCCCTGAAACTCTTTAAGAACTAGGACACTCACTGCATTCCCTATAGCTCTTCCAACACCTCCACACACACACACACACACCGGCTGTGTGTGTGTGTGTGTGTGTGTGTGTGTGTGTGTGTGTGTGTGTTCCTTAATTAATTGAAATCTCCTCTGCGTGTGTGTTTGTGTGCCTTCTGCTTGCCTGCGCCCGTATGAACCCGTCAGAAGAACTTGCTTGGCCGGCCTTGTTCTGCCATATGTGGTTAGGAGTAACAGCAGCATCACCGTTTGTTTGGATGAGAAGTGATGAAGAGTTCATCCTGAGCTGCTACGATGGAGGACAACAGCCGCAGCCTTTCCCAGCTCGAGCACGGCTCTTCACGGATGAACTCACCCCAATTAAAACACCAGCTAACAAAGGGGGAACCCGGCACGTCAGAGCTCTCTCTGCAGGCCTCTCGCACCAATTATAAACATGAACTAAGTAGCACAGTGCGAGTCAAACAGCTCTCGGTGTCGTGAACCATACCGGGGCAGGCTGTTGGGTTAGGAGACGCATCCTCTGTGCACCTAAACACATCATCAGACTCACACTGTGCTTCCTGTAGATCTCTGTAGACTCACAGTAAGAGCTGCTCTCCATATAGAAAACAGATGATACAGCGGAAAACAAACTGCATTATGAAACCACAATACAGCCTCAAGAAAGAAAAACCTGGCTTATTCAACAGGAGAGGAGGACGACAATACAAAGTCGTGCAAGTCTTCAGTCAACTATGATTCAAATTATTCAATCAGAGAAGCTTTGAAAGGAAAGTGTTTGCAACTTACAGACAGATGCATGAATCATTTTAAGGCACAAGCCTCCACTTTTGATGAGGATCCCTTAATTAAACTTGTGACCAAGATACAAACTGAACATCAGTTCAGTCAGAGCTCAAACATGTAGTACCTCAACATGTCTTTAGGATTTCTGTGCTACTGAATCTACTGCATATTGGCCCAGACGATTTATCAGCTGGACTCTTGTTTATTCATTCATTTGTTTACTTATTGATTTTTTTTTTTTTTATTCAAATGAATTTCAAATCAAATGAACAGTACTTAATTTACTTAAGTGTTTCCATCCACTTGCTTTAATGTAATAAAATCAACCTGAGTGAAAATGCCAAATATTTAGTTTCTACACTTGACTGAGGGGGAAAAGTTGGTGTGTGTAAAACAAAAATGCCACAAAGTGCATTAGAAACAGACTCGACAGACATGAAACATGCGACTTCACCAAAACTTCCAGCCCACTGAAATTTTGTTTACATTCCTCAAATAAATGAAATAAACATATTTCCATCACGATTTCCACATTTCTTTTGTTCATTTGATACATCATCTCATTGAGTCTTCTTCTTCTTCCATGGCTCAATGGCACCCAACTGTTGAACTATTCATCTTCACGAACAAACTCTAAATTTCTGCCTTGAATTTGCACGACATTTGCATAGAAACTTGGCGAGTGACAGTGTGTCTTGATAGAGATTTGTGGGATGAGAAGAAGAAACCAGAAGCAGCAGTTTTCAAAGGAGCAAATTTAAAACACAAACGGACCAGAAAGTAGAGACAAGCTGAGCAGATACATGAGTTCATCTAATGATCCATCATCACTTCATCCATCTACTCATCCTCTATCCTGAGACTCACAGAGGAGACAGGGAAACATCAAACAGCAATCTACTGTACAAGAACATATGTGTTGTTTGCACATGTACTTGTAAATGTCTCATATCATAGTACGAGCAACAAGTTGTCTACATAAGTTGAGAAGTCTATGATAAAGCCGGAGTAAACATCAGACTAACGTTCAGCTACTGTCAGGAAACAAGAATACTGGTGTCACTTAATTCAAAGTTACAGCTCATTTACTTCTGTCCACTTCTAGTTTACATCTCCTTCAATCAATCCGCAATTTGTACCATGTAATTACACTTTCGCTTTTTATTAAAACATAGCAGCGTCAATTCGAGTGTGAAATTATCTCCTGTCTCAGATAACAAAAAACAGGCTGAACGAGTCTGTGAAGTGACATGTTGTTGATGCAGGCTCTCGTTTCTTCACGTGGGCGTTGGGAGGATTGACAGGAAGCAAAGTGGCTTTAAATGAATGAAAACTCAACTTTGGCTCAATAAAATGAAGATAAAACACAAAGTGTGACAAAACCGAACTGAGATTGTTAACTGACGGACTGAGGAGGGAAGACGGAGAGAAATGATGCTTAATATCCTCAATTTCACCGAGACATCAACAGGATGAATCAATCTTTTCATGGATCAAAAGTTCAATTCAATGATGCTATTCTATAATTTATTGGTTCAATTGTGTGATTCCAATCGAGCTAAAGTCTTGTTTTACACATTAAGAGTTTGGTAAAGTAACAAGTGGAACACAGGCCAAAACATTTTGAATTTATTGTGTTTATGTGATTTGTATTTGTTTGGCATTTCATGATATTTCAACAGCATAATTTCACTTTTTTTTTGACTGATTGCAGAAAATATATAATTGACAGACTAATACATCATGAATTAGTTGAAGCCAAAACCAAACATGTACTTTTTCAAAGGCTCACATTAAAGAATAATACTATTTCTCAAGAAAGCCTTTATGAAAAATTCAACGAAATAAACAATTTAGTGTTTATTTAGTGATTTTGTTCAAAAACAAAAAGCAGCTGCACAAGAACTTTGCCTGAATAAAACAGAGGCTTAGTTTGCAAAACCATGGAAACATCAAACATCTGATGCCAATATTGGTACTTGCTGATTTCAACTTCTCAAATGTGAGGATGTTGTTTTTTTCTGTTTTACGTCACTGTAAACTGAATATTTTGAGGGTTTTTGAACTGTCGGTTGGATAAAACAAACTATTTGAAGACGTCACCTTAAACTCAGGGAAACTCCACCATTCATCATATTTCTCAATCAACAGACAATTAATTGTCAACAACTGATTAATTGAAGTTATTATCACGAAAATGTCATTTCCTGTTTGCAGCTTCTCACAGGTTGTCATCATAGTTAACTTAATATCTTTGGGTTTTAGACTGTTGTTCACACATAAACTACCTGAAGATGTCACCTTGAATTCCAGGAGCCCGATGGATATTTTTCACTGTCATTGAACATAAGACAAATAATATGTTGCGTGTCACATATGACCAACTCCACCTTCAGCTCTGTGTTGTTGACATCAACCTTTGTGAATGACTGAATTCAGCTGAAAAGAGAGAGAGCCACTGGTGAACTTTGCTAACTTTCTCCTCCTGTGCTGAAGCATCTTTAATCTGCTCACATCATGTCAACACCTCCTGCAGGATGTTGTGATCACAGCTGGATGTCCTGCATGTGTCTGCTTCCTCCAGCACAAATAAACACACCAACATGGACTGATGCACTCAAACACACGGGGCCCTGGCTTCTCCTTCATGTGCACCAGCACAAAAAAAAAAAAAAAAAAAAAAAACACAAATTGAGAGTCCAAGAAAAACAGTCGAGCATTGAGAAGATGTTGTCAAATGCTCTCAGCTCATTTTCACCTCACATCTGTCCAAACGCACAGGAGGCTTCAGCCACAACATCAGCTCCAATCCCATGTGTGTTTTTCCTGCTTGTCCTCTTTTCCCCTGTCATGCATATGAGAGAAAAACCCCCACTTA
Source organism: Holacanthus passer (assembly GCA_025331565.1). Taxonomy (NCBI): domain Eukaryota; kingdom Metazoa; phylum Chordata; class Actinopteri; family Pomacanthidae; genus Holacanthus; species Holacanthus passer. The sequence continues at coordinate 955,864 of JAFREQ010000126.1, read as the reverse complement.
CCTTCCACATCCAGGCCATTCTTATTCCTGCGCAGACAATGGAGGACCGCTGCTTCTCCTCAGATCACCATCCGCCGCCTCTCTTCACCGCACTTTCTTCACGCATGCACCGGCAGAGCTCAGCCAGATGCGGGGCTCATATTAGCGGGGCTCGGCTCCATAAATACCGGGGCTGACTGCACCGTTATTCGTCTCCTCTCTCGGCTCCCTTTTTTTTTTTTTTTTTCCACAGAGCTGCTGGGACCCGGAGCGACGCTGCGCCGCCACTGGCCGCCGCAGACGCACGGCTCCGCCCCTTCCAAGCCTGCGTCACGTGACCGACGCTCACTTCCGGGTTCTTACAGCATGTGTGTCTGCAGAGGAGTTTAGTGGGGTTTTTAAAGGATTTCCATGTAAACAAAAGAGGAAGAAAAGAGTTAGAATGAGTGACAACAATTATTGGTCAAGATATTTAAAACGTTAAAGAAGCTGAAGATTAAAAAGCTAAATTAATAGATGTAAACTTATTTCTGTCCATTATCTTTTCTGCTCATGTTCAGTTTTTGTTTGAGCTTGCATAATCAAAATGTAAAATATCCCACATTTGACTTTCTTCAAATTCTTGTTTACACACACTCTCGGACATGGTTAATATTATGACTATGGGTAAATATCATTCATTCATGTAAATGGGACAAAAAACACAAACACAAATTTGGTTTATAAACTATTTTCTTTATGAATACTAGCAGACAACCAGGACAAAAACTGTGTCAAGCTATGACTCAATTTCTTGTGTTTGGGCCAATTTTTATTTATTTAAGCTCATCACTGGTCTGTTTTGTTGATTGGGTCTTTATTTATAAAGGATTAATGATAGTTTTAGTTATTTACTTAACTTAAAGTCTTAAAGAACACAAGGGCTTGGACCCAAATGCAGACAGAAGCAGCTATCGTGCATTTCAATGAGATTTTATTCACACACAAAAATCGAAGGACTTACAGGATGGTCAATCGTCAAAAACAGTCCAAACAGGCAAACAAATCCAAAGAGTGAGGCAGGAATCAGAAACCCAAAAAAGAGGAGAGGTTCAAGAAAACTAAGCAAACACAGGGAATAAACACTGGACACCGAGAGAGAGGAGAGCACAGAGACTAAAGCCACTATGAGGGGAAGTTAACAAGGAACAGGTGAAACTGATCAGCTGATAACTGATGAGTAATCTCAAAGACAGGAAGAGAAGTTAAAAAACACACCTGAACAAAGACTCTTTCAACATAAAACAGGAAATAATAAGATTAAAACCCAAAACCATGACACTCCTAAAGTGTAAATGTATTTTGTTTAATTATATTTAATTATATATGATGAATTGTGCAAATATATCATCATTTGTAATTGATCCATTTGTTGTACGAACAAGTCACAGTGTAACAAGATCGACGTCCCAAAAGATGGCATTTTTAATTGGGTGAGACCATGATCTTAACTTAGAGAACAAGTTATTTCCTGGTACAAGATCTGTATATTGTTCTTAGCAATTATTGCATTATAATTTATGTTCATGTTGGAATAAGATCAATGTTACAAACAATAGTACTTTTTATCAAGTTTTTATCATATGGAGTTATTATTATATATAAAACATATACAGAGCTTCTGGGATCAAGATATTATTGTGGGGAAATGGTCACTTTCCAAAAAAAAAAAAAATGTCATCCTGCAAATGCAAAATCATGTAAGTCCAGGTTCGAGGCTGTCGAGGTTGTGTTCACACTGCAGCTGAGTTGGTCCCTGTTTCCCACAGATCTGATATTTTTAGTGCAACACACATTTTCAGATGCTGGGCCCTTGGGACCGGCAGGGCCCCCTGTCAGAAAGACAAGGGTCGTCAAGAAAATGAAGAATAATTTAATTTCACTGCTGTCTCGCTCCTCTGACTCCTGTAATGCAAGTGTCTTAGGATGCCTCACTGCTGCCATTTTTCTCCTCCTCTCTGTGAGATGCAGATCTGATGTGAGCTATTTGGTGCTTTGGGAATAGAAAACACTACAGAGTCAGAGTCAATAAAATCAAAAGTACAACAACAATAGAATGTGACAAATACATCGCTCCGTTCACCCTCGCTGCAATTTTATTATTCTGTCCTTACTGAATAAACCAACCATGTATTTTTATGTGAACATGCTGTTTTCTCATAGGTTTTACAATCTACATTCAGTCATTTTGTCATTATAATTTGCTTGCGTTGTGATTTTGTGTTATCTATTTTGCACACACAACATCTATTGCATCTTTGTCAGTCTTGGAGTTTTTCCTTATCCTAATCGAGGGTCTCAGATTGTAAAGTCCCCTGAGGTAAAGTGTGATTTGTGACCTTGTTATAGAAATGAAATTGGCTTGATATATACATGTAAGATATTAAACTCATATACTGTGCAATACTAATAACTATAATGAATGAAATAAGCTTTTCTTTAAAAGAAAATTAATTGCCAATATTTGAACCCAGAAATATGTTTAAATACTAATCGTTGTTCTGGTATTTCCAGAATCCCCAAAGACTCTTCTAACCATCTGGATTAAAATAGAAAGGATTTTTGATCTGTTTTCCAAGTTGTGCCTCTGTTTCCAAATGAAAACAAAGATGGCAGCTGGATAAACAGGTTAAAACTATTCAGTCTATGATTAAAATATACAGGAAAAACAGCAAAACAGCACAATATAGCACCAAACAACAGTGTCTTTAAATAACATTTTGGGTTTTTCACACATCATCAGTTAATTATCTTGTAAAGAAACTAATGGTTATCTCCGACCTGAATGTATGATAATACATACAGCACAACACAAAGAGGCTAATGAAAAGGATGCATTATCCCTGTAAAGCCCATTCATGTAAATATGGATGTTTTCATGCTGATAAAGTGAGGCTGTGTTCAGGTTCCTGTGCTTGCAGCGTGTCAGCCGTGTTTTTTATAAGGAGCCCTATCTAAGAATATTTATGTTATCTGCTCTGGTGGTGAGACAGCGAAGAAAGAGATAACCTCAGTCTGCAGATATGTTTTCTTCCAGCACAGAATTTTTCTGAATGCAAAAGTGTTGTGAACAAAATTGATGTCTTAGAAACCTTTTAAGGATCCTGATAGAAACTCTTTGAGATTATTTTCCTCCGAGAGTCGCATTGAGGTCTGAAACTTTCCTGAATTAAATCATGAAATACCCTCAAAAACAGTCATTATGAAATTAGAGCCAACAGATGTGATTGTGATCATGCTCCTATTTTCTGTATCTGATTTACCCTGTTCAGGATCACATGAGGACTGGAGGCTTCCTCAGCGTGACCTGGATCATGTTGCTGTCTGTCACACAGTGGGAAAAACACATTCACACCACCGGCAGCTCAGAGTATCCAGTCGGGCCTTTCTACATGTCTTTGGACTGTGGGAGGAAACCGGAGCAGTCGGAGGAAACGGGAGCCGACACAGTGAGAACATGTGAACACCACAGAGGAAGAGTCCAGCTGACAACATCAGCTGATTCTGCAGGACTAGTTTCCTCTGCGGGAGTAGATGTGTTTGCCAACCTACATTAGCTGAAGAAGTCTTAATGACTGGCTATTACTGTTTATGTGTTGAATTGTGTATTGCTCTTACATTAATCGTTTTTGTCAATGTTTACACAGTTTGAGTATTTAAAGCTGCAGGGAGGAGAAAAAGTACAATATTGATTCCAAACAAGTTGGGACACTGTGCAAAACACATAAAAACAGGATGTAATCATTTACAGAGTGTTCCAGTGTCCATGCATTAATCTCCTTTCTACAGTCCTGTGTTTGACAAAGTGTTGAACCTCTCTCCATCCTCGCTTGTGAACGGCTGAGTCTTTCCAGGATGAACCTTTCATACCCAATCATGATCCTATCACCTGTTACCAATGAACCTGTTTACCTGTGGAATGATCCAAACAGGTGTTTTTGGATCAGTCCACAACTTTCACAGTCTTTTGTTGCTCCTGTCCAACTTGTTTGAAACATGTTGCTGCCATCAAATTCAGAATAAGCAGATATTTACAAAAATCAATGAAGCTGATGAGATCAAACATTAAACATATATATGTTGTGTAGAACTTGTTTTTTTACACAGTGTCTCAACTTTTTTGGAATCAGGTTGTAAACACAGCAGATAGATTTAGAAGAAAAATAATTTTCTTGATTTGTAGAGGGACACTGTCAGTGAGTGCACCAGTCTTCAAAACCTGCATCACAACCTTTAAAACTATTACCTGTTGTAGTGTCTGGTCTTCTTCAGCTTTACTAATGTGGTTTGCAACTATTTAGTGGAATGTTTTCTCTAGTTCTACAAATGTGGCCTTCAGTTATTCTGTGGAATGTGAACTTTTGTTTTGCCTTAAATTGAGGGTTAAAGGTCAAGATAGGAGATAAGATAAGTAGATTCCCGTAGACTAGGTGTTACTTTTACAACTTTAGCAGATGTTCAACAAATGGTCTGGTTGTAAAAGGTGGGGTTTTGAGGGGTAAAGAAACCACATATAAGAATAGCAGTTTGGGCTGAAGGGGAGAGATCTCACAATTGGCACCAGAGACTCTCAGATTCGGCCGGTTTTTGACATTGTTCTTTTCTGTGTAATAAAGTCTTTTTATGCACAAGTGAAGACGTGTCATCGGTGGTCACTTCTTTTCATCACACACATCAAGAAACAACACTGTAAATTTTAATACCTGTCATAACATAAAATCTGATAGCTTGGTGTAAAGACTGATGTCTTAGTCGAATGATGGTTCGGGCACAACCTGCCACAAGATGCATCATTGTAGAGAAGCTCAAAGTTAAGTGGCTAAAATTCTACTTAAACTTTTCAAAATAAACAATTTTAAATTTCATTTCATGGTGTTTTTCAACCAAATGCAGTTAAAGTACTGAAAAGTGGGCTTCCTTCAGCTAAGGTCGCTTCTTCTTCTGGACGTTTCATGTCGTCCTCCTGTGTTGCTCTCTGTCGCTCTTTACTGTCAACTGCATGAAATAAAGGACGGTTACAGTCAGAGACCCTGATCTGTTGACTGTCCACAGTTAAACTGTTTAACTTGTCTGAATGCAGAAGGACACGTGTGAAAGGATGTTTTCACCTTGTTAAAAACAGCTTTCATCACATGAGGGAAAAAGGTTTGAATTAATGGTAAAAGCCCATTTAAAGAGACCAAGGACGCGAACACAAGGTGTGTCCACACGACCAGGCGGCGCGTTTCGAGCGAACCTTCTTTGATAGAATATATTTTAGAAATGACTCAGTTTATGACATTGGGGGTTTTTTGTATGTTTTTAGACAAGCAGTTAAAATGATGAGGAAAAGCGACAGTAACCCGGCGAACGTCCTGTCTGTCTTCTCCATCATGTCATTCAGATGCTGCCTTTGTGTCTTTCCTGCCTGTACGGGAGCCTGTAATTGAGTTCAGCTGCAGTCTGCCTTCCTGCCAGATGACATGACACCTCCAGTAAATAGAAATTCTCCAAGATGTCAGTCTTGTTTGCAAATGAAAGGAACCAATATGAGTTTTTTCTTTTTTTTCCTAACGCAGAATATATTTGATGTACACCAGCTGTAATTATCGGGACACGAACAAGCCTGAATGCTCGTAGGCACAAACACACACACACACACATATGAGCAGGTAAGCACAGGCCGCTGGCACACCTCGCTTCTTTTGATTAGCTGTCGGCACATTGATTAAACTTCTCGCCAGGTGTGAAGCAGGTCCTCCCTCCAAATCAATACCTCTATCAGGGTTATCACCAAATCTCCCTCTTTCTCTCTCCTCTTTTAAAAGCTTTTCAAGCAGAGCATGAAAAAAGTAATCCTCAAACTCTTAATCACGGATTAAATTCTCAGGAGAGCGCACCTGGCTCGAAGAGAGAAAGTCAAGGTCATCTGCAGAACGTGCATGTGAAATTACCTCTGGATGATTAAGAGACTGTGGATGAAACCCCGTCACCTTTTATGGATGTTATAAGGAGCTTTCAGGCTCAGGAAGGTCCGCAAGGTGAAACTATGTTTTTTTTAGTCTTAGTCTCAAATGGCTGTGGACATCAGATCTAGTGACAGGAAGGTTTATCCTCCATCGAGCAGCACATGAGAACATTGTGAAGTTTACATCCGACACCCATCCGGAAACAAAGCTGCGTCCCAGTTACATGACAACTGTGTACTATATTCACTGTACACTGGCTGTACACAGCTTTACAATTAGTGTATGATTTGCACATTTAATTCTTCAAACAGAAATATTTTACATAACTTATAATGCATTTTTTATTTACATTTTTTAATTATTTGGATAATTCTTGACTTTTGCAGGACTTTTTTCGTCTTCTTTTCCCTTATTATGTTTATTGTGACCGTTATGCACCAAGACAAATTGTCTTGTATGTGAATACTTGGCAATAAATTGATTTCTGATTCTGATCAAATTGACAAACCTTAATGTTTCATATTAACAGGAAATGATACAGTAAATGCTGATCAATCAGTCTGCAACTTTGGAGGGTCTCTAACAATTCCACTTTAATATTTTGGTTTGTTTGTGTTCACGAAGCTGTTTCACCATTCTGCACAATATGTTCTCATTTCCTGCAGCTTTTAGCAGCTCCTCAGATTCTGTGGTCGGTGTCCATGGGAAAATATTTTGTTTTTACTATCACATGATTTATCTCTCGTCCGTCATCATCATCAAATATGTGGTAATGTTCACAGTGGAGATACTTCAGGTACAGACTTTCTCTCTCTGAGCTGTTGTCTAAAAATACTGGACACCAGGCCGTGAAGCTCTGGTTTCAGGTTCAGAGTACCTGGGTTCACTTTGCTTGATGAGAGTGGTCATCGTCGGTCTGGTTCCCAGGCTTTCGTCCAGTAAGAGGATGCCTGAGCGGTGATGCCCTCGCTGCTCCCTGAAACCTTCCTCCTCTGCTGACAGATGCTCACACAAAGACGCCGGTGGAGGTTCCCAGCTGACGGAGGCTCTTCACAGTCTGTCAGTCTGGACGGGAGACAGAGTGTGAATGAGGCTGGTCCACAGTGGGAGACAAAGACGTGGAAAGAGAGGGATGGAGTTTTTTTTCATTGTCTCAAACATTAGTGGAAAACCAAAGTTAGAGAAGAGGAGACATGTTTCTTTTTCTTGCACATTGAGCAGCTACTGTATTAATAATAAAAATGGCAAACTTTGCTTTCCTCACTTCACAAACTACACTTACAGATGTATTAATGGCATCATGTGTTGTTGTGCTGTGGAAGAGTTTTTCATTTTTCATATTATAAGACAAAACTGCGCTTGCTGTTACAACAAAAATGGAAAGACATTTGTTTTTGCTCCCATTTTTCACAAGTTGAAGTAAAAGATCTAAGACTTTTTCTGTGCTTACCAAAGGCTTTTTTCTCTCAAAGTTGGAGCACAAATTGGTTAAAATCCGTGTTAGTGAGCACTTCTTCTTTGCAGGTGTGGCATATCAGAGAGGCTGATTAAACGGCATGATTATTGCACAGGTGTTGCCTTGAGCTGGTCAAAATAAAAGGCCACTATATCTAGATTTTTGTCACCCTGATTCTCCATAATGTGATTTTAGTCTGTCGGTTTATTCTGCACACACAGCAGGACAGAATTGTTTTCTCTCTTGCAATGATTGAATCTAGGGTTTCCCCTCAGAAACTGATGAAGTGGTGGCACCAAAACACTGTTGGCATTCAAAATGTTAGGGTCTTAATGTAGGCGCTGAACTAGACGTACTGGTCATATCCACGACCCACAAAAACACAGTTCCTTGTGACTGCACAACTTGACTGAGGATCATCAAATTTTTAAGTTTTTTTCAGCATAAAAGTAATAAAGCTCAATGTTTTTTGTCATTACTGAGATTCAGAATGTCCCATTGACATTTGCTCAGTCTTTTGGATGAGGACAGAAACCAGTTTACAGAGAGCACAATCACAATCAAACAACGGTCAAGTTGAATTTTGGCATTATGGTAAGTTACTTTGCTTGCTCTGCTGCAGGTGTGACCCCAGAAAACTTGTCCATGTTTCAATAATGTGTCTCACTGGTGGATGTTGAATCAATGCGCCAGGCCCTTGTCCTTCAACCCAGCTGGCAGGAAGTCGAGGAAAAGAAAGATCTCATCGATTGGCTGGAGCAGCCGTCCCTGGAAGGTGAAAACAGTGGTCACTCCTAAAGCTATGAACTAGAAAGTTTGTGCTCCTGTTTGGCTGAATGTTTTATAATGTTTATGTGTACCATAACCATGAGGAGAAACAGCGAGGAGCTGAAGTGCACTGATGCCTTTAAACCTACACAGATACAATGAAATCACACCTCTGGTTCTGTAACTACCAGCCAAGCACACCCAGACCACCAGTGATGGACGTGCATGTTTGACCACTTCTTCTTTTCTCTTGCAGCTGATTTGAGATTCAGATCGTTTTATAAATATCTATGAAAAACCAAAATGCGATCGGGCGGTCAAACAAAAGACATCATGTCAGTCATTAATTAACATAGTAAATAACAGCACACACTGAAATCAACATGTCCCTGATAATAACCACAAACTGGGTGAAAAGTTGAACACGAACCTCTTGTGCATACTTTTTAAAAGCACTTCCCTTTTCCAGCAAAGTCATGAGTCATCTCTACATTCACATACAACACTGCAGTGGTTTAATTAAACATTTATTAAGTGATTGTCTGCTGCGCCTGTGGTTCAGCAGCATTTGGCTGCAGCCCCTGTGGTCTGGACTAATCCTCAGTATTTTGTGCTGAGAGATAACAAGAGGGTGACGGGACTGAGAGAAGGAGAGGGAGGAAAAATGGCTGCGGCTTCTCTGCAACAAACGAGACAGAGAGGTGAACGTTACGATGCATCCAGCTGTCTTTCCGCTTCTTTTTGGTTTCCTCTCTTCCTCCTTCTATCTCTCATTCACACTTTTCATTTTCTCCTCTCTCCCACCTTCTGTCTTTCTCTTCATCTCTCTCTTCCTCACTAATGAGAGCCGGTGGGGTTTCTCAGTAGCCTAACAACCAGCATGTTTGTCTCTGCCCAGACACCAGGGGCCCACAGCTTACTGCTCCCCCATCGACTAAGTAAATAGACAAATAAATACGGAACTCGCAGGGCTGCCAGAGCTGCACTGAGAATATCACATGATGAAAAATGCATGGAGCAGGGACAGGGCCGGAGGGTTGTCGACCCCCCCGACCACAGTCAGAAGGTGATAGGAAGTTGGCTAGTTATTATCATGGATGGATTATAACAGGCCCCCAGGGTGCAGGCTCCAGGACCCCTGAACCAGAGCCACTGTGCAAAGTGATTGTTAACATTTTTAGCCAATAAAACCACTACAAAGATACAGAAAATGACTACAAAGGGATGCAAAACCATGAGAAAGATTTCAAATTCAGTTTTATTTATATAGCGCCAAATCGCAACAGAAGTTATCTCAGGGCACTTTTCATATAGAGCAGGTCTAGACTGAACTCTTTGTAATAATTATTTACAGAGACCCAACAATTTTCATCATGAGCAAGGACATGGCGACAGTGATGAGGAAAAACTTCACATGGGCAGCCACCTGTAAAGTAATAATAATAATAATAATAAGAAGAAGATGAATAGAGACACAAAATCACCAAAGACAGACAAATTACAAAGGGAAGCAAAACCGAGAGAATCAACACTATAGGAAGAGATAGAAAACAACCACAAAGAATTCATTCTTACCACCCACCCCCCACTCCTATTCCTAGTCTAAACCCAGTCCTGAGGAGGAATCCAGAAGTGCATCAGAATATTAAACCAAAGCACATCTCTCACTATCATGATGCAGTAATTAGTGCATGGAGATAATAGTGCTCCACGTAGTTGGCGTTATCACTTCATCATTTGTCTGACATTTTCTGAAAGCCATTGTTAGAAATGGTTCCAGGTAGCGTCATTTTCTTATCAGGCTATATGTTGCAGGGGTCTTTATCTGTATTGCATGGAGGGAAAACAGGTAGGAGAGAATTACCTGCCTCTAATTACTCAGGCAGAGTAAATCAATCTGCCACTGCTCTGAAACATAATATCTCATACAGTATGACTGGTGGCATTTCTGTGGTGCCAGCATTATTACTACAGCCTCCCTGGAATTAATCAGTATGGATGTGATGCACATGAGGAAAGTATAGGCTAGTGAGTAACTCACAGTTAGACTTTCCAGAAAGCTTTTTACATCAATTTCCATCTCACTATATTGTTTTTATATATGAGACATTGATTTCAGAGACGTAAAACCTGCAATTAAATTTTTTTGCTTGCAATCACATCACTAACAACCCATAATCTGAGCCATTTCTTACCAGGATCCTTGGTGCGACATTAACATATAGTTTATGTCAATTTAAATACATTTTGAATAGTAAGACTGCCATCTAGTGGCAGCTACTCAAACCGGCCACAGAGGAAAATATTATTGGATTTTGAAGAAGGAATCCTTCATGTGAAAATACTTTTTACATTATATATTTAGATATCAGATATTTATATCCCTATACACAGTTATAAATCATACATGTATATATAATTAATAAAAAAAACATTTATAGTTTACTGGTAAAGAATTGCATCTAAGTCAATAAGCCTCAATAACTAATTACGGTTTACATTTACATTGCAGACAATACATGTTTACATCTTGTAAGCACAGTTTGAATCCTGTTGGGACTTTCTCAAAGGCTTTTCCAAAAAGCTGCTTCTTTGAAACATACAGTGTTCACCATCATGTTACCAACACACACAAAACTGACAAGCCAATAAATAATGTAATTGCAAAGAAATCCTAGAAGCAAATGCATGCAGCAAACAAACAGCTCGACTGACTACATTATCCAGCTGGGAAACTTTCATCCTGTAGAAAAGAAGATTAATCCTCGATCTCAGCGGGAGTGATCTGCTGATCTACTGGGACAAAAATGGATTAGAACAGTTCACTAACACACAGAGAGACATGAACAGCTGTGTATTAAAAAGACATTCAAGTGTTTGTAAAATGCTCCTTAAAGTCATTTAGTGCAAAAACAAACTGAATCACAGTTGAAGGGAAACATTTATTGCCGACAAAGATAACAAATAAGTTACATTATTATACACAGTTGTGCAACAGTGAGCGGCTCTTTGGATCAGAGCTGCTCCCCAACAACACAAAGACGAGATCTTTAGTTTAACAAGTCGCTTTTAAAATTTTAATCATCTTTAAGCAGCACAACTCCTTGAGAACTGTGATTTAAAGCCTACGGTCACAATATAGGTTTTTTGTTTGCATCACTTTTGCATAACAATGTCAAAATTAATACATTTATCAGTTATGAGTTATTTAAATTGGGTACAGCCTCAGAACTAATAGGTTCAACATGGGATTTATTTACCGTCTGTAACAATGTGTAAAATGTGACAACAGCAACATAAAGATCAGTTATTCCTGAAAGAAAAGACACTTGAGACTCAATCATAAGACATGATGTTACACAGTGTTTCTGCCCACAGCTGCATAACAAAGCTGGACTGAGCAACATGGATTTAAATAAATAGTGTAGCTGAGACTGTGGATAAGACGTTGAATATACTTGGCAAGAGACAACGACACTGCCATGTGTTTTACCTCTGGGTGTCTCCAGTAATACCATGCATAATACCACCCCTTCCTCAAATTCCTGCCTGAAACATTGTCTGTCCGTACTGTAAACTGACGTTATTTTAATGCAGACACATAGATAAAACAAGTTTTGTTTGCAACAAGTCCCGTGTTGCATCTCCAGTTGTTAGGCCAATTAGAACAGTGGTGGTACGCTGGCTTGAGAGTAAACAGGAAGAGCATAGTTTGGCCTTCATGTGCTCTTCCTTTTCAAATGCTCAGTTAAGAAATTATTATATTTGAAACAGTCGGTGCATGAAAAAGGCAAAACACTCCAACGAACATAGAAAAACAATGAGATGTATTGTCTTTAAATCAAACAAATGACAATCAAGTGTCTTATGTCACAGAGCACACTTGATCATGCATGTCTGTTCCACACCATTGTTCTGTTTCAAGCTCAAGTGCCCAAATCTGTCAAGTTATACACACATGAACAAGCAGAGCCAATCAATGCCTCTGTCTAATGAGTTACAGTCATAACTTCCTTGGCTAGTTGACAACTAAACAGGTGATGAGAGCAAGGAAGAGGCCAGAAACTGACTTCCACAACAGTTTCCTGTGCCAACACTTACATGTTTTCCTTCAGACAAACTGACATTGTGAGTAAGTCAAAAAGTTAAGGAATGTTGTTTAATGATTTCTGGGTTTTAGCAACGATGGTTACACTTTAAAACACCCCGAGCCGTTCTCTTGCAACATAAGTGACTTGCTAACATAATGAGTGGTTGAGGGTTTCAAGACAGAAAGGCTCAGAGGAATCAAGTCACTCTATTTGTCCTTAGTGAGCTGAGACCAAAGCCTGCATCTAAAATGTGTCTGTAGACTTCAGCTAACACTAAAGTGTGTTGTGGTCCTCTCTCTGCTCCCAACATCCAGCCTCTGCAGTCGGGCTGTGGCTGAATGGTGTTCAGCAGGGCAGTGGGGTCTGTGTGTGTGGTGGGATGATGGGTTAGCTGAGGAGGTCAGGCTGCAGGCCGACCCTCTGCAGGACGTCCTCGGGCATGCACAGAACCGGATTCACCGGCTTGATCTGTTCCTCTCCAAGAAGGGAGAGACCTGCAACTCCGAACAGAGTGTGGAAAGGATCCACCTGCAGAGAAGGAGGGAGAGTTAATGACAATGAAGATGTGCATCATAGAGAAGACATCAAAATCAAGGAATGTTGGCTCAAATGGTGGGGGAAGTGGACTGAAAGCAGCAGAGATGTGTTTATTAAAACAGGTGTCCTCACTTACTTCTTCATAAGCTCAGAAACACTGTAAAGAGTTTATACAACTACAACTACAATTTTCCAGACCTACCAGGACCTAAAAGGTTCCCTGTGTATCTACAACAAGATAACTTTTAACTCATACAGAGACAGAGACATGGAGGTGCCGACAGTCTTGCATAAGATGAGACAGGATTTGGGGTAAAGATACTCTTCCCCTTTCCATCGCAACATGCAACATGGAGTTAGTTGTGTTTGACATCTCACCATGTCTCCTGGTCTATCAGCAAAACCTCCCGTCTCCTCGTCTTGACAGGCCAGAATAAAGGTTCGCAACTTGGCCTTGTCGATCCAGTGGATCCTCCCGATGATTTTCAGTGACGCCAAAACCCACCACGAGTAGCACACATCTGGAAGCTGAATGAACCAGAGCTGGGTCAGTATATATTAATTAACACATCTAATTAATTAATTGCTAATACAGAAGAAATAAGAATAATCAGAGCAGCAGCATCTGGAAAGCACAAACCTTCTCCGGTCGTCCATTGAGGCCTCCGGACGGCAGCTGCCTCTCACAGAGCCACCAGCCCAGCAGGTCAGCATTCACCTGGTGCAGCTGACCAGTGAGCGACAGGAAGCCAGTGCAGCAGTAAATCTGAGGGACAGAAGGGAAAAGACAAGAAGGATTTTAACACATGTCACTGTTCAAGATAGTGTGTAAATGTGACCTGCCACCTTCCAGAGTGAGAACATTTCATCCTGTTAGTTTTGGGGATTGACAGTCTCTCAGTTATGAGTCAGGCGGCCTCTCACATGAGCAGCTGCAACCTCACATTTGTGATGTATGAATAAGAGTTTAACTTTCATACGAGAGGAACTAGAAATTTAACACCTACATATTTTCAGCTTTAGTTTAAGTTTAAACTCCAGATATAAAAGTAGAAAAAATGTGAACGTCCCACAGGGATTGTCTTAAACTATATGAGTACATCAGTGGACTCACCTGCCCAGCATGAGACTCTGAACCAGGTCTGCAGCCAAAACCTCCATCAAAGTTCATACAGGACAAGACGAATTCTACAGCTTTGTCAACATTTATTGTGTCCATCTTGCCCTTGATAGGAGAAGAGGACAGAGAGTCATCTTCAAATATTATAAAAATTATTGTTAAATGTTGAGTAAAGACAAAAACTGAACTGAAAATCTGTACATGATATACATACCAATAATGCAAGTGTAGCAACTGCACAGAAGGAAAATCTTGTGTCTATTTCTCCTGTAAAGACAAAGAACTGTAATTATAATAACACAACATTACATTACACGAAAACTACTATACTTTTTTATTGGGGTTTCAACTACACGGCCAATATGACAACAGGTATTTAGGTTTTTCCAATATTTGTACAAATATAAGAAGTACATACAAATGTTTCTTGAGACAACATAAATCAGAGTAAATCTTTCTCACCCCATTTGTCCCCTGCAAATGAGCCATCTTCCTGCTGCAGCCCTTTGATGTATTCCACCACTTTGTCCACATCAATCGCATCCACATTGTCATACAAGCACAGGATCTGAAGAAGAGTTATTCAAAAAGTACAGTCATCAAAAACCCAGAAACAAACAAAGGGTTTCAGAGGAATCAAGCTCATTTATGTTTACAAGCCTGATGCTAACAGACAAATTGAGAGAGATTTGCTGAGAGTTGAATAAAAATTCCACTTAAACCACAAAGATCCTTCATGAGTAAAAAACTTCTGAAAAACTGCAGAAAATGTCACTAAGAGATTCCAAAGCAAAGTATGTGTTTCATCCAGGATCAAAACATTTTAAATACATTTACACTTCTGCCCTCTACAGTCTCCGCCTGTCTCATCAAACTCAAGTCACAGCAAAGCATCGTCTTTCTAGTTCAATTCCAAGAGTAAGTCTGTCAGATGACATGCTGACTGTCTTGGAGTCACCTGGACGGCGCTGAGGGTGTAGAGCAGGTGGGGGTCGTGTCCGATGCTGGCGCTGATGCCTCCACACTCGTGCTGACAGGCTTTGATGAAGTCTATGATCTCCTGTCGGTTCATCCGGGGCAGCTGGGCCATCAGGTCCATCACGGTCAGGCCCCAGTAGATTCCACTCATCCTCAGGTATTCTGACAGCGTGTACTCCTGCACCAACACAAACATGGACATGAATGAACAGGAGACCAGGACCTGGTTACTGCACTGCCCATACAAAAGGTTTCCTCTTTGTTCATCCATTAAAGAATAAATGAATGTGTGGACTTTGCAGAAAAACACATAAAAACCTCCTTTACTCACATAGTCATCCTTCTTGGAGCCGTAGGCAGCGATGTAATCTGCATGTTTGTCCAGCAGCAGCGTGTTGGGAGCATCAGGCTTAATGATGACATCTTTCACTTGGGTACCCTGACATTGAACACACCACAACATTTAGAACATGACACAAATTCTGACTGACCTTGAGTCAAGATGATAAAATTATAACCTTCATCCTTTCGTTGTCAAACCTGACGCTGACTCAACTCATATTTTACAGCCAAATGACCGAACATTAAGTTGTTGACATCAACGAGCTACATGCTAACACTGATGCTAGCTACATTTGTCGCCACATTACTGACTTATTTTACATATTAGCGGTTGAAGTGAAACCACATATGGAGCAAATGAAGCCACTTGGACATTTCCATCCACTTCGGCTATAATGTTATCTTAAACTACGCTGATTATTTATAACATTTACAACATGACACCGGTTACCATTCTGAAAATTTTCGCATGGTCAGGTTTCTTCTTTCTCTTCTGTTTTGAAGGCGGTTGTTATTTTTAGGTGCATTACCGCCACCTACTGCTTCGGAGTGTGAATCACAGGCTAAATCCTAAAATAAGATGAGATAAGATAAACCTTTATTCGTCCCACTGTGGGGAAATTTGCAAAAAAAAAAATTCCTGTTCTGTTTTTTGCTCAGGTGGGGAATTAAGTGATTTTACTTTTATTATTATTATTATTATTTGTTAATTTATTTTTATTTATTTTTAGCAAAGTAGCTGCAGAAGCTCCATCCATCTAATTGACAGCAGCTGTCTGTATCTGGTTTTGGATTGATCCTGCAACAAGACAAACTATAATGCATTTAAATAACAACTACACTTTAGAAACAAAATCAAAAAACCTCAACCCCCGACTACCAATATTTACAAGCAACTACAGAAAAACAAACCCATAGTGGCTTATAATAAACAGACCTGGTACTTGTGATGTGTTTATGTCTTCTTCTTCTATTGAGACTGTCTGTGCAGACTGTGTGTTGCATGCACAATGATCTATGGGTAAAATGCATGTGGAGCACACATAAACTGACACTGGTTTTCCAGCAGCACTTGAATCAGAACAGAAGCTATTTTTGGTCAGTGACCTCAAGCCACGTCTACCACAGATGCCCCAGAAGGTTTGGAAAAAAACATAGCTAAAGTAACCAAGACAAAAGATGACCATGTTTATCAGAGGGTTTTTGTCCAAAGTATGAAGACAGAATTATATCTAATCTCTCAGAGGGAGCACACAGAACAACTACAGTTTCTAGGGATGTAATGATAATGTTTACACAATTTAACACTTCACTTAAAAACATATTTGGGATGCTGTGAAATATTTAAGTTGACTATCATATATTAAAAAATCAATGTTATACCGCTGTAATTAATCCTTTGATGGACTGTGTGATTTGTCCTGTCAGAGAGGAACACTATTTTCCAGAAATCCAGCTTGGAATTTCCCTTGGAATTTTATTGAACTTCAAGAAAAACAGAAAATATCTTTTAATTTGCATTATTAATGTCCATGAAATCACAGAAACCACGATCAGTTCCAGATTGGATGGAATAATTTAATACATGGACGACATATAGACTTTGCGTCAGATGCATTCACCATTATGTCATGAACATTGTCAAAAAGCACAGTGTTACAGTGACAGCTGAACCACAGCCATCAGATGACCCCATACTTTCTGCAGACATTAGTATGAAGCTGGTGCCTCTTATATATTGGATATTAGGTAGTAATGTCTAAGTAACAGCAGTTGTTAAGGATCTAATTTGCTGAATCAAAAAAAACCATTTTCAGACAGCACGCATTATTACAGTTCTTAAATCATTAGACACATTTGTATTTCTAATGCATTCTGAGAAGAAATGGAGTTGAACAGATCAAAATGAAATTGCTTCTATGATATGAACTCTGCATTGCATTCACAAAGCTTGAATTATTTTTTAAGCTTGACTATTTTGAACAAGTGCAGAAGCCAAACACTACAAGTGCGTCACTTTTGGGAAGATGTCAGGGCAGAATAAGGCAGGAGCACAATTTTTTGAGAAAAATAATCACCATCTTTGACAGACACACTAAGGCTGAAGGTCAGTCTGGACCTGCTCCTCCTCCCCAAAATGACACAATCTGGCCTTACAACAAATAAACTTGATGGTGTGTGTTTTGGTTTCTCCTGTCAACATATAAAGTCAAAGAAGTCCCAGGTGAACCAGGTTAATGGTTAATAAATCAACTATTTTTTACATCATATCCAGACTGCTATCAAAAGCAGTGGAGTTTGTACCTGGCTGCTATTATTTACAACCCTCAGAAACTGGAGCCTGGCAGGACACGGTCACATGATCTTCCGCCTAAATGTGGTGATTCTCATCATCTCATTGAATCACAAAATAAGGCCACAGTTCTGAAATGCATTTGGAAAACCCTTTAAAAAGTGACAGATCTTGTTGATGGGTTTTGATGTTCTCTGGTTAGAAAAGTGCTGTTTACCAATTCTGGGTCTGGTACAGTCAGAAAAAGCAAGGCAGAATGAAATGGTGTTGAGGCAAACAATGTTATACAACTACATCCTGAGTTTAAGCAACCAGATCTATTTTCAGGAACATGTGTTTTTATAGAAAAGTTACAAAGTACATTTGAATGAGGACAAGTCAGGTGTGCAGAGCTCATTTCTTGAATCTTCCCAGGTGTTCTCTGGCGATAATGAGTCTTTGGATTTGAGCTGTGCCTTCGTAGATCTACAAAGGAAATCAGAAAGTTAAAATGAAGTCTTGCCAAATATCTCTGCCATCAGTGATTGTGTCACCCACCTGGTAGATCTTGGCATCCCTCATCAGCTTCTCTACCGGGTATTCGCTGTTGAAGCCGTTCCCTCCAAACACCTGAACAGCATCAGTGGCCACCTGATTGGCGATGTCTCCAGCGAATGCCTTGGCGATGGAGGCATAGTAGGTGTTTCTGCGGCCCTGGTCCACTTCCCAGGCGGACCGCTGGTAGGCCATCCTGGCCAGCTCCACCTTCATTGCCATCTCAGCCAGGAGGAAGGACACGGCCTGGTGCTGTGAAGCAGGAGGAGACAGATTGTTGATCCTGGACTCATCTTTGCACTTTTAACACCATAAAGCTGTGTTGTCACCTACAGTTATGACAGCTACAGTTTTGCCATTTACTAACTCAAACGTGCTTTTCTGCTGATGACCTGTAAAAACATGAAGTGCACAAACCTCAGCAATAACTTTGCCAAAGGTCTTCCTCTCCAATGCATAATTGGTAGCTTCCTCAAGTGCCCTCTGAGCCAGGCCTGTTGCTCCTGCTGCCACCTGAATTGTATTAATTGCATTAGTAAACATGTTCAAACACAAATCATCAGTGACAAATACAATTAAACATGGGCATTTCATTTACAATGCTCAAAAGCGTGAATGTCAGATATTGGGAGATGAAAGTAAAACTTTTATTTGATGATGTATTTGATGCTATGTAGCCAGTAGAAAAACATGAGTTAATAGGGGTCGATTTATTAGTGCTGATAAGGAACAAGTGGCATTTATACGATGTATTACGGATGTTCAGTTCAATTCAGTTACAGTTAGAAGACTCACTGGTGGCCTTGTGTTGTCGAAGGCACCCATGGCAATTTTGAAGCCAGATCCCTCTGAGATCAGGACGTTCTCCTTCGGTATCCTCACATCCTCAAAGGTGATGCCTCTGGTATCAGAGCACCTCTGGCCCATGTTCATCTCCTACAAGCATAACAACACAAGGACATGTTATCTTGTGGAGTGATTGTCACAGTGTCAAATTATTGGGCGTGTCAATTATGTGAAACAGCCACTTTGAAAACCGCATTTCTTTCTTGGTCTACTGGGACTGTAGAAATAGTTTGTGGCTCTCAGCTTTGAAGTTAATTCTTCTCTTACAAACTAAATTTCCAGCCCTTATACAATGTTTCTAACTCCAACAAAATAGTGGTCTTAATATAAAACCAGTTCATGAGTTAGAAAAAAAAAAAAAAATTCAGCCTCATCTTACCTTCCTTCCTATTTGAACTCCTGGAGTGTCAGCTTCCACAATGAAGCCAGTAAAAGCTTTGCTGGCTGGACATTTAGGATCTTGGTTAGTGCGAGCCAGGAGGAAGTACCTAGGAATATGAAAGGTGTATAAACATTTAAATAACCTTCAGAACAGACAGATGTTCGTGTATTCAACACTTTTAGGGATATAGAAATATAAACACACTCAGTTGTCAGTTTATTAGCTACGCTGAGCTAAAACTAATGCAGTCTAACACTTCATGAGGGTTAAAATATTCATTTTATGATGAAACAGTTTTACAGACAAGTTAATTCAACTGCAGCCTCTAAATGATCATGAAGTTTAATCAATATAAACTGGCATCTGAGTGTATATTCTTAGTGTACAGTGAGAGTAGTGCTAGTTGAGTACACACCAGTTAGCTTTCCCACCATTGGTGATCCACATCTTCTGCCCGTTAACAACATACTCATCACCCATCTTCACAGCTCGGGTTTTGACGCCAGCGACATCAGAGCCCGCCCCCGGCTCAGTGACACAGTACGCCTGGCAAAAACACATCATACAGTATTTCACATTGTCTGATCTGTTGCAAGACAGAGCAATACCTTTTTTCACTGTTGATACTGTTGCCAGCACACAGTATCTTAGTAGTGCTGTGGCATGTCACGGCTTGTGTTCCTCCCTTGTTGTTGTGTTGAAAATAAAACTTGTAGAGCGAGATAATCTCGATGTCAGCAGCACAGCACTGACAAAACTATTTTATCAACATGTTAAGTGACTGTTAGGAAAGTTTAAAGGGGCTGCAACTTTTCAACTTCAAGCGCTTTCCTATTAGTTACAGGACAATTTACAACTTCATTATTCTTATACGTCAAAGTAACCAGTAACAGTAACATTTAATAAATGTGAAGCATAAAATTTCCCTCTGCAATGTTGTGTGGTAAAAGTATTAAGCAGCATACGTCGGATATACTCAAGTACTTCAAATTGTACTTTAATACAGCTCTTGAGTTATTTGTCACCACTGTACTTTAAAAACATGACATCACTGGATGCAGAGTAGTTGTTTAAAATATAGAATGCGCCTCATAAATTTAGTTATGAAAAAAATAAACTTGACAAAGAAGTTGTCAATACTTACACACATGAGAGGCTCCTCGGTCATCCTTCCCAGGTATTTCCTCTTCTGCGCATCATTGCCAGCTAAAATGACAGGCATTTGCTGTATGGGAGAAACAGACAGCTCAATTAAAGTTAAACCATTGTTATTAATCATCATTATGACTGATCTGGTGCTGCACATTCTGGTAATACTGATTATAAAAACTATATTAATAATCCTCAGTAGCAGCAGTGCTCCTAACCCCCAATGCATGACTCCCTCTCTAATGAAATAATCTAGCATTACTGGTTTACCACCCTGGTAAACGTCAACTTACTCCCAGAGAGTTTGCTTCAATAGCAGTCTGTACTCCTGTGCAGCCATAAGCCAACTCTTCTGTGATGAGACAGTTGTCAAAGATTGACAAGCCCATTCCACCTGAACACAAGAGAGACAAACTTTACAGGGTTTCTCGCAATATGAGACAAAATATGTCAGGTTCTGCTTGGCCTCACAACTCAACATAATGTTATGCAAAAGTTTAAAATATGAAAGGTTATTTTGAAATAGTCTGGGGGCAAGAAATGAACATACCATATTCCTGGGGAATGTGACCGTTCATCAGACCAAGCTCCCATGCTTTCTTGATGATAGGGAGAGGATACTGCAAAATGACAATACATTAAAGAGTTATTCAAAGCACAAATCAAAGAATAAGATAATAAACATAATTGAAAATCAAAGATCAGGCAAAGGAGAGATTCATGCATGTGCACACACAGTCACTCAAACACACAGACAGAAGTTAAGTACCATGATGGCATTTTGCAGCTTTAATGTCAGTAAATTACCAAGTCAAGCTATATTTAATCTTGCATATACACTGACTGCAGCCTAATGTTTGGGCTATACTCACTTCACCACTCCTGTCATAAGCGGGAGCAGCAGGGACAATCTCTTCACGTGCAAACTTCCTTGCCAACTGTTGGAACTCCTTTGTTGCTCTGTCAGCTCTGTGGGTCAAAACAGCAAGAAGACTCATAGTAAGGCCATGTAATGTGTTGTGTTCGTTCTCACAGAAGAGAAATAACATTATAGTCTCCAATAACTCTTATAGTATATATATGAGCATGGGAATATTGTTTTAAGACAGATATGAGAAAATGTCAACACCCTACTCACCAAATGAGTAGCCGAGGGACGCTGCCTGGCTGCTGTGAGATGCAGCACTGGCTGCAGCAGCACTGGAGCTCTGCAGTCGGATTCCAGACCGCACACTGGCTTTGAACACCTGTGTGTGGAAGGGAATCAACAACTCTTTCAACCATAAACTCACAGAGGGCATTTATACATTTTTCCAAAAGAGAGCAATCGTTACCCTGGCTTGACAAAGTCTGAAGTCTGTTAACATCGACTGATTAGAATTGACAACTAAGGTTGTATACCTTAAATGCACAGCTCTTGGAGAACATTCTTTCCAACCATTGTGGATATGTTCTGCCTAATACTTTCCCAAAATGACTGTATCTTTGAGCATTCCCAAATACAGTGGAATAATGTTCCCTTTTCCTCTAAACATTTACAAATATCTGGAATGTCATGGAAAATTTTAATGGAGCAATAGAAGTTTGCATAAGACATTTGCCTCGCAATTACTTCATTCTTGTTCTGACTGTATGTTGCTGTGTCCTGAGGCATGCCATTTCACAATCTGCTTCATGTGAATCTCGAATATCTATTCTCCATGCCTCTAGTGTGCCCTTAAATGACTCATATTCATAAGACTCCAAGTCCCATAGAATAAGGATACTAGTACAACACACAAAAACACATTACATGATACTATTTTTTATGTCAGTACTCTTGACGGTACTATGTACTCTGTCAGTATTCTTTTTTTGATGTCAGTTCCACTCACTGTGCAATACTTCATCCAATTCGATGTGCAATATTCTGTATTTAGTATTCCATATTTAATCCAATAGGTCAAGCTCTCATTTCCTATCCTATCTCAATTCAGGCCTATAGTGCATATACTGGCCATTTATTTCATATTTCATACTCATATTTGCAACTGTAAATAAGTCTAAGTGTAAATAAGCAAATTTGTTAATATCTTCTTTTTTAAACTGTTTGTTTATCTTTTTTACTGTTAATGCAATATTTTTGTATAAAAATAAACATTTGCATAGAAAAATATAACTGATACTTAAATTATTTGTCTATGACTGATATCACAATTAAAAGATGGTGTTGTGCCGGACTTCGTTGTATTGAGATGTGTTTCCAATTTGTTGTGTTTCAATGAAGAAGGCAGAATATGAAAAACCCCTCTCAATATAAAGCAGTTGAGCAAAAGATCAGGATTTACTATGAGTTCAGTTATCATGTAATGAATAATATCAAAAGAGGACGAGACAGAGCAAAAACAACAGGCTATTAAAACGAGAGCACAAATGACATAATTCATTAATACATCGACAACCATTTTTAGCTTCAGACTGTGTTGTTATGTTTGTTAATCGACCTTCTGGGTTCATCAAAGACAAGCAGCTGGCTCTGCGTTTTTCAGTGCCAGGATCTGGGCTTTATGACAGAAATGTAAGATAACGGTTTCACATGAGAGCACAAACCTGAGCGAAGCTTTGCTGTGTAATATACTGAATAATAGACGTCTTTGAACAGGATGAGAAAGCGTCTTGAAATGTGTAGCTCTTTGCTAGCTAACGTTAGCCGGTGACGCTGCTAGCTAAACTTCACATCATTTGGCTCGAGAAGGGAAAATGTAGGTCAGGAGGACATTGAGATGCCATCACCAAGATTTTACTACGTAAATCTACGAACACATGCGGGCGAGTTAGAGCTAAATTAAACCAACTTACCTTGCTGATCAACATCGTTTTAACGGCACTGACTCAAACACAACAACCAGGCTTGACCACAACCTTTGTTCTATATAACACCTAGCGCCTTTCTCAGCCAATTACAGCAGCGGAACTGATCACGTGTCAAATCTCATCTTCCGGAAAATGACTTTTGCCCCAGTTTGTTACTTAAGCTGACCTCTGTGTTTTATAATGTTCATTTATACTCCAAATCAAGCCAAAACAAACAAAACAAAGGCAAAACAACGGCTAAAATATACAAGGGAACAGACTTAAGGCACAAGTAAACACATAAAATAACACATGCTATGTAAATACCTGTCAATCAAATGGGCTTCAGCTGCTTTTTAAGAGTCCAAACATCATGTTTATTTGGAGACTTTTCCAAATCTGGAATCTCCCCAAGTCTTAATGTATGATCAAGTCAGAGTCTTAAATCTAACATAATGGATTGGTCAAAAATCCCAGTAACATTACACAGACTAGAAAATACAGTACATAGCCTATTAATTCTACTGTAGGGTTCATCATGCTTTTACTGGTTTTGTTTTTGTTTTTTGTTTTTTACAGATTGGAATTGAACCTGTGCTGCTGCTGCACAGATCCAGTTTTGGGGCTGGCGCTCTACCAGGTGAGCAACAGGTGCAGCCTGATACAACAATGAGGCCTAAAAATTTCCCATCATCTGTGCCAATTAAAAATGTTATTCTAGACCGGAAAAGCTGTTTCAATGAAGTACACTTTACCACAACCAGACTAAAAAACACCATGTACAGTGCCAGCTTTTAAACATTTTCTAAAATGTTGCAAAGGGAGTTTAGAAACAGGCCTGAAGTTCTCTCCCCAATGGGGAACTTTGTACGCCATCTGCTGGAAAACCATTTCCAACAGCACAAGTAGTCGCATATTAACCTCCATGATCCACTGCTATGAACTACCAGAAAAATATTCAAAGCAGCACCACCTCAAATGTTATATTTTTACATGTCATATCAGTAACACTAATCCTGCTATAAATAATTTGTATACTGAGACCAAACTGCATCAGCACTTTTGATAATTTGGCACACTGCACTGATACATTCTGCACTTTGTAAAATGCCAAAACAGAAAAATTTTACTTGGAATATCAGAGGTAGTGTTTTTATTAAGTCAAAGCTCTGTATATTTTTTCCCCACCACTGGTCATGAGCATTTTTGTCTTCCAATACAGCAAATCCTCTAGACTTCCTGGTCTCCAAGTCCATGACCTTTTATCTCACTTCTCCCTCAATATCTCCTGTATTTTAGGTCAAAAATTGCTCAAATGTGGATTTTTTTTGCTTTATTCACCATCAATTATCAAAAGATTAAATAGCAAGTGTTCACATTTTGCCTGATTGGTGGAGTCATGTGTCCCCACAACATACAGATCAGATTGATACTTGACAGTTAAGGGATTCAACAGGGTTTCACATCATTACTGATAAACTCAAAAAAAGTAAAGCAGTGACAGCAGACAGTTGTGGGTCATTTGGATTTTATTGACGTATCAAACAGCTGTACATCTATTTGCCTTTCTTGGCCTTGATCTTCCTCAGGTAGAATTCGAGTTCCTTGCCCTCCAGGATGTAGCCGTCTGCCCTGCCGCACTGGCCGGGTCTGGAGGCAATGCAAGCTGCAGGAGGGACGAGGGAAACATGATTAGTCAAGGATCTGGATAAGCAATCTTCAAAATATTGGTGTCAAATTACAAGACAAGTTGGTCTTTTGTGAGCGAGTACAAGTGACCAACAGTGCACAGGATTTTTGATTTTTCACATCAGGAGTCTTACATCTGGCACCCATCTAGAAGACCTTTTGGTGTGTGCCCAGCTCCACCTTCAGCTATCTACACATGGAGGCATTCCAGTACCACAACTGCCATCTGTTTGTTTACCAACTTCAGTTATGTGTCTTGCTTAAGGGCACCACGGCGGTATAATGGACATGTACTAATATTTAACGTCTCCAACTTTAACTCCCAGACTGGGTGCATCAACACTGTAGATGTAGGTAACAAGTCTTTCTCAGAGTCTCTGTTATCACCACTTGCATTCAGTAGCAGAACTGGACAAAGTTATCATCATGGAAAGACATGAACCATAATCAAGACAGCACTTTAAAAAACTGGTGCTGCAAAACTTAAAATGCCTTTACTTGTTTTATGTGACCCAGGTAACTTTCAGTTACACTGCACATAGAAAATTCAGGTCTGATAAAGTTGGACTGACTCCCAAACTTTAGTCCCCAGAGTGGGAAGCATATAATCCAAATGACAAGAAGAATACTGCATTTAAAAGCTCATTAAATTTCAGATATTTTCAACTCCCAGGAATAACCTAATCACACATAATGTGTCACCTAAGCACATCTTAATGCATTAACACATTTTAACTGGCATCTGACTTGACAGTAAAATTCTTAAGTATATTGTGTCAGAAAATAGTTGATGGCATTTCTTTTAAATTATCTCCTGGGAGAGCAAGTGACTTTCAGAGAACAGTTAATAAGTGCTCAAGTCTTTCAAAAGAGATGCAACAGTGATGCCCATACGTCATAATGACAGTCATTCCTGACAGCTACTACAGTGGAACAATACACATGTTGAGACTCACCAAGCAGTTTTCCCTGCTGGAACTGCTCCTCCAAGAGGGTGCTGATCTTGGCCGTCTTTTTACGCTCATCGTACTTCTTCTGGGTCCTCTTTGACCTCTTCTTGTTCAGAACCTCTTCCTCTTCAGGAGTCTACAGAAGAAAGCATAAAGCTCATTAACAGACATGAAACATGTGTGAGTGAAGTTCACACTTCAGCTCCTGGGCAACACCAGGTGAATATAGGTATCAGTGTAGGTAACAGGTCTTTCTCTGAGTCGTCGTTATCACCACTTTCATTCAGTAGCAGAACTGGACAAAGTTATCATCATGGAAAGACTTGAACCAGATCAGACAGCACTTTACATTACAGCTGCCATGGAAAGAAAACACCTTTTAATTACGCTGTGACCCTAGTTGCAACTTTGTGTCTATTACATTTTAAAAAACCAGCTTGCATGTAGAAAAAACAATCTATTAAGGAATTCTTGAAAAACTCACTTTATCAAACACAGATCTACAAAATGAACATGGACACTACAACTGCAAACCTACATGTAGGATGAGGTTTATGCTGATTTCTGATTATGCTGTGGCTGGACAGTTTTGTGAAGTGATTTCATGTTTTTATGTTGCACTTTATGCTGCAAAACTGACTGTCCTGCAGGGACAGGGACAAGACCAGCATTCTCAAATGCATGCTACTCTTGAGCATTAAGCTCTGGTATAAAGAGGAAATGCCACCTTTGTGTAAATAGAAGGACCAAAAAAAAAAGATTTCTCAACTTATCTGCCTAAGAGTGTCAAGTGATTTCAATTTTAGCACTTTAACCCATTAGATTTTGTTTGCAACAGAGTCTATGCAAACACACTACTAAACAAGAGTTAGTGTGCCACTGCAAAATTTATCACAACTGAATAAAATGAAGGTATGAGATATTTATACTTTCTCCACATACCAGCTTGGCTCCCTTCTTGCGACCCAGAGGAGTGGCGTAGTGAGCCTCATACCACTGCCTGTAGGGAAGGCTGTCAACGAGGACAATGCAGTTCTTCACCAGGGTCTTGGTTCTGACCAGCTCGTTGTTGGAGGCATTGTAGACCACATCGATGATCCTGGTCTTCCGTGTGCAGCCTGTGTACATGAAATCAAGCGCAATGAGCAAAAGCCAATTTTCCCCATTGTCACTGGTCAACTAATAACACAGTTTTGATAAACTTTTAAAACTGCAACACATGAACGTATAAGAAACATCTTTCTCAGAGTCTTAATTATCACCACTTGCATTCAGTAGCAGAACTGGACAAAGTTATCGTCATGGAAAGAAGTGTGTGGCATCAAAGAGGTTCAAAAGGTCTGATGAAATTAAACTGGTGTTTAAAACAAACTTACACTCAGAGCCCCAAGAGAAGTTTCCAACATCCAGCCTCAGAGCACGGTACTTCTTGTTCCCACCACGGACCCTCACTGTGTGGATGCGACGAGGTCCAATCTAAGTAAATAGACATGCTCTATTTAATACAATGCAATTAGTATGCCCAGACATTCAGGTTAATCATGTTAACATGTTTCAAAGCGTGTCAGTGTAACTATGACAAGTCCTACCATTGGTAAGTCTGAAACTTTGAACCAAAACGGTCCAAAAAAGACCTACCTAAGGTCACGTTTTCATCACCCACACTACATCAAGTCTGTTCCAAATAAGTGGATCCAGTGTTTTTATTTACCTTTGTGTTTGCAGGAGGGCGCCCAAGCTCATACTTCCTCTTCTTGTGGTAGGGCTTGCGTTTACCGCCAGTCTTGCGGCGTTTATGCCAGTTGTCCCTTGAGATACCTGAATAAATGAAAAGGAATAAGAACTAGGAATTAGATTACTGAAGAAGTTACAGGACAGTCACTACTAAATGATTGCTTGTGCTTGAGTAATCAGTTCTCCAAGGTAGAGGTTGTCCGCAATTATATTTTGGATTCCGCTTAAAGAGTTTCATCATGTCACTCAAGCAACTGTAACCTCAAGGCTAAACAGGGTTGCATTGTTATTCATTTCCTAATGCTAGACTTTTCTAATATGTTGAACTGGGCACAGAACCTTCTAAAAACCCATAATATAACAAAAAACCAGGTAGGACGTCTAACAGAACTGAATAAAGAACAATTGCAAAACATGCTTCAACTACCAATTCATGTGTCAATTTCAAGATGCTAAAATCACAATGTGGCCTTCAGGAACCAGCAAGGACCTCAAGTGTCCAAGTAAGATCTTTGGTAACTTCTTTTTAGACAACGCCTCAAGATAAATAATAGAAATGACAACAACAACCTTATCAAACAAAGAGTATTAATCCCAGGATTCCCTCATGTGTTACAGTGCAGCGGTTTGACACGATCACGACCATCCTGCTGGCTAATGCTAACACCATCTCTCCGTTTGCCCGACTCTAACCCCGCTCTTTACAAGTCTCAACATTACTCCTGAACAACAAACACGTTGAGAACACAACGCTGAATCCTGCTAAAATATTACAAAGCCTCACATACAGAAAAGTGCGCCGTTTTCAAGCACACTTGAGCCTCAGCAGCTAACTACATGTCAGCCATCTTGAAGCACATCAGACACCCTTTGCAAACTAAGTCATTAAAACACAATAAACTGACTGTAGACAGCAAAGTTCAAGCGAAATCTGTTTAAATAACATTAAGCTGTAATATTGCAAACCATTATTGGAATATTCCTTCGATAAAACATCAGATGGACAAGGATTCTCCCTCTAACCCGAGCATGAAAACACGTACCCATTCTCAGGCGCCGGCTAGAAAGAGGAACCGCAAAGGCTCATGGGGAGGTTTGAAGCCGCGTGTTCTCGCGAGAATTCACGCGGCAGCCAACGGTATTTCCTTCAGTATCACCACCTGTTTGTGGATTTATTGTTCATAATAATGTAGTTTTTTATCATTGAAGTACTTCATTAACAAATGTAATTTTTGTCCTCACAGCAAATCTTTATAAATTATTTTTTGAATGCATGAACAGAGGCGTTAAAAAAAAATCAAACACTTGATTTCTTACTAATGAGCATTAACTCTTTTAATTATTTTATCTGTATAAATAGCTTTCGTCTTTTTATTAAACAAATATTTTATATTCTGCTGTATTTTATTCCGTATTTATGTAAAAGATATCTGCTTATATTCAATAATACATTATATTGTAAATAAAAAGTAGATTTTTCTACATGCTTTTAAAAATCAATAAATAAATCTGTATATTTATTAACGTCTTTATACTGCAAGTAAATAGAGATAACTAAATATATTCATATATAATTTTTGTATGAAGAAAGTTCAAGGACATTCAGTTAAGATTATTTTGTCAAAACTTCCAATTGAATTGATAATTCTCCATTTTGAATCATATTTCATCATAAAATGACTTCTCTGTCATCCCAAGTTCATTTGATGCAAAAAAAACACATTGTCAATCAGTTTTTAACCATAGTGAGCTAAATTTTTGTAATGATGTGATGCTTCCCATTTTATTTGTAGAACATTACTCTTGAAGAAACATCGCATCCAGTTGGCAAACCTGATGTAACTTGTAAAAAATGTAAACAAAGACATTATTTTAATGTTTCATTCAAGTCTCCAATAAAAAAACACTTAAGTCATTTCCATATAGTTCTTTATTATATACAGCTAGGATTAATTGGCAGTTGTGATATATGATATGGTGATAAACTTGGCAAAATTTCTCAAGTCAACAGTGATTTGTTATTTGTTTGTTCAGTGAAGCAGCAGAGAGATCACTCTTCCCAAGGGCTCATGTCTGTGTCAATGGCCACACAGTTGTATGCAGCATAACGCAGCTTCTCCTCACAAACTTTTGCACTGCAGGACAGAACGAGGAGAAAGAGGAGAGGAAAGGATGTGAGGCTATAAATGTGACATTACTGTCAACAAAAATTGATCCACTTCATGAGAGCTCACAGTTTTATGTGAGTGAAATTAAGTGCAGGATAATGAAAAATTAAATATAAAATGAACTAGTATTTAACATGTGTCTTACCATTGCACCATAAAAACAAACAGGTTTTTAGCTCAAGTTCAATGTACCAATGTATACAGTACATCTTAAACACAATTGTATATTAAATGTACACATCAATATATGGTAACAGATTCTCTTTTTACAAAACACAGAACATTGGTATACCTTGGGTAGTTGGGTAAATAAAGAGTGCTGGAACATGTGGAGGACTGAGGAAGTGCATCGGTCGTTTCTGAGCTAAACCGGGAAACAGAAAGAAAATATTCAAAATAGAGAAATGAATTACAATGATAGCACTATCAATTTGCTATTAATACCAAACAATTACTGTTTATTAAAAAAAGCTATTTTGCTATCAATATCAAAACTTAATTTGTCTGCAATCATTTTTTGAAGAATGTACTTACACTGACCCGTCTTCCCTGACTTGTTTGTCAGGGAAAACATAGATAGGCGCAGGAAGACGACTTCTACCAGTTACAAACCTCAGAAACCTGCTGCGATCCTCTGAAAAGAAAATTGAGGATCATTGTCAGTCACTGAGTCCTCATAGTTATCACTAATGCAGAGGTGCATATTTTCCGCACAACAAACTATGTAGTGGCAATGACATGTTGTAAAAATCATTACAGTAAACGTGCTCTGTAAAATGTTGGCAAACAAGTAGCAAACTGACCATTGGTGAAGTTTGTCAGTGCTTCCCACAAGTACTGCACTCTAACGTCATTTTGTTCCATGTCCTCATGGTGCGCTGGTAGAGAGATAGAAACAACATGATGCATTACATTACAATTACAACAGAGTTTTTTACTACAGCGCTTAATTAAAGAAGGACTCCAAGCATCTTTTCCCTCACTTGCAGATTAAAGGAATTGTTTGGGTTGACTCCGTTGACAAAAATTTTACGTTGCAGAAAATGGGAGATGCTGATCTACTACTGCCTTGATCAGTTAGTTAGTTGTGTTTATATGAGTTTGATGAATCTGCGCTAACCCTTTAAAACAAAGTTATCACAGTGCATGTTTATCCTGAGAGGGACACAAATGTGTGTGCCAAATTTCATGGTAAGCTATCCGACAGTTACTCAAGCACAAACGTGAGCCTCATGGTGGCGCCAGAGGAAAGGTCAGGGGATTACCAAAGTCATTAGAATTCATGTGGTCACCATGGATATCAGTACAAGATTTCATGGCCATCCATCCAACAGTTAGGTTATTTCAGAGTGGACCAACCAACCGAGCTGCCCCCTCTACATGCTGCTGTCATGGCTGAAAACAGTGTAATTTCTTCAATCAATACAGAAATGTGTGTTTACTGTCAAAGATCACTTCTAAGCTTCATACTCACTGAGTCGTTTCAGGGCTTCCACAGTGATCTCAGGGTCTCCACACACTTTCTTTTCCACTTCCTGCCAGGTGAGCAGGTCCAGCACTGCCTGAGGAACCACCTTCAGCAGCCCCGCCTGCATGGCTGCAATCTGTAATACACATAATAATAAAAAGTATAAGTAATGACTCCATATTGAAGAATGAAAGCACCTGCAACAAGAGAAATTCTAACCACGCTTGAAGCAGCAACGTATAGAAGGGCAAAGTGTAACAGTGCTGAAATCCCACCTGCTGCTTGCTCTCCTCAAGCCGAGCCTTCTGCACCAGACGGATGAATTCGCTGCGGTCCTCGTATCGAACGGCCACGTTACTGCCTCCGGGGATGAGCTCCACCATTTGGCTGTCACTCAGCAGGGTGGTGTAGACCAGCTCCTCACCAAACCTGAACTCAAATGTCTCCCGGTCCATGTTCTCCATGGCCTCCAGCAGGTTTACCTGAACACATGTCCAAGTTTAACTTTGACAGTTTTCATTCTTTCCATTGCAATGCAGACATGATACAGATAAAAGCGGGTGTGGCATGTAGTAAAGGAAATTTGTCAAATTCTAAATTATTTAAGTGCCATATATAGAATGTTTGGGATTCAAAGTGCTGTACATGCATGAAACTCTGCAAAGCCTCTTCATAAGTCAGAGGGTTAAAATATACATTACATGACTGTTAAGCAGTTGTAATAACTTAAATGTCCTCACCAGCACAGAGTCGACAGCGGGGAAATCTTTACTCCAGCTGACAGCCTCCCCAGTCAGCTGCTTCCACACCAGCCCAGGCAGAGCCAACACCTGCAGGATTGGACACAGCAGAAGCCAGAAAATCAAGTATCTACACCCACTAATTCTGACTGTTTAGTGCTACAGTAGGTAGAGTGTGAGCATCACTCACCAAGAAGTCTTTTCCTCTGAGAGCAGCTCCCATGAGCTGACCGATCCACTCATACTTGTGGAACTCTTTACAGGATGGGTTGGGGACGTAGTAATCTCTTGCCTCTAAGGCACCCTGTGACACCAACAAAAGTTGGTAAAGAAAAAGCCACCACCAACAGGAACACTGAAGTGCAGTGTGATCTTGACTGTGAGCAGGTGAGCATCAAGGTGATTACCTGGTTGGACGTACGGCAGAAGAACGGCAGAGGCATGGGACACTCAGCTGAGCTGGGGCAAAGCTCCTCAGACATGTCTGCCAGGCTGTCCCGAAATCCACCTCCCTGGTCAATGATTCCCTCTGCAATGAACTTACATTCCCACCACTGGTCATATCGAGCAGGCCATCTGACACACCAAGAGGAAAGATGGTAGATTTCGGTTTGAATGTCCTCAAGTTATAGCCATATTCATCTAAGAAATATCGAACACATGAACCTGAGATGCAAGCCTGAAAATGCACACCTGTAATCCAAAGTCCTCTCAAGTTTGTCAGATGGCTTAAGACCTTCATACACCTGAATACACCAGAAAAATAAAAAAACGCAAAGAAACAGCTTCAATCATGCATCATAGAGTACAACAAATGGTAAAATAAAGAAACATCACAAAGAACTTCATTAGTAAATTCTATGCTTTCCACAGCAAGTGATGTCAACACTCAGAAAGTGTTTTTATACCTGATTGAAGACAGCGTTCTTGCAGCTGGGGTCCAGAGAAGGGTTGTCTCTGTGCTCCATGGCCAGACGTCGGTTGATGTAGAGTCGAGGCATGAAGTTTGGTTTACTGGTCTCGGAGTCCTTCAGGCACTGCGTGATAAGGGCTGAACGGCGTTTGGATAGCAGCAGGAACTGCTTTATGCTCTAGAGGGCGCCAAAGGAATAAAAACACACTGGGATTGAGTTGAATTTTGGAAGCTTGATAATTTGTGTCTCAGATTATCAAGTAGATATTTGTGTATCAGCTAATGTGGGTGGGAAGGTATTACATATTAGTGTTTGCTTGTGAAAGATACTTGACACAGCATTGCACTATTAGTTTAACTGTTGGTGCGTGCTGTACATGCACTACTTGCCTTGTAATTTAAATTGCTCTTGGATAGTTTCCATTTTTATTTCTATTCTTATTTTTCATTTTGTACTTCTAATTATTTCATTTTTTGATAATTATCTATTTGTCTGTAATTATTTCTGTCCCTGTGTTTCTGCAATGCCATCATTTCCCCACTGGTAATCAATAAAGGCTTATCTCATCTGTCTTTATCTTAAAAAGGGTTAGAGTGCATCCCACTTCTAAATGTGTGTTCAACAAATGCAATAAGAAAAAATACACAATAATTTCACCCTGACAGCTTATAGCTGTTACTTAAAACAATAGCGAGCGATAGCTTTCTTTAGCATTTTCATAAAAAGATTAGAAATGATCAAAATTGGCAGAAGAGCAGGGTGGTGTGAATAGATGCAGAGGCCAATTCAGGCTCCACAAACAAAACATGTTACTCACTCGTTAATACGACACTTAACTGTCTTTTGCACCTGCTTTCGTTTTTTAACCTGCTTGTTTCTTTCTTATGTTCACCAGAGCACCGAAGGAAACCTATGCTGCTCCACTGTGTACTGTGTACAATAAAATCTACCTCGACTGCAAGCTTGAGTGCTTTGAAAAGGGCGCAATGACATTCAACAAAGCTTTTATTTTTAACACAAAGCACTGTTTGACTGACATTTGATAAAAGTCACCCAGGGCCAAACCTTTTGCATCTTTACTATAAATCTGATAACTCTTTATAGCTGATTGGGGCTTATTGCTGCTTACTGCCTGATAGTTATTCACTGCTGGTATTTTAAAAGCTTTACATTGACTCACTTTGATCTGGTTAAAGGTACCCAGACTGTAGTCCCAGGCTGGTACCAGGTGTGGGAGCACACTGTCCAGGAGACTGATGAACCTGCAGAGAACGAGACAGAAGAAAATACCCACCACAAACACTGAGGAATACTGAATACTTAAAAGACATGAAGACAATGAATCTGAACTTCTATGTCTGTCTGAGTTGAAATTTCACTGTCAATTCCACGGTTGATTAGAAACAGATTTGAATGTTTTCTAAAACCTTCTCAACATGTGCTGGACACACTTTTCACAATTGGGTGACAAATATTTAACTTCATGATATTTCCTATGGCTGTAGGAACTCTGGCAGTAGGATGAATGTTGAAATACCTCTGGATGACCAGCGCTCGGCGGTACAGGACATCGGACGTGTTGCCCTGCAGACGCGGGTAGCGCACCAGGTTAGAGGACTGGAAAATATCAGCGTTCAGACCCAGATCTCTTTCACATGACGACTTGATCTTCAAGCCTCGGATCCGGACATCGATCCCCTCATCTGTAAAGCCAAAGGAGAAAAAAAACATTGTTTAAGATTCACTGCATCACTACAGAAGTTTTTGCAGCCAGAGAAAGTGTACTGAAGTGTTTCAAATAACAGGCAATAGCTGGTTAAATAAACAGAGAAACATGAAAAGCTGAAAAGCCTAACCTCTACATTCCTCAATCCGAATCTCAATTACAGGCAGGTGAGATGTCATATCCTCCAGAACACACACTTCTCCGATCAGGTTGCTAAAGGCAAAGAAAGAGCAAAGGTAACCACACAGACGTGAAAGCCATAAATTCCTGGTACTTGTCAGATGTCATCCTACAGATGAAATGGCTATCTTGGCTCAATTGTTGAGTGTCTATGAGAGCTCTACACTAAATAGTATCAAACGGTAGTTAATTATCATGAGATTTCCCCAATTGTAATGTGTGGGCCCTGCCTTCAACTTTGCATACTGACAAATAACATTGCCTAATAATGGTTTTAATACAAGACTAATGGTATTAGTCTTCATTCTGAAGCTCCTAACATGTAATTTGAAACACATCTGTGAAACCCAAGCAGTTTTTGGTGAAATATGTTGATAAAATCATTTTGAAAAGGCTCACTCATCTATGGTGACATCACTCAGCTTCTTCAGGGTGTCTCCCTCTCCTCCATAAACCGTGATTCTTTTGGGCATGTAGTTGTCGTCCGTAGAGTCCACCGTCAATATCAGCTTACTGGAGGTCCAAGAGAAGCACAATATGTACAACAGAGACATGTCCACAATTCATCAACAAGATGAAAGTTCATATAATTCACCTCTTTAAGCAAACGTGACATATCGTCATGGCTCACTGCGCACATATTGTACAAGTGACCATGAATTATTCCCCAATTAATACAGAAAAACATACTCAAAAAAATACTTTATACAGTAAATTCAGGGTTTGGATTACATTGAATAACATTTAACACACAAATGTTGGCATTCATTTCTTGGTTTTTTATATGAACTTTGTTGCTCAGCTCTTTACTTGACCACAGTGCCTCTCTTCATGTGCAGACGGATCCAGTGTTGTCCTTGCATGCCGTCACTCTCCCAGTAAGTTTCAGTGTCACCGTCTGTCAAACAGCTCACCCCTCCACTCGGATCCGCCTATCAGCAAATATCAAGGTAAACTATCACTGACAAATGCATACATTTGTAATGACATGTTTTTTACAGGGAAAATACAACTTAATCAAACAATCAAACAATAAACAGACTGAAGGCTGAACTGCTTTAACACTCAAGGAGCTTTATTTTAATAGTGTTGTTTGACCACTGTTTCTTTTGGAAGGACTGACTGTCTCGAGTGTTTTAGACTGTTCTGAAGACGAAAAACATTGAAATACAAATATCTGAATGCATGTGACTCACTGAGCATGAAGAAACATCTATGCTGGTCACACACTGCTTCACACTCCCCAGGTTCTCATCCTCTTTAATTATATGGTCATAGAAGTAGTGCACCAGGTCCTCATCGCATTCATACGTCCAGGTGGGAGGGACATACCTTGAAGATTTGAGTTTGACAACAGCTTAATTTGATGTGCTGCTATTTAAACACAAAAATTCTTGACCCTCTAGTTTGACTTTACGCAAACATGCTCACCTTAGCTTCTGGACGGCATCATCGTCACACTCAGCGATTTTGGGTTTGGAGCCTATGTAAAGCCCGTTCTCCACATTCACCACCTGCTCCCACTGGTTGCAGGGCTTGTGGTCGTAGCCGAACAGCTGCTCTTGTCTGCTGACTGTCTCTGGTGACTCCACCGGCACCAGCCTGTCGCCTCCCTCTGTGTGTTTACACACCAGGATCCAGCCTTCCTCCAGCTCCATACCCGGACGGTGCTCCTCCATCTGCTCCTGGACACATATGTGGATCATTACATCAACATGTGTAACCACAAGCCTCATTTCAAATCATTAAAACTGAATTAATAGGTAACAAGATCATCCTAGTAAAAGAGGGGCAGGTAGGGTTGCAGGGATAACCTTCTTATGTTATCAATGATATCATGGAATCTGTTAAGGCACTGAAACATGACGTGCCAAGGTCATCCATTAATCACAGTGTTGGGCATTTGATTCCTGGCTTCTCTTGTCTACATGTAAAAGTGTCGTTGAGCAAGACACTATTATTTCAAAAATCATTTTGAGGTAGGTCTGACTGACCCCATTGTTATTAAATTCATACCACATCTTCTGTAATTTTGTTACCGAGTGACACTGAAAATTTGCTTTGATGCGGACTGTAAAAAACTTCAAAAGTTACCTCCTTATTTAGTACAAAAACTAACACAATACAAAAACTTAATGTGTCATCAAAAGAGTCTCCTGCAATTTTAGCAGTCGGAATCAGCTGCATTGGAACCTACTCATATTTGTCACGTTACCAACTTACTCCTGCATTTTTATTCTGAAGTGTTCATAATTCATCCATCCAGCTAGGCCAGCATATCTTTTGGAGGGTTGCCAATTAGCCTATCCCGCATATCTTTGGACTATGGAATGAACCCGGAAGAAACCCACGCAGGCACATGGAGAACGTGCAAACTCAACACACACAGACCCAAGCTGGTTGGTTCTGGATTTCATCCCAGGACCTTCTTACTGTGAGATGACCTGTATTATGTATTTAGAAATAGTTTTGTCAAAGCATGTCTGTAGCTAAAGGAGCAATACTCAAATTCAATAACTATTGCAGACTTTTAAATAACGCGGAAACCCCAGTCTGTCTAATTTAGACAACATGATGTGATTACAAAAGATGAAAATGATGAACAGTGCATGTAACACACACACATTGGTTAAACAAAGAGAAAAGGAAAGTAGTGTAGTACAATTAGGAAAGCAGACTTAGTTAATTACAGTAGTGTCATCATCATCTTTGTTCACAGTAAACCACATGAATTGAAGATGATGTAACCTGGAAGAGAGACAGACCTTAATGATTTTGACCCAAAGGCCCTGGCTGTTCCGGTATTCCTCCCCTGTTGTCCGGATACATGTTCCCTTCTTTGGTTCAATGTTGTACTTGCATAATTTCTTAATGTGCGGAGTTTGGTGTGGATTCTCAAAGACGGACACGAGGGTTTTTCCCACGATGGAGCCTCCTGCAGATGCTCCGGAGGAGGCGGAGGAGGTGGAGGACGAGTCCTTGCAGATCTTGTAGCACACCTCTTTGGGGACATAACACAGGCACTCCGGCACCGGCTCGCTCCTCTTGTAGCACTCAATGCACCTGTTCAGGAAGCGGATCCTGCCGAGCAGCAGGTGAGGGTTGTCGCCCACAGACATGATGATGAAGATGGTGATGAAGGTGACAGTCAGCAGCTCAGCAGCAGGGGGGCGTCAGCTGACATTACACCTCTGTCCTGCCTTTGTTTTCCTGCCTGGCGGCGAGAGGATGCTCCTGTCACACAAACTAAACAGAAGCGAATATTCGAGAGAAACAGAGATTCACTAAACGGCGAATTTAACTATGTATTTCATTTGCAGCTCTCTCTCTCTCATAGGGTGTGTACACTGTTTTAAAAGGTCAAAAATCCGATCAAAGTTCGCTGACACAGTAAGAAAAGTATCGATCACCTTAAAGCCACAAGAGCGAGTAAGCTAACATTAGCAAGCTAGCTAGCTGTTAGGTAAATTAATGTACCCTGCGGTGTTTACCGTAGCTGTTATCAACAAAACAGCCACGTTAATTGTTTCAAGAACTTAAAGAAAGAAATAGTTTCATGAGCTAAAAGGCAG
The DNA here is from genome assembly GCA_025331565.1 of Holacanthus passer. Taxonomy (NCBI): domain Eukaryota; kingdom Metazoa; phylum Chordata; class Actinopteri; family Pomacanthidae; genus Holacanthus; species Holacanthus passer. The sequence goes on along the minus strand of JAFREQ010000126.1, from coordinate 917,429 downwards.
AGATGTGTCTAGAAACAATAATTGAGAACGTACCCTTAATGCCGAGGAGTATTTTAAATGTGAAACTCGCCTTTCGGTGTGAATTTCTTTGGATATCTGACAACGCGGAAGAGCTGAAAACACTTTTGACCCTCTCGAACTTCCGTCGTTTGTGCTTCAAAATAAAAGTCTCACCACGGATTCAGTAATTCTTTGCTCCACGTGTTTTAAAACAGCACAGTGCTGTATTATTTGACAGGTCCGTGCACAGCTGTCCCGTGTATTAGGACTGGATTTTACCCGGTAGAAAATCGATGTAATCTGAACGTACAGAATTAAATACAGCCTTTATTTCTTTTTGGTGCACAGACAAACCACGTGGGTTCAAGTAAAAAAGCAAACCACCCACACTGCAGTCTGTGTTGGTCCCATAAACTGTTTACTGTATTTTATGCCAAGGTGAAATGTAAGTAAATAGGCCATGTTGTGGCCATTTGTCCAAAAGCAAAATACTGCTTTATACTAATTGTGTACTACACTTGCAAGTTATTTATTTATTTATTTAGCACAACTGAAAAGTGGCATAAAATGAGAGTGAAAACACATTTTTGTATAAAACGCACAGGAATATTGCTTTAAACATCTTTGACAACAACAGGACTAAATCACCATTTGTGGGCAATTTTGTTTCCAGGCATTGCATAACAATAAGATAATGATCTGACAGAGTGTCAGTTTGGTGAATATGTGAGCAGCATTGTGTTCATCATCCACCACTCATGTTTTTATTATATAGAGTGACATATGCATGAGTTACGTCATGCATATGTTTATATTATATAGGCTGTAGTATGAAGCCTATAACTATAGGTGCAATTGCTCTATATTATCTAAGATTGTATTTTGTAGCGAACATCAGCGAAAGGATGAGCAAAGGAAAGTAGAGGCTACTACTATTGTGTATAGAGGAGATGCTGCATGACCCTGATAGTCTCACTTCATCCCCCACTGAGAGAGTAACTTTACAAGTAGGCCTGAATATACATCGATTTCAAGTTGAACTACAGTCTCACATCATGTGATCCTATATCCTTTATTAGTCCCACAAAGGGGAAATTTGCAAATGAAACAATTCACAACTTTCGTCCAACAATTAAACAATTAAACATGATTCTGTCTCGACGAGGATGGGATTCGAACCCACGCGTGCAGAGCACAATGGATTAGCAGTCCATCGCCTTAACCACTCGGCCACCTCGTCTCTTGTCTATACAGCTGTTGTCACAGGAATATTGCTCTCCATGTCCTTTACAACAGGACTAAATCAACATTTGTGGGCAATTTTGTTTCCAGACGTTGCATAACAAAGGCTATTAAACAGAGATCACCTGTGTGGAATGAAGCCATGTTGTTGTTTCAATGCAATTCTTTTCCTAATGATGATTGCTTATGCAGAACGTAAATGCGTATGGTCTTAATAAACTCAGACATTTTTATATATATAATGATTTTATTCATAATATATATATGGGAAACCGGAGCGCCCGGAGTAAACCACAATTTGAGGCAGGTAGAATCACTAAGCCACTGTGCCAATTCTCGCTCCACCCTGGGAAGCAAGTAGTGCTATTCTTCTTCAGGTCATGGAAAACAAACTGCAACATATCTGAAGAGTATTCTAATGATGAAGACAGCAGCTTCAATGCCATGTCTGAAAGTGAAAAAAGCAGCACTAGCTCTTGCTACCTGTGTGAAAATATGAGCTGCAAAGTTTGATGGGATCATGGGAAATACAGAAGTAATTATTGCTCTGGTCCTGGAAACAACAGCTGTAATTGTTTCATAGATTGAGGACAGAACAGTGGTGCGTTCTCGAAAATTCAGCAGCAATGCTTGCTTTGATCGTGGAAAAAACAGCATCAATTTTGAGTTGGACTGTGGAAAATCCAGCCAATATATTGTTCGTGGAAAATCCAGTCTGAATTTTTCCTCTGGTCCTGGAAGAGCCAGTGACATATATTGCTGTGGTTGAAAAGCCAGGAGGTAATGACGGTTTGAATCCGGACAAATGACCAGCATATTTTTCTCTGGTCTTGGAAAAACTATCAACACTTCTGGCTCTGCTGATTGAAAAAGTGCCAGTTCATTCTCTGATGGTGGAACAATCAGCAGCACTGCTTCCATTGTCCCAGAAAAAAGAGAAGCAAGTGTTGCTCTGATCCTGGACTTAACAGCTGTAATTGTTTCTCTAAAAGCTGCCATTTTTTCTCTGATCCCAAACGAAAGAGCTCCAATTATTGCTGTGGTCATGGAAACAACAGCCGTAATTCTTGCTCGGGCCACAGTGTAAAAAGATGCAAATGTTGTTGCAATGGCATCAAACATTGCTTCTCTGAGCCTGGTGATAAATCTTACAATTCCTGCTTTGATGACGGAATGAACAGCTACATTTTTTGCTTGTGCTGTGGAAACGATTCCTTCTTCCTCTCTGCCAGCAGGTTGTGGTGTCTCTGCGTCCAGTGATTCAGTATCTTCCAAGGTTCTCTCATACACTGGGCAGAAATACAAAGAGAGAAGAAGAAGCCTTCGTCTCTGGCTACCATAATGACACCTGTCAATCACAGAGCCAATGCAACCAGAGATGCTATCCTGCTCTCTTTGCTTTTGCTGAGCCTTATTAGCCAGACATGCCAAACCTGTGGAGCGACTGCCATTAGACCGATACAGCATCCTGAGATTACTGAAGCCTCTGGCCCTGAAGGATGTCTGGGCTGGCGGAAGTATGTCTACCGGTGATTCATGGGTGACAGCTTCTGCTGGGGTAACCCAGGGTGTACTAGGACTATCAAGTCCCAAGTAAGATCTGATGACAGGATCAGCAGCTTTGGCGAGCCGAGGAACATAACCTAGAGCCATCAGTAACACATCCATGTCTGCAGGTAGAGGAAGCCGAATGGTGTTTTTGTCCAATATACAAGTATGGAAGTTGAGTTTTACAAGACTCTCCGCAAATATACGAGACAAGTTGATCGATGCCGAAGTATCGTTCGAGTAACTCGGACTGAATCACTCCTATTTATAAGTTTTGAAGGGACCTTGAATGCCTTTGATGTTCCAGCATGAATCAAAGGACAAAAAGATTAAAGACAGCTGCGTCACAATGTTCTATCACAGCAGGAGTGACATCATAGAACGCTATGATGACAGGAGTGATGTCATCGAAGAGCTATGAGATGAGCTATGAGAGATGTTTCAAGTTATTTATTTATGAATCATAATCAGAATCAGTTTATTTGGCCAGGTATGTGTACACATACAAGGAATTTGATTCTGGTTTCTCTTTGGTCTTTGTACAGACGAGGTTAACATAGCATTTTTCTCCTAAACCTTGAGTTAATAGTACAAAAAACAAAGAAAAAAAGAAATATATATATGGCAGAGTGTAAAGGTATGCAGAAATGTGTGCAGAAAAAATATGTTTAGACTGTGTAGCAGTATATACAAGACAAGAGGAAGATGGATATGGCAGTATACACAGTGTGCATGCATTTTTAATTCATTATTTGATTTTTTATTTATAGTATAGTTTTGTATGCTCATACATTACTCAGACTTGTTTTAATTGTTAGACTGTGTAACACATGGATGTTTTCCTCCTGATGTCACCCATAGATTTCTGAAGAGAACTCCAATGACAACATCTGGGTTTATGTCATTTCAGGAAACATGCAGAAATGAGACATTAAAATTTTGGAGTTACAAACACTTTGTTGTATTTGCACACAGTTTGTCACTCTTTGATTTACTTACCCTAAGTTTAGCATGACATTATATTTATGTTACATTGTCCATATGGCAAATTTAAGATTACATAAGGTTAGTTAACTAACTTGTAAGACACCTTTTGTTCAAAATTATTAACGCCATAAATTATAACACTTGTCTCTTAAGTTCAATAACTGCAGCTACCAGATGCTCCCGTTTATTAAGATTAAACTCGCCCTGGACCCCCGAGAGAAACACATGCATAATTTTAGATTTTAAATAAGTGTGTTCAAAGATTCACCCCCCATACAGTTGATGTCATGAAGGGGAAAATCAGCTACAGAGACCAAAACCACAAGGAAGAAGTTCTCAAAAAAGAAATTTGTCACAGTCCAGCCAGCCACTGTCCTGTTCATGTCTTAGTTCTTCCCTGTCTGTCTCTGTCTGTGTTCAGTCTCTCCTCCTAAGTTCAGTCTTTCTGTCTCTATTCTGTCTGTCAGTTTGTCACTGTTCACCTGCCATAGTTTTACACCCCAAGTCTCAGTACTTTTCCAATCACCCCGCCTCTGTCTCACCTAACCTGCAAACCACTCCCACCTCATCACTCACCTGTGTTCCCAGCTGCAGCCAATCATCATCACCTCATATATAAGCCACGTCATTACATTACATTACATTAAGTTTGTGTTTTTTGTAAAAATTTATGGTGTACCTACTGCCTTTGATTTAGACAGACTGACTTTTTGTAATGTTGTGACATCGTCGAAGCCATTGCCATGCCATTGACTTCTTTCTTTCAGATATATATTTTTTATTTGAAATTGTTTTTCATACCCTGGCTGGGAATCGAACCCAGGTCGCGGCGATGAACACGCCGAATCCTAACCACTGGACCACCAGGGCTTATTGTTATTTGACGTTTTTTTTTTCCATTATTTTTATAATGAATGGCGAACTGGAGCTCCCAGAGTAAACCCAACCACCATGGCAGGAGATGATGATTAGCAATGGTGCCTCACAGTCAGGTTCTGGTTGAGGCCAGACCTGTCTGTGAGGCACCATTGCTAATCATCAAGTCCTCATGGTGTCTGAAAATGGGGGGAATGGAGAATAAAAAAGATTAGGACAAAGAAAGAGAGGAAAGAGGGAGGCAGACGGCTGAGTGGGGTGGCAGGATGGACCAGATCAAATGTATCTGGACCTCTGCTTGACCGGCTGGATGGGCGGGAGACGGGCCTGTGATGATGAGAGGTCTCTGGCCACATCCTTTGCAGATAAGGGTTTTGTGGATGCTTTAGAGAGGGGTGGGAGGTAAGTGGGCTTCGGTGTCAACTCAGGCATGAACTGCACCTTCTTGCGCTGGCTCTTTACCTTCTCTGAAGCCTTTTGGAGTTCATGTGCAGCTAACTGCTGCACTTCTTTCTCCCACACAGCAGCCTGCTCCAGAGCCCTCACCTGAGCATCTCGTTCCTCCCTTTTCTGCCGCTCAAGGTTGGCACGCTTCTCAGCTGCCATGGAGACATTGAAGGTATCCATGCTCCTTCGGCCTTCTCTGGTCTTCTGAGCCCGCAGTTCCTCATGTTCGAGCAACTGCAAAAGTCCGTCAGCCTCTTGTTCGGTCGGAAGCTCAGGGACTTTCTGACGCTCTGCCTTTTCCTTCCGCCTTTTCTCAATCATGTCCATGTTGTAGGCAGACATCGACTGGAGATAAGCAGCCTTCTCCTTCTTCTCCTTCTCCACCTTTGCCAGTTCGGCCTCTCTCAGAGCCTCATCTTCGAGACGTTTCTTTTTGTCTCTCAGAGCCAAAGCGGCAGCCTCCTTCCTCTTTAACTCAGCCATTGACTCCCAAACAGGCTGTGCGGCTATCTGCTGCTTCCTGAACTTCTCGTTCAGCTTAGCGTTTCTTTGCAGATACTCTTCTTCCAATTCCAGCTGTTCGCGTCTGGCTCTCTCTTCCTCTGCCCTTTCTATCTGCCGCTGTCTCTCTTTTTTGAGTCTTCTCATGGAGAGGACCTCCTGTTGCTCTTGCCAGAGCTTCTTTTTTGAGTCAGCATTGATTTGTGCCTGACGGTTCAGCTCCTGGACATATTGTTTGTCAATGTCCAGGTATGCTTCTGCCTGACGTCGGGCCTGCTGTCTCTCGTCCTGTTTCTGCAGTTCCTTTTGTCTCATTTGCCATCGCTGATAATCTTGCACAGCTTTGGCTCGACGTGCTCTCTTGAGGGCCTCCTCCTCTTCCTCACTCAGAGCTTCTTGAAGCTGCGTTGTCCTCTTCGTCTTGTCAACCTGTCGGTTGTATTTTTCCAATTCTTTTTTCCTTCTCTTCCCTTCAACAATTGCCAGGTTCTCTGCATCATTCTCCATCCTCAAGAGTCGGCTTTTAAACTGCCCGTCCAGGGCGTTCAACAGCTGCTGAACAGTGGCCATTGCTGTCTTTCTGTTTTAGCCAGCAGATGTAGAGGAGAAGTTGTAGATACGATGTACCTTGGTATTGTGTTCGATATATAGCTCGCTGTAGCTCACTGTAGCTCGATGTAGCTCACTAGATGTAGCTCGTGTAGCTCACTGTCCGATGTCTTAGATGTAGCTGAGTGTGAGTTTGTCTCAAAAATAGATTTCAAAAGCTCCGATGTCTTCACCTGTCTTGTTGGTTTTTTGTTTTCTGCTGTGACTGAGGTTTTTTCAATCAGTAGTGATGAGATAGTTTGAATGAGTTTGTCTCAAAAATAGGGTCTATGTGACAAAAGATTGCCTTGAACGATGACATATCTTCCAGGTGGGTCACCCTTTGCATGACTTGTAAAGGAGGCATGAAATACTTGTCCTGGCCATCTTTTAGTTAATCAATGCATGTCTGACGCAAAAAAGAAATAGAAGTACTATTTTGGATTTGAGATATTTTATTCCATTTAATACTTGTCTCAGTTTAACATGTTTTCATATTCCCCGGACATTCCAGCTTGAAATATTAATATTTAAATTACTTTCCTGTTTTGTTTTCTTCATAAGCTGCTGTCTCAGTTTGGGGTACAGCTATGGAATTATATGAAATAGAATAGAACAAAATCATAACAGAAAATAAAACATTCGCTAGTACACAAACCCAGCACACACATTCACACAGAGGTCTGAATAACCCCCCACCCCAGCATTTCCCCAACTGAGCAGCACAAGACGTCACGCTCTGATAGCCTAAACTTCAGTGGTCAATGATGATGGCTCTTGGCCACTGTTATATTATTTTAAATAATGATGAATATGTAGCCAACAAATGATGAGTACACACACTGTCGAGAGATGGAGCGAGAGATGCATCTGTAGTTTATAGTCTTTAGTCTTTTCTGTCCTTGTGAGAATGGCAGCTAAAGTGGCAAAAGATTTAGAGCTCTAGATTTTGGATGCAGATATCCTTCTACCTCGCCTGCCTGTTGTACATTTGTGTTTTTTGTAAAAATTTATGGTGTACCTACAGCCTTTGATTTAGACTGTTTTTTGTAATGTTGTGACATCGTCAAAGCCATTGCCATGCCATTGACTTCTTTCTTTCAGATATATATTTTTTATTTGAAATTTTTTTTCATACCCTGGCTGGGAATCGAACCCAGGTCGCGGCGATGAACACGCCGAATCCTAACCACTGGACCACCAGGGCTTATTGTTATTTGACGTTTTTTTTTTCCATTATTTTTATAATGAATGGCGAACTGGAGCTCCCAGAGTAAACCCAACCACCATGGCAGGAGATGATGCAAACTCCTCACAGACAGGTCTGGCCTCAACCAGAACCTGGCTGTGAGGCACCATTGCTAATCATCAAGTCCTCATGGTGTCTGAAAATGGGGGGAATGGAGAATAAAAAAGATTAGGACAAAGAAAGAGAGGAAAGAGGGAGGCAGACGGCTGAGTGGGGTGGCAGGATGGACCAGATCACATGTATCTGGACCTCTGCTTGACCGGCTGGATGGGCGGGAGACGGGCCTGTGATGATGAGAGGTCTCTGGCCACATCCTTTGCAGATAAGGGTTTTTTAGATGCTTTAGAGAGGGGTGGGAGGTAAGTGGGCTTCGGTGTCAACTCAGGCATGAACTGCACCTTCTTGCGCTGGCTCTTTACCTTCTCTGAAGCCTTTTGGAGTTCATGTGCAGCTAACTGCTGCACTTCTTTCTCCCACGCAGCAGCCTGCTCCAGAGCCCTCGCCTGAGCATCTCGTTCCTCCCTTTTCTGCCGCTCAAGGTTGGCACGCTTCTCAGCTGCCATGGAGACATTGAAGGTATCCATGCTCCTTCGGCCTTCTCTGGTCTTCTGAGCCCGCAGTTCCTCATTTTCGAGCAACTGCAAAAGTCCGTCAGCCTCTTGTTCGGTCGGAAGCTCAGGGACTTTCTGACGCTCTGCCTTTTCCTTCCGCCTTTTCTCAATCATGTCCTTGTTGTAGGCAGACATCGACTGGAGATAAGCAGCCTTCTCCTTCTTCTCCTTCTCCACCTTTGCCAGTTCGGCCTCTCTCAGAGCCTCATCTTCGAGACGTTTCTTTTTGTCTCTCAGAGCCAAAGCGGCAGCCTCCTTCTTCTTTAGCTCAGCCATTGACTCCCAAACAGGCTGTGCGGCTATCTGCTGCTTCCTGAACTTCTCGTTCAGCTTAGCGTTTCTTTGCAGATACTCTTCTTCCAATTCCAGCTGTTCGCGTCTGGCTCTCTCTTCCTCCGCCCTTTCTATCTGCCGCTGTCTCTCTTTTTTGAGTCTTCTCATGGAGAGGACCTCCTGTTGCTCTTGCCAGAGCTTCTTTTTTGAGTCAGCATTTATTTGTGCCTGACGGTTCAGCTCCTGGACATATTGTTTGTCAATGTCCAGGTATGCTTCTGCCTGACGTCGGGCCTGCTGTCTCTCGTCCTGTTTCTGCAGTTCCTTTTGTCTCATTTGCCATCGCTGATAATCTTGCACAGCTTTGGCTCGACGTGCTCTCTTGAGGGCCTCCTCCTCTTCCTCACTCAGAGCTTCTTGAAGCTGCGTCGTCCTCTTCGTCTTGTCAACCTGTCGGTTGTATTTTTCCAATTCTTTTTTCCTTCTCTTCCCTTCAACAATTGCCAGGTTCTCTGCATCATTCTCCATCCTCAAGAGTCGGCTTTTAAACTGCCCGTCCAGGGCGTTCAACAGCTGCTGCACAGTGGCCATTGCTGTCTTTCTGTTTTAGCCAGCAGATGTAGAGGAGAAGTTGTAGATACGATGTACCTTGGTATTGTGTTCGATATAGCTCGCTGTAGCTCGATGTAGCTCACTGTAGCTCGATGTAGCTCACTGTAGCTAGATGTAGCTGAGTGTAGCTCGATTTCAAAAGCTCCGATGTCTTACCTGTGTGCACAATGTGCGCTGAGGTTTAACAGTATTGAGAGTTTGAATGAGTTTGTGTTAAAAAATAGGGTCTATTTACAAACTCTGGAAGCCAACATCAAAGCACAGTGGTCACATTCATCGCCTTTGATCTTGACTTTTGTTGCTGTTGTTTTTTGTTTTCTGCTGTGACATCATCACATTCACAGCCTTTGATCTTGAGCTTTTTTGTTTTTTCATGTTATCATGTAGTGATGGGACTTAATAGTTATTAATTAACTTAATTAATTAATTAATTAATACACCAGTAGAGGGTAGCAATGACTGACATGCATTTAAGCTACATTTGTATAGTCTTTGTTATATAGAAGGATTTTGATAGAGGAAGACCCACATGATACTGGATATACATGTTAACGGAGCTTTGCTACAGTCTTCAATAAGTAAGTGTAACCAATTTGATGTTAGAAACATGACAATTTTTTTCCCCCAAAGTTGATGTTGAATCATAAACCAAAAAAGTCCTTAACACAATATTTTTGTATTAACACATTCATACTTTGTAACTCTTCCCAACACTGCTTAGGACAATTTCAATAAATCATCATAATGCATGTTTCCATCAAGTGGAGCACAAGCATCCAAGTACACAAATAGAGCATTGAAAAGTATAAATAAGTATAAATAGTATAAATAATAACCAATTAACCCCCTTTATGAGCCTGCCTCAAGTGTTCATTCAAGGAACTGCAGCTTTTCCCACTTCCCACTTCACAATGAGAAACGGCAATTCATTTTCTCTTTATGTTTGTAACACGTTGAGAAATTGACAATAAAGTGACTTGACTTGATATGTTTAAATTATATGCTATGAGTTAAGATAAGATAAGATAAGATAAACCTTTATTCGTCCCACAGTGGGGAAATTTGCAAATTGTTGCCTTTGTGAATAAATAGTACTTTTAGTTTTGATACTTTGATTATATTTTGTTCATGAAAAGTTAGCAAGATTTTCAGTATTTCTTTCACAGTTTTCTACAATATGGGTGTGCTTTCACTATGAATTATAAATTAAGATCATACATGTTTAGAATATGATCAGAAATTAAAAGTTTAAACGGAATAATCACATTTATTTTTAAACTTAAATAATAAGAACACGTGTGTTTCATTTCACAAATTATTTTTGTGACGTCAAATCAAAATAATATGTTATACAATAAAAAAGTTAATCACAATAATTTTCACTCGATTTGTTCCACTACAACTTTAATGAATGCCTTCTTTTCTTTGAGCTTGATGGCATTGGTGTCATCCTCAGGGGAGGCATCAGCATCATCTTCCTCATTTGGGTTTGACAAGATGTCCATCAGAGACGGGAGGCTCCCACCTCGCAGGATACCTTTGCTCCTGTGCTGAACACCGTCGAGATCATCGGAGCCCTTAAGAGGTAAATACTGTTTCTTTCCAGGAACATCTGCAGGCTGGTGAATCTCAAGATCCTCCGCACTCATCCTGCAAATATGACAGAAACTCAAGTCTTTGCAGTGGTTGTGATTTTACTGGACAATAAAAGGCACAGAAACGTAAAAGGTAAAACTAGTTTACCTCATGTCAAAGGTGGAGCCTTTGAAGGCCGGTTTGAGAGTCTCTGCTGCGGTCGACAGAGTGTAAGGGATGGAGAAATGTCTCTGTGCCCAGTACTTGTCCTTCACGATCGGAGCCAGGTTCTGGTACATATCATCAACAGCCAGCATTGACACCTACAGGAGAGAGAGACAGAATTAAAATGACAGCAGTTTGCATTGTAAGTGTTTAGAGTTTGTTGGAGGGGAGCCTGGAGGGGTCAACCTGAATGTTTCGGTCTATCAGCTGGTTGGTTTCAAAGTCATCATCGTCCTCACCAAATGGATTGATGATCAGCTCCCCCACCTGCAGAGCGGAAATGAAATCACTCTTTCATGGCCGAATCAGAACAAAATCTGTTTTGTAGAAGTGAAACACGAAGGCGTCGTCTCACCTTGAGCCAGCCGGTGTAGAAGAAGAACTGCAGCAGGGTGAAAACAGGGACGTACATGTCCAGTTTGTGATCCTTGTATCCCTTCTCAGGGTTCAGAAACTGCCGGCCAATCACGCAGAAGGCAAAGAAAGAGTAAACTGCTATAGTAACTACCTGTGCAGATAAAACAAAAGTGATCTATTGTCAGTGATTTATCTTATTTAAAAATGGAAAAATGTGGTTGTTTTTAAGTCTAAAGATAAAAAGGATAAATAGCCATCATAGTTTGGTCTTGTATATCCCCTTCAAGCTCCTGATCCTGAACCCCTGATCCTACCTGTGTAAACCAGAGGGATGCTTATCCAGTCATAGTGGAAGAGGAGGCTGCAATTGGCTCTGTACCTATTCAGCTCCTGCAGTTATAAAAACATATTATACATTTGAAAATAAGGATATAGGTGTAGACATACTGGGGCTGCACATTCATGATTCGTAACTAAAATTTCGTTAGTGTAACGGCTACACACATCCATCAGCAGTCTCAAGGCGATGTCATCCCTCACTCGACCCTCCTCTCTCGCTCTGGACGCCAGGTTTGAAAACCAAGTCAAAGGCATCCAGTACTTGTTGAAGTCAGAGTGAAGGGACTCAAACAGTTTCAGCTCGTGTGTCGTCATAAATCCTGCAGAGGTGAGACGGTTTGGTGCCACATGGATGGATGTAATAGATATTTGTGATTCTCTGAGTTTATTGCTCATGCGTATGAGACGCTAAAGGTCACCAGGCCTGTCTGAAGATCTGTGCTCCAGAATCAGTAACATCTTTTTAGGAAGCTTTTTGTTAATGCAAGCACACTGTGTTATTTGGTTGCTGGAAACATTGTACACAACTTGACAAAATATATAACATAGGCCTAGTCAATTTGAGATATTTTAATGTGGAAATGTTACATATTACACCTTTAATAGCAGCAGGTTGAACTGCTTCATCTTTTTTGGTGGGTAATTTAAATTTCTGTACTTTACACTAGGAAAAAAAAAGCCATATTTTAATTTGATATAAAAGTGACTGTTGTTCTTACCAGCCTCCACTATGTGCTCCAAAGTTGGGAAGCGCTTGTGAACTCTTGTGCTGATGGAGCGGAGAATAAGGACTGAGGATAAGTTGGCGTATCTCATGAGCGTCCTTCGCAGCAGACGACCCCTCTCGTCTGCCCCGTGGACGTTCCCAGACACCACCATCATCAGGTTATCAGGCAGCGGGAAGCTGGTGTACTGACCCCACCATCGGTTAAAGGCCAGGGTCACGTAGAAACCTGGGACACAAAGATATGAATTATGGTGACTCATCTTCACATTTCGCTCGTGTAAGGACAGAGTTCAATCAGACTCACCCAGCACAAATAAAACTGGGATGAAATTGGTGTTGGTGAACTGGTCACAGTAAAGGGCGATTCGCTCAAACAGATCCTGCTGCCTTGATGTGAGCAGGAACCTGTGAGGAAAATAAAATTGTCGGCCACAAACTCGATCGTACTGCAGCAAACAACAGAATTAAAATGAGTAAACTTACCTGTAAAACAGACTGAAAAACAAATAAACCCCACAAAACACCAGAAGCTCTTTGTAAAGCAGCTTGTAGATGCTTCCCTTCCACCTGAACAGGAGCTTGGAGAAGCCACCAAATCTCACACTGGCAACTTCAAGGGAGTAAGAAACTGTCATGTCTGGATTTGTTCTGTGTCGTAACACCAGAAATTCCTGTAAAATATTGAAGGTTAAAATCTAAATGAATTTCTCTTGATGCAGTATTTTTACAATACAACCATCTCCTGTAACAGAAATCTGAGGATGTGTTGGCTGAGGGCAGGTGTGTCACCTGGTCCTGTGTTGAATCCTGCTGTCCTGAGAAGAAAAATTCTTCCTCTTGGTCTCAATTTAAAGCTTTCTGTTGTGCTGTCATAAATATCATCTCAAATTTATTACCTGGGAACCTGAAGCCCAGGAGATACACACCTACAGTACTGAGTGCAGGGAAACAGTCTGTTACTAAAGCAGCAGAGTTTTTTCCTCACAGTGTTAATAAGTATTGATTATTGTTCAGTGAAAATTGATAAAAGTTGATTAGACAGTGTGTTCTCACAGAGCTGTGGTTCTGTAAATGTCCAAAATCACTTATTTTACCCTGATGGGTGTGGACTTATTTTCCTTATTTTATTTTGATAAATTAATCAATAAATAGTTTGGTCTACAAAATGTCAGAAAATAATGGTCACAATGGCTGAAAACATGCTAAATTAAAAAAAAGACTAATACTAATAATAAATGTATATAGTGCTTATCAAAACCAGAGATTACAAAGTTCTGTACAAAAGGAAAAAAGAAATACATACATATTACATGTTACTTGTATGTATTTCATAGATACAAAAAACAAACTGCAAACTCACATAAACACACATTTACAGACAAATTGATTGAGGTTCCAGAAAGGCTCAATCAGAATCAATGTAAAAGAGGGAAAGCGATTTAAAAGTTTATAGATCAAAATAGTACAGTTGACCTTTCTGTCAATTTACAGATTGATTGTTACACTCATTGTCTCAGCACCATGATGCTGATTTTCACACTCTCTGGAGCTTTTATGCATTTGGGTCTAAAGATACAATTTCTGACTGGGGTATTTATGAGGCCATAATAAAATAATTATAGCTGGTTTGACACACTGGACCTCATGTTCAAGATTATATAAACTGAGAAATAGAGATTTGGGGAGAAACAGCGAAAAAATATCGTATGAATCTTGATTATTGTAAATCTTTGTTGTATCTTTATTGTTATAATCTATGTTGTATGTACCTCCCACGCTGTTTCTAAATGTCCACACTATCTCTGTCAACACGTCTTTTCCAGATGCTGCAAAAAACAAGTCAGCACTTTGGACCTGTAATCTAAGTGAATCTAATGCCCCACCATTGGAAATCAAATAAAAGACACACAGATTGATTGCACAGCAGAGGCTTTTCAGTGTTATTTGTCGTTCTGGCCAACAGTGGCAGTGATAACGGCGACTCAAACATCTTTACAGATGGACTGTCAGATGGCTCCGTCCCACCCGTCTCTCAGTCTTTGTCATTGGCTGCTGTGCTCTGCTCACTTGTTTGTTTTTCACATCGTTACAGCGGTCCACTGTAAATCAGACTCTCTTTTCCAGCCCTGTTTTATCCTCTGACTCTGTTTGCTCTGCCCTGACAGGATATTTATGAGGCCATCTATCCTCCATCAGAGCCTGGACAAGTGACCACTGTGGACTTCCCTATTCTTCGTCTCCATCTGTGTCACATACTCACAGAGTCCCTATCTTTAACTTCTCGCATTTTAGATTTATGCATTCATCACAATAATCTCAATGTGTAGTTTCCATTCCTGGCACTAGATGGCGCTCTGGTGATGCGCAGCAGGGATCTCGGGCTCAGCCCCGAGGCCTCACTGTCTGTATTTACCTCATAAGCAAAGACGCCCAAAGGCTCCTTTATTGACAGAAAACAGTAAAAGAACATCTGACATATTTAACCCTATCTATGAAAGTACAGATGAGCAGATGAGTTTTCTCTTGTTTATTCTCCTATTTTGATTTAGCTCTCTGTTATTTTTATACTTAGATATGGCACAAGTTGATATATTTTTTGAAATATTCACAAGGACTTTCCTCTTTCGTGTTTGTGTCTCCATGCTGTGTGAATCCAGATTTAGTGGTGACCTTGATCTTGATCAAATACACTCCCAGATTTGCATCCATGGATACTCCAGCAACTCTTTCTGCCCGCTCACTTCCTGGCCTCGGCTACTGGATCTACTGGTCGGGGCTCAGGCCTCTGAGAACAGGACGGAGTGAGCGGCTCAGCGCCGATCATTTGGGTAACCCAATGCGGTAATTACAACTTCCCACGGTGAGTGAAATTAGAGCTCAAAAGAAAAGTGGGATTTCAGGTATCAGGGGCCGGTGTGGGTCATTGTCGGGGCAGAAAGAGCTGAGGGGCCACGGAAAAAGGCTCGAATGAAAAGATCTGGAGCAAAAATGCAGTGAGCTAATGACACTGTTTTTTCTTCCCTTTTTTGTTTGTGGTGTTGCTCCTCATACACAATCCTGAGGCAGAAATCTGGAAAAAAACAACTCATTTTTCCTTCAACAATATTCAAATGTTTTGCATACAAACACAATGAAGATAGTGCGTCTGCCAGGACAGACATGATGAAAATCAGTGCTTTTATTCAGTGTCATATCGGCAGACCCATTTTATTTTCAGCATTATTATGCTACTGTGTGATTTTTAGTAGCAGTTTCACCATTTGAGATAAGATACACAACCATCAAACCTTAATTCAGTTAACCATCAAATAAACTTTCTGTTAATGTTATTTCCCAGCTTGAAGGTCTAAATTCTGTTTCAAAGTCTTTTCTGTACTCAGGAATAAAGTTCTGGGGGAGAAATGATGGACTATTTATTTATTATTTACCAGCCTAAAAGTAGTCAAATAAAAATATACGTTTAATACATCCAACATTATCTGAGATGTTTATATTACATTTGCATCAGTTCGTCTTCATCCTAAGAGTCTTTCCTCTTGTTACAGTAAAAGTGAAAACATGCATCTTTTTGCTTTATATCATGTATGTTGATATCAAGTGCATATTCAAAACTCCTTTTACACAATTCTCATTTTAAAAGATCTGCTTGAAACATTAAGAAGTCGGCCTGAGAGAGTGTTTTCAACCAGGTAACGGAGCTTTTGTTAGCTTAAATCTGCCTGTTCATTGTAAACTGCTTCTGTGTGTGAGAAAGGAAATGTGACAGCAACAATAACTGGAGACCAGAGCTACAACAGGTTGCTAAAACAAAGACAAAAAACACAGAGGACCTCAGTGACAAGTAGCCACGGCCCTGTTTGCAATTAGATTTGTTATTTGTCTGTGCAGAAACCGTACAAAATTACAAAATGCATTCACTCGTTTGTCTGTTTGTCCTTTGACCTTTTGACTTTTTGAATGCAGTAAACCTCACAATGTCGTTAAATAAAGCTTTGATGGAAAATATGTGGAAAACACACCTCCGTTTTTTTAAATTCCAGGAAGTTCCACACCCTGAGCTGCACCCACTCTCTCTCTCTTGCTCTCTCTCTCTCTCTCACTGAACAAGAAACCAATTAGCATTCAAAGCCAGCATGTGTGAGAGTCTGTTTTCCACATCGGAGATAATGATCGAGTGTCTGCATCCTGCACCTCCACGATGACCCTGATGTCTTTTGTGTCGGTGTCCTCTCCAGTGTCGTTATGTCGTAGCATCGCTGTGCAGAAATCGTCCGCATCTCAGTTTACTGAACCACCACTCCAGAGATTTTTATCTCAAACCGGCATTAATCAGCATTTAGTTCTGACCTCCAGGGCATTTTCCAAACTATATGCACATTTTAGTACGTGGCGTAAAGCATCTGTCCGTTTATCCTTGCTTAACAATGACATATACAAATTTAGACTTCTCATCGAAGCTTTACATTCCACATTTCACCTTGAATTAACTGTGAGCATTGCAATGGGATTAGTCACCTGCATTTACGACGGTGCCGCTCGAGGTGAAGCAGTTTGATCGAGGACATCCTGTGTGCAGTATATGTCAAACTGGAATGATTTAACAATCACACTTGGGTGAGGTAAAGGAGTGCATACAAAGGCTTGCATGACCTAATTAAGCCCAGTGATTAAAAATATATGTGCATTTGCATGGAGTTCAACATTAAATAGAAAAAAATGTCTTTGTGTCTCGGTGTCTTTAAAATCGCTCGTTTTTTCCAGTGAGAAAAAAAGGAGGGCCTCCCTTTCAAACCGTCACTGCGTTCCTCAGGTCCCACAGGAAAAGCTCCGGATTAAATCACTTCCTCTTACATTGTGATAGCACAGTGGTGGGACCAGGCTGTCTCTGTGTCAATAGATAACTTGCTTTTTCTGTAGCACACACACACACACACACACACACTGTCTTTGATTTGAGGAATAATTTGACATTTTGGGAAAAACACTTCTCCACTTTCTTTCCAAGAGATTGATGAGAAGATAGATATGATATGATGATAAAGCTAAGACTTCAATTTAACGTTTGTGAAATTAAAGAAAATTAAAAAAAAAAAAATCATTCATTCATTCAATCATTGACCTTTAAAAGTGTTGGTTGGCCATTTTTTTAAACTTCAGACAGTCAGGCTAGCTGTTTTCCTCTGCTTCCAGTCATTATGCTAAGCTAGGCTAATTGCCCCCTGGCTCCAGCTCTGGACTTTAAAACATGGTTTTACAAATATCTCTACAAAGTTAAATATTTATGACTAATAAGCAACAATCAAAGTTTTAAAAAAAAAACAGCCTTATGTGGTTATTTTGTAGCTTAACAGTCAAAAACTCAGTGGTGCTGATCATCTCATCTAGTTCTTGTCAGGAAAACAAAAATATATTTCCCAGAATGTTGGATTATTCCTTTAGGGTGGTGTCAGGAGAGGTTGACGTTCTCATACTCGCCGTGGTCTGAGTCCTCCAGTTCAATGCCCGGCACCAGGCTGTAGTATTCAGTGGACTGGGTCAGGTAAGCCTTCTCCCTGTCGGCCGAGTCCTTCATCACCTCAGTCACGCTGACCGTGTCCAGCTCTGCCCTGCCGGCCCCGTCGGGCCCCTGGGAGCCCTGCCTCCCCTCTGTGGAGCTGGAACAATGTGAGGAGACTCTGGGAATCGACTCCACTGACCCCACCTTGATCTCCACGTCTTCATAGATGTCCCTGGTGCTGCCCAGGAGGGTGGATGCTGGACGTAGCAGCAGCTCATTCTTCAGGATCCCGTCATTGACGCGGTGTCCAGCTTTACTCTGCTTGGTGGTCGCAGGTTGCTGCTTTCCGCGATGCTTCTGGCCATTGCAGCTGGAGCTGGAAGCTCTCTTTTTGGAGGTGCTTACAGGTGTTTCTTTCTTCTTCCTCTTCCTCCCACAGCACCAGCAGAGCACCAGGGCGGAGAGGATGATGAGAGGAAGCACGATGAAGAGCGCGGTGAGGCCGGCCGGGCGGCACACGTCGCTCAGCCTCACCGTCAACACGGTCCTGCCGGCCAGGTGCCTGGGAGAGACGCAGGTCAGGTTCCCCACCAGATCCTGCAGCTTCGTGGTCCTGTTAACCTTCCTGCCCTCCTCCAGTCCTTCCAGTAACAAACAGGAGCAGTCCCAGGGGTTGTCATCCAGCTCCAGCCTCTGCAGACCGGGCTTCTGCAGCACAGAGCCGGGCAGGAGGCGCAGCTGGTTTCCCTGCAGGTACAGATTCTGGAGGCTCTCTGAGTCCTGAAGAAAACCCTCAGGAAGCTCCTGAATCAGGTTCCCGCTCAGATCCAGCTCCGTCAGGCCGAGCTGTCCAGCCAGAAAGTCCCTTGGCAACATTGTTAGTCTATTATGACCTAAGTAAACCTTCTGCAATGTAGAGGCCTCTTTGCCTGTCATATAAACAGCACTGATATTACAGGAGGAGAGATCCAGCATTTCTATGTTTGTTTCATTGGTAAACACAGACCAGAGCACGTGGCCAAAAGCAGAGCCAGAGTAGTTCAAGCAGCAGACGTCAGCAGGAACCTCAGAGGGAAACTGGGACAAGATGGTGGCCGCTGGACACACGCATCCACCCACAAGCCCTGTCTTCACCAGCAACATGATAATCAGCAGAACACCCGGCTGGCAAACCATCTCTGAAACAGAAAATACAGTGAAACACAGAACAGAAAATGTGACTTCATCGTGCCATGTTGCTGCCTGTGTGTCAGGCTGCCCTACCTGCCTCCTGGTCTCTCTCAGTACTGGAGGGGATCCACTTTACAGTATGTAGCCTCACACAGATGTGAATGGGCTTGTAAACTTAGCGACTTCTCTGAGGACTCCTGGTTGCCGTGAGGACTGCGGGAGTTGGCATGGTGACACAGGTCAGTGGGGATCAGGAGTCCAGTGTTTGGCTGTTGGAGAGGAAACAGATGCTGCTGTGACTTTCACATGAAGGCTGTGCTGTTAAGATGGGACATACACAGACATTACTAGAAGCTAAAGCTGGAGCCTAGTTCAACAAGCAGGATGCAATCATTTGCAAACAAACTGTGTTTACTGACAATGGTTTCACAAAGCGT
This sequence comes from Holacanthus passer, assembly GCA_025331565.1. Taxonomy (NCBI): domain Eukaryota; kingdom Metazoa; phylum Chordata; class Actinopteri; family Pomacanthidae; genus Holacanthus; species Holacanthus passer. The sequence goes on along the minus strand of JAFREQ010000126.1, from coordinate 898,168 downwards.
TCCTGAGTCCATGCATTAATCTCCTTTCTATAATCATGTGTTCACAAAGTGTTGAACCTCTCTCCATCCTCGCTTGTGAGAGTCTTTCCAGGATGAACCTTTCATACCCAATCATGATCCTATCACCTGTTACCAATGAACCTGTTTACCTGTGGAATGATCCAAACAGGTGTTTTTGGATCAGTCCACAACTTTCACAGTCTTTTGTTGCTCCTGTCCCAATTTCTTTGAAATGTGATCAGAATAAGCAGATATTTACAAAAATCAATGAAGTTGATGAGGTCAAACATTAAATATATTGTCTTTGTACTGTTTTCAATCGACTATATGTCAGAAAGGATTAGCAAATTATCACATTCTGGTTTATGTTTTTACACAGTCCCAACATTTATAAGGTTATGGACTGAAAACTTCCTCAAATCTGTTGTAAAAAAAAAAAAGAAAGAAAAAATCCAGATAATTTAATAAACTTGCATCTTAGAAAAGTCTTTAAACAACTTCATTCACAATGCAACCACTTGTGTCTTGATATCATATCACTCGATATCTCCGGCATCTCAAATTTACTTTTCGTTGTCATCGATGTGTGTTTTAGTTTTATCACTAAAGCACTTTGAACTGCTTCAATCTGTGATTGTGCTTGAACATGCATGTTCAGACCTAGAAGGAACTTTACTTGACTTCGCTTTATTTTTCAGGAAAATGTGCCAGATTTAGCCATGAAGCTAATTTTGATTTGCAAAATTAAAAGGAACAAACACGCAAAGACAAAAAAGCAAACAACATCAAAACACGTATGTAGAGTAGAATAGAGCATAAATTACGAGGTTTGAGAAGGTCCCCAAAATAATGTGAAACTGTTTAATTTCACTGTAATTTCATGTAGCAGAAATTACCCCTCTATGACTATTTTAACCTCAGGTTTCATTCCTCCTGTGTGTCTAGTTGGGAGACGGTGACGTGACAACATTTGGGGAACCCTGCTCTTAGAGACATAAAAAACTAATTGCTGGTCACTTCCTGAAAACTCCTGTGTACTTGATGACGCTGCCTGAACTTAAAAGCATGTGTGGTCGACATAAACAAGGCTTGTTTTTGGCTCCTGTGTGAGACAGACGGAGAGGGAGTGTGTTTGGTCCTGACATCAGACTTCCTCACCCGCCACAAAAGAGCTGAAATCTGCTCCACAGTTCGGAGGCAGGAATGTGCTAACTCCCCAACAACAAGGCCAATTCACGCCCGGTGGAGGGTTTAAACTGTCCTCAGCTGGAGCGTGTATGTGATCATCACTAATCACAGAGAGACCTCAGCTCACCTGTGAACTGTTCATTGTTTCAGTTCAGTGTGTGAATATCTTTGGGATTTTATCCTGTCAAAACATGAAGTTTGAAGATATTTAAATATGTCAGTGAGAACAAATCAATAATCAACTGATGAAGAAAAGATCATTTTGCTGAAAAAATGGCTGAAGCTTGGTGTAAAAGTGACACATCTATCTCCTGAAGATCTTTATTGCTCTGATGTGGACTTTCTCATGGACACTGTTACCCACTAAGCTCCATGGAAAAAAATGACCCTTAGAAAATGAAAATGGGACAGTTCCTCTCAGGAAACAGACACTGTTTAATATCTGTCCTTATTGTTTCAACACCTAGAGGTGACTGAGTCTAAATCCCACAGTAATAAAATGTCTGTGTTTATTTGACAACTTCATCCTCGGCCTTCTGTTGTACCTCATGTCCTCAGCTACGTACATGTAAAATGTCATAACAACACTAAGAGTCTGCAGTCGTGCGAGCTGCTCGGTGAAGCATCCCATCATGAAGTCTACGGGCTGAGCGGGACTGAGGAGAGCCAGCAAAAACTTTTTGGCTTGAATTTACTGTTACGTGAAAAAAAAAAAATCGAGCTCCTCTCAAAGAAATAAGCCTTGACTTAAAATATCAGCAGAGCAGCAAGTCTCTCAAACAAACACAGGAAGTGTGTGTGAAAGGAAAGAAACTGAGCCTCCAGCTGACTTTTTGTTGCTTGTACAGATGATCTAATATATCCAACATGTGAAGAGCTCGGAGTGTTTGACAGCAAAGGGAAGGATGAACTATCGTAGGTATGAAGAAGACTTATTAGCCATATGTATTCAGGTTGTCTTTGCCATCGTTCTAAATAATCATCTCAGACTTCATAATTCTAATGTCACAGTCCACCACATGATACCATGAAACAAGGATCTCATAGATTAACATTAGAACACAAAGTTATAAGTTTTTGATCTCCACCATCTCTGACCACCACAGTCAGAGATTTATTCATAACTGCTCCAGAAAACAGAGGAAGAAAGGCCATGTTTGTTCCTTAGTGAGGTCATGTTGGGTGAAATGAAATTTAATACTAAAAAAAACAAAGATTATTTGTCAGAAAAGGAGGTAAAGCTAATGTTTGCTTTAACCTCAAACTTTAAAACTATTGAACTGTCAACCTCAAACATTAATCTCATATTCTACAACGTGAACGTGACCACCTGTAAAGCTCTGTGTTTAATAATAGCCCACAACATTTCATATCCTTTAACCGTAATTATTTGCATGCTGCACTTCTCTGTAAAAAGCTCGTGTTCTTACTGATACCATCAACAGATATATTCAAAGCTCCGTCACTCTGAAGAGGAAAAGGAAAACAGGAGGGTCTGTGTGGTTGCACGGAGGTGATCATTTGCTTGGATTTGGATGCTTTGCTCCACCTTTTCACACCAAGTAAGACTTTTTCGTATGTGTTGCTAATTCCATGCATTCAGCAGTTAAGATAACTTGACGCCTGCAGAGTCAAACTCCCATCTCAGCCTGATAACAGACCCGGTCTAAAGGTCAGAGTCGAGTCGACGCTGAGGTTTCTGCAGATTTGTGTCAAGTAAGCACTCACTCCAAATATTGACAGATGAGTTGATCCTTGAGTTTTAAAATCGTACACACAACAGAAGAGACGGCGGTTGACCTTTGCGGATCCTCAGAGCTCCGTGAGATCGACCTTTCGTCCAAACAGAATTTCATGGATCGTCTCCTCTCTGGGTGCGAGTGCCCAGCGAGAGGAGCAAGGTTTAAATCTGGAGAACACGGATGATCTCACTCGCCAACAATGTGAGTTGCTACATCCTCTCTGGCAGCAGAGCTTCCTCTGAAACAGCCTCCTTTCATACAACTTCTCATCATAAATTATTCGTACATTAAACCGAGGCTGCAGCTGCATCAACACTGAGGAGGAATTTCTGGGAAGTTTTAGCGTTCAACCCTTAAAGGTTGGCTGACTTTCTTATTCTTTACACTTAATATCATTAAAATGTAATAATTTAAGGTAATGAAAATAAAAATTATTCAGTATTTTGCCTCGTGCTTTTAAACAGCATGTTGGAATAAACTTTACAGAACAGTTGAACGAATTAACAAAATGTAGAAAAACTTCATTTAGAAGATATTTTTCTGTACTTTTTAAGTGTCAGGTCAAATTCTCTGAGGGGGTGGGGTTACACTGGGGGGGTCTTGACCTCAGTATTGCTCAGTATCTCTGCACAAAACACACCATACTAACACAATTTCAAGTTATAACTGCCAGACGACAAACATGCAAAAACATGCAGAACAACATGAACGCACACCTGTTTGACACATGCAAAAGGTGTGTGGTTGTAAATAAAGTGTGTGTTCTTACCTGAGACTGTCATATCTGCTGCTCTCTGTCACACTGAGGATCCAAACATCCTCCAGGCTCTGCATCCATCAGCTGCCCGGCCTGGAGCTCTCCTCCTCCGGATCACTGGGTGTGTCTCCCTCCCAGTGGAATGTGGAAAGACAGCTTCCAGTCAGTGTGTGTGTGTGTGTGTGTGTGTGTGTGTGTGTGTGTGTCTGTGGGAGGGTGTTAATGATGTTCACTCACACACTGTGTTCAGTTTATCTGCGACTCAGACTGACAGATTTGAACCTCACAGAGTTTCAGTGCAAAGTTGAACTGACAGGCTGCAGAGTTGTGACCACACAGCGCCCCCTGGTGGCTCAAATAACTCTCTGCGTTTGAACCTTGATATTTGACTAAGTAGGCCTACATTTACTCAAGTACTGTAATTAGGTACTTGTACTTTACTTGAGTATATCCGTTTTCTACTTCATACTTACTACTCCACCACATCTCACGGACAAATGTTTTACTCAATTACATTTGTTACATTTGACAGCTTTAGTTACTAGTTACTTTTCAGATGACTATTTTCCTGTCCAGTGAAAATCATGTGTCTCCAAATTAGACTAAAGGATTAAATCTTCCTTTATGGGGTGAGATAATTATCCTACTACTTAAGCACTTAAGTTAAATAAACAATCTAAAAAACCTCTGGAAACCAGCTGGAAAATGCATCAGCAGAAAGTATTTAAAAAGTAATCAGCTGTACTTGTTGTTCTGATGTTTGACCAATAGGTGGCAGCATTAACCAGCACTCAACAGGTTCCAAACAAACCCTGAACAGATTTACACACTTTCCAGCAACAAAAGCTGAAATAATAAGTTGAATTATCACATTTTATAGCAATTAACTGTTTAAGCAGGGAGATGAATCCATAATGAAAGTAAGCATGAGAAGCCCTAAAACTAACAAACAGATTTTTTTTTTTATTCAGATATAAAAGACAGGTGCATTTTTACACAGTCTATATACACTGTTCAATGACAATCATATGAAATCTGCTACAAAATCAGTGTAAACATTTTCTGGTTGGTCATTTTTCTCTGAGTCTGTGATGAGACAGAAGAGCAGAGAACTTCTTGTAAACATGCACGCCTCCCTATGAATGAATATAACACTGATAGAAACTATACAACAAACACGTAAAGACACTGTGCACAAGCAACAAAGACACAATATAAAAAGGAGATTATGCTACGGTCTTGATCGTTGTTAGGTTACACATAAAAAACTTATTTGTTGGCACCTCTCAGTCCATGACAGACGAGTCATAGATGCATTATAGTGCAGTTTTTTTTCTGTTTTGCATGTCAGTGTTTCAGTCCCAGGATTCGTCCACACTGACCGCATGCGTATTATATTTCCACACAGTCACTCAGACTCATGGTGGCAGCACTGCTACAGTTTCCTGAAGCTCCACACTTCCCTTTTGTGCAGCTGAGAAATCTACATGAACAAGCAGTTGGAGGTTTATCAATGACACTTTGGTTACAAGGCAATTTGGATGCTGATAAACACACACGACTTTAAAAGTTTGACATCTGGGTAAATACACTTATTTGCTTCCTTGCAGAGAGTTAGATGAGAAGACCGATAAGGCTCCAGCAGACAGGTTCATGGCTCAGACTTCTCACGACACCCTGGTTTCAGCCTCTTTGCACCGGTTCTCAATTTCTGTCAGAATCCATTTTAAAACCCTCCTCGTGACTTACAAGACATTACAAGGCCACGAGCAGAGCACATGAGTGAACTGTCCCAAAAGACGTCTTAGATTTTCTGGTTCGGGCCTTGTAGCCGTTCCAGAGTCCATGTTAAGGTCAAGGGTGATGGAGCTTTTGCTGTACTGGCGCCTTGGCTCTTGTATGTCTGCTGGCTCAGTCTCAGCTTTTAAATCCAGACTTGCAACACATATTTATAGACTTGACTTCTTATCTGTGAACTGGATTTGTTTAATACAGATCTGTTATGATTTTATGTCAGTATTTTTAACTGTCTTGTTTTATCCTTATGGTTTCATATGGAAGTGCATTTTATGCTCTTGTTCTTATATCTGTGATTGTCTTTTAATGTTGGCTCCCTGTACTGGAAAGCACTCTGCTTGAAAAGTGCTATACAAATAAAATTATTATTATTATTATGTCACGTTACATATGAAGCTACAGCGAGCAGCCGGTTCGCTCAGCTTGGCACCGTCCAAAGGTAATAAAATCCAACTACCAGAATCTCTAATTAACAAGTTATATCTTGTCTTTTTAATCCACACAAAAAAGAAGCGTGAAAGCAATAAGTTGTTGTTTTACAGTGGTTTATGAGCTGGACTATTTCTTGGTCAGGTGCAGTGACTTCCTGGAGTCCTCATGAAGAAGAAATAATCTGGCACATAACCGTCCATATTACACATTTTAGATAATTTTACAGTTTTCAGTTCCTATTAGGTGGATTTTGTTGCCTTAAAACAGAGCTTGTCTGGTTTCCCTGTTTCCAGTCTACATTTTTAGTGTATAGACACAGGAGTGATATCGACCTTCTCATCTAACTCTCAGATTGAAAACAATAAGCACATCTTCCAAAGTGCTGAACTGCTCCTTGCTCTATTACTTGGACTGTAAATGAAACTCATCATCCATTACAACATAATGGTTCCCAACCTTTTTGGCTTGTGACAACTTGAAATGACTTGTCCAAAGAAAAAGAAAAAAACCATCCTGCATTTCAATCACAAAAGCAACAATTAGAAAAAAAAAGCCAAAAAAAATTAAAATAATTTGTGACCTGGCTTGTTTTGTTCTTTGGTGTCTTTTCAAGTGTCTGTCAATCCCAACAGACGTATTTATGGACTCTCGATTGGGAACCACTACATTATAAGATCCAGCTCTGACAAACACTGTTGTTTTAACATTTCCTGGAGGCGAAGCTGCTGTGGAGGCAGAATTAAACTCACTGGTGGAGTTTAACATCCGTGGCAGAGCCAGCTATCTGATGCCTGAACGGATCAAACCAGCAAACAAAGCTCATTCTCTCCAGATCACAAATGCTGTGGTCATCGCTGTTATTTACATTTATAATTTGAGCTGATTTCCTCTTTGGCTCTTCGTGTTCGCCCGCAGCTCTGCCTCTAGTCAATTTGGCACTTTTGGTTTGTACTGTTAAAGCTCCCACATTTTTCACATCTGTTCAAAATAAGAACGATTCTGACAACTTCACTCTTGAATATACAGTATATTGTTGTGATTGTCTGCCGCCACGCATCGTACATTTGTTCTCAAAGTGATTGCGATTCAGTTTCTCGGTTGTGGGTGGCCATCATGAGTCCAGGTAGATGGAGTAGATCTGGTTGAGGCAGCGGTCGGCGCCTCCCGCCTGGAAGAGGAAGCTGTCGTCTGAACAGGGAGACATGGAGTAACCGCCGCCCGCCTGTCCCTGCAGGTCCTGCAACAAGTCAAACCCTGAGAGGAGAAACACAGAATTAACATCTCACAGCAGCTCCTTTATTTGCATGTGAAGGAGAGTGGAGAAATATTGTGTAAATAATGAACAGGAGAACTAAAGAGACAAGTTCAGAGCCTCCTTTCTCACTGTGAACCGGCTGTGAATGTCAGATTGTCTCTACTGATCAAGAACATTTGGACGCCTTCAGTCTTCTGTATTGCCGTCTCACCTGTCGAGTGAGAGGCCGGAGGGTTCGTGAAGTAACTGGTTGGTTCAAATCCTCCATCGCTGACTGCTTGAACCGCCTTTCCTTCTGCGTACACACATCCTTTGGAGAAGCACAGAGGACATGATTTGATGATTTGACAGTGTTGCTGTGCTGACTGACGTGTTGAGGCTGATGGTGAGTGAACTGTCAGTACCTTGCTGCTGTGTGAAGACTTGCTGGTGGCTGTAGGTTTTGTTGTAGTCGTGCAGCTGGACGTCGGCTCTGTCTGACGAGGAGCTCACGGGGCTGAACAGCGATGTTGGTCTGTTCCTGTCGGCAAATGAAATACCAGGTAGCTGAATTACTCAGAGGCCCAACGTGAACATTTAAGTGATTACCCAGTTGTTGAAAAATGCATGATATGTGAAGCACACATGAGAACAGAAAGCTTGACCTTAACCAAAGTGAATCATAGGGATTACATTTTGTAAAGATATTTTCGATCTTAAATCCTAAACTTCAGCACACAGAGGTTGAGGACTCTGGTGTCAGTCCTGCACGCTGAAGAACCTTCTGTAAAATGGATGAAAGACAACGAAAGCTCCTCCGCGATTGACATGTGACACAACCCAGTCACATTTTTACAATAATGCATTTGTTTTTCACTTTCTTCCAGTTGGCTTGAACTTCACTCCTACTGAACTGTTTACGGTTTCTGTCACATAAAGATGACTTCAGCATTTTGTAGGCCTTATTAACCTCATCACAGATTTCTGAGCTCCGCTGCAGAGCCAAGAACACTTATGGTAAAATGATGTTGGTCTCATAACCAAAGTATTAGTAATGTGACAGCTGACCAGAAGATCATACAATTTCAAAACAACTAATTTTGAATGAAATATTATCGCATAAGCAGCTTTGGACTCAGACTTGTTTTGTATTACAACGATATTTTGCAGTCATTCTTCTTACATTTAAGATTTTGTTTTTGTTCATTTGCATTAATTAGATAATGAATTTTAGAGGTGAATCATTCATCTTGGAATAAGGTTCAGTTTGAACTAAGCAACAGGTTTTTTCAATCCACTTTAGGTGAAGTTATTTCAAACTGCGTAAATAGAAATCTCTGATCGAATTAAATGTTGCTGTCTTTCGTGCTGATAACCATCAGCTGGCAGCAGCTGCGTTAACAGACACAAACATGTAAATGCTCATGTACAAACAGTGCAGTTTATATGAAGGCAGCGTTTCCACCTGGGGGGTAATGTAGGCGGGCTTTGTGTGGAGCTGTATCCATCGCTACGCTGCAAGAATGTGCTGACTGTGCACAAACACTCTGACTCAACATGGAAACGAATGAGTCAGTGGAGCCAAGTCGACAAGAAGAAAGAAAGGCAGCGAATATCTCTCCAAGGAGATATGCAGCTGAACCCCCCCCCCTCCCAATATGGTATTTAAACCCCCCTCCTCCTTCAAAGAGCTCGCTCTCAGCATTTCATGTGGCCTGAGAACTCTCCAGGATGATGTACTGAAGCATATTGGTCCCCTGAGAGCCAAATGGCCTTGGTTTCTGCTGGAAGGGTTTTAGTGGGCTTCATAAACAAGCCAGGCCTTGTCAGAGATACCGATGGCTGCCGGCCCAAGTGCCGTCTATATTCGCATCTGACCAGCTGTAAAAAAAAAAGAGGAAATTTTTTTTTTTTTTTTTGAGATTTCTTTGCAAATCTATCATTTATCATCTTCATCTCTTTATTACCCATTTCCCATGTCAAATGCTATTACATTTAATTTAACAGTCTCTGCTTTCAGTGGAGAAACGTAATAAAAGCCAAAATTAATCAGAAGGACTTTTTGAAACCCAAACTGATATAACTCACAGATGACTGTGGCTTCCCAAGGTAATAAAGACCAGGCTTTGTATAAGATTAAGTAAACAAAGTGGGCTTTGATATAGCACGACTGCTGAAGCAAATGTGCGGCGATGACTGCGAGCCCCAAGAATTCAACACTTCTCCTGATTCCCCTCGACGGCCCCAGAACCATCAGAGCTGACCTTAACTATAAACAACTGCGTCTGTTCCACGGCTTACATTCTTGCGACGCTGCAACAACATAGCTGAGATGTCTGAGCCGTGCCGTGCGCGGCCCTGCTGCTTCGATCTGTCGTTTCGTGGCCGCCGTGCCCAAAGTTCTCCGATGCATGGGCTTAACAGAGAGCCCACGCCTGAGGGAGCGGCTGTCAGCACGACCTCAGGAAACTGGTTCTCTGATCATATTTTACCTCCTAAACCCCTTCATCGCTCACTCCCCCCCCCCTTTTTCTAACTAACTACAGCCAGCTGCCCTCTTTATATCTGGAATGAGAAGAATCCTGCTTGCAGAATTTAAGCTCTTATGTTTATATGCACATTATACTGCAGCTTTAATCCATGGCTGCTTTTTAATAGCAGCACACTTGGACGGGATCAGAGGAGGGGATGAGTAAGTTTACCAAAGGTGCCAGCCTGTGCAGGCCAAACTGATCTGTTTTCAGCTCTGGCAGAGGAAAGATGCTGGAGTATTTCTGTGATATAGATTTACTGAATCACAGAGGATCATGTCGAATGTATGTAATACAGATGGAGATTTAATGTGATCTAAGCGCTACCAATCAAGTACTTAGAGAAAGTAGAGTTGACTTATTTCATGTTAGAGATACAGTAAATAAAAAAAATGTGTGGACATGTCAAACATTTCAGTTAAACCGGCTATTTGGATCCGATGTCACTCGGAGCTTCTGCAAAGTAAACTTCATTACCTCCCTTTCCTTCAAATTGTATAATAGCGTTTCTGTGTGAGAGCCATCCCGGTTAGCGTGCCTGTATCTGATGGACACGCCAAAAAGCCCATCCAGCTCTCGACCCCCGCCCCCCCTCGACCGCAAAACACACAAACACTGCACATCACAAATACTGGCTGATGGATAAGCCTCAGCGCGGGCCTCTGAATCCCTCAAGTATTAAATAATTAAAAGAAGTCGAAATGGCTCGTCTCAGCCAGAGTAAATACGCGCCTGGCTATGAGGTCAGAGTTTGATGCCGGCTGCGCCGTGAAGCAAAGATAATTTACTTTCACGTGTTTAACGTCTCTCTAAGTCATTTGGGGGAAAAACAAGTGCTTGTCTGGTATTGGCTTTGGCAGGCCGGCGTGTACTGCGGGCACCAGTGGGATTCTATGACATCCTCAGTCTCTATAAAGAGACGTCAATGGACAGACTGTGCATAACTTCATGGAAGCTCTGTCTGCAAACTGAGAGGAGATGGAGGCCGAGAGATGCTGCATTTAGGCAAGTTACAACCCCAAACGGAAAGAAGAGCAGAATGCAAATTAACTGAGTCCTGAGTCCATGTATTAATCTCCTTCATACAATCATGTGTTCACAAAGTGTTGAACCTCTCTCCATCCTCGCTTGTGAACGACTGAGTCTTTCCAGGATGAACCTTTCATACCCAATCATGATACTATCACCTGTTACCAATGAACCTGTTTACCTGTGGACTGATCCAAACAGGTGTTTTTGGCTCAGTCCACAACTTTCACAGTCTTTTGTTGCTCCTGTCCAACTTGTTTGAAACATGTTGCTGCCATCAAATTCAGAATAAGCAGATATTTACAAAAATCAATGAAGTTGATGAGGTCAAACATTAAATATATTGTCTTTGTGCTGTTTTCAATAGACTATATGTCAAAATGATCACATTCTGTTTTATTTACATTTTACACAGCGTCCTAACTCTTTTGGAATCAGTTTTGTAAATGTCCTCAGACACACAAGACACCTACCACATTTTCTCAATCATCTGAATGCATTTTACACACATTTCACTTCACTTTTCAATTTTTTTTCAAGATCATCAACAAGGCTTTGAAGGCCTGTGCCAGTGTTACACTCAACAATGACATAACATCCTATTCCAATTTGATGAAAAATTTCTTAGCACAAGAGGAAAAAAAGCCTTGATCCTCCAGTAAGCGGACGTTGTGCAATAAAGTTTTTTTTTGTCAAACTGCTGTTTCCAAGATCAATAAAAGACCTTGAAGCTTATAAGTCTGAATTAGTGTTCAGAGAGATCAACTCATCTTAACTCTCCTCTGAACTCCTCTGCCAAGACCTAAAGCTCATTTCAAAACAACTCATGAAAATACTGGACAACTTTATGTGCAAGTATGCGCTTTATATGTGAATATTTTGTATCGTTTATTAAACCACAAAAATGTTATTTTGGTTCTTATCGACTCTCTTTTATTGGTCAGACTGCCTTTGTTGTTGCCTTTGTGCCAGTAAAAGTGAGTTTCCGGGCGATTCTTCAGTGACCAGCGATTTGAGCCTGGAGGCCGTCAGCTGCATCTTTTTAGCCTCACTTCTTTTATACTAGGCTAGACAAAATTTGTCTCAGTTTACAGTACACATAAGTTCTGTGGTCTCCAAGTACCCAATCAGCGCGACCGCAAAGCCATAACTCCATCTCTGGTGATAATGTCTCTGGTTTATTCAAGAATGCATAAGCTCACATCTCTCTCATCTTTATGTACATGTGCTTTCCAGAGGAGAGAGGTGAAGCAAACTGAAATCTTCAGAGTCGTGGCCACGCATTCAGGGTTGAAATCCAATTTCTTGGTCTGACATTGTGAGGAGCTGCTCCGAAGTGTTGAGCAGTTTGAAAAATACCTTAACACACAGGAGATTCGTGAACACAGATTTTGGGGTGAACGGTCAAAAATGCACATCTTTAGGAGCTGATTTCACACACAGAGAGGAGCAGAACATGTGGTCAGCTTTCACTATTTTTATCTGCAGTAGAAAATAGCTCCGAATGAAAACTGCCAAATGCAAATGAAACCCCATTGAGCTCCATTGTGCTGGACTGGCAGCTGAAGTCCCTGCAGCAGATAACTGAAAACCTTGCCAGACACCACGAGGGGTAAGTGGGAAAATATGTTTTTTTGTGATTTGGATGAACTGACAGCTTAAGTTTGCCTCTGGGTAAGTCGTTAAATAAAATGCTCCGCTTTCCAAGGAATAAATAAAGTGAATTTACTGTTTAACAGCTGTATGAAAAGCAGTTTTTCTTGAATGTGACGTCTCTCTATGAAGCAATAAAAAAGCGCAAAACCCTGAAACAACAACGTCTAAATCTCTCTCCTGTAACTACTGTAGAGCTTCCCATGGACAAACAACTAATACCCAGTAATTTTCCCTGCACGAATAAATAACTGACTTTCAGGATGCAACACATTTACTCCAGCTTCATGAATCCTGGCTCTTACACTCACCCCTCTCTCATGCTTCCCGGGTTTGTTAACAAAGACGTCGGGCTGCTGGCATCAAAGTTTCCCTCCAAGCCTTGATACCTGGAGCAGGTGTCGGCCGACGGAGGGAGAAACTCAGGATTTCCCCTGTTGTGGACGCTGCTGCTGTTCGAGTACACGCCTGAAAGAGAGACAGATTTATTAAAGGATTACTACAATGAAAATCTGTTTTGAGGATCCACCAACACATGTGGAGTAGAAAGTACTGGAACGTCTACTCGATTTATCTTTTTTTTAAGCGATCAATTTATCATTTAGTCTATAAAATGTCAGAAGGTAAAAATGTTTATCAAAATTTCCCAAATACAGAAGTGATGTCTTAAATTGCTTCCTCTGCTTTACAATAATTTACAAAAAGAAAATCCTCAAATCTAAAGAGCTGGAGCTTGTTATTAATGTCATTAGAAATTATTCCAACATTAATTACGTCAATTAATTTTCTGTTGATCAACGAATCCATCGATCAACTGATCGTTTCAACACTAAAGCAAACACAGAAGCTTTTTTGATGAAACTTTTTACAAGCATTTTAAAACACACTGAGCATAAACGTGGACAGAGGAGAAGTAGATGAGTAGTTTCTATGGACATTTTAATATTCACAGTAACAAATCCAGTGTTAACCAAAGCTGCTATTCCGACAAGCTCCAAACGCAGGGGGTGAATGTTTGATGCTAAAAACGTAGCTTTCGGCGGTGTTCATCTGAAACCGTAACACACATACCTCCTTGCCATCAGCAGGGTTTTCAACACTTGGCTTTGGGTTTTGAGTTTAGGGGTGGCTGATGATGATAGCATATGTCACCATAAGTCAGCGTACATACATTAACGCACGCACACAGGTATGTACTTAACAGTCAGAAAGTTGGACTCAGGCTTCAACATTTGGCCATTTGTGATAAGGAGGAAAATCCTCCTGGGACGTTCTCAAAATGAAACACTGACATGCTTGTTTCACCCTGAATAAACATAGCTGGTAGTGTGCCGTTTGAGGCTTTTCCCTCAAAGTCTTCTGGGTAAAACTGCAAGTAGTCTGAAGTAATAGACATGGACAGCTCTCCTGGACACTCTCCCCTCTCTTTTGCCAACTGAGCCTCAATGTACCTGACAGCTTCTTGATCCCGGTTCAGCCATTGAAAGGGAAAGAAAAAGAGCTTGGCTGGAAAACCGGTTTGGAGAAGCTGAAGGACGGGCAGGGAGAGGGCCAAGTCGCCCGCAGTCAGTGCCCGGTAATTGGACAAGGTAAACACTGGCATGATGAGCTATCATCGAAGGAATGGGAGAGGAGGGAGAGGAAAAGGAGCAAATGAGGCCATGGGAGAAAATGAAAGAGACAGCTTAACAGCCCAGGTGTTCAGGCAATTACCCTCTTCTTTGTTTTTACTCATTTCCAGAGAGGTGTTGGAGGCTAAACGCACATTTCCACTGCTTTTGCTACCGTTTCATGTGTGCGTACCTGTGAAGTCATCCAGGCTCTGTAAAGGTGAGCTGTTTCCTTGGCGGGAGGAGGCGGAGCTGTGGAGATGCTGCCTCGCCAGACAGTCGCTCAAAATGTCCGATTCCAGCATCGTGTGCACTTGAACCTGTCAAACAGACGAAACGCAGAGGTTCATATAGACAGTAAAAGTATGTTGTGGTGCATTTGGCATCACGGTTTCACATTGGTGAGCTTGTGCGGTTGCCTGCCTGCATGCAGGAATGAGAGTAATTATGTTAAGGCTGCAGCTTAGTTGCATCCAATTGTGTTTTGCCGTTGGGCAATACAAGTCTCATGGAGCTCAGCTTTGAAAGGATTCACTTCTCTTTTGATTACATACAGTAGATCAATTGAGAACAGTGAGTTTTCTGCAGGCGGTTTTCTTTACTGTTCATTTTTCTAGGAAATTATGCTTGAACCAGATGCCCGGTTCTTGTTTCATCTCGCGATCCAGCGTCTCGTCCAACATCTCGTTAGGCTTATCCTAAAATGTTGTAACAAAGTTAAGGCGAGACAATTTACTTTATTATCCAGCGTTAACAGAGCGTCCCTCAGGACTTTCCAAAACAATTTAGAGACGGCTTCGGGACTCAGAAGACGCTTGCGAAGGACACCCAGGAACCACAAAAGAAGCATGAATAATCAGCAAAAAATGTTCGCCCAAAACCAGTGTTTATAAAGACACAAACTTCAATAGCTGTGACACATCAGCTCAAAGAAATGTCAAACTGTAAAGAGTTTATGAAGTGCATGTTTAATATTTCAAAGTCCCATTTAGCCCCGCAGGGTTTACTGCAGCGGAGGGCGTGTTCGCCATGTCACAACTTACAAGCACACGTGGTTCTGTTTAAACCAAACAAGGCATGGGAGTGCACACAAAGCCCCAGTGTCACTCACGGTCCATAGAAAACAAACAAGGCCCAGATAACGCTGAACAATGGACTCCCTATTCTGACTTCCAGGGAGTGTGTGTAATACTCTGTTTTGTTGTATTTCATCCTACTGAATCATAAACATGCTCACTCTCTCCTCTCCCTCCTCCTGTTGCTCTTCACCTCTCAGAAACAAGGGGTGTTCAGAAACACGGTGCCACCTCGAACCACTGACCTCTGCGGCTCTTTCACTCTGTCCGCATCATTAAACTTTATTCTAAAAAGGGGGATTAAACTTCTTTACTGGCTTGATTTGCATGTCAACTATTATTATCAGGCATGAATCAGACTAAATGAAGAAACAATACAAAAGTAAATCCTGTCAATAAATACTGTTCTTCACGTCTTTGAGAGTGCTGACGGATCCTTCCGCTCCGTCACTACAGATAATCGGGATCTCTAATTCATTTTTCTGAGAAAGTCTGAGAAACTTCATCTGTATTTTATCTATATCTTATATATTTCCTGCTCAACTCAAATTAACATGTCTGAGTGTTTTCTGTGTTGTGACCTTCATATTTATCTCTTTTTTAAAACCTTTGAATTCAACCGTTTTCATAAAAAGACACAAATTGTGGACCTTACGTCAAATGTTGTTCTTGTCAGGGCAGAAAATCTTCTAAAATAGTTTTTGCACCATCCTCAAAATGCACTGAAACCAACTCTCACTAGATTTTTTTTTTTTGTGTGTGAAGTGAATAATGAAATGGAACATATTTCTATACAAAACTGAATTTCACTGAAAGTTTAGAGAACTTTTCTGCAGCTGAGGCGAAAAAGCAAAATGACACAACTGTCAAATAATAAAGAAATGAGCTATAGGGGTTTAAGATGCCAATAAAAGTCCTCAAACATGCCCTAAAAAGTAATAAAAAAGAAAGTTTATATAAAGCCCTTTTGTTTATCTACTGCCACTTCTTCTAAACCTCACAACTGCTGTTCCACCACATCCAATCCAACATAATCTAGAGACACATGAACGTTGTATTAAAGCTGTTTGTCCTAATGCTGGTGATCAGATCATCGCATTCTGCTCTCAGCTAAATGTCCAACACGTGAAAACATAATTGCTGCCGTTACCTTGACCTCCCTCTCCTGAAGGCCTTTGGCTGAATGAGCCTTGACGTGCTTTCGCAGCGAGCTGGGATCGGTGTAGCGTTTGGTGCATCCTGGGATCTGGCAGGCGTACGGCTTCTGTGGACGAAGCAACGACAAGAAGAGGTGAGAGAAGGAAAAAATGAGAGAAAACCATGAGGGAATACACAAAGATAGTGTAGTGACATGATGCATAATATGACACTTTTCTCTTTGTGTCCGTACTTGGACACTTGCACCAACACTATTATATATATTTGATCCCCAAACTGGACATCTATGGTCACATTTTCTGCTCTCAAGCTCATTTTTAGTGCTTCAAAACAAGATGGAAAATAGACTCTGAAATACACAACACTTGCATGTAATCATAGTTTAACTTAGATAATTTTGATTTATTGTTTTATTGCGTTTTAGATTCATGGTTGACAGGACGGAGCAGACTAAACCCTCTATTATATACTCTATATTTAACTGTACACTTTCTATCCAGATTCAATTTCAGGTCACATCATTCATCACGTTATGGTTTATACAGTCGCACAGGATTTAATGTCAAACACAAAATATGTTTACAAATAACAGTACAAGTTTAGCTGAGACCCATCCAGATGGTTTACAGTCGCCCGGTGTATTATACACACAAACATTTAGGATAAATGATGTAAATGAGGCTACTTAGCGTGACAACCGCACTAACAGAGAAAGGAAGGACGTGTAGATTATGTCAACATTTTACGTAACATGCTCCTCAGCTGAAAACGTATATTTACCTTTCGTCTGCAGGCTGAAGGAGAGGAAGAGAGAGAAGAGTTAAGAGGAACAGCTCAGTGTACAGATTCCTCCTGTTCCACCATAAATCACTTTATTCATAAACTTCAGATCGACATCTACCTGCAATCACTATATGAATGAAAGAGCATTTCTTTCAGCAGGCAGCTTCTAGGTGGAGTAAAGGTTTGTGAATCGAAAAAAGTCCATTGGGTTAAAGCCACTGGCAGACAAAATGTGGCTGCAGTCATTTCAAAATAAAATACATCATAATAAACATCGAGGAATCAACTTTGAAATAAATAGAAATATTCTCGAGGATAAACATATAGATTGCTTTTCACAAGTTTATTCTTTACTGACGTGCTGTTGCCTGTATTTCACAATTGTATCAAAGTGATGAGCAAATGAGCCCATTTCCATGAATCTAATTCATTCCAGGTTTTTCCCTTTTTCATTACTGAATGTTTAACCAGGTGGAGCAAATTAAGTTTTCATGAAAACACATGTAGAGTATTTAGTCGACTCTTGTGAGTTTATGTACCAGAAGTTGAACATCATAAGTTAAAAAAAATGATGATCTTTACAGCGATAACGGTAATGCAGAAGATTCACATGTCTTAATTATTTAGAAACAATCAAGTCAGTGTTTAAGAGCTCACACAGCACAAATGTTGTATTAGGTCAGAAAGACATGACAACGAAAGTGATATTCAAAAGTAAAAGTAAAGAGATTTGTGTGGAAGATGCATGTTCAAAAAAAAGAAAGGGATAAAATATTTCTGCTAACGAGGTGAATTCAGGTTAGTTAGTAGTGAGGAACTGAAAATGTTTAGCACATGTTGAGTTAATCAATTAAGTAATTAAGAATGATTTCATGTGCAAATACATGATCAGAATGACATGTTGGCTTTAGTATAGTCGTATCAACTTATGTTACTTTTGACCTTTGACCTCAAATAGATGTGTATAAAGGGCAGATGTAAAAAGCTGTCACCCTTTATCTGTAGGTCTATGTTGTAATCTTTTCGCTCTGTTTTTCTCTCTTTTTAATCCAAATTGTTTTAATTACCTAAAAAAATTCCAAGCACAAAAATAAATAAATTTCTGATTACATACATGCAATTGCTCTAACACAGATCCATCAGAGCCACAACGTTAGATGAAAAAAAAAAATTGGGCAATGTCTTGCTCTTATGAAACCGTTTCTGAAACAGTCTTCACCGGGAGGCAGCTCCGAGCCTCCTGAGTCTGCAAGGATAAAATCTAAATGAGGTGTTGAACTCTACAGTCCTTGTATGCTTATACAAATGTCAGCGTGATTGCATGCGCAGCAAGTTATGTCAGCTGCAAAAGTTAAGACCTAAAGTAATGGACACACACGCCAGCGCGCAATTACGTGTGTCAAAATTATACAAATATTGAAATACTTAAATCGACAGGGCTTAAACAAAGCTTTCCTGTGTGATGTTGCAATTCAAGATGTTATGATGGAAATACTTCAACTAACCAAAGTGACAAAGCAGTCGAAGTCAAACCGAACAGAAAACGGCAAAATTCTGTGTTTCATTTGCAGCTTTGATTGGTCACATATTTCACCACTGATCGGTCTCGTTGGTTTTGTTGTTTGCCAACTTATCTTAAACCATTATCATCATCATCATCAATCATGTAGAACGGAGTACAAAGTACAAATGTGAGATACTTTGAAATAAGTACCACACATGTACTTATACTTATATAAATAATGTTTTTTTTAATCTGTCAGCTTTAGTTACTGTACTTTTAAAATTAAATTTAAATACCCAACAGAATAAACATGTAGAGCTGAAACAATTAGTTTCTCAAACATGAAGATTTGCTGCTTTTCCTTTTAATCACTCCAATAATTCTGACATTTGGACTATTGACAAATATTTTCTCACTAGTTTGACATTTTTTACAAAGCAAACAATTGATTAATGGAGAAAATGATCAGTAGATTAAACCATAATAATCATTAGTTACAGTCCTTTAGTTCAAAATGAGCTTCAAATCAACCAACTACAACAATAAAATCCTGCTTTCACATTAATGCGTCAGTAATAATAATCTAATGATAAAATATAGTATAACAGTCACAGGGGACATTTTCCTCCACTGAGTACTTTTACATTCAATACTATAAGCACATTTTCCTGATTATACTTTTACTTAAATAACTTTCAATTTTACTTGTGCCAGAGTATTTTTACAGTGTGGTATTAGTGCTTTAACTTAAGTACAGGATCTGAATACTTCCTCCACCATTGACTCAACAAATCATGCAGAGACTGGAGTGAGATGTCTTTTTATATTGTTTCAAAAAGGAAAGTTTTCAGGTTATGAAGCTGCAAATTTTACTTGAGACACCGACCTCACTTTGGAATCAAATCTCTCATGACACACTATTATTTATGATATCAGTAACATAATACAAGTTATTTAGTCAAACCTAAATAACTCGTATTGACACCAGTCTTTTCTTGGCTGCTCGTTATACTATTCAGCAATTATTTACATTTAGACAGCTCTCCACTGGGCCTCAGTGATGGCGCCAGATGTGTCTGATTCTTGATTTGTGGCGCAACTGCGAAGCCGCTTTTAGCCAGCGTGAAACCACAAAAAGGAGAAAATAACTTTCTCCTCTTGTTGTAATAATACTGGAGTGCAACGTACAGCTTCATCTCACCCGTGTAATAAGAGATCTGATTTGCTGGATTAGCGCTAAGTCCTCATCGCTTGTCAGCAGGAGTAAAAATAACTGTGGTTTATAGAATAAATCCACAGCAGGTATGTCGTTTCACAATCCTAAAGAATGTTCAGACTGTATATCAGGCAGAAAGAGGAGGAACGAGGGAAGCAGTCACGCTTTAAATTAAAGTCATTCTATGTGCCTATAGTGCACATATCCTTTATTACCTATCAATTACTGTATAACACAAGCACAAGGGAGAAAGAGGTTTATACTCTACAGCTCATTTGGGACATTGAATACACAACATTGCTGGCTTCATCTATACGTTCAAGTGACAGCTTTTTGTCAGACAGACAGAGATGACTTTTACATGAATCCTCCTAATGCAGACACGGACAGTGACGGAAGAAGACCCTGGAGCATTGCACTGCGATAACATTGTTGGAATCACGACGGGCAGTTTTAAGAGATGTGGGATGAATTCTGTGCAAAAATACATTTAAAAATGTATCTCAAGGTAATATGAGGTTTCAGCAGAGTGCGATACAACAAGTGGACGTCTTCCAAAGTTACAGGCACCTTATATTTACTTTAAGACAGATTTGAAATCTTGTGCCTCCCGATCCTTTAAGTGAAAGTGTTTTCAGCAAAATGTACTTCAGGTATTCAATAATGCCACTTTCAGAGTATTCAATTATTATATATCCTAGAGGACTATAGGTGCATTAACATTTAAATGATGTAGTTGATGCACTTGGATGTAGTTTTAACTACTTTACGTACTGATGGTGGGTTTATAATAGTGTGCAACAATCCATCAAATGTATAAGATGTTTTGTATGTTAAATCTTCAAAGTAACTTATGACTACAGCTGTCAAATAAATGTAGTGGAGTAAAAAGTAAAATATTTTCCTCTGACATGTAGTAAAGTAGAAAATGGAAATTCTCAAAAACAAGCACCTAAAAATTGCAGCCCACTGAAACACAGTGCTTGAATAAATGTACCATTGGACATGAAAGGACCTTAATGGAAAGAGCCGCAGTATTGGTGTGATATTTGGCTCCTGGCGCACAAGAGGAAGCGACGGCAAGAGTTTGGATGTCAAGGAATAAGAGTGTTTTCTGTTTTCTCCACAGGCTGCATCAGTGGTGGATTTCATAACCTCTTCTGCCGTTAAAGCCTGAATTTATGACGCTCGGCTTCGCTTCTCTGAATCCTAAATTTTCCCATCAGTTTCGTAATTTAAGGTTATTACAGGGTGAATTCTGCTGCCTGTTTTATAAAAAGTTTGACTGTGCAAAAGCATAGCATGACAAGGTGTTGAGTTGAGACCCTTAATTTAATTTATTTTGCCCACATGCTGTATGAAAAGCGGCCTCATGATTCATCCAAAGGGGTTTTTATTTCAGAGGGAGGGAGGTTGTCCGTGCCTCGCCTGGGCAGACGCGTTGCACTTAAAGACTACACCTTCAAATTCTGCTGGAATACTTCCTCTGAGTGATTTTAAAACATGCAACAGAGGAGTGAGGGAGCAACGAACAGTCATCAGCCCTAAATATCTTGTTGAGCTCTGAGTGTAATAACACAGATATCAGTGGGCCCGCGTGTTGTGTTTGCTCACTGAAGAGGAATCAGTCTTGTTCATGTGCATCATTGCGTCTTCACCAGTGTTGATCAGACTCAATACTCTGTGAGAGGCACAGACTGCGGCTACAGTCTGCAAGTGTTCTGCTATTTATACCCGGCACAGCAGCTGATGCACGAAAAAGACCTCTGAGTTAATTTCGTCACAGTTAGGGATGGGACACAGAATTTAAAAAAAATCTCATGTTTGTCATGAAACTCCTCGGTTGCTATAACCTGAAATCACCACAAAGGGGAAAATAGAACGAGGAACTGACTCATTCAGTGTTTCATGGTTTATTTACTTGATCCTATTTTCTTTGTGAATTACATATTTCAATTTAGTGATACATTTATCACATTGGTCTTTAACCAGGTGAACATTTAATCTCTCTCATGTTTCACTTTTTGCTCCTGTCGTCTTTATCAATCTGACTGTATTCACCTCTGATGAGTTGAAAGAGTTACGAGGTCCAATCTACAGTAGTTTCATTGCGTTTGAATTTTACTTAAAAGAGGCAATATTACAAGCGATAAAAATGCTGTATGAATGCAATACTGTAAATAAACCTGCACTACAATAAGGTGTCTATAAATGTAAAGTACAAGCTTTCAGACCGGTGTGTTGTGGATGGTTGTGCACTGACCGTGTCCAGATGCGTGCGCTGGTGTTTGGCCCGGTCGCTGGAGTTGCTGAAGGCCTTGAGGCAGCCCGGATGCTGGCAGATGTACGGTTTCTCTCCTGTGTGGCTCCTCAGGTGGATCTTCAGGTTCTCCAGACGTGAGAAGGCCTTGGTGCAGCCCTCGAACTGACGAGGAACACATAAACAGCCTCACCACAAGATGACACAAACACCATTTCAAGAGAAAGATAAATAATATTTTTTAAGGTTTCGTGGTTTGAAGTTTGAAACAGGTTGTTGGTTCAGGGCTGAAAGCTGTAATGTTTCAGGAATGATCTGAGACTCCGGTGCAGAGAGAGACACAGGATACAGCGTAAAATTCAAAAAGGCAAAGTCTTTACTGAGGAGCCAAGCAGTCTTACACAGGATATCAGCCCACACAAGCAAACAAATCCAAACAGGGAGTAGGCAAAATCTGAAAAACCAGAGAACGAGGCAAAGTCCAAAAAACCATGAAGTCTCTGGAATGCAATAAACACACGAGGTAGAACAAAGACAATCTGGCAAGGAAGAGAGAAAACAGGAGTATATACAGAGCGCTGACTGAGGGAAAGACCGGGGACAGGTGAAGCAGCACAGGTGTGGTTAATAAGGACTGAGACACTGAAAGGAACTGAAATGACAGGAGACGTTATTCTGCAGAATGAAACAGGAAATGCACAGATTAATGGGACGTTATAAAGCAACTGTAATGAACATTTTTCTATTAACAACCTTTAATGCATATGTTGTATATAATGAGAGACTGCAGAGCAATTCAACCAGGGAGAAAATGTAAGAATGTAAAATGCACTGTGTTTAACTTTCATAATATATAATCATGTACATGTGCCACATCTAATACACACAGATATACATGACTTAAAACATCCGAACTTTTATCTTCAAATCAAGTACGTTGGCTTGTAACTAACACAAAATAAAATCACATTTTCACGTTAAAGATGAGTGATGATGAATGTGATCCAACACAAATAACTAGTAAAGAGGCAAAATATATAAATTCATTCATTTTAGGTTATTAAATCGTAAACTTCAGGTAATGGCCTTTTCCCAAATAGCGAATTGGAACAAAACCACACACACACACACACACACACCAATCTGTGGTAGGTTCTGTTAAAAGCGTTTCTGTTGGACTCGAGCCACACAAGAAGCAAATATCAGAGTCAGCAGGCTTCAGACTGCAGGCCGTAAACCAGAGCTTTACAACTTTACAGAAACTGTGTCACATTCAATCGCAAAAGTTGCAGATGTGAAATGTTTTCATTTCTGACATGTGAGTCAAAGATTAACTGGAAATAGTTTGATTTAAACTCCAGCAGCACTAACAGGCTGTTAGAGAACATTTGGACGATGACAGGAGACAATTTTAAACATTTCTCCGTGTTCAAAACTTTCACCTCAAGTAGTAAGTTCAACACATCTCGAATGTTTTGAGGATCAAACTGAAAAGGATCCAATTTCAGTCATTTAGATGAAAAGAACTGTCATTTACTCACAAAGAGACTGATAAAGACAAAGCAAATCATTGTTTTCAT
Source organism: Holacanthus passer (assembly GCA_025331565.1). Classification (NCBI taxonomy): domain Eukaryota; kingdom Metazoa; phylum Chordata; class Actinopteri; family Pomacanthidae; genus Holacanthus; species Holacanthus passer. Next base: position 874,618 of record JAFREQ010000126.1, on the reverse strand, counting down.
TAAAGAGTAACATGACATTTAAATAAGATTAAAGCCTCAGATTTAGAGTTATTAAAAGATTAATTGTACGGTTTTGTTTCTGAAAAGGATGTTTTGCAAATCTTCAAATAAGATCCTGATCTGATTCTTATTCTAAAATAGAAGACTAAAGCGTTTCATCCTTTTTAAACTGATCCAGAGGGAAATATGGAAACAGTTGTTCTACCTAATATTCATTCCAGGGGTTTTATTAGGTCTCGCTAATGAGTCAGTAAATGTCAGTCACCTCATTTAGTTTAATACGTTCGGACATAAAAACACTACATCATGGTCAGTAATTAATCCAAAGCTTTAAATCACGTCAACAAAAACAAAAAAATAAAAGCGGCCCGTAATCAATCACATGAGAATATACATCTACAAGTATTAGCACACGCAGAGAACAGATTGAGACTGAGGACGGAACATGTGGCGGATCAGATTTAACATTCTCAGCTTTATGTGAACTGAGCTGTGAGGACAAACATCAGTTTGAGTTGTTTGAAAGGAGGAAAGACTGAATTCCCTTCAGTCGTGCTTGTTAATTTACCCCCTGGCTACTGCAGTTAAAACATTATTTAAAACAAAAATCAAACAAATGTAACTCGAGCCCTTCAAATGTATATGGCTCCAAAATAGAAACAGATTTCTGAAGTCTGTGACAGAGCAGAAATCTGAATCCGGTTTTATTTAAACTCTGTCACAGCTCATGTACTTTATTTCCTCATAAGAATAATGTTTCCTTTTTAACATTTTAAGAGGTCGTGGTTTATCCTGCAATTTTAAATTTAGTTTGCTGTAAATCAGTGCTGTCATTTATGTTTCTCATTTTAATCATTTCATTTTTGTTCTTTTATTTTTGGCATCGTCAACAACAAACGCTGCAAAAAAGACCAAAACCAACAATGTGTCTGTGGCAGCATGGCTGTCGTTTGGTATCAGCTGCAGCAGTTCGCAGGAAGGTTGACGAACCTGTGAGTATTTGGGCTGATTGTTCATTGGCCGTGTGGGAGGCAAGTAACATGCCGACTTAAATACCACAGTGAAGCCTGGTTCAAGCAGAGAACTGAGACACAAGCTGGTTCCTACAGAAATCCTTAGAAACAGGTCACAAAGGTTCAGTAATCTTCTTAAAACAGCTGTAGTTTTTAACAAACGTGACTCAAACAGGAGTAAATAGTGAATATGTTGGGGACTATTTTCAGCTGCAGATGAATACACATTTGGTTTAGTGAATGTTTGGCAGCAGGATGGTGTCAACAAATTGAAGGTCAAAGACGTTACTGGCCTTTAGAAGAACTCACAGAGGATGGCAGGACAACATCATTTGTCACAGTTGAAAAATACATCTGATTAACGACGAGGCGACGCTCTGGTTAGGTTTGGTTCAGTTTAGGGAACAGAAATGGCTTGATTAGGTTTCGGGAAAGATCATGATTTGGGTTTAAAAGAAGCACTGTGTTAATGTTGTGAGAGCTTTGTCATTATAGTGACAATGATAAACACGATCGCGGTCATGTTTTAAAGAACTCAACGTGCACAGTCGGTTGGAAAAAGCAAGTTAAAGGCTGCCATCCGTTAACCCGTCCAACCAAGCCGGCTTTCTTCCTCAGTGAACTTTGTCGCTCTGTAACGTCACTTCCTTCTCTGCTCCTGTCATGATAATTGCTACAGCTGCTGAAGAGCTTTGTCATTTGAATGTGAATGTGTCTTTATGAGGTCATTTTTCTTGGGAGTACAGTCTGAACGTGGTAGGTGGGATTGACTTAATAGGGCCCGTGTTCATTGCAAAGAAAGAACATGTAGGTCAGAGCAACAGTGAGGCTCATTGATTGATGTTTTTAATTATTCATGTGACAATAATGAAGCTCTTACTCAGAAGAATCTGCTTCACATTTGTTACTATGATCACTGTTGTTTTTTTGTTTATTCGTGGGATTGTTGACGGTGAGGAAAATACAGAATATCACCAGGCTTATCCTTTAAATGCATCCACATATTAATGTCATTTCAGCACCATAAATTACATATAATGACTCTACCACAGTGGATTTAAAAACGCTTTGGGAACTCGTGTTTACAGCCTGGATAACACCTGTCTAATGTGAGACCTGACATTACAAGCTGGTAAATATGGCTGAATTCATTAACAAACACTGGTTGCATTCATGAGAGATATTCATTTTCCATTGCTGCACTAGGAATGACTTAATTTACATGTTTTGGCTCAAGCGCTTTATGAAAATGAAATGACGTTATCCTCGTAGTTCAAGTGTGAGTAATGACTTTTTTGTGTTGATGTTGATTTAATTTTATTAATCTGTTTGCAGGCAACTCTCCACAGTAATATATTTACAAGCCGGCAGCAGATTATGTCATTTTAATGAACTAATTCACTTAAATAAGAAGCGTGTCCCTGAGTGCTAATTTCTGAATGAATTATTAATCGGAGTCTCGGGTTGATGACAGCGACGGAGTCTCTGGGGAATTACAGAAAGAGTTACTCACTCTGAGGGACGGGGAGTTGGCACCGGACTGAAGGTCATCATGGGACAGACGTGTTCGAGCGGCAATAGTTGTGTTTGAGAAAATGACTCATGACAGAAATGATGCAGGGCGACGCTGTGCTGAGGCTCAAAGGCCACTGTTGTGATGGTCAGTGCAGAAACCTCACAGTCTCTCTGCTCAGTTATAAAAGAACATATTATTGAATTATCAACAAAAACTGATTATTGTCAACTTTGTAAAGCTAATATTTATGGTAGAGCTGATCTTTTGAATTGCATTAGATTATACAGGTATCCCAATAAGGTGGCTACTGAGTGTAGGAATTTTCAGTGTTGGTGGCGGAGTCCGCCACTCCTGCACTGGTTTAAAATCTGCCTTCACACATGCAGAAGGGATTCACAGGAAACGAGGCGTGTAATTTGATCTAATTGATATCAGCCTCTCGGTTTACTGTTCACATTTACACCACATCAGAGCTGTGTTAACTTACTGATACAAACATGAGCTTCACATTAAAAGTGCACGAATATGAGGTGGCTTTAATTGTGAAGCAGTGACAGGAAATGTAACGAAAAAATGGAAGTTAAGTAGCAAATAATTGCAGTTACAATAAATCAGATTGCAGTTGTAGATGACATGATGGGAGAAGGCCACTTATTGACTTCTTCATTAACACAGTCAGCTTGTTTTGATGCATCATTTGTTCCTCTGTTGTATTTCTGACAAAATAGCTGCTCAAGACGTTTTGCCGTCCCGAGAATTCTGGGACTTGTAGTCTTTAACCACACTTCATCACGACACTTCACAACATCACTAAACAGAAAGACTTATGCTACTTAATAACTAATAATTTTTACATCTGTAAGAATAAAAATGGCAGGTTTTCGAATGCTCGGTGCTACAGACACATCCTCCATTCATTCAACACTGCCACATTTCTCCGCCTGGCACGCATGAGTAAGGGAAATCTGTCGAGAGGAAAGGAAAGGAAAACGTTTGATCACCTCTCTGTCTAACAGACTCTTGATCATCGGCTGCTCAGTCTGAGAGAGGTCGAGACGCACTGTTAGCAGGTTAAGGCTTTTCAAACCCAGTTAAATGGGCCATTCAAGGGCAACGTGAAGTTGGAAAGGATGAGAGATGTTTTGACTGACTGAGAAACAGCTGTGGTGGAGATGAAGTTGTCGAGGTTGCCAGTTTGATTCCTGCATGTTTTGGATAAATCATGAGTGAAGTCAATGAAAAGCCCGTCCTTCATTACTGTTGAATCTCCCTGGAATTCAAACTTACTTTGTTATATTTCATCTGTGGACAAGTTTGAGAGCTTCCAGCATAGAGGAATTTACAAATTAATTCATCAATGAATAGATGAAATGTAAGAAGAGCTCTCATTGGTTATCATCTGGACCTGGCTGACAGTGTGCATCCAAGAGGGCAATTCATTTCTTAAATTTTCAAGGACTTAAAATCAAAACAGTTTACATTTCTGAAAACCTACTTGCTCTCAGTTTGCAGTTTACAAGAAATAAACCATTGATTTCTCTCTTTTCTCTGACAAACAAACATGACCTCAAGGTACCACTGATGTTCAATGATCAATAAAGAATTATCTTATATTTGAGAAACTCCATGACTGTGTTGGAAATATGTTAATGTGACCTTTTTGTTGTTTTTATTACTGCATGTCTACGCTCCGAAGTATGACTTAATTGTCTTCTCTTGTTTTGTAATAATAAGATAAATCAGTTGATTGTCATATTGTGGACTCACCATGCATTTATTGGGTTTTTCACCTGAATGGACCCTCATGTGGATGAGCAGCTTGTAGCGAGCGTTGAAGGGTTTGTGGCGTCGCACGCAGCCGGCCCAGAAACAGGAAAACTCTTCCCCTTTGCGCTGGTCGATGTGCACCTTCTCGATGTGCCTCACCAGCTCCTCCTGGCTGCTGTAAGTGGCACTGCAGTCGATCCAATGACACGGCTGGTCCTGTTGGTCCACTGCGGGATCCTGTCCTACGGGTCCATTAAGCCTCGGGAAATGAAGCGCGGTGCTGTCCTGACCATCGTGGCCTTGGACGGGCTGGCCCACGTGGAACAGCTCCCCCTGCTGGTTGTTAATTTGAAACGGTTCCCTTTTACATGGGGAGAAATCGTCTGCAGGCTCTTGTTTGATGGAGTGATACTCTTCCTGTATCTTTCGTTGTGGATGAGGAGTCTTGTTGCCCCCGGGTGCATCAGAAAGAGGCAAGGAAGAGGCAAAAAATAAAGATGATGAGGAGGAGGAAGAGGAAAGAGAGGACGGTGGAGAGCCAAACGGAGGAGATGTGGCACAGCTGGTGAGCATATAGGATAAAGGGAGGGAGGGTTGGGGATAACAACTAAACCTCTGGGTGTTGTTTTTAGGATCTGTGTGTGCCGTGGTGGCAAAGTCCTCCATAGTCTTTTCTATGTGGGACCCAGCTGTCTTACAGTTCAGCAGGGAGGTGAGGTCTCGGCTCAGCGATGATAGGGACAGGGAAGTCCTTGGGAGACAGCAAACGCCCAGACCACCTGAATGCATCGATGACTGACAGAAGCCACCGGAAGACAGGGGAGCCTGAAGGTCCTCGGCATCCTCAAACACACTTCCAAAACCAGGAAGAGTCAGCTGGACGTCTGGAGGGCCGAGGTCGGGGGGCCACATCCTGGCCCCCGCTCGCTGACTTCCACCAAGAGATCCCTTGAGTAAAATCGTTGATTCTCTTGGAGCAGCTTTAGGAACCCATGGGAGGTAGAAGCATCTACAGCATCTTTCAGTTCGCAGTTGTGATCAAATTAGGCATCTTCTCGTTTCAACCCAAGCAATCTTCTGTCATTTGTTCCAAACTGCTGCTCGGTCTGTCATCTCTCATGCACTGTGGGAGACAGAAACCAAACCCAAATGACTCATCTTAAAAGACAAAAACACTTTCTGTAACATTAACAAGCAGTGGAAGAAGTAGCCAGGTCCTTAACTTAAGTAAATGTGCAAATACAAAATGTAAAAGTAATCCATTACAAGTAAGAGTCCTGCATTCAAAATCCTGCTTAAGTAAACTTACAGAAGTATCATCAGCAAATATACTTAAAATAACAAAAGTAAAATTACTTGTTCTGCAGAAAAAAAAATGCTCCTGTAACCAGATATGTTATATTTCACAATATTAGATTGTTAATACTGATTGTTAATATGCATCAATGTGTGAGCAACTTTTTATTGTTGTAGCTGCTTGAGATGGAGCTGGAGATGTTTTAACTACTTTATATACAGTTAGCTAGTTTAGTTCAGTGGTTGGGGGTCGGGAGCCTCCAAAGAGTCACAAGATAAATCTAAAGGGTCATGAGATGATTAATGGGAGAGAAAAGAAGAAAAAAACAAAGCACTGCTGCTCAAATCTGTTTTCATTTTTTGGACATTTCTCTATTATTTGCTGTCTTGGTAAAACATTTAAGAGCCTTGAAGAGTCATATAAATGAAACCATCTGAGAAGTTTAGAGGGGACACGTCTCTCTGCTGAAACTGCAAACAACTCATACTTCTGACACGTGACGAGGAGTCAAAGCTAGAAAGATTTTTATTTTTCTAAGAGGTCACAAGCCAAAAGGTTTGGGAGCCAATGGTTAAACCTTCAACTATGTTTCACATGTTATAAGCTTGTTGTACATTTTTCTATCTATCTATATTCAAATCTTTATCTGTGAAGTGTTTACAGCTGTCAGATCAATGCAGTGGAGTAAAAAGTACAATATCTTTGCATGAAATGTAAAACAGTATAAAGCAGCATAGAATGGAAATACTGAAGTAGAAGCACTTGAAAAAATGTACAGCAATATGTATTTCAGATGATGTCGACAGTTAGTCAGACTTCATGCACTTTCCTCTGGAGTCACAGAAAGCTTTGTTCACATATGCAGTCGTACTCTCAAAGACCTGTACTTTGACGAGTAAAATCCCTTTAAGTACAGTACTTGAGTAAATGTACTGTACTGTTGAACTAATATCAGATAAACTTGTGCAGGATTTATTTACTGCAAAGTTGCAAAGCTGTGACTCGGCTGATGTGACGACTCGCCATTCGAAGAGGCTGAAATATAAAACTCAAAATGTGTCACACCCTGAATGTTACTCCCTCGCCTCCAGCCATCGGCATTCAGTCATGAACAACAAATGGACCAAGGTGACCAGCAGAGAAGGTCCCAGATGAAGTGAAAGCTAAACAAACAGCGCGTCCGACCCCCTTGTCAGCAGGCTTCAATCAAACTGTTCTGAGTGTGACGCTGCAGCAAGTGTATATTTGGTTTCCTTTGAGCTGCTGCGACAGTCGGTGCTGATTCATTACTGCAGGCGTCGGGGCCACCCCTGCAGCAAACAGCCAGGCGTTGTGTGGCGGCCGATCGCCTGGAACCTGCTCCAGATGCTTGTTAACAGAACAAGAGTAATGGACCACATCTCTCTGCTCGCTAGTGATGCAGGGGAGGGAGGCTGGAAAATGGTGTGTCGAACAGAAGTTCCCCCCGCCCTGTCACACATACAGTAGCTCTACTGTGCAATAGTCCTCGAGTGTTTATTGGAGCCGACTCGATTTCCGCTGTTCTCCGCCATCTGCCAGATATTGATGATCTAATTTACAACAGGATCCCCGCCACGTGTAATAAGTCATCGGAAAGATTCGATGTGATTTCACGCGGATGGTTATTTTACGAGCCAGAAAGCGACTCAGCTAAGATGATGAGTAAGTTCACTTCTGTAGTTATATTAGCTGACGAAGGAGTCACTAAGTGTAGGTTCATGCCCATAGTTTCCTGGTATAGTCTGGTTTACGGTTTTATGATACTTCCCGTAAATCGCTGGAGTTCCCCCCCCCACCAGAGTCGTGTAGCCGACCAGTCATGGGAGCTGTGGTTGGATCTTAATTAGAGAGGTTGCGATGTGTCTGTGTGTCAACAAGTTGAACAGGATTAATGAGCCTCGCGTAGCATAAGTGGTTTGGTGTGTTTGAAATATGATAATTGCAACCTAGTACCTGCTGGCGTTGAAAGCTAAAACCAATATTAGAGTTTAGAGGGCAGACTGTAGGATTTCAGCCTCAAATAGAAGATTATTTACAACAATCAGGGAATAAAAAATATGATCTCTTCTCATAATCCAACAGGTCCCTTTAAGCATCAAACCAGGACTTATGTAAACATGCGCTGGGCTATAAATCCAGCTGTGAAATCCAGCAGCAAATATAGCATGAAGGGGATTTTTTTTAGCAGTGTCTGTTCACAAACCACTTTGGTCCTAATCCAGAAAGAAGAGTCAGACAGTAAAACTAAGAAAAGTGTCCCACAAAGCCTCAACTGAGCATGCAAACTTCATAAAATAGCAGGCGCATCTCATGTGGTGTCTTTTAAAGACTCACTTGCTGAGGTTAGCTAAACACAGCTGTGGCATTTCAGGACAAGCAAATGTGTACTTGTCTCAACAATAAGCACTTTGGGTCTTGAATTTCAAATGTTTTCGTGCCTTTCTGGTTCAACTGAAACATGGGAAAAACGATCCCGATCGAAACGAGAGACAAAATTTGTCCTATCCTTCCTCAATAATCCTTGATGGAGTTACAGAGGCGTCAGAGTGGATCAGCTGTTACACACACTCGTGAAAACACTGGATCCTGGAGCTGAAATTCAATACATGCAAATATTAGATTCTGTCACTATGTATCTGTATAAACCTTATTTATACAGGAATTTCACACTTGGTTTATTCACATATACAGTTTCTCATTTCATCAGTCGTATGTGAACATCAGCATTTTTATTTTTCTCTTTTTTACTTCTTATAACTAAGACCAAATGTCTGAGAACTTTTATGGATACAACAGTGGAAAATGATTGACAATCTGACCTCAGAACAGCCGGACACTCCTGCTACCACTGCTTTTATAGCTGCACTATTAAAAATTTTTTTTACATTAACAATGGATCAAACAATTACGTGTGATGTCAGGATAATATGTGACATCATGCCAGTGTTTACAGTTTGTTCTGCCTCCAAGTTGCATTAACTGTAACAGTGTCATTTGCTATTTGCCTATTTTTCCAATGCAGTTTTGCATAATTTGTATTTTAAACGTCGGGAAGAGATTTGTAAATTCACTCATGTTATAAATGCTGTGGTTTGTGGCATTTGACTGTAACACACTTCATGCTTCTTCCTGCACGAATAAACATTAAAGGAATCACATTTAAAGATGTCATTATCACTTATGCCAGACAGGTGGTGGTATACACTCTCTCTTTACTGTATCTTCAGTGCTTCACCACATATGTCTTTGGATGCATGCATTGCTACCAGTAACAGGATCCCTCAGCCATATGGAATTAGCATCATGTGAATCCAGGTATGTCCTGACATTGCTTTTTATTACATTTTTACATAAATCATATGAGATTTTATGAGTTTGAGAAGGAAAATAAGTGCCTTCCTGGATTTAAAGAAATACATGGGGATAATTTCTGTGGATAGAAAAACCCACAGGTGCAGTATAATTCAGGTTAGAACAATATGTTTGCAAGAGAACAAAATCTCATAAATGTGGCTGGCGGACCATTAAAGAAAACATGAGAATTACGTAACTACTTTCACAACTGTCGCTTGTGTTTTTATAAAAGACATGAGAGACCGATGTCCCAGCTACAGAGAAAGTTGGCTGTGAGATGAGAGTTTACACGTCTCTAAATAATCTGGGCCTCCATTTTCAAAATAAGTTAATCCTGTGAAACCAATTTTGTGCCAGTAAATCATAATTTACTCTACCTTCTGGTCATTAACCTTTATTTATGCACAGGAAATTAAATGAACACACTTTTTCTCCTACAGCCGCCAGCTTTACATTCTTACAGTTACACACATTGACACCTTGAAAATTTCCAGAAAGACTGCAGTTGTCTACCGGTTTAACACTGTGCAGGTGGTAATTAAAGGTGAGAGTGGTTTTTGAGCGACAGACAAGGTGTTACTTATTCATTTTGCCAACATTTCAGGGAAACAAACCAGTAACCTTGCATGTATAATGACACTTCTTGAAGCAACTGCTGCTTCCACTGAATTCATCAATAAATCATTGGTTGATGGCGACAAAATCCAGAAATAAACTTTCAATCTGACTTAAACCAAGCTGACATATTGGCATGATAAATATAATCTGCCAGTTTTATCTTGTTAACAATATACTGGTATTAGCAAACATGTTGGCCATTAACTTACAAGGAACTGCATAACATAAAGGCCAAACCATGAAAGAAAAATGTTGTCCTTCCAGAGAGCATTTTTTTATTCTTATTGTTCCCTTTGTCTGGATATTGAAAGATCCCTATTAAAATTGTATGTTTATGTCAAAAAATACTAGCTGAAATCTTGTCATCCTTTTTTTAACTCTCAAAAGTCCATTGTGATGTTTTTCAGCCACACTTTCCAATCCCACTTATAATTGCTCATGACATCCAGCTCTTGTTTTGACACTGACCATATTGTAGCTGTGGCCAAGAGTATTCATCACCTAATTCATTTACACAACAAGTGTGAAACCACACAAGCCTTCAGGGCCTCTTCAGCCTCCTAAACACTGATGCTTTTCTCCATCCATCATGTTTTCACTCATCCACCACTGCAGGAGCAGCTGAGACAACCTTTTCTACGATCACCCCCTCAGTTTAGTTCTTTTCCATCTGAGGATGTCATAAATGCAAAAAAAAAAAAGATAAATGTCATCTCTTCAGATCAAACACATTGCTGAGTTAGAAGCACAGTCATGCCTGCTGTGGGATGAACAGCTGGATTTTCTGTTCAAACCAGGAAGGTCAATCTAGGTCTGACTATTATAGGACATGCAGAAGAGTTTGTCCCTCCAAAAACACGATGGACCTTTGTGCATAATGACAAATTTGTGTAACAGCTGAATAAAATTTTCACAGGACACAAGCTGTTAAAAGGCTTCGGCTGCGAAACAAGAGGATCGTGAGGTGGAGCCTCCTGAAACATTTATTTATACTGAGGGAAGAACCCGACCTGAAGCTGCTGAGCTGCACAAAGACGCAGACTCTTGATCAGAGGTGAACGACGCCTTTTATCCCCAAAACTGAACTGAATTCATGTCAATTACATCACGTGCTGACTCGGGAATTTAGTCAGGAATATACCAAGAAGTGATACATTCATATGATGTGTTTATCAAATTCTGATAATAATAAAGCAAGTTCATTATTTTTATCACATTGCACATTGATTGTACAGATATGTGTCAACTCACAGGAAGATTTTAATACCTCAAAGTGCTGATGTAGTTACACTGACAGTAATACTACAGACACTGTAGCATGAAAGCTTTTATTATGTTTCTGTTATGTCACTATGTTCATGTTTTCTGTGCAGCCATCATCCCAAAACAAGAAGAAAAAAAAAACATTGAAAAACAGTAAAATTGGGAAGTGGTTCTAGTTTCTCTTGATTCAGCATGTTTTCTTCATAAGATACTGTTCTACCAAGAAAAATGCCCACATCAGTTGTTTTAGCAAACGGCCAAAAACATTTAGACAAAACCCTCTGGCAGCCAATGAGTTATGACTCTTGAGGAAATAGTGTGACATTATTATTGAGTCTGTAAATGGAGGAAGTCGGGGTGGTTGACAGTGAACTTTGACACTGGAGTCAACTGTTCACTTCCTGTTCTTTTAACCCTCATTCCCAAACCTTAACCAAGCTGTTTTTGTACTTAAACCTAATCTAACCTTAATGTTTTATGTGTCTTTCTGAAGAACAATTAATTTTAATTAATTAATTTTAAGAACTTGTTGTCATGTATCTGTGGCACCACTCATACTTTTCACATTTGACATGAGTCCATTCCAAATCGGATCACAACAACAACACTGAAAGTCACACTAGGAACAATAAGGTTTCAAGAATCAAACAGTGCAAACAGGAAGTCAGAGCTAAGCGACAGGATGGTGAAGGTGCTGAAACACCATCAGACTAAGATCATGCACATGTGCAGGTGTAGCAGGAGGCATGAGCGTCACTGATGAGCCACACACGACTGCAAGTTGCCACCTTGTTTGTGAACATGACGACTCAGCGTGCCAGTCTGATCCCTGCAGCCAAGTCTGCTGACGGTGAGCATGAAAAAGTTGCTGATGACAATTTTTCCAGAAAGACAAGTAGTGAGTGAACGGCTTAATAAAGAGGGTTGGAGCCGAAGCTGCGCCAACACTGTGACAAAATGCCAATGCCAGTAAGTCAGGTCTAAATGTTGAGGCTTTGCTCACAGAGGAGGATTGTCCAGGTGACAAAACCACTAATGCCTGTGGAAACACAGCTCGAAAAAGAAGTGAGAAGAATGCAAAACCAGCACAAGACCCCAACAGAGGAGGAGATTACTCTTCCATCCCTGGTTATATCGATGCTCCAGCTGGAAGAGTCTGAGATGATGCAGAAGGCAACTCTTTGCACATAAAAGCAGGCGACAGAGCTGCAATTCATCATCTGTGATAGTGACTAAAACTGATGTTCACTCCAAAATGAAGACGCAGTAAAGGATGGGCAGAAAGTATCGATACTAAAGACACTAAGTCTCAACATTAGATCATGTTCGGGGCATTTGAACAACATACTGCATTTGTTATTAACCATTAAATACAGTCTTGTGTTTTAACAAGCACGTGAGTTAAATGAATCCTGTAACACAGAAAATATAAGTAATGTCCAATTTTTGTATTTAGAAGTGGCTTATTAATGATGAATTTGCCTCATGAATCATGTAATATCGCACAAACCTACATGAGAGTACATTAGTAACGTACTGGTATCAGTATTGATATTGGTGATTCTTGGATCTGACCCAAATGGAAACATGCACATATCGTCTCTGACCCTGTTTGACCTGAAGTCATAGATGTGATCTACACTGTCTCAAAGACTCTCACAGTGTCAGCGCTGGTAAAATCTCCTCAGTTATTTGGATAAATTTAATCATTTGTATCATTAATGTGTAACACTACCAGTTCCATAATACTGCAGGGCCGACGGCTTTGTTGTGCGACTGTAGCCAGAAAAATTCTTTGGCACTTTCCAGATTTTGAGAGGCAGTTTGGGTCAAAGTAAACTCAGTGGGAGCAGGTGAATAACACAGGCTCATGTTGCACAAAATAAGAATGTGTTATTGGATCAGACTTGGTGCCTGTCATCCTAGAAAGAGGCTCGATTTGCTGTTAACCTTACACACAGTGATCGTCCTGGAGCTCTTCCTGTACGATGAGACAGTTCATACTCAAAATAGCACAGAAATGTCCAATTTACCCATTTTGTCACTGTTTATTTTTACTGGATTGGACATTAAATTTTTCACATATCTGCAAAATAAAATGGGCCTTTTCCATTTTCCACAAGCTGTTCAGGAGCTTTCATCAGACGCCTCTTGGCTGTATCAGTGCGAGTACATGAAGACACACACAAACAGAGGGAGGAAGACAAGGACTGGATACAGCAATGGCAGAAAGTAACTACAGGTCTATTTACTCAATTACTGTACTTCAGTACAATTTGTACTTTACTTGATTATTTCCATTTTATACTACTTTGTACTTCTACTACACCACATTTCCTTTAAGTTAAATATTTTTACTTCATTTTATGTATTGACAGCTATAGTCACTGAGGTATGTTGTTGACTAACACTTTACTTACAAAACATTAGATGAACTCATAGAACGATGATGTATCGTTATTAAAATTTTGTAAAATTAGCTTCACCTCGACCAACCTCAACAGGAAATAGCGGCGTACACATGAAAATGCATCAGAAAACAATAAGACAATAATATTCTTCATGATAATAAAACATTCACATCAGCAGTTTTTCTGTGTTATGAGGAGTGATATTTTTAAAAAGTTTACTTTCACTTTTAATATTTCAGGACTACAGAGCTCTCAAAGGGTCATAGTGGATTTTTTTTTCAGAACTACTTTTGAGTTCCCTCGCAATATTTTTTGCATCACCCCTGATTCAGGAACAGTTAGTGATGACTGAATGGATGAATGAATGAAGCGGTGGCTGTGGTTATTGATCAATGTATGGCTGCAGTTGTGGTTGTATTTATGATGCTATGGATATGGCCACAATTGCTGTATTATTAATATTAATATCAGATATGACGTGTTACCATTAGACCACAGTAGCTTCAGTACAACCCTCAACCAGCACATATACAACCCTGCACGTAGTTAATGTCACAGCCATATAAACTAATGGGACTCAGCCACAATCATAACAAGCAAAGCACTCGTTCACAGCCGCAGTCACAGCCAAAGCTATTTCTTATGTTGGTGTTAAAATACGCTGTCTCATTGTTCCATCTCAGCGTCGTTAAACTGCCGCCTTTAAACAAAATCGCATTTCCCTTACAAACAAGTCCAACATTATTTCTAAACTCAAGCCAAAAGGCGGGCGTGGATCTCTTCCTCTCCCTCCATCAGCGCTCACCTATCCCTCCAACCTCCTGGCAAACCCGAACGTTTACAAGCAGGTGTGGATCTGTGAGAAACTTTGACTGAGCGCAGATGGCAGGAAATTCCAGCGAAATGACAGTGGTTCAGTCCAAACCACAAGACAGTGTGAGCAGAGCCCATGAAGCAGATACAGCAGCGGCGGCGGCGGCAGCAGCGCCTATGGACTCGACTTGGACTCGCCAGCCTGCCAGCGTCTTGAAATAGGAGCAGCTTCACAAGACGTCTGTTAAAACTCTTCTGTGATGGAGTGAGTCTGGTGTGGTGGGTACTGACTGACTCCAATGTGCCTTTCCAAACAAATTTTGGGTGGTATTTGGTCTGAGAAACCTTGTGAAAATAGATTATGTTTTGTATCTAGCGGTTTTTTTTTATTGCCTGCTTTTGGTGTAACATCAGTGTTTCTGCCAACAGATCAAGCAGGACTATATCAAGCAACACTTTCCAGCTCTTCGTGCAGCACTCTTTAATATGATGTCATGGGAGAATTAATTTCACACAACCAACAGACGGGGAGTGTTGTAGTGAGGCGAATAATGGAATTAAGTATCGAGGGCACCAAGACGGGGAGGGCCCTCAAAAAGCCTGGAGTTAAAAGTCTGTCTTTATTTTCACAATATTAGCACGATAGTATATAACTGTTCCTGTTGGCTGAATACATGAAAGGTGAAAGGTGAAAGTTGAGGCCGGTGACTTCAGGTGAACTTTGAAGCATCATCTCAATAACAATTCATTTAAATCAGGCCACCAAAAGGGAAAAGAAAGAGAGGAGTGAGACGGACAACAAGCAGCTGTTGACACAGTTGTCAGCAGTTTTTAGAGTGGTTTAATATCATGTGTATCATGGTTAGTTAGTAGGATTAGTGACATTATCATAGTTGACTTGCTGATAAATGAAGCAGCATTGTCAGAGAGGATCAGCCGTAGGTTCATCATCCGCTCATCTTACTGAGGATGACAAGATACAGACAAGATAAGCTCATAAGTGGCTACAAAAAGTATTTTCAAACAAGCGTTTTCAGCAGTTGAAGCTGAAAAGAGATTTGCAACACAAACATATGGTAGTAACCTCTGAGTTTGAACCTACTGGGCTAGTACAGTTACAGTAATCCTTTCTCAGGGTCGACTAATGCTCAATCACAAGCAGTTCATTCGACCTCATTGGAAATCAAAGTGTTTACAATTGTTCCAAAAGGCCACGCTGTAAGGTGGAGTGAAAAACCAGTGGCATCTGTTTAATTATGGGGATAATGGCACATTTGGAGACTCTCTCTCTCCTGGAGGACGTTCACTGGGTTGCACTCGGTTGCTAACGTGACAACAGTTGTGTCGGGAATGAGAAAAGACAGCTGAAGAGAGAAGTTCAAACACTGGCTCCTTTCTCACCTCCACACATAAAGTGGGCATAAATGTCAGATGTGCGGTTTCAGGAAGTGTCTGACACAGAACCCCTGGTCATCCGATGGGGAGGGGGTTTCTGAAGCCATTCAACCATCCGACAAACAGTTCTGACGTGCCTTTGTCTTATGCTCAGGGTAAAATGAAGACCTAAAAAACTGTGACTGAAATTATAACGTAGTAAAATCTCATAGAGAAAGCTTCACACAGTAATTACAGTAATCTGAGAAGAAAACTTTCTTAACCTCCACTGGTTAACCCACATAATAACCACTACAGACGCACGTGTTTACTTGTTGATTTTGTTATTCGCGCAGGAGAAACGTGGCTGTATTAAAAGGGGTCGGGGGCTGAGGCTGCTTATAGACCAGGCCTGGATTTTTGTGCCGGACCTCCCAGCAGATAACAATAGCTCGCTCCAAAGGAGAGTGGTGGTGACAGTTTTGGAGTCATATTGCAAATACATTTGGGATTAGAGGGACGGGAATGAAGCCAAGAGAGTACGGCAAGAGAAAAACCTTTCTGTGTGAGCATCACTGAAAACTCACATTGTAGCTCATATTAAATATTTCTCCCTGTGTTTCCAGCCGGGCCTCTGAATCCTTTGAAACGCTCCTCTTCCATTTTTTCGTGCTCAAACTTTGAAATGTAAATTCGCTTCCCTCTGGGAGCGGATGAAACGAGGAAAGCGGCGTGTGCGCCTGCTTCACAGATTCTGCGAGGCGTCATTAATCTTGACAGATCTCTTTAATTTAACTGCTATATTTGTTAGGCCTGTATGTTAGTTTTAGGTGGCTCCCAGTAATAATATTTAAACTTTATTGCAACAGCTCCCTCCACATCGACTCTGTGCGTGTCCCAACATTAACTCATGCAAAAACAGTGCATTTTTTGCTACTGACTGCGACTACGTGCTTTTAATTTGATATAATAATAATCTCATTTTGTAGGACTGTTCATCTTTGTGGCTGCATTTATTTATCAATATGTATGTTAGAATATTGTTTACTGCTGCTGTGCTGATTTAATCACACTCTCTAATTTCTTGCCGCTGTGCTGCTGCAAATCCAACCTCCCACTGAAGACCTCATGGGAACTAAAACTAATTAGCTTTATTGTGTTATTCTTTATAAAAGCCTTGTGTCTTCTTCATCTCCATAATGTAAACTTTTCAAGAACAAAGAACAACAGAGGAGAATCAAGAGGTCGTCAAACTGTCTTAGTCTGCAGAAGAGCATCTCTTTGTTGAAGTTGTTCTAATAGATGTTTGTTATATTGAAAGTGAATGAAACGAAATGAGATTTATCACCAACTCTGCAGTGAAGTTGACGACTTTTTGAAAGTTTTAGTCTATTTTGAATCATTGTTTTGGTTGTGCAGCAACTTTACTATTCAAGCATCTGTTTTCAGCAAAACTGATCTAATAAACCAACTGTATCCGACCTGTCCGGCACCAAACAGCAGACAAACACAGTTGCATTTAGCAGCTAAAACCCAGAAGTTTCACTCAGGAGGTGATGGAAACCAGACCAGAACTAAAAGGGGAGTGAATACTGGATTAATCCCGTGGCCAGAAACACGACTCGGCATGAATGCTGAGGTTGTCTGTATCGTCTGGATGTGTAAATACGTGTAAATAGTTTGCAGCCAAATTCACCATATCAGGCTTATAAGGTGCTACTATGTCAGATATTCTGTCTCTGTCTCCAAGTGGTCAAAAATCTGCTAATGCTGCTTTAAAATGAAGTAAAAAAATCTCCAAAGCTGGAGCTACAAAGCTTTTACAGTAATATGACACAAAGCACAAAGCTTTTCTTTGAATTGAACAATGAAAGTCAGTATATTTATTTGAATAAACCAGAACATGACCTATCAATTAAGCAATCAGTTAAATAAATACAAGTTTCTGGTTAATTACAGTTAAAGTGAGATATGTAAACGTTGCTGAACATAATGGGTACGTTTACTTTTCATGCTAACATTTTGCTTCCAATACTTGTATGATACTTTAGTATGATACTAGTTTTTCAATGCAGGACTTTAATGTAGTTGTGGCGTTGCTACTTTAATGAAAGGATCTGAATACATCTTCCACCATTTCCAACACTGCATCAACAAATCATTCAACCAGAAGGAAGAAGGGTTTTTACTGCAACTAAATATGGACTCAAATCTAAACCAAAGAGGCCAAACACACACACACACCAACTTCTATAATACATTTGTTTTCTATTGAAGCGTTGCGAGGATAACCCCAAGCAAGAATCTGGAGTTTATCATCATCATGTAAAGATAAACTACCCTCCGTGTATTAACTGGAGCTTTTATAATCCCCCTAATTCACTGGACTGTGCTAAGAAGAAAAGTTCTGGGACTTGAAATAATTTCCCAAGTAAACATGATTTAAAAAGACATTGGCCTGCAGTTAATACACACCAGAAACAATGTTGAAACAGTTACCTCTGATACTCGCAGCGGGTCGTATTACCCAGCTGTGTCACCCTTGGGTGTTGCAAAAGAGCACGCACCTCCTCGCCAGGAATAATATTTCTGAACCAAACCGAAACGAGCTCTGCTTGTAGGGCAATCACTGTTAATGTCTGTGAGAGGTATGCAGGGAACGGGCAGGCGAGAAAAACAAGTGACAAACCATTTCATCAGCCACGAACACAGACGCCGCTGTCATAAAGCAGCACTTCAAACCCGCATGAGATCGGATGTGACAAATTCAGACTGCAGGCTGCCTTTTCAAAGACGTGGTAACAAATATTTATGTAACAGAAAGCAAATTTGTTTCTTGCCTCACTCTAATACATCCCATATGATCAGAGTTTCTCACTGACTTTGAACCCTTAATTAAATACATTAGGTCATCTTGTTCTGCGTAATGTAAACACAAGTATTAAAGGAG
This sequence comes from Holacanthus passer, assembly GCA_025331565.1. Classification (NCBI taxonomy): domain Eukaryota; kingdom Metazoa; phylum Chordata; class Actinopteri; family Pomacanthidae; genus Holacanthus; species Holacanthus passer. Next base: position 856,221 of record JAFREQ010000126.1, on the reverse strand, counting down.
TATTAGTAAGTAAGCTATGACTTTAAATGACCTCTATTGGTCACCCGAGGGAATTGCAGTAATAAGTTGCGTCCATTCAGATATTGCTCAAATTTAATCACATTTCCAAGAAGTCAACAGGAGAACATTTGGCTCAACAGGTGTTTCCATCAGCTGGTTTGATGCAAATATGTGTAACAAGATGTAATCCAAACAGATACAGTAACTTTTCCTTACATTTAGGATCTTCTCATTCCCAGGTCATCAAATACCAATGGTTTGTCTCAACCCTTGGCGTATGAGACGCGCCAGGCTTTCTACTAACTCCAGTGTAAACCTATCCGCAGCAATATTAGACGTTCAGAGCAAGGTGACGTAGCATAAAGGATAAAATAAGTCTGCATATGGAGGAGGAGGTCAGGGTGGATGGATGGGTAAAACACAGGACTTTCACCCAGGAGACTGGGATTCATGGCCCGTATGAAACCAAAAGTCAACACTCATTTATTTTAACTTACTTACTTAACGTAACAGAACTGATTTTAACCCAAACCGTGATCTTTTCCTAAACCCAATCAAGTAGATTTGGTGCCTAAATCTAACCAAACTGCAACTGTTTCACAAAGTTAAAGTTAAATGTTAGCTTTCTGGCAGAAAGCCTTTCTGACAGAAGGGCTTTCTGACAGGCATCTCAAACAAACGCCTTCTTGTGCTTCTGTTGAGATGTCGAGGGACAAAACATTGGTATTTGACGAGCTGGGAATGAAAACAGGTTGGAATTTCATTTGTTTCTCCTACGTGTGGTGTTTTTCATTTGCATAAGAAACAGAAACCGAATGCAACTTTTCACATTTTCTGTTTTCTGTCCAGATTAAACAAACAAAATAAGTGTTAATTAGAAATGTTTGTTTTTCTCCAATTTCTTGTGTTACCAAAAAGATTTCTACGGTGCAAAATCAAAATGTGCATAAAAACAGATGATGGGTCATTAGAGAACTGCAGGTCCAACACAGACACTGAGGCAAGTCCTGTAGTGATACAGTAATCTGAACTCAGGATCCACTTACAGAGATTTCCACGGCTGATGAAGACTGTGGGGTTAAAAGCTCCACAAAAAGCTTGTAAGTGGACCTTGAGTTATTTTTTTCCCCAAAGCACTATTTCCAAGGCCAGGAACATTCATAAAATGTCATACAACAGTTTTAACTCAAGGTCCACTTACTCACTTGTTTGGACACATTTGACTTTATCACACAGTCTTTAGCAGATCGTTTCCAAGATCGAGACTCAAGCGTCAAATTGGACAAAAGTGTTGCATCAAAATTTGTGTCCCTTGTGTTTGTATTCTTGCTTTTTCTATTAATGTTTTCCACATATGTGCAGTTGCAAATGGACTCATTCATACACTCCAGCAAAACTGAAATGCTTTTGTTATTTCCTTCCCCTGGTGTGAAATCAAGGCGAACGCACGCTGCCAGGGCAAACAAATATTTTAGGGCGAAACAAATCTTGGCTCTCTGCTCGCAGCACCACGCTCCATCTGAGCACTTGAACAAACAATCTGAGCATCTGGTGAAATGATCGCTGAGTCACTGGTATTGATCAACAACCTGATCAACCCTCCCAAAGGCACATTAGGGTAATTCTTTACGGATGAGTGCAAATCTTGTTTATTACCCCTTTAACAGACACATATATATAAGACCGAATGACGTAGATGATAACACTGACTGTGATTCAGCACACACCTCTGTGCAAATGGGATCGCCGGCCGAGGCCTGAGAGTACAAACCGTGATCCCCATGCACGAGCTCCACGCCAGCAATACCATGAGACTAATGATTAAAACAAGCCTCCTCATCTGTTTGACTCTCACAGAGCCAGATTTTCACCCCCTGCGCAGCACTTTTCATTCCAGCTACATTACATAAATCAGCGCACTGCAGAGGAGTGGAAAGGAAGAGTCCCATAAGTAATAAGAGGGGGGAAAAAATATCACAGGGAACCATTTGGGTTAGAGTTTACTACAGTATGGAGCAGCTATTAATTGCCTTCCTCAAATCCTTGTTGCACAATCAAAACAAGTTCTTGTGTAATGCATGATCCAGAGGTAAAATTAGACCTGATTATAACATTTCTTGACAACAGTTTGGAGGAACTTTTTTTTTTTTTTTCCCCCATTGACAGTGCTCCTCATTTATCATCAACTCCTGACAAGTTGGTGGTTGTAAAAGCTCTGCTGCACATCCTGCATCCAGCAAACTCACTTCAAGTCTCAGCTGGAGTCACTTACACACACATGTTCACATTCACACTCATGCATGCTGGTTAATGCGTCTTAATTCTTCCCATCAAGCTCAAGACAAAAGTCATTTTTTTTAGCAGATTTGTGAGGTAAAATAACAGAACACAGATTGAAACTTTTTTCTATAAAGTTATAAATATACAAATCAGATGCTCGTAAGTCTTCGTGGCTCCAGGTTTTCGACATTAAAAACACATTAAAAGTCCATTGAGGTGATGTGTTTCTTACCATTTTCGACTCCGCTCATCGCTCTCAGCTCCTCGTCTCGCGCTGGCTGCACGTTCACTGCGCCGCGAGCCCCGCTCCGCGTCTGCCCGGCTGCGCGCGCACACGCACGTGCACATGCGCAACTCTTTTTTTTTTTTTTTCTCTCTCTCTCGCTTAATAAACAGAAGATGGGACGCAAGTGTAGACCAAGCTCCTCTCCAGAACCGGGTCCCAGTTTGAGATCTCCTCCTCGATAAAGTTTGTAGTTAGTGGCCCAGGTGAGTCCAGAACCAGCTCTTATGATGTGCTGCTATAAGTCTACACTGTCAGGGGGATTTCCCATGATGCACTGAGCTCCTCTCTCCTCTCTCTCTCTCTCTCCATCTGTAGTCATTGTTATCCCATCAGTGCATGTTGACTCAACATCTTCCCTCTCTCTCCTCCTGTAGCTTTCTGCAGGTACATCTGCCTCCTGCTGCCCCCTATGTTCCTGCTCAACACCCACTACTACTACCACTACTACTACTACTACTACTACTACTATTATTACTTTACATTTATATGTGGATTTTTACATTGTGATTCTGCATGTTCTCTCTCTCTCTCTCTTCATCTCTATGCATTCGTGTCCCATCAATGCTTGTTACTAACTCAACATCTTCCCTCTCTCATGGTTTTATGTTTTGGTATCTGCCTCCTCTGTCCTCCTGTCCTCCTTCCGACAGGTATGTCTTCCTCCTGCAGAGCATTATTAGTAGTAGTATTAGTCTAGACCTGCTCTATATGAAAAATTCTCTGAGGTAACTTCTGTTGTGATTTGGTGCTATAAAAATAAAATTGAAATTAAATATACTTAATGAACATGTCAGTGGTAATTAGTGGTGCTTTTATGAGTATAAATTAACAAACAACACACATAATAATAATTGCTAACGCTGCTTTGATCAGTTTTAAAATATTAATAAGCACAACTTTTGGGTTGCCAGGTACTGTTGTTTATCCTCCTTCTGTATCACACTAACTTTTTCTTTTTAGCCCTTTGGTCCTTCATGTAAACTGTAGATTAGGATGATTGAATCTTGTATTAATGACTCATTAACATTTAATATTACAAATGACTTGCTAACTTTTGCTGTTGGTTTATTTGCACTCTGAACTCTTAATTTGTGATAACAGTTATCATATATTTTATGGTTAACCTTTAGTTAATAACTTAGGCTACTAACTGCACATTTCTGTGTCTATGTTTTATTAGAAAGTGGAAAAAATGAAAACTCTTGACCTTTTATCGTTTACTCAGCAGCCAGAGAGAATCATCACAACCTGGCAACCCAAAAGTTTTCGTTAACAGTGTCTGCTTTATATAAACTTAGTAAATGATTTATAAAACATCCCCTGCAGACATGTTTCAAGACATACAAAAATACTGCAATGCTGCAATAATGATTTGTGACTGAAATGTTTTTTTTAGAAAAAAAAATCTTCCCCCTCTCCCTCACTGAAAAGGCCAGAATCTATGAATATGCAAATCATTTTCATTTCAAACATTTAACAGCTGGACACAAGATGTTTTCTACTTCACTGAAAACGTGACACACACTAAATGTGTGGTTTCAGGTTTCCACATCACACTCGTGTCAGTCGCACATTTGGACCACAATTGTCCCCCAAACTAGCTGTGATGTTGCAAACGTCTGCGTGTGTGTTCACATGTGAAACTCAGATTTAAGGTGAGTGTGGAGAAACGTTCCCTCTTCAGCAGATGAACGTGAAAACAGACTTCGAGTGTTAAAATCTGCGCATACATCCTGCACACTGAGGCTCAAACATACAACTGAAGTAACAATAAGTAAAACATATTTGATCATTTAGAATTTGTTTGACCTTTCCAATCACATATTTATTTCAGTCTCCTGTGATATAGGGACTCATGCTCAATCGTATAAGACCATATCTCCAGCGATCTACCTGCTACCTGAAACCTTTTAATGGCATCACAGTAATGTTCCTGTTATCCTTGTGTTAAAATCAATAGAGGTCTTATTACGGTATGAGTGTAACTCAATTGAAAGAGTGAGTCGGCCATTAATCAAAGACTTGAACTTAAGCAAGACATTGAACCGCAAATTGCTCCAAATGTATGCAAAAAAAAATACATGCATCAAACCGCTATGATGTAATGTTTTGTGGCCTTCATCTCCCCTGTAGTTTACCAATATTCCTGTATCATAACTGACTGTGTCTTTAGTGAGTTTACGTGGCTACTATTGCACTGTATGGAGCCCATTTCTATTTCCAGTGCTAACCCTGTAATTTTGCACACAGTGTGTTTGTGGTGCTCACCTTATATGACCATATTCTGGTTTTTGTCTTGCAGAATTTCCGATGGCGTCTCTGTGATCAGCAGCTCTGTATAATGTACACTGAGGTAAAGATTAATGCTTAATATTACCTGCATCACACTCAGAAGGTGAACTCCCACATTTGTACCGATCACACCAAAACTCGGACACTGTGTATGACAGCCTGTCAAACATCTGGACCGTCCTTCGCCCTGTTAAGATTGACAGAAATACACACAAAGGAGGCAAACAAGCAGAGAAAGCTTTTATCTGTATATCTGATTACACAGTGAGGCTGCAAGTCGGAGCTGTATTTCTGATTCCCGAGATGATGCACAGAGCTGTAAACAAGACCTTTGGGACGGTGCTCAAAAGCAAAACCAGATGGGTGAAAACAATTCACAAAAGAGCATATTCACCATGAAAAATTGGGACATTGTAGGGGTTTCATCTGCTAACTAGATACAGAAAACAGCTGGTATTGGTCTTGTTTGCTCGCCATGCTTTCTGTTTCTTTCTCTCTTCCTCCTCAGGTGCAATAAAGTCATTCAGAAATATTAATAGGCCTTTTCTCACAGCACACATTATGATTTGTAATAGCAGGAAAAGCACAGGTGTTAATAACATCAGCAATGGCTCTGTTCAAGTGTCCCAGTAAGTCATGACAGTAAGCCCGCAAACACAACAACCCTGACACTGCAGCAGCTAAATGGATTTCAGCCATTGTTCGTTTTATTATTTACACCTGTGTTTTTCTGCTGTCCAAATGTCTTCCATGAAACAAAGTCATTTTTAAGTAAAGAAGTGATTTGAGGTTTTTGTATCCCATCTCATTTACTCAGATTAACCCCAAACATGTTACTGGAAATGACATGCTGGTGAAGCAAACAAGACCAATTTGGGGGGTAAAATGATTCCCACATTTTACATGGGCTCTGTCCAATGTTTTTTTTTTATTATAATGCTTGTAGTGAATAAAGGTCTTTGTCTAATATGTGTAGTCATTTGACATTATCATAACATGTGGTTCTCAACCTACAGGGGTAAATCTGAGGGGTCACAATATGACTAACATGCAAGGAAATAAGACAAATACATTTTTCTGATACACAAACAATCTATATTGTATTTTTCAAATCTTGTCAATTTTATTGTGAAATACTGAATAGCTTACTTGTTCAGACCTTTAATATTCATTCATATAAGAAAATCAGTGAAGAGAGATGCTTGCGACTCAAAGACATGCAAACTGTAAAAAGAAGGATTCATATTATGCATGCTTGCTCTCTTGCATGACTTATCGAGAAACTTAATGCAACTACATTACCATTTGTGTCATTAGTTACACCTTTGCTTTTCCTTGTATGACAAGTCTAAATGTGTGCATTGACACATTTGTACACTAGATGTCCTCAGCTGGTTTCCTGCCTCTGAAGATCACCTGACTTTCTCCCTCTCCACCTGACTGCAGGTGTTGCTTATTTGCTCATTATTTCAAAATGTCTTGTCCACCGTCACCATTCATTTATTTCCATAGCGGCAGTGCCACCTCCTGGCTATCTGTGGTAATACACCGGTGATCTGTTGCTTTGTGTTTCTCTTAACAAATTCTATGTTTTGGAAGATTAAAGAGACAAAAACTAAACACTGTTGCCCCATTGTGATCTAATTATTTTACGTTTGTCGCTGTTTTTATAATCCACATAAAGTCATAATAAATCATAGCTGCAAATGTGACTTATATTAGGCTGATTATAAATTAGTTGTTTGATATGTCAATTAATAATTTTTTTAAAGAATAATATGATTTACGGGTGTAACTCATGAAACCGATTGTTGTTCACAAAAGTAAAATTAAACATAAATCAAAGCAAAAATATTTGGAGGCAGGACTGATTTTCAAAGACAACAGGTGAGTTTGTATAGTATCACAGGCCACACCGGAGTATATGTTGTTCTTTATGTAACATGTGACTCCGCTCCCTCGCTCTGTCCTGTGATGTAAACCCAGCGTCTCTGTCCAGTCCTGCGCCATCTCGCTCCGTTAGCTCGGCGGCTAACAGCAAGCTAACCCGCTGCTCAGGGGGGCGAATCGCTTGTGCTCAAAAGGGGACGACCTAAGTAACAATTTGACAGATTTTACCGAAAGCAAGACATTTTACTCGTAAAGGTCGTGGTGAGTATTTTGTTCCCAGACATTTTTCATTTTTCCTTCCTTTTTCTTTTGTTTTTGGATTTTTTTCAACGATGCTTTTTCTATTTTGCGAGTGGACAGAACGTAATGTGCTGGCTAGCGGGGTAGCTAGCTTAGCTAACATGGAGACGCTCATCCCCTCAAAAACACGAACGCTGGTTGTGGGTTTTTAGAAACACGACGCTTTGGATGCATCTTAGCTACAGTTTCATCCGTTTTTTTGCAAGTTTGTGTGGCTTTGTTTTTGTAGCGTTTATTGTGAAGACTTTTCCTTGACGGGACTGATTTGTTTTTGGCACGTTTCTCATCCAGCCCACCAGCTAAGTTAGCACTAGCTAACAGCGTCAGAGGCTCTTTTGGTTTTATATTCGCAGCTTCATCCTGATCAATTATTGATTACAGATTATCTACTACGATCTGTCAGAATTTTGCAGGCTTTGGTTTTTGCAAGCAGAGGAACTGGTCTGATTGCAGTGTATTTTTTGTGCTTTTCAATGGGTGGTTGGCTAACGTTAGCCATGCTAGCCGGCTTTGAGCCGCCGAGGCTAGCTCAGGGCCTGTGATTCACACTAAAGCCTGATGGTGGCGCTGTCGGTGTTCCAGGCGGGTGTGTTGTGAATGGTTTAATGGTCATTTTTGATAATCCTCAGACTTTGCCTTCCTGCTGTTTTTGTTTTGTTTTTGTGGAGTAGATTTTTCCTGTGGTTTTTTTTTTCTTCCCATGATGAAGAGAGATTTTTCTGATTTTGGAAGCTTTGGACTGTCAGAGGCCTCAGTTCTGTTACATAACGTTACAAATACATATGTTATTAATTAAACGTTTGTCAATATAAAAGAGTATTATGGCTGTTTATGTGTATGAAAATCAACTCACTCCTTCACATTCACTCTTAGGCTGCATCAACACCCATAAGCCCCATTTAGTCTTTTCATTAGACACAGAGGCCAATGAATACAAGGGTTTACATTAGGTGGGAAATAATGTGAAATTCAAAACACATCACTGGATTGCACGTACAGGAAACTAAAAAGTGGTCCTATAATAACATGTATAAAATAATTCTGCATCCCAGCTTATATCACATTAATGGGTGCTAATAATGACATATTTTCCATGAAAGTGTTTCTATACATCCTCAACTTTCCACCATTTTGAAACTCAACTCTAGGATTTTTATTGGACTAATAATGATAAAGTTAAATTGTCATATTCTTTATCTAGTTTTGATTTATTCACATCAGAAATCACCTTAATGTGTCACTTCAAACTGATCCTAATTTAAGGAATATGAAATACATGGGACCCACGTTCAGGCTATAAAGAATGGATTGGCAAAACTGCATGAAATTTTCCCTAATGAGATTTTGCTTATCTAGTCATAATTGTGAAGTTGCCACACTTGATTGTTAAATTTGATATCTCAGTATTAAACATGTCCTTTTTTAAAATTAAAGTGAAAATGTCTACTTTTACATGATGTGTGAGTTTAAGATTACAAGATAACATTAAGGGTTTTTTGTTTGTTTGTTTGTTTTACACAGTTTAGTTATGTACTGAGCCTTGTTAGAAGGCTTGTGGTTCAAGTTGATCCTCTGCCGACATTATTCTCCAGAAGGGCTTTAACTGTGTTGCTGAAATAATACAAGCCTCTTTCCTAACTCCTACAATCATGTTTTATAAGAGCCACTCAAACACGAGCATATGTGAACTAACTACAGCTTCCTTCCGCACTTTTCTGCCCAGTTATATAAATGTAATGGCTTTTTCACTTTTGTGTCTAATCCCAGGTTAGGATTTGTGTTTAATAGCAATAGATGTTAAACATGCATTAGGGTAGTTGTAATGGGATTTTCTTGAAGACACACCCCTCTTTTTTTTTTTTTTCCCTAAGAGCTCTTACTGTGTTTGCCTCCTTACTGACTCCTGTACACACTCCAACCAGGTAAGACTTGGTTCAAGATAACCCTGCTCAGCTTGACTGAGGTGTGTTTTCTGTCACCTCAGTATAAATCGCGAGGGGCGAAGGTGAAGGTCGAGACACCAGCCCAAACTGATCCCAGCCCACAGTGTCAAACCTCAGACAGACGACAGCCCTGCACACAGACGCTATGGAGTGAGTGATGAATGTTCGACCCCCTGTCAGCCAGGGGGGGTTACTGTTGATGCCACTACTGTTTTCATGTTTGCTGCATCGGGGCTCACTTCCCATCTCCCCTCCCTGTGTCTATAACAGTAGTAGTAACATATCCTGTTTTTTGGATATTGAGTAGGACTGGTGACGCATACACAAATGCTTGGTTCTGGGAAAAATACAGAATATTGATGGAGGATGTCATTTCGTGGTGGAGCTCAAATGGTGTCCTCTGCTGGTCTAAAATGGTGCATTACAACTAAATGATTTTTTTTTAACTGCTCCTGAAATGAAGACTAACTGTTTCTATCTGCTTCGTCACTACATTCACCTGACTAATCCCCAGAAACAAAATCACCCACCCTTTATTTCACACTGTATGAAAGCACCAACAGACTTACCCAAAAGTTCAGTTAACGATTGAGTTAAAATACTGTGCGATCTTTTTTCAGAGTATCACCCTCCTCTAAACTCCCCAAAACTCTTAAAAGTAGGTCCCTCCTCACAACTGGACACTGAATTTAAAAATATCAATCAATAAGCCCTTTAATATCAGAACCTTACAAACAGGTCATGTTTCTGTCGCTCAGGTGGAGGTGAGGGACGTTTACCTTGAGCTGAACCACGCAGCTTAATCTCAGTAAATACATACCAAGGAATCTATTTGTTGTTTCTTACAATAACAGATAGGCCCTAAAGGTGCCACCGTCCTGAAACAACCTTGAAAGTTTGTAGGTTTAGAGGAAACAACAGCGCAGTTAAACAAAAAGGGTCATGTGAAACATAGCTCAGATATTCATCTATGTTTTTTTCTTCTTTATCATACATGTAAACATCCTGTGGAAAACACTGGTGGTGGTTATTTGTGTTGATACTGTAGTAATGTAAGGGATTTAGCAGGGCTGCCATCACTTCAGCAGGTCGTGACTAAAACCGTGACACCTCTGTGGTTTCTTAATCTAACCAGAACTATGTGTATTGACTATTACAAGTGAGCTTTAATGGTCCATTTCAAAGTCTTTTAAACATAATATCCAGTTGCATGTTGGAGCCCATTTAAATTAGGCTGATGTTTAACTTCCTGTACAGCTGCATACATATCTCTCCATGTTTTACATGGTGCACCAGAATACTGCGTGGCATGAAAACTCATTAATAGTCACTTGGTAACAGCAGCACCACACTTGATGTACTGGTTTATCTAAAGCAAATACACTGATGTTAATAGCTTTCTGATCGAGGTTTGTGTGCTAATGTTACCCTTTCGTTCTTAATAAATGCACCTTTCTTTTGCACTAAAATTCTTAATCCAGTGAGCAAGGTTCCTTTTGGTTTATTATGATCTCACATACTGTGGTCAGTGTGTGTTTGAGTTTGTTAGAGGCCTCAACTGTGGATGTTTATTATGCTTCATTTGCTTGGTTTACGCGAGCATGTGTGTAAAGGGATTAACGTTACCTTTATGTTTTTTTTTTTTTTTCCATCACTCATGATTATTTTTAGACTGTGAGGGAATTGGTCCTTGAATAAGAAGTGAATAATATGCAGCTACACGTGCCTCTTGTTAATTGTATGCAAGTTCAGGCTGAAGACAACTTCTCAGTAATTTCAAAGCATAATTTTTAGGACAGGTTTGGACACATCTCCTGTTGATACAAATAGAATAAATGGCGTCTCATCGACCACAACCTTTGGCAATTTTTTATCTGTGTTTGCTTTAAACCTTTTTCATTTCCCAGGAAAGCCTGCTGATCATGCCCACCACTGTCACCACAGATGGGGGACTGTGCAGCATTTGACCCAGCAGCAGCAGGAGTAGTTCACAGGGGCCTCTGTTTCTCATTCTGCCACTAAATCTGGCACTTGTGTGTCTGTGTGTCTTCCTGCCAGTCGTTCGCCCACCACCTCCAGCCTGATGGCCAGCAGCAACGTCACCAACAGGACCGACCCACGCTCCCTCAACTCCCGTGTCTTCATCGGCAACCTCAACACCCTGCTGGTCACCAAGGCAGATGTCGAGGCCATCTTCTCCAAATACGGCAAGATCGTAGGCTGCTCCGTCCACAAGGGCTACGCCTTCGTTCAGTACGCCAATGAGAGGAACGCCCGAGCTGCTGTGGGTGGGGAGGACGGGAGGATGATTGTGGGACAAGTGCTTGGTAAGGTTTCATTTAAACTTTCAGGAATGATGGAGGGATTTTTACTTCAAAGCCAGTTTTGATAACGAGCCTCCTACAGTAGAACCTTTCCATTAGATATTCTCATTAATTTACTTGAGATAAAAGACACATTCTTAGTAAAGCTGTCTTATCCTTTATGCTGGTTTCAGTGGGACAGTGGTTCCCAACTTAAAATAAAAAAGGCTACTATTTAAAGTCCTTCATCACAGGTTGTGTATGTTTAATAGTTGGTAACCGCTAAAAAGCCATTTTTCCTTCTCAGACTGCTTGATTTGACTGATATTGAAGGCCTCTGGGGGTAAAATTAAAAAGTACCTCATAAGAAAAAAAGTTGAGCAAAGTAACCTCAAGAAACTGATTAAAAGAATTTTTGGGTCCCTTCATTGATTTGTGATCTGTTTTTCTCAGACATCAACCTGGCTGGAGAACCCAAACCTCACAGGTCAAAAACCACCAAACGCTCAGCTGGAGACATGTACAGGTCAGTCACAGTGATACTTACACCAACTATGTTACAGCTGTTACACTCCTTTTTAAAAAAACAAGTGAGCATGGCGACAAGAAATAAAGTTCACTTGGCTTGTGAGGACAGACTTTTGGAAAGAACTGATACCATCACCTCCATAGTTCCTCATACGAATTCTTCTCATTCCTCTTCTGCAGCAGCAGCTCCTCGTTTGACCTCGACTATGACTTTCAGAGAGATTATTACGACAGGTGAGTAAAAATGTTTCCAGTTTTTTTTTTCCATCCACTCTTTGTGTCTGCACAAGGCTGTAAAGATAAGATAATCCTTTATTTGTCCCACAGTGGGGAAATTTGCAAATTTGTAAATCAAGCATACAAATGGTGTTTTGTTAAGACTGAAAGTAACCCTGTTCTTTACATTTTTCCAAGACTGTTTTTACCTTGTTGAATAAAGTGTCCATATTCAACACAACTGTAAAACCGTGTCTCAAGACTCAAGTCTTGTCCCGTCTGTTAATTTTTGTTTTATTGTTCTGTTTGATACCAGAATGTACTCGTACCCGTCCCGTGTTCCTGCCCCCCCTCCCCCCTTGTCGCGGGCCGTGATCCCGTCCAAGCGCCCGCGGGTCAGCCTGAGCGGAGGAAGCAGCCGGCGAACCAAGAGCAGCTTCTCCTCTTCCTCCAAGAGCAGTCAGAGGACTTCCTCGTCCAGAACGAGTAAGTGTCTCAGCTGCAAGATGATCTGAAGCCTTATCAGTCCTTCTGGGGAGGTTAGTCTTTGATTTATTGGGAATAGCCCACAGCCTTATGCACAAACAGACCATTTTAGCCAACAGTTAGCAACAGGTGTGTGTTTGGCTGTGGATTGTTCGCTATTTACTGGCACTTGGTCTCCATCACACTCAAGTTGCTCATCCAGATTTCTTTCTAACATTGGTTCTTCCTCCCTTTTCTCTGCAGTGAAAGTGGACGAGCTGCAGACCATCAAGCGGGAGTTGACCCAAATCAAAAGCAAAGTGGACGACCTGCTAGAGAGCCTGGAGCGCATGGAGAAGGACCACAGCAAGAAGTCAGGTAGGGGGGAACACGGTATGTTTTATAGTGGAGTGCAGAGTCAAGTCTAACCCTTGCTGGTTTTATTGAGACCTCTTTTAATGTAATGGACAATGATTTCTAAACACGCCTTCCTGTTTGGCAGAAGCTAAGAGCATAAAAACTGAGCCAGGAGAGGTGACATCACCTCCACATCCCAGCAACAAGAAGGACGATGGGATGAAGAGAGACCGGGAGAGCCAGGAGATGAACGACTCAGACGAGGACGATGATGATGAAGAGGAGGAGGGAGACCTGCTGGAGGAGGAAGAGGTGAGGCTGATAGGTTTACTCTGACCAGGGCTGCACAGACTTTTCCTTTACAGTTACTAATTCTAATACCTCAACTTATGATATCTGATATGAGTTGAGGTAACACGAGACGAGTATAATGATGTAACCCTTAAAATAATCTCTTCAAATAATTTCAGGTTTCAAAAGTAAAATGTCACGCTCAGTGTATTCCTATCGAGATCAATATTCCCTGTATATCTTGTTTTGGCAGGACCATATTAAAAACTACTGAAAGAAATAATTAGATGCACCTTCAGATACTTTCAACACCAATAGTAACACACCAGTATATATGTGTAATTGTTTTTGTTTCGAACTGCAGGTGAAGAGTCAAGAGCGGGAGGACGAAGAGGAAGAGGAGGAGGAAGAAGAAGGCGAGCACGTGGAAGGTGATGACGACGGTGACAGCGTCAACGGTGAAGAGGACTCGTAGACACGGACCAGACCGACGCATGCAGCGTACAAGCCGCTTCCAGTAGGAACTCGGACTCCTGATTTAACACTCATATTGTAGATACAAAAAGCAACCACGTGCACACACACACACACAAGCATGGTGCACACACTCTGTTGTTCCATTGTCCCTAAACCCTTTTTTGTTTTGTTTTTTTATTTTGGCCAGTATCACTGTAACAGGAATAACTAGCTGTAGGTTTGGGTTTGTGTTTTTACTGCGTCGTTACTGGTCTTCAGGAGAAGGCAGAAACATGGACTGTTAATGTTCTCAGAGACGACAGCTCGACGGACATGTCTTAATGCGAGGACGAAAATTCAGCTACAAAGGTTTTTAGGTTCAACGTGTTTGTTTTCCTCATCGGTGAGGTTGTTTGACCATGTGTGTCTGTATGTTAATGTCAGTTTTTTATACTATTCAGTTCAGTTTAACTGTAAAGGAATAAATTGCAATAAAATATTAAAATGGTAAGTGCTTTTGTGTTTTGTTTTGGGTTTTTTTTAAGTTAGCTTCCAGTCAAAAACCAGGTCAGTCTTTAATTGAAAAGAGGAATTCTGCTTGAGACTTTACAGGACAACCAGTTTATTAAAACTTAGAATTTGATATTGTAGCTTCACCTGTTGTAAAAGTTATAACAACACTGTAATTACAAAAGTAATTAAGATCTCACAACACACCACTATCACGAGAATTTCCATGCAAGCTCAAGTGGTCTGACAGGTTGTAACCAGGCCCTCAGGTCACATTTATTTGGAGAGGGAAAAAAGGCAAATGTTGAGATCAGAACCCAAACTGTGTGTTATTAACATCCATTGACACAAACGAGTAAACCATAGTATCAACTTCATTATTGTAGATTAGTTGGACCTTTGTTGCTACAACAAATATTTTACAGTAACAGTACATTCACACAGAAATATTAAAACATAATAACCATAATGGCTCGTGTTGGATTAACATTAGAGGATGTTGGCTCTTTGTCAGTCGAGGTTCACTGCCAAGGTACACCTCAGACTCGTTCCAGGGAAGGTGGCAAATTTGCAGAAACTGCTTGTGTAACCAGATGGGCTGGTCAAACAACAAGTCAAGTGCAAAACTAGACTTCAAACAGCTTTTCTACCATGCAGAAAATTAAAGGATTGATTGGTCACTGAAACAACAAGAAGTGTTTGCAAATAACATTATCGTTCATTTTTAGCTGGAGCCTCAGCTCAAAGTACATCTCAGGTGCAAACACAGTGCAAAAGATACTTTAAACATGTCTGAATAAGTTCAGTTATAACATTTTATATATAATTTGTAGACACCTGTGTGTAAATCCAGCGCATAAGCCGTCTTCATTGTATCCGACTGGCCACGACTTCCTCTGGAGCCTTTAGGCCCTCACTGAGACGAACAGCGTGAGGATGCTCAGCAGGAGCAGCACCACTGGCGGGGGAAAAGACGAAAGGCGTTACTCAGAAAATGTTTGTTCATTAAGCTCATATTCTTAATGGTGGCTCAGCGCAGTGATCACAGCTCACTCAAATCATGCTTTCTCAGTGGTGTCTTGCTTTTATTTGTCCAGGTTTTGAAATATCCATCTGAGAATTAAGCCTCCACAAAGAAAGATACATGTCTTTCCATAAACAATGTCCCTGGCACTCCTCCACACCGAAGAATCCTCAGTGTGTGTTTTTGTAATTCACTCTGACCATTGTGAGGCCACGTCCTATTGTTGTAACAGTGATGTTGCAGATAATAAAGAATCCAGGTTATCTGATGTACATTAAAAAATGGAGGAACCACAACCTGATTTGCAGCTCTGCTTCAGCTTCTGCTTTTGATCACATCGCATAAACTTTCCTTCCTGTTGTGATCCCAAGCTCCAGAACAGTTAATAAATGCACCCTGAGGTCACAGACTGAAAGGCTGAAGTTTGCTTTAACTGATCTACCTGATTTTGTCTGCAAGCACAAAAGCTCAATGTATTTGTTGTACAGCGGTTCAGTCCATTCAGACACCTCCTGGACTCGAGCACCTGAAGCCTTAAACCTGAGTATAAATATATAATGGCAGTGTGTTGTTTACCATGAGGGTGGACGGCTCCACTGGATCCTGCTGTCGTGCTGGCCATTGTGGTGGCGCTGGTGGGTGCAGCTGTGGTGGCGCTGGTTGTGTTGCTAGGGTTGGCAAGGTTCAGAGGATCACTGGTCCTGGAGATGATCAGGGGACCAAGTTCACCTGAACAGTTACATGAGGGGACAGAGCAGAGGGAGATCAGACAAGTCCTCATTGAGTCCTCGCTTAAAGTCACAATAAAATGCTTTAAAGTGTTGGGTTTTAAAAGGTTAAAGTAAGTTGTTTCATTTTGACTTAAAAGCAGAATAAGCAGGATTTTCCTAAAACTATATAAACCTATATAGCCCATTCAGCTATTGTGCACGGTGTGTATTCAGCAGCTTTGTACATCCCATAATAAGTCCAGTGTTTGTCATCCATCATGACCTCCTGTCTTGTTGTTCTTCATATGTCACCTGAATTTCTGTCAGAAAGCCCTGAAGGGCTTTTCTGATAACTATTTTACAACCAAGACACATGCATTTGCTTTTTTCATAGCAATAATATGATCAATATTATAAGTTGGATTCCAACTACTTTAATAGTTAGCTGCAAGCATAATAATCAGCTCAAAACCAGGTCACTGTCAAATCTATACACAAGCACTTGGACGTCATTATTTATAGTAACTATGATGGCTTTATCTTGAAAATCTGTGATGATATTATCGGCTGATTTTAATTTATTCCTACAGGATGAAAACAATACTTCTCTTGGCACTTGTACCAGTAATCTGGTGTCGAATATGTGTGTACTGGCATGGAAAAAAAAAAACACAGTAATGGTTGTTTTTCCATTTATGGGTAAAAGCATTGTTTTTGTTTGTGCATTAAAGTCATTATTTATCTAGATCATGTACAGCGTGTGTGTTAATGTGCGCCCACTTACCTCCATCAAAACTTCCTTTCCCGATGATGATGGCGAAGGTGACGTCTGGGCGGCTCCTGGTGCTGGTGCTGGTGGCGTTCACATTTGGGACGTTGAACTCGCACTGGATCATCGTGCCGTTCACCCAGCTTCGAATTTCTGTCACTGTCTGATGATGTTACAGGAAGGAATTCAAGTAAGAGTTGGATCAAAGGCAACTGGACTTGGTTTGTAGGTTCTTGAAGACGTTTCACTTCTTATCCAAGAAGCTTCTTCAGTTCGGACTGACTGGCAGGGAGACCCAGGAACTTATCCTCTGTGGGGCCCGTGGTGCTCATTCTGGATTTTATGGCTGTTTTCATGAAGGTCCAGTTGGGGTATCTACAAGCTTTGAGAACATTCTTCAAGTGTTTCCCCTCCTTCTCTTGGACCTGTGCACTTGTTGGTTCTGATGACTACGAGCTTGTGTTCTAGTGGGCGATGGGAGTCAAAGAGTGGGTGTACTACGTGGTATCAACGATTTGATTAACAACCCCACAGAGGATAAGTTCCTGGGTCTCTCCGCCAGTCAGTCCGAACTGAAGAAGCTTCTTGGATGAGAAGTGAAACGTCTTCAAGAACCTACAAACCAAGTCCAGTTGCCTTTATTTAACTCGTACTTGAATATCATGATCTGGACAACTGAGAACCTTCACAGACTTAAAATACAGGAAGAAATGGTAAGTTAAAATAAAAAGCACTTAAACTCAGACGTTCAGGTACATCTGAGAACCTCACCCTCTCTGTTGGATGGAGCGTGTTGTTTGGGTTGTTCGTGTTGTTTCTCTGCATCGTCCGGAAGAACGAACGACCCGTTGTTCGAGGTGTTCCGAGCGCAGATGTACAGCATGGTGGTGCCCTGAGGGAGGAATTAGCGGTGAGAGGATGATAAATGATAAAGGATGATGAATAATAAAAGATTATTGCCGGGATTTCAGTACAGATTTTTCATTCAGGTTTATAGCTCTAGCACCTCAACTGAATCTGACACCAGGTGACAGAAGTGAAGATCGCAACAAATTCCAGAGTCATGCAGTGTTTTTGTAATGTCTGAAAACAAGTCAATAAAGTGATGAAATCCAGCTTTTCTTGTTTTGCCTGTGGGTTCACCTGTGAATGTCTTTGGAGCCATTGTGCATTATTTTTTACTTCTGCTTCCCTGTTTGCACACTTTTCATACCCTTGTGTGTTCAGGTCATAGTTCTGGAAAGTCCTTTGCATTGCACAATAGGCTTCATATAAAAACACACCTGTCTAACATAAACCAATTCTTTTTTGCTGTGAAGAACATTTTTATATACAGTTGCTTGGAGACACATTTCAGTGACTTTAAATTGTATAAAAA
The DNA here is from genome assembly GCA_025331565.1 of Holacanthus passer. Taxonomy (NCBI): domain Eukaryota; kingdom Metazoa; phylum Chordata; class Actinopteri; family Pomacanthidae; genus Holacanthus; species Holacanthus passer. The sequence goes on along the minus strand of JAFREQ010000126.1, from coordinate 838,223 downwards.
ACTAAATCCTAATTTTTCTGTCCAGGTTGGTTTTACCCCTCATTGTTTCGTCCACAGGACGCCAGCACAATGTACAATCTCCATCGCTGTCGCTCGAGTTTGTAGCTCAAGTGAAATTTTAAATGCTCAAACTTTCAACTTTATCCAAAAAAAGTCAGCTCTCCAGCCTTATTGATTTGGCCTGGTGCTGGTGGGCGTTACTTCATTAGCCTTGGACAGTTACAGAAGCATTGTTGATTGCATTCTTTACAGCCTTCAGTGTTTTATAACAGAAATAAAGTTTGTCAGTGGAACATTCAACCGTCCTTATCAGCTCACTACATATCAGGTCAATAAAAGTCACATAGCTGTGTCATATTTGACCTGTGTCTGTAGCAAATTAGGTCAGTAAAAACTTCAGTATCGTAAACAAGCAAGTCAATTTGCATTTCATGTGAGCTTGGACATGCTACCTGGGCGTCATATGATATTTGCCAGACGTCTATTATTACACTCAGGTATCATAAAAGTTGTCTGTGAACCACTGGTATTTACATTTTCTTGGCCGTCCATAACTTTATGGTGGAAATGTTTGACTTTACAAACACAGCATGACAGTCAGTCTCTGTGAATCCAGACTGTCTTGTTTGCCTTTGTTGAGGATCCATCCAAGAATTTGTGACTCAGCATGTTTAAAGTGACATGAGCTGCAATTATTTGACCAATTCAGCAGAGGGATTCACTCCATTGATTTTTTACACTGGTAACTGTGTGCGTTACCTCTGAGGGGTTCACGGTGAGTCCCACTGCGATGTATCCGGAGGAGTTTCCACTGAGCTCGAAGGACAGTTCGGTGCCGTTGGGAGCAGTCTGCTCGCCAGCGACCACAGACGTAAACAGACAACTGGGATCTGCAGGATCGCAGTTGTCTGGTTCCTCCACACACGTTTTAGTGACTTCACAACCATCCCGAGTGATGTTCACCTGGTAGACACACACACACACACAGTCGCTCATACAACAAGTCACAAGAGTCACACTGGACTAAATTCTGTTCTCCAGCCAGGTTAGGACGATCTTTAGTGAGAATGTACACATGATGGGACGATTTGCCTTTGAAGCTGAAACCTATTTTGCAGTGTGAGAAGTCATAAGAGTGAGTCACTACTTCTTGCTGATTCTGCGTTTTGTTTGTTTTTGACGTGCAAAGATGCAAACGTTGTGTAATATTGACTTTGTCGGGCAGCGGCTGCTCCTACAGGCAGGTTAACTGAGGTGTCAGCCTGTGAAAGCTGTTACATAAAATGTCTTTAAAACATGAGCTGTCAACCACAGAAAGACACTGTTGAGTTGCATTATAGGAAATGCAGGTTCCAGATTTTTTTCTTTTAGATCTTGACCTATGCAATGGACTAAAATCGGGATCTTTCGTCCTCGGCTGCTTCAATTTTGAACATAAATTTTGTAACAGCTGTCCCTTTGTGAGTTCTTCAACTTTGTGGAAGTGCAACACTGAACAACCACTGAAATGTAAAGTATAAAAACGACTGGATTGAGACAAACATTTGCTGTTAAAGCTCAAAAAGAAACAGACTGTAACTGGGGAACGTACCATTTTATTTTCAATTCCAAAACTAATTTTAGCTGTTCAAATGTTGAAAGTAGTCATTAAACAAATGTCATTATCTGTTTAAAGTGCAAAGGGAAATATTTACACAGAGGATTGAAGTGAAAGAAAGCTCACCTGTGTATTATTGGCAAACGACAAGTGACTTGTTCCTTGGCCTTTCGGGACCATAGCAGCCATCAATGCAGCAAGCAGCATGATCGTTCCTCGTTCCATTTCTAATCGGAGGCCACGGTAAAAGAAAAAACAGAGAGCAAATATTAAAAATCATAAGGTCTAATTTAAGAGTCTTTTATCACCAGCAGACTGAAGTTAAAGTTGGAAAATCTTAATATCTTCTAGACACGTCAAAACTATTCTATATTTGACTGAAAATCAGTAACTTCTCTGACCTTTATTCGTCCCTCAGTGGGGAAATTTGCAAGATTAAGATTTGTATGAATCATTAATTTAAGTGTATGATTGTAATGCTGCACAGAAAAGATGTTGAATTATACAAAAACAGAGCTGCAAATATTTTTCAAAAAAAATCTTTTTCGTCAAAATGTAAAAAATTCTGCTACATGTACCATAATATGTAGTTCTATGCTACACAGTTCTATAATAATGGAGAAATCTGAATAAATACTAATTAAACAGTCATCTGTGCACCAGAATATTTCACAGTTTTGTTGAGCTATTTCATGGAAAATTCATCATCTTAAATCATATTTGCATATAAGAAAACTCAACTTTCCACTTCTCCCAAATGAAACAGATGTTTATCTTTCAAATCATCTAGTTACTATACTTAAAATTAACCCAATTCAATTTTATAAAATAATGAAAATCATTCAGTAGTATCCCAGTGATTCAACTGAATCCAAATATAAAAACGAGATTTGATCAAGTTTCCTTCTTCCTGACTCACCTGAACCGCTGAGTCAAATGATGAGCTGTGGGAGTGTGCTTTGTTCTGCTGTTTCTGCTCCTCTGTGTTCTTACGATCCCTGCGTAGCTGATTTAAATCAGCAAACAGCGGTGATGCTCGAGGGGAGGGGAGATGAGGAGGAGGGCAGTTATCAGAATACACCTGAGTGAATACCTGCCTGGAAGGTGTCGCTTCAGGAAGCGGTTTAAGCAGCTTCAGGAAAATAAGCCTCGTGATTGTTGAGATCATCCAAGAATTTATTGAAAGGTTTTTTGTGGTTTGTATTATAGAAAGTCCAACATATGAATTATACATTGTGGGTCTAACAAATAAATTTAAACCGTAATCTGTGATCTTTTGGTTTACCCAAATTTTCACTTTCATATATGTTTATACATAAATTAATAAAGACTTTAGAGACTATTTCATAACTACAGGATCATAGTTTGAAATATATCACTTTTTGTTATAACTGAGGTTAAAAGGGGTTTTAAAACACTTTCTTATAAACACATTCTTTTCTTATGAACGCATCCTCTCTGTAGAACTGTCTCACGCTCTAATACTACTAATAACTCATAATGTCGTCCATTATAAATAAACCATTCAGTGTCACCTGCTAATGACTCAAAGCCAGTCAAAGCCAGCTTGATGACAGAAACCAGACTGTTGGGTGACATTATGAACATTGCAACCTAACATTCCTGTCAGATTAGTTATCCAAGATTTTTCGAGAAAGGAACTTTTAGTTTGTTTCCTGAAGTTGGTGCGTTCAATTATGAAGTGATCCACAAATACAACAGCACACTTAAAGTGCAGCGTCTGGAGTTACTACCAATGAAGTTAGATAACTAAGTTAATTAATAAGTTCATTTTAAAGTAGCCAACTCGTTCAAAAGATGTGGTATTCCTCCCTGTAGTGTCCTCCTGTCAAAGCTGAGAAGCACACATGAAACTACATTTAACCCTTTGTCCTGGGACTGATCACGTTTCTTTTGTCGTCCCCCGGCCTTTGAAGCAGGGCGTACCCCTGCTCGACAACAAGACAAAACTCTGCAAAATGAAGAATTAAGTCCTTCAAAGACGTTCCTTTACGAACAAGAAGGAAGCTGTTACTGTGATATCGGGGAGAAACCTCCATTATCAGAGTCATTGTAAAAAAAACATCCGATTTATCAACACCAAATCCGTCCAGACTGACAGTTACTCTGAAGGTAACGCGGACGGAGAGAACCAGTTTTTGCGTCTCCTGAAACTAAATCTCAAAGTGAAACTCAACTTGCCCACAGCTGCTCTGGTATTGTTCAGTGTACCAGCAGCAAACAGGCATCTGAACGCAATTAACACAGTGCAAAGGACTTGATATCACCTGTGGTATACGATGAAAACCGTGAGGCAGCAGGCCGACGGAGGAGGAGATGAACTCGAGCATTCTTCTTAAATAAAGTTAAAAACCGTCACTTCTGTTTAAATGACAAAAGCAACATGTGTTAATATCTTACTGAACAGTCTGATCTGATCTATGGAAATTATATGCAATTTGTCCATTCACTAGACAAACTAGATTTTTGCAATCACTGAAGGAAACCATGTGTTTCAAAGCTCTGATTCCCCAAAACAGAATTAAAACAGAACTAAATCACATATACAGATTTAATGGTGAAATTCTGAACCCTTTCTTCTGTTTTATTCGTAAAATTCAAATAGTTTTAAAATACTGGAATCAGCCCTCACGAGTGCTCAAATATCCTAATAAAATACAGAGGACCAGATGTCAGTATCCTCAAATGTCACACTTGGACTGGATTGAAGTGACTGGAAAAAAAAAAAAAAACAGTTTTTTTTTCTCTAAAAGCAATTTTAAAAAAAAGGGTTTCATCAAAAATATATCAAGGCTCAAAGAGAGAACAGCGCGTTGGCTTGACCCCGTTTCGACTCCACCCTCCAGCCACACCTGGACCACGTCTGGACTTCCTGGCACTCGTAAGTATTTTGTTTTTCCTTTGCAGTCTGAAAAGTATTGAAAGTATGAAAGAGGAACTTCCAGAGATCACACTGAGACAGATCTACTGTAAAGCACAGGAAACACACTGTGTAATATTGTCTTAATGACGTAACGGTTATGAAAAACTTCCGCCAGAGAAACTGTGAGGAAGAACCTTTCATAGTAAAGAACCGTTTTTGCCTCATAGTGATCCCTCATCAAACAGAGTAATCAGAGTAATTCTGTTCTGTTGGTTGGAAACAGGCAGAGTCGACTGCACTGAGTATTGTACTGTAGACATTTGCTGTGCTTTAAATATAATGGATGTCTGTGGGAGCACCATGAGTTTCACTATGACTTGCTATGTCCATTAAACATTCGTGTCCAGCTCAGGATGAATCGTAATAACTTCCTTAAACTTCTTTATCTAGTTCCTAGTTCCACCATCAGGTCAACCTGCAAAACCGAAGTCCCATCATCCTCAGCTCATGTCAGCACGCTGACATGAACATACACACAAAACCACTGTGCCTCCCAAAGTGGCTGCAGACTATTGAATTGAATCTGAAGTGGCCCAGCAGTTAAAGTCAGAAGAACAACACATGAATCGAGCCATGAATCGTTTTGGTAGCGGTGTTCGAATGAAAACGCTCAAATCACTATAAAGTTTTCGAGCACGAGTGCAAAAACATGAGTTGTCCCTCGTAAAGTAATCCCATTACAACAACAAACACAGACATGGCTAGTTTCTTCATTGTTATCGTGACGCTCTTATCTCAACTCTTCCTCATTCTGTAAGACATTCTACACCTGTGGCTCCTGAACATGTGAGATATAAATCTGCAGAAAATACGATGACGCAGGTGGAAAATATTTCAAAGGCTCTCATTTCCTGCTATTCAGTGAAGTGAGGTGTTATACAGTCTGATCGACGACGACCCATTTAACCCAACCTGATCATCTTTTTGTCTATCAAATATCTCACGTTGTTGTAAAAGCTTTAAAAAGAGCTTTGTAAAGGAAGTACACATCATATATGTGTATTCTATTAGTACGTTATTATACATTTTGCGTGTGATAAAACCCTGTGGCCCCTGAGAGTGAGTTGAATATAAATACCTGTTGTTTCAGGGTCCACATCTTTGTATGTACAACCCTGATTCCAAGAAAGATGGGACGCTGTGGAAAACAGAAATGAAACAGATCATTTCTTTATCGTTTTTTGACATATGCTCAGTTGAAAACAATGTAAAGACAATATATTTGGGACAGGAGCAACAAAAGACTGTGAAAGTTGTGGACTGATTGAAAACACCTGTTTGGATCATTAAACAGGTTAATTGGTAACAGGTGATAGTATCATGATTGGGTGTGTTTTGTTAGAATTAGACCGACTGATCTCAAAGTTTTGTTGACACATCATGGCATTTGCATAAAAAAATAATTGCAATAAACACGAACACACCCAAACTAAAACCACAGAGTTATTAACATTTTTTTTGGCCTGCATGGGTGTGTAAAGTTTGACTGACGACTTAAAAGTTTGATTGACAACTTAAAACTTTTGGACTCCAAACAAATGCCAGCAGTTACAAAGGCGGTCACGTCAAACAGAAAAACTGAAAACACCAGGGTGTGTGTGAACATCCTGTATTCATCAACACAAGGTTGTGTCTTCATATCTTTACTTTTATTCTTATTACTTTTATTGAGTTACTAGTTTCACTTCAGTTTTTATTGTTTTATTTTTGAAAGCCTTATGATTTGCAAAATGGGCTCTGTACGTTTGTGCTCAGCGGAGGAAGTATTCAGATTCTTTAACTTTGAGTAAAAGTACTAATACCACACTGTAAAAATACTATGCAGTAAAGGTCCTGCATTGAAAACGTTACTAAAGTAAAAGTATCTGAGTATAATCATGAAAACACACTTAAAATATTAAAAGTAGACGTACTCAACACAGACAGTTGCTAATTATTGACTAATTGTTTAATGGGCTAATCGTTCCAGCTGTACTTGTGTATTCTGTTGGGTAGTTAATTTTACAATACATAATATACGAAGTAATATTTTATAAACTCTTCATATGTTTTGTACGTAAAAATCATAATTTGTAAAGTAACTCCCAACTAAAGCTGCAAAATGCAGTGAAGTAAAAAATACATTTCCCTTTGATATAGTAAAGTCGAAGTAGAAAGTGGCATAAAGAGACTCAAGTACAAATATTTCAAATTTGTACTAAAGTAAATGTCCTGAGTAACTTTCCACCACTGCTATGTACGGGGGATAATGACAAAAGCGAGAAGTGGAAGTTAAAGGTGCCAAAGCAAGTTGTGTTACAGTTAACTCAACCTGATGTTTCTCCACGTCCCTGTCAGATAAACTCGAGTACACTTTAACCGTCCCGTCCTTGTGTAGAAGTACTCGGTTTGGGAATCACTGAGATGATGCTGCGAGATATTCAATCAGCTCCTCATTCAGCTCTCTGACGCCCCCCAGTGGTGAACAGCGATCACAGCCCACAGAGCCACAGAAAATCTCATCTATATTTTGAGTCCTGAAACCAGCCTGCTCTTTGGTTTTGTATAGATTAGTTAGTATTATGTTTGAATGTATAATATCAAACAGTTAATGTACTTTAATATTATATTTTATTCTACTTTTTAAAACCAGTTCAGAGGCAAAAAAAACGTCTTTGTTTGGTTCAAGTGGAAAAGCAGGAACAGAAAAGAATAAAAGTGCGAAGAATGAAAAGCATCACATTCCAATAATAATAAGAAACCAGCACCATAGAAAATATATAAACATATAAAATTACATACAGTGAACTTATAAAACAAAGACACCAAGTGAACAAAATTCCAGAAACATGAAGAAGTGTCATTAGGGACATGAAGAAGTCCACAAAAGGTTAAAGTGCACGGAGAGAAAATTGATCTTAAGAAGGAAAAACAAATATCTAATGATTTCATCACAGAAATATTATCAGTGTTCAACCATTCTGGTCCATGTCCCAAGGAAAGTTTCTGTCCTGAGATACGGCAAACAGAAAGTTTGTCCATAAGAAAGGCACAAAATGGACATAACAGTCACACTGGGGAACAATGTCGTAGTTTTACCCTAAAACACCATAAATATAGGACGTAACAGACATCATGTAGAAATACATGTTTCAGAAACACGTGTTAATGTTTTAAAAGTGTTAAGTCATATCAATAAATCACCATCATGAGATTAACGAAGCACTAGCAGCCTCTCTTCTCTGTATCTCACATCATTTGCAACGAGGTCAGATTTAGTAGGAAATCTGCTTTGACAGATTTCTATACAGACACTGTGGCAAAAAGCATTTTTACAAAGCAACTAAGAGCTTCCAGTTGTAAAGAAGAGGAAGACAGATGTTCAAACTCCTACTGTTCATCTCCCAGCGGTCGTACCCAAACAGACACTGTTGCAGAAGTCGATAACTGCAACAATTTTTGTCTCTGTTTTCAACAAACAAACATCCCAAAAGCAGGAATTTAAATGACAAGTGGTCGTAATCAAATAAACACGAGGTCTTTATGTGGTCAAGTGCAAACTGAAAACATTTGATAAACCTTTGAGGAGGAGCAGAGGGCTCCTATGTCCAGTTATCACTCGTGATTAAAGGACAGAGTTTTTCAGATCTACCTGTAACACATGCATTAACATCAGCCTGTCCAGATGTTACTGGCTGCTGGCATCATTCCTCCTGTTCATACTGGTCGTGAAGACGTACCTTTGTAGTGCAACTCCAGCGTAAAAGACGGAAAACAAAGTGCAGCCTTCTTCCAAAGTTCAGCTGAAACTAATGTGAGGCTCTGAGTCGAGCGGTCCCAAACCTTTTTCTGTCATACTCCCCACTGGAAGAGTAACCCGACTGTATTTTAATTTAACATTAACAAATGCTACTCATTAGTTTCTGAAGTTTAAGTTTAACCTTCACACACAAAGTGCACAGTCCCCTGCTATATTCCAGAGATAGAAATCTAAAGTATGAAGACAGGCTTCTCCATCTTTACTGGACATGTTGTTTCCTACAAACTAAGATTCACTGAGCTTTTTCACAGCAGACACTTGGACTTCGGAAAAGCACAGGTGCAACTAATAACAATAACGATGCCTCCACTCCAGATATTACTGCAGTCCAGTGCATCAATTAAGGTTTAGAGTTACACCTGTTATTTCACAAGGCAAAATATCTTTGTAAATCCACTTGATTTGTCTAACTCAGACTCCTCATATTAACTTTGGTTGAACCTTAGAATAAGGATTTGTTTTTACAGTGGAGTTCAGATGAGATCACTTCACAGCCAAAAGAGACAGGAGGAACTTTTTCGATGTGTGTGATATGTGAATATTGTGTTCAGTCCAACTGCATTCACACTTAGTGTTCCATCTTTGTAGTTGAAAATAATGTCAACCTGTTTTGTATTATTAAAAGGAAAACAAAGGTCTCTATGTTTGTTTTGAGTGTTTGATTGGCAGCAGCTGGATAATAATAACAACAACAATAATAATAACAATAATCCCATTCTAACCTTTGATATGATAACTGTGTATTAATGTAACATCTTTAAAACTAAATATACAGTCCGTCTTCCAGCAGCACGCTGGATCGTGCTCGAGATCCTCGGCGGCTGTGTCCATGCTCTCTGTCTCTGTCACTTCCTCTCCTCTCTCCGCCCTCTTTCCTCTTCCCCCTCTCCACCTCCTCCTCACCCGCTGCTCTCTCAAACTCTCTCCTCGCGCTCTCGATCCTGCTCCCTCGTTTCTCATCCCCTCTCTCCCTCTGGTCATCGTGCGGGGCTGCTCCTCTCCTGTAGTGACTCCTCTTTGACTCTGATTCCTCCCTGCTGCTCCCCCACTCCCTCTCCGAGTGCTCCCTCCTCCCTTCGTGACTTCGATGCGACTCTTTCCTCGCGTCACTTCTTCCGTGATCTTCCCTTGTCGTCTCTCTCTTAGCTTCTCTTCCTTCCTTGCTCTCTCTCCTCTCCTCTCTACTTTTTGCCGTCTCAGCTCTCCAGTCCCTCACTCCTCTCTCCTCCTCCGTCCTCCTCCTGTCACTGTGTTTGCTGCTGCCTCTTTCCTTATCGTTTTCTTTCGTTTCGTGTCGTCTGCTTCCTGTTTCACTCCTGCTGCTGTGCCTCCTCGTACTTTCACTTTCTGTCTCTTTATCTTTATTCATCACTCTTTCATCCTCTCTGCTGCTCTTACTCCTTTCACTCTCTCTCTCCGTCTTCTCTCTCCTCTCAGAATATGCTTTTCCACTCTGCTCCTCTCGCTTTGAATCAGCTGATCTGCTCTTAATTTCCTCAGATTCTTTTCCAGTCTTATTCTTCTCTCTTGCCTTCTCGTCTGTCTTTTTATTCGTACCATTTTCATCTTTTGCCGTGTCTCTCTTGCTCTCATATTTTTCTTTTTCAGCTGTAATTCGGTTCTCAGTTTCTTTGTCCTTCTTCCCTCCTTTCTGAGACTGTTCTTCCTCTTTGTTGGCTTTGACAGTTTCATTTTTCTGCCCTTTTCCCTCAAAAATCTTCACTAATTTTGACTCAGACTTGCTTTCTCCCTCATCTTTTTCCTTCTTACTTTCCTTCTTTGCATCCTTGTCCTCCTCCTTCTCCGCTTTCTCCTTCTTTTCCTCTGGCTCTCCTTTATCCTCCATGCTCTTCTCCTCCTTTTTCTCCTTCTTAGTTTTCAAATTTTCCTTCTCCATCTCTTTACTCTTCTTCTGCTCCTCCTCAACCTTCCTGTCCAGTTTCTCCTCTAGGAGGTCCAGCTCCTGCTCCAGCTCAGCCAGCTTCTTCGGGTCCGACTCCAAATCATCCTCAACTTCCACCTCCACCTCCTCAATCTCCTCGTACTCCTCCACCTCGATGCCGTCCATGGTCTTCTGCAGCTGCGTCTTCACCTTGTTCAGCTCCAGGAGGCCATCTTGAAGTTCTTTACATACATCCCTGATCTTGGTGGCGAACTTCGTTTTGGCGCCCTTGCGGAGCTCGTGGGAGTCTTTGGCGAGGAAGAAAACATCCAAAGCCAGGAAAAGGGCCGACATGACCCCTGTGGTGACACTGATGGCCTGGGCAGCTTTGGCGGCGCCTCCTGCGGCGCCTAAAACCTGCACGGTGCTGATGAGCTTATCGGTGTTGATCATCAGGGCTTTTCCGGCACGACCGCCCTCCTTCATCACATGCTTGAGGTTGTGGTTCAGGGCCTTTTTGGCAGCACTCTGGGAGTATTTGTCAAAGTCCCACTCCTGCAGGGTGTCCATACCTGCCTACAAGAGGCACAAAGACAAAAAAGGAGAGTAAGAACTGTGTCAGAAAGGAGATATCTTTAGTCAGTAAATACATGAGGACCCTACTAAAGGTTTGCCTGTGATTTTACAACTATTATATCCTGGCATTAGAGCACACTTTTTTTTGTTTAATTTTTAAAAAAATAGAAAATAAATGTACTAACTGAACAACAACATTTTATAGGAATCTCTAGTTCTGATCTAGTTACAGTATAATATGTCTATATATATAATATGTCTCCATTGGACCTGTTGGACCAGGACCAGATTTGTGACACATCTGTAGAGCCTGTGTGAGAATCAGCCACATTTCCTCACCTGTACGAACTCCAAACACTCCCTGATGTCCTTCATCTCCTCCTGGTAGCCCTGGATCATCTTCTCCAGCTTCTTACGGTCCATGTTAGAGTGAACTGTATCTGTGATATTGGCCGTCGCTGAGGTGATGCTGCCCGCTGTCGCCACACTGATCCCGACCGCCGTCACAATAATAGAGGCGCCAAAAGTGAAAGGCGCCAGAATGAGCCCTGTGATTGTTGCCACGCTGCCTGCGACGCTGGCCACCCCTCCACCCACGGCAGCTGTCACCGTTTTCTTGTGGAACTGATCTGCAGCGTCGGCCAGAGCCAGGAGCTCCAGGATGCGGTGCTGCAAGGACGCCCCCCGCTGGTTGAAAAGATGCACAAACAGACGGGCTGCCATGTAGACACGATCAGCGGCCTGCTCCATAGCCCTGGAGAGACAAATGTAAAGCTCCTGTCAATTAAATTAAAGACTAATATCTTCTAAGGCCTTTTTTAAAAAAAAAAAAACTGAATTCATTGCTTTTTAAGACTTAATAGAAGACACCCAGGACAGAAAAAATAGAAATCCATAATCAATTTGGATGTAAAGTTATCAGAGAACATAAACTACGCTTACATTTCCTCATCATCCTCCTGGAAATTGGACATTTCGTTCCACTCTGTCCAACCTGGAAATGGCAGCAGAAATAATACAATTAGCATGTGGAGAAAATACATAAAGTATTTTGTGTCCAGTTTTTAGTGCTGATTGTTTGTTAATGACTTTTACATTAAAAGAAGCATTTTTTGTGTGCGTGAATGTGGGCTGTGATTTCCACACTTTCTCTGGAATCAGTGATAATTTTCCTGGTTGAGCAGCACAACAGACAAATAAACAAAAACAGTCTAAACAAATTAAAGGTGAACACAATCACACGAACCTTTGACTGTGTTCCACCACTCCATCAGCTCATCACTTTCCTGAAAACAGACACCTTCGTCAGTAAAAAGACAACCCACGGTATCGGTTGCATATATGTAGTAAGACATTCAAACACACACACACCTGAGCTGTTTGGTTCAGTTAAAACGAAACACAGTGTGTTTGAAGTGTTAGTGCTTGTGTTGATCGAACCGTGTAGGTGTGAACCCAACAACCAGACCCAGACCGCAGCAGTAGTAGCAACAGCTTGTTCGTAAAGTCAATGTGAACACGAACCAGAAAATAAAAAACAGCAATGGAGAATTTTGTCTCTTGGTCTGGACCAAATGAAATGAACTACACACCTGCTCAGATTCAACAGGGTTGTCTTCAGTAGGATAAGCTGCCATCTCCACAGGTTGGATCTCTACTGCGCTGTCCTGCAAAACAAACACGACTTTGAGACACACAATTCAGTATGAAGGGTCAGTGTGTGTAACTGCTGTCACTACCATTAGTTCTGTCCGACTGTTAACGTCACATGGACACCGATTCTCACCGGCTGACAGTTTGTATAGCTGACATACAGGAAAGGGTTTATTTTCTCCATGTATTCACTGTCACACACACCAATGTGTCTTTATGGTTCTGTGCAGCAGCTTTTCCACAATCTGATCATGTGATCTCTTCAAACTAAGATAACTGCTAACGAAATGCTGACTCGTGATCACTTCACAGGCTGCAGGTGTAGAGAAGTGACTGGTAGCAGGCTTTGCAAAGGAAATACACAATTAAATGACTCTGTAATCACGGCATCACACTACCAATAATATTATCAAAATATGCATAATACTATACAGTCAACATATAGAGTAATTATGAGAGTGTTCTGCGCAGGCTGAGATTCTTATAAGCAGCACTGAGGTTTGCATTGGCTTGGTCTGAGTTTTGGATTGCACAAGTGAACCTCACTGAAACTTGTCTGTATATCTACCTGCGCTCGGTTCAGCTCCTGCAGCTCAACAGTCTCCTCAATAACAGGCATGCTGTCTGAACTCTGTGGAGGAAAAAAGAATGACTGATGTCGTTAACTCAGTAATAAGCTCATCTGAGAACTTTAACACACACACGTTTAATAATCTGTAGAGACAGAGCATGTGTATAAGAATAACTACTAATAACGTCTTGGACTGATCCTTCAGATGTTTGCAAGCTCTTTAAGCCCCAACAGGGTACTTTTTCATTATTTGAAGCTTTTTACAAGTGGAAAATGTTCAGCATGTCGATATCTGTACCAAGTTTTAGATCTCTCTGTGGAACAACAAGAGGTAGATCAGTACACACCTCAGAGATGAGCTCAATCCTGGGTATTTTAGGAAGAGTTTTCTTGACTCGGAATGACACAACCTGAAAAACCAAACAAGAAAAAAGAATTAGTCAATGAGAAAAGGACGCAAACTGGAGAAGCAAGAGAAAAATAATCAGTTCAGCTCCATTTACGATCAAGGATATCATTTGATACCATGTACGGATACAGTGTGCAGGTAAAGTTGTTGAAATACACTTTGGTTCTTGCTACTTTTTGTGTCTGGATGTTTCCTTGAAGTAAACAACAACAACAACTCACTCGTTTTTTTTTCTTGATGGTTCTCTTGCGTCTCAGCCCGCCTCCTTCTGGTGCCTCCATGTCCTCGCTCTCCTGCAAATGAAGACAGAGATTGGCAGCAGAGATAATTGTTTAACATGATCCACAGGTTTACAGGGCTCATCTAACTTGCTCACAATGCTAACTCTTAGTATTTATACTTCTAATAATCATTAGTTGTCTTTTCTAAATGTATTTCTGTGACCACAGAGACGGCGAAGCACACAAAACATTCAAATCAAATCACTGAATATGTTCTTATATATTAAAAGGATCCTCAGCTGCTTCACTGACAATCTCAAATGTACAGGACTTAATTTACATAAAAAAGTGCCTCTTAGTGCTGGTAATATCTGTACCTGGTGTTCAAGTGTTTTGGGCGTCCTCCTGAAAAGGCCAGCAAACGTTCCTTTTTTCTCCTGTGAAAAAAATAAAACATGAAGCATCCATTTAAGTCACAAAAAGGTGAAAATACATTGATACAGTCAAACACAATAAAACACTCTACAAGACTCACCTTTGCGGCACTTGCTTCAAAAAGATTATCATTACTGTTGCACCACTCACCAAGATCATCCTTAAAAAAAAAAAAAAAAAAAAAAAAATTATTATCACTGAAACTTTTGGGTGAGGTCAGGCAACAAAGTTCAAAGTTCAAAACCTGCTCTGATGTTTAAAAATAAATATAAAAGTAAATATAAAATCTCTTCATCCTCAGCTCCGTGTTCTGAGTGTGGTCGTCCTCTCAAAAGTGTTCAAACCTCTCACCTCTGCAGTTTCTACGAGGCTGTCGCAGCTGGCGGACAGTTCCTTTGTGTCACTGAGAGGATCCTGGACAACAAAAAGGAACTTGTAACTTGCTGAAGGTTGTTTCTGAAGAATTTCACCACAGCATTGTACATTTTCAAGTTTTCACAAACAACTAAACCGATCAATAACTATACACACCACCACAAAAAAAGTCTGAGTTTATCTGGTCACCTTAGTAGCGATCGAGCGTGGAGATGGTTTGGGAGACTTTCTGAAGATCCCTGCCAGTCCTCCAGTCTTCTCCTGACACAGAAGAAACATTCACACGTTAATAGCCAACGATCAACAGAGAAAAACAGGCTGAGATTGTGATCGTCGGACAACATTCGTACCCTTGATGTGTTTGCTTCTAACAGATTTTCACAACTGGCAGATAACTTCTTATCCTCTCCTGTGCTTAATTCCTGAACATAAAAAAACATAAAAAAAGAGTAACACAAATACAAAGTATAAAGTATAACCTTTATGTGAAAAGGTCATTACTGTACCTCATCTGTTGTAGCTCCCTCTGCTGGTTTTTGAGTCTTCTTAAACATGCCACTGAAAATATTTTTCTCCTGAAAACAAACATTATAAAAAAGTGACAGTAAAAATCTGTAATGTTTCACAATTAAGAGTAAAATAATTGTTTTCTGAATAGGCAGAATCAAAAATAAACCAACTTAAAGTAAACAAATATTTAAATGTACATGAGAAACTCTGCTGCAGGTTTAAGTTCATTTAAATAAACATTTATTAATATTTGATTCGTTTTTCAGTTCAAAAACCAACATTTCTCAACACAGTACCTTGGTGTTGCTGGTTTCAGACAGACTGTCATTACTTGCCGTCAGCTCCTTCTGGTCATCTTTGTCCTAAAAAGGAGAAATGAGACAGTATGTGATGAGGTTCAATAACACACAGCACAGACAGTGACGCTGTCAGTTTCACACTCACAGCTGCAGCTGACGCTTTGGGTGTTTTCTTGACAAGTCCACTGAACAGTCCACCTTTCTCCTGATGAGTGAAAAAGCAAATGAGTGCAATAGTTTAGACCCAGAATAAAAAGTCTTTAACACGGTTTAATTTTGGACACTTTGTTGATAATCTTCTCTCATTCAGCTCTTGAAGAGTGCAAAAGGTTTGGAAGGCTTAAAAGGCACGACAACCAAGCTTGTTTCAAAGCATGCAGTCAATTCATTTTCTACCTTTCAGGCAGCACATCATAAAAAGAAATCAAGCCATAGTGTCTTCAAACATGCTGTTGATTCTGAAGGTAACTCACGACTCTGCAACCTTATTTTTGCCAAACTAAAATTACTGTCATGTGTAAGAGCACAGTCTTCTTAGCGGTGCCTTGAACTGTACATGCAGCTGCTGTGAAACACTGACCTCGTCAAACAGGTCTTCAATGCTGGCTGATCTTTTGAAGATGCCAGCCAGGCCTCCTCTTTTCTCCTAAAACGCAAATTTGTTATTTCTCTCACATTCAGAAACAAAAGAAAAACCTAAAGAGAATCAGGAGTCAAAAGCAAAATCCTTTGTTCAGAGTGAATCAGACTTTTCTCACACAGCTGTCAAAATTAGATATTAAATTCGTCTGGACCAAATTCATCCGCAGTGTATTTATGACATGTAAAGTGACAATGATATTTGATATGAATAATGGAAATGGATGGGTTTGTTTTTATCTGTAATATGGTCTCGTTTCCTTAACATTTGTTATTCATCATTTCTGTTTTTTATCTAACAGTCAGCACAATAGGAACAATAACCAGACAGGACAAACACACACATATCATCTCATACTCTCTGATCAGGTTTCAGTTCATGCTGATGTGACAACAGCTACCACAGCAATACAGAAACAAGGGGAAAAGAGTTTTGTTAAAGACTGAAGTACCTTCGGGGCGGCGGTGTCAAACAGATTCTCACAGCTTCCAGATAACGGATTTTCACTCTTCTCCTCCAGCTCCTGAATTCAAACCAGAAAAATCTAAATCTCCTCCAGCCTCCTATGTAACAGGAAATTTCACAACTGATTTAAACAACTGAATCAAATCACAGTACCTTGTAGGCTGCAGCGCCCTCTGCTGGTTTCTGAGGCTTCTTAAACAGGCTGCTAAAAGTTTTTTTCTCCTGAAAAATAATTTGTTGTCAATGAACGCTCCCTCTGGAGACATTTATCTAAAGGTTTTTGCTGCATTTTGCTGCTCACCTTCGTGGTATTATTCTCAGACAGGTCTTCATTGCTGGCCAACAGCTCTTTCTGAGCCTCTCTGTCCTGAAACACAAACATTGATGTTTCATGAAACTGAAACGTGTGCAGGCTTAGAAACCAACGGCACATCCAGGAAACACTCATTTACCTGTGACTCTGTCTTTTCTTCAAGCGCTTTGGGCATCTTTTTCAGGAGTCCGCTGAACAACTTTCCACCTTTCTCCTGATGAAATAGATGAAAAAGGCTTTACATTATTAAAATAAATCAAACAGCTGTTTTGTTGAAAAGTCTTTTATCATCATCAACTCACTGACCTGTTTGTTCTCAGATAAATTCTCGGTGCTTGCTGAGAGTTCGTTGTCGTTGGGAGACTCATCCTGTAAAAAGTGATTAAAGGTTTTAAAAGTTGTGGTAACAGGTAAATTTTAATCTTCACACTGATGAAAAGGTTGCTGGTAATTTGAGTGACACCTTTAAATTTTACAGTATATTTCTGGCATTTTTACCTTCTCAGGCTGAGCAGCTTCTGCAGCTTTGGGACCCTTCTTGAATATTCCACTAAATATTCCTCCTTTTTCCTAAAAAACACAGTATTGAGCCAATGAGTGCTTTCCTTTAAATAAAGTTATTCAGGACCTTTTCCAAATGATGGTCTCACCTTGGCGTTGTTCTCACACAGAGCTTCACTGCTGCCCGTGAGCTCATCGTCTTGTAGCTGCTTTTCCTGAGTAAAGAATTAAAACAATCAGAACCTGTGACACATTTGCAGACCTTTTACATGTGATCAGTAACAGTGAGGGGCAACTGCTTCTTTACAGCTAAGCTTAGAGGGAAACTCCACCGACATTACATAGAAAAGCTAGTTCCACGAACAGAGCAGTCTTACCTCCTCTGTGGGAGGACTGTCTGCCAGTCTGGACGACTTCTTGAATATTCCACTGAACGCACCTCCTTTCTCCTGAAACACAGATAGCAGTTATTTATTCGAATACATCGTATGTACAATCACTCTTTCAGATATAGAACACATGGATCCATTAGATGAAAGTGTGAAAAGATGTGACAACTACAACAGGAAGGCCAGTAACTTCTTAGAAGAAAAGGAATAAAAGAAAAAAATACAGCATGTAAAATGTTTACAATACAAATCATATCTGCCTACATGACCTAACATAACCTAAGGCCGAGGTGAGATCATCAAATCGCTCTATTCAAAATGATCTATCACCTTTCAAATAAAGTGAATAACAGACAGATTTTTAGTGATGCCAGGGAGGGTTTTTACCACAAAAACTGACCTTAGTGTTGGTGGCCTCAGACAGACTGTCGCTGCTGGCTGAAAGCTCTTTCTTTGCCGACAGATTCTCCTGAAACAAGAGTTAAAACAGTCAGAAACGGAGAGCAGCTCCACAGAAAATGGTACAAAGGGTTACAAGGGTTACTGCGCTCCATTTGGTTGTGTTCATGTGCCATTTTATTTTTTGTGATAGGTGGTTTGCTTTGTTCAGAGTTAGTCAGTGTTTACGTTCTGTTCAGTGTCGACATACTACACTTGTGTAGTACCTGTACCTCTCCAGTAGTTCTGGGAGTCTTTCTGAGGAGTCCGCTGAACAAACCGCCTTTCTCCTACAGAGTGCAGAAAACGCGTTAAAGCAAAGTGCCAACTTATTTTCTTTCATCTTAGAATGAGGAACTTTATCTTCCACCTACAGAGCTGCAGATGCTTTGTCTCACATTTGTTTATCATGTTAGTCGTGGTGCAGTTTGTGCAGGTACGTGGGGAGGATCTGTCACTTCTATCATGGAGACTCACCTTGTTCTCCAACAGGTTGTCCGTGCTGGCAGAGAACTCACTGTGTAATGACTCCGAACCCTAAACGTCACAAAAATGTTACTCAACCTGTGCAAACATGAGAACTGAGAGCGACTACATGCAGAAAAGAAACCGGTTATGACACAAAACTGGTTAAGGCAGGAAGTTACATGAACCCACAATTCATTAGATTCAAGGTATTTGTACTTAAGTATTACCATTTTACATTATACTTCTTCTTCACTACATCTCACAGGTGAATATTGTAAATATACTTTTTACAGCTTTAGTTACTAGTTACTTTTCAGATTATATTTTTCAAACCAGTTGTGTACAGTGAAAACCAGGTATCTCCAGATGTGTTGATTTTGAACGTTTGCAATAAACAGATGGATGAAGTGTTTCTTTATAGGCTGAGAAAATTCTTCTCCTCCTTCAGTTACATAAACTATTTAAAACCCTCTTGGATTTGCTGGACACTACAAACATGATGATCTTATCAAATGCTGTAGATTAAACTACCAAACAGTATATGAAGTTAAAATGAGCTCAACCTTAAACATCTACAGCAGTAAAATGCAACATATACATTAATGCAGCAGGAATATTAATCCAGATAACATCAGACATAATAGTCAACAGTTTTTATCAGGTATCTCATACTAAAACATTAAGTACATTTTGCAGATATTTCACCGACATTAAGTATATAAATGTTTTACCTCCAGTCGTGGAGCCTCTGACAGTTTGGGAGATTTCTTGAACATGCCACTGAAAACACCTCCTTTCTCCTGATACATAAAGAAAAAAAAAAGGAAGTCACTGCCAAAACCCTTTCATTGAGAGTTAGTACTGAACACAAGAAAGAAATTAGTAAGGCTGAAAAATTATAATTACTGTTTGTTGAAAAGAAAATCTAAACTTCTTTTAGGCGGTGTAAGTCAGAGATGGAGAAGAGTTTTGGATTCCTTACGTTAGTGGTGTTGTTCTCAGACAGAGTCTCATTATTGCTTGATGGATCCGTCTGCAGTGACTGTTTATCCTGAAACAAAGATAAACAGTTATGTCTCATGGGTTCGATCAATGAACAGAAATCCAACAAGCAGAGACCCCCGTCAACGATCACTTCCGCTATACGTTGGCTGCCACACATTTTCCAGTGATTATTAGAGCATTTAAATGTGTAGAAAAACATTTTTACCTGCCCAGGTGTTCCCTCTGCAGGAATCTTGGGAGACTTTCGGAGGATCCCACTAAAAAATCCTCCTTTCTCCTGGTGACATCAGACAAATGTCCACTGTCAGTGACTGTTACACAATGAAAATAATGATGAGACTGCTGTTATAATCCAGTCACTTCACAGGTGAATACTTCTGAGCTCACCTTTGAGTGTTCAGACAGACTATCATTACTGCCTGATAGATTATCATGTAGAGACTGTTGGTCCTAAAAGACAAAATGAACTGGTTCAATATGATTATCAGGCCACTAATGATATAACCCTTTTGATTCTGTTTGAACAGTTTTCAGCTGCATCACCTCGTCCGTCTGAGCAGCTTCTGTTGGTTTTGGAGACTTCTTGAACATCCCACTGAAAATTCCTCCTTTTTCCTGAAATGGACACTAACACGCTCAGTCACGGAAGATTTATTCTGGTCAAGGTCAGGCCAATGAGGGGCCTTTTAGCAGGACAACCTACTCATCTGTGTGTATACTGTAACTAAAGATAACTTTATCTCTGCTATCACAGCAGGTACTCTGGCACAGGGCTGCTCACCTTGTTGCTGGTGTTTTCAGACAGACTGTCACTGCTGGCAGACAGCTCACTGCTAACACTCAGATTGTCCTGAAACAGCAACGTGATAAAATAGAAAACACCATAAAATATTATGAAAAGTATGAGCATGAGCTTATTCTGAGTCGTATTTTAAGATGGAAGAAGACATTTTTGTCACTCACCTGTGCAGGTGTCTCATCTGTTGTTTTATTGGGTTTTTTAAGGATGCCAGAGAAGAAGCCTCCCTTTTCCTGTAAAAAAATATAAATAAATACAGAGACAAATACAAATAAAGACAAACAAAGCACACAACCCACACCACCCTAAGGACGCTGCACAGAACAACAGAAAACATCTCAGAAATAAATGCATTTGTTCCCAAGCCCTCTAAAACCTGTCTGAGTTTTTAATTAAAACTGATTAAATACATCTGCTTCTGTTAGGAATCTCTGTCACTGTTTGGCCGAACTGATATAAACACACAGACTTGAAAGTGAAAGTCAAATAAGAGCTGATTTCATAAAAGTTCAGGCACAAAGTTTGAGGTAACACAGAAAACTATCCGACTTTGTAGTTTTACTGGGAAACGAGACATTCAGTCTGTTGAATCTAGCTCTGGCCAAAAAGGCTTCAAAAATGCTTCCTATGTGAATCCATTACACTGAAGTCGGCGCCGAGAAGCCACGAAAATAAAACCTACCTGGGATTGTTCAGAGCTTTTCTTTTCTGCTTCTTCTGCATCTTCAGGATCACTGTCTGCATTGCTGACCTGCCAATGAGCAAAACAATGAGCAGGAGGCAACGAGAGACTGGAAGTGAAAATCTGCGTTCAGAAAATGAGCAGAAGAGTCGACATTACCATCACTGCAGGAGACGATGATTTCTCTTTGGGAGTTTTCCGGAACATTCCAGCAATCAGACCTCCTATGTCCTGAACGGAAAAAATCTGATGTTTATCTCTCTAACGACAGACTCAGTTTTCCTTGGAAACAAAAAATTGAAATGCTAAACACCATTATTCCCCCGTCGGCCTGTGTATACTATTAGTGAACACTGAAAAAACAGATATATGTAAAAATGAAAATAATCAGTGTTATTTACTCTGAAAGTAATTTGCTTGTCAAAAGAATACATTTACACTTCTTGTTCCTTTGTCACTTAATATCACAACAATGATTGAACAATGATTTTGTTTGTGTTCAAAAGCAGAACTGGCTTGTTAATATGAGCGAAGGGATTCACATTCTGTAGTTGTTCTCTCACCTGTTTGGGCTCTGCATTCTTTTCATGCTCGTTTTTTTCGGTGGATTGTTCCTTTTCTGCGCCTGCTTCCTCCCTGACGGGGTCTGGACTCGGCTCTCGGCTGGGCTGAGAGAAGAGCCAACAATCTTCAGCACAATATGATCATCCTGAATTTTTTCATTAACATAACCAGACAAGAGAAGACAGCAACATTTAAACTATGTGCATCCAGTCACCTCATCATCTATATTTACAGCTGCTTTATGAATACAGTTAAATTTACAGCGACCAAATTTCAAGTAGGACACAAAATGTCTTAAAAGCCAAAAGTCCTAAAAGTTTCAGGTAACTTTGCTGATGAATGAGAATTGTCACAAATTTGAATTCTTTAAAATGAAAAAATCCTAACCAATGGGATGCCAGAAAGGTGACTGTCACTAATGTGGTTACAGACTTCTTTAGTTGAATGTGACAATCAATAGAGAAAATAAAAGATCAAATCATTCCCAAGGATTCATCCAGGCATTCTGAGCCTCCTGCATCTTTTAACCACAGACAACACGTTGTAATAAAAGCCAACACCACCAGCACCAGCACCACCCGCAGCCACCACCAGCAGCACACACCAAACCACGCGGTGCTTCATACCTTTGGTGACGATTTGATTTGCAACCCTTTCATTACTCCCTTCAGAACGCCCTGTCAATCACAGTCACGCGTCACAAACCAGCTGATAACATCAACACACACAGTCGTGTTTACATCATGACGTCACATTGACTTACATTCATTTCCTGGAAACTTTTTCTAACCTTAACCTGATCTTCACCCGAAAATTTAATGAATTACGTTATGAGGACTTGTGTTTTGTCCCCAAAAAGGCAGGTGAGTGACTGTGTGAACACATTCATGTCCCCACAACATGAGTAACACTCACACAAACGCATATACACGAAGGTCATGTTTGGGGAAATTACATTGACTTACATTAATTTCCAGGAGACTTATCCTTACCCTAACCTTGATCACTGACCCAAAACTTTGCTTTTTCCTAATTGAAACAAAGCATTTGTCTCTAATTGGACAAGCCGTCCTCAGTTAACTGGTCTTCGGTCTGAAGTGTGTCCTGACAGTAGCCTCAGTCAGAAACAAACAGACATAAACACACACCGGTTTGCTGCCAGGAGCCTGTTTGGCTGGAACTTCATCAGTTTTTTCTTCTTTGTCACAGTCGTCGATGACATAACTCTGAGGAAGAAAGAAAAATCGGGCAAACACTCAACAGCTGCTGATTCAAGACCAGCAGTAACAAGCACAGCTGCTGTCTAAACAGTATGTACTGGACTGGACAGACAGGCTCTAAAACATATAGTTGTATGTACAGCATATTACATTTATCCCATTATACATGTTTATGTGTCTTTTTTCTTCTATATGACACTTTTAACTGATTGCAACAACTTACATCAACAATGACAAATGCTGATACACACCTACTGTAAAGGTGTTCACACCCATACACACCTGCCTGCCACCTTATTTGCATTTTTATATTACACCTACATGTATTTAATTGTTTAAACAAACACAAACATTGCAGAGATCATTAAAAGCCAGGAGGTATTCAAGATTTCCACCCTAACTCCACTCAGTGTAACATGCTTAAGCATTTGTATGTATGTAAGTATTTGCAACAACATCTATAAGATGATGTACATACCAAATACAAGTTGTAGCAAGTTGGAACTCTTTGCTTAACCTGACCACAAAAACCTTCAAAAAAACAGGTGATGTTTTGAACAGAGCCTGTTTTCATTTGCTAAATTGCACATAATTTAGTTAAAAGTGTTCAGATGTCATGAAATATGGACTCAAGGATGCAACACAACTCTGCTTCACTCCATGATGTTTCTCTCCTCCACTTTCAATATCATAGAAATAAACTATTTAGAAAATATAATTCTTGAACATCTGTGTCTGTTGTAATTGTACAGTGCAGAGAAGAGCTGCAGGTGCATCGCTTACAGTGAACGAAGGCGTTTTCTCTTTATGGTTCCACTGAAACATTCCACTCAGGACAGTCTGATTGCTCTACAACAAAGCACATGTAAATGAAGATGAAGACATTTTTTTAAACCATATTATGACCGAGCAGGGAGTTAATCCAGCTGCAATACCTTTTTGAAGTCTGCTTCGTCTTTTGCAACTTCTGATTGGTCATTTTCTCTGGAGCTCTGACGAGGAAGAGGAAGACGTTGACTCAGGAATTTATAAAAAATAGGCAAAGTGGAACAAGATATTTTTGTGTGTGTGTGTGTGTGTGTGTGTGTGTACCTGTGTGTCCTCAGCTTGTACCCTCCCACGTTGGCTGTGTCTGGTTGTGGTGTTCAGTTCCTGCACAAAAAGCCCATGAGGGAATAATAATAAGAGATATTTAGGACAGGAACAGAAACATGAAGCCTTGTGTAGCTTTAGGTGGCTGTTTACTGTAAACTGTTGTACATGCACACACACAATACTCAATTATCGGCTCCGTACTCGGCTTTAAACATGAGAAAGTGTGGAGGTTGAGTGCATTGTTGAGTATTATTATATACTGGAGTATTTAAGTGTATTGTACCTTTTCTGTGGGTCTGGGTGGAACCACAGTAGTGTCAACAGGTTTGTCTTTTGTCTCTTTTTGTATCAGGTTTCCATTAGCCTGGAACACATGGAAAAAGGTGATATAAGGTATAAGACTATTTGGAAAATAATAGTCAACAGTAAGCAGAATATGGGTTGAGTGGTGTGGTGTCAGACAAGATTAATATATCTTTTAAAATTAATATATCATTTTGTTTTGTTTTGTTTTTTTATTATTATTTGGCCGATCTGAACTTGAGGCATGACAGAAATGTGGTATGTGTCTTTACTACTAAACCATCACAATGCCCAGTTTTGTTTGTTTCTTCAATCATGTCTTCAAAATCTACCAGGATATATATCCTCACATGTAGGCTCAACATAAAGACCTTTGTCACATATCATCCCTTCCCCTCTTTCATTTCTCTGTCTCTCCAATGCAAACCATCTAGTAAAACATATAGTAATTCAAAAAACAACAACATATAAAGTAAGTACCTCATTGTTTGTAGCTGCTCCTCTTTTCATCCGGTATTGTGTCCGACTGAGTTCCTGCACAGAAAACACAGATCTGCTTAAAATCATTGACTCTCTAGAAAGTGCTGAAGCTGCCATGGCTCTTAATAGAAGTCCGCTTGTATCGATGTTCAGTATCTTTAAAAGTGACTATTTTGTGTTGATGAGTTTGATGGATGATGCCTCAGAGTGGAAAAATCCTCTCCACTGGAACCCAGACTATTTAATGTACTAAATTTTTCCAGGGTCGGGGTCCAGGTCTGTGAACACTTACAGTGTCTGTAGGTCGTGGAGGCAGCAGAGGAGTTTGTATTTCTGGGTCATTTCTTTTTCTCTGTAAAGACAATTGACTTAAGTGTTACCTTTTATAACATCCTGAAGTCAAAAACCTGCTGATGTCACTGTACATACATTTCAGCAAACAAGCAAACACATGATTAACTTTTAGCTACTCAAAGGTTTATTAGAGTACCTCTGCAGGTTTCGGAGGAGGATCAGGCTGTGAACAGAGAAAACACTGTGAGACCCGAGTCTGTGATGGAGCAGCTTATACTTTCTATACACTCTACAATATTCAGACTGTGTTGTGCAGTAGTGTTTTTGTGTCAGCTGTAAATGTTCTCACCAGCTTTGGTTTCTTTTTGACTGCTGGCTTCACCATACACGCCTCCATCCTGCCTGTCTGATTGAAAACAAGAGAGAAAAGGAGTTAACAGGACCAGTCACGGGATCGTGTTGCTTGTGGTCGCAGCATTTAGACTTGGAATGTCTCTTTACATCTCAACTGCACTGGAAGCAAGAGACAAACACTCTCACCAGTCTCCATTATTCTTCACAGCATACCTCTGGACATGTCCTAACAGGACAGATGTAATGAATAACAAAGACAATACCTGCACTCTGCTTCGGCCAGCTGCTGTGCACCAGCTCAATACTACATACTAACAGTCTGACAAAGATTCAAAGCTTGTTTTTCTTGTTTTCCTTCCTCGAGCTCTGCTCCCACCACCTGCAATTTCGTGTAATGTTTTGCAGCTGTGAGCAGCTCCTCCTGTCTGTTACTTCACTGCATTCAGAGACATTAATGTGCATCAAAAGTTCAAAACATAAAAGGAAATCAAGCATATTTAGTGGCCACACTGGCTTTTTGAATACACTTGTTGTTGTCACTTATTTAGTGTGAAAAAATACATAGATCAAACCTGATTAGGTTTAGTTTGTCATACAAAACAGGTCATAGCTCTGGTGCAACATCTGTTTAGTTTCCTATTGTGACAAGTAAAATTCCTGCTGTCAAAGAGGCCAATATCAAAGTCTCCTTTGATTGCTGGTTTCTAATGTCTAAATTTGGACAATTGTTGAATGTCCGACAATCCACTTGGTGTCTAAGGAGCATTCAGTTCATGGGCTTTTTAACAACAATATTAGTGGTTGCATTCCTTTTAAGTGTTGTCAGTATTGCGCACGCTCATGCTGTCAGATCCTACTGCAACCGAAATGGAACAAAGCCAACATTAACGTCATGAGTTCCACCTGTGCTTTTGCTGCTCAGACATGTCAAACTGTCTCCTGAGGAAAAAGACCTGTCCTCATGAACTCGCTATGAGAGGAAACACTGCAAAATCATGTCGTCATTATTCACAGACAAATACGTCACGTGGAACAGACCCGATGAAAAAGCCACAAAAAGCAGGTGAACAATGGAAGTCAGGTCTTAATGCCACTGTTTGGGTTTGTTAGCGGACAGTACAGTATTTACCATCAACATGATACACCTTTTGCAAGTTGTCCATTACATTTACATTTAATTAGAAGCTGTTTAAATATGTAAAAATGTAAGTCAGTTGCAGGATAAAGAATAATGCTAACGATAATGATAACAATAATGCTAATGATCGTCATCCAATGCAACGGTATCCTCTTTTGCGTTTTTAATAGTTTTTGGACAACAGCTGTGCCACAAAGTTATAGCTACACAGGCATTTGATAATAGTATTAATTATTTACTGGTTCTGGTCGTCTCATGGAGTTTGTTGATTATAATAAAAAGACAAAATAACGCCATGTGGAGTCATGTCTACTCTAAATATAGAAGAAACACGTACTCCATTCTTGCCATTACACCATTTTACAGGCAGAGAGAACACGATTACTTTCACTGTCTCATTAGTCAGAATGAACTCCCTCAGTAAATCTGAGTCATTCAACTTTTCTCAATCTCTTGTGGGCAATTAACTGACCAAATCAAGGGCTCACTTACATTTAGTTTCTCTTTACTTTGACTCAAAGGAGCAAAGTATTACAAACCATCTCCTAAATCTGGTTATAATATGTCAGCAAAATCCACATAATCTCTCTTTCATCAGTGGTGAAAGAAGAATTCAGATCCTTTAGAAACACCAGAGTTGTACCATTAGTTGATTAATGAACCAGCCAAAAATTATTCAGCACCAATTTTAAGAATAATTCAAGTTTGTTTTTATGAAGCCAAAAGACCAAAAATACCAGCCTTTCAAAAGTCAAATAAATCGCTGAATTTCCTGATGTTCTGTGGCAGTAAAATGAATGTACAGTATTTGACTTTCAGATAATACAAGACATTTGAATGAGTCATCTTGGGTTTTAAAAAAAAGCAGTTTTCTTTACTTTCTGACATGTTTTTAGGATTCAGTGAATAATCATTTAATGGAGAAAGTTATTGTTTGTTGCAAGCCTAAATACCACAAAGCAAAAAAGTAAAAGTACTACAACCCAATATACTCAAGTATCAGCAGCTTAATATACTACAGTACATTATATGCAGTTCAGTACTTCACAGTAACCCATCATATTTATAAGCGTATCATGTTTTCTAGCAAAATCTTTACCTGTAAAATACTATATAGCAATGTGAAAAGTAATGGAGTATAATGAGGCAGAAAATGGTAAAGTAAAGTAGCTTAACTTTGTTTTAAAACTTATCAGAAGAAGTAAATTACTACTATTATTACTAGTAATACAGGAAGACATACATGTCACTTACTGTATGAAGTATTTGGAGAAGTACAACAATACACATTTCCTAGAACTGATGTTCTGCTCTGAGTTTCTGAACTTTAGCTTCCAGGCTAAAACTTTGGGCTAACGCTAACGGTTAAAAGCTAAAAGCACTCTTCGTTTAAACGGACGTGGATTTTAAAATTTAAACGTCTGAATCAGCTGATGTCAGACTTTCACCTACCGAAGATGTGAAGATAATTCAGACAGAGTTCACATTGATTTGGGACCAAATACCACCAGACAGACAGCAGAGTGTTTACTTCACTGTCACGACTTTCCCAGTTTATTTCAGTTCGCTTCAATACACCCGCACATCTGCACGGGGAGGCGTTCAGGAGCTCCGCCAAAACTCCGAAATCACAGCTCCGCAGTCACGCCCGACTCACGCGCTTTGGTTCGTTTTTGTTATAGTAAGAAGTGTTGGATTATTTAAATCCAATCATTGGTTTATAAAAATGACTTCTCCGCATACATTTTACACTAATGAATAGGGTCCATTACTGGACTTCAGAACTTCATTTTTTTTATTAATCTAAAAGTAAGAAAGAAAAACTAATTCTGTCAAGATTATTTATTCCACCATTAATAAAAATGTTTTCATTGCTTGTTATTTGTAACACATTACCCTTTACCTGACACATTGACGGTTAATGCATTTTTTATATATATTAGTATTTATATCTGATTTATTTCATGTTTTTTACGCTGATAATATTTGGCACATGATCTTCTCTTTGAGATAAATAAACTTCTATCCTGTCTTATCTTATTCAATTATTTTGTCAGATTTTAGATCATTCGGATTAGATTAATTAATTTCTTGCAGTTTTTGTTAAGAAGACATAAAGTGGTTTACATTTTTATTAAAATAGTGAAATGTTTGGGGAGTTAGTCCTATTTTACAGAAGGAAGAAACAAGGGGTTTAAGCAAATTGGTTTGATAATCATGAACACATCACTGTTGAAGCAACTACCTGTCCATCTCATGTTTCCTATGTTTCTCAACTGTATTTACCTCCACATTGACGACATATTCCACAATCAACATATTTCCGACACCACCTGAAGGCAACATGACTTACAGGTCGAACAAAGCATCTTAAACAAACCAAAACACGCCCTGAACAGACATCAGCAGTTTGTAACGAGTCGACTCACTGACACACACAAGATCCCGATCACCAAATCTATATCCGATTAATTGTTCCAAAGATGAAAGACAATATGGGATATCTCACCTGGTTTTTGCTGTCGGAGAAGATGCGAGCTCTTTGTCTCCTTCCTGATTCACCTGGAAGGGGGCGTGGCCACTTTGAGGTCTACCTGTATCTGTGGGAGTACAGAAAACACCTTTCCCAGACCTGAGACTCTGACTCATCAGTTTCAACAAGTGTCAACAAAATAAATACCCAAAAGTGGTGATGAGAGCTGATCCAGAAATAGAACACACATTGTGAAATCATAACAATGACAAGTTGAAAAACTTGTCCTCTCACATTTTTCATTATTAATTTGTATAAGTTAACTGTTCACTTATAATTTTTTGAAAATATTATCTTTAAATGATCATCAAACCAAACCAGTGATACAACTAATAAACCTGAGAATAATGGGAAAGTTTAATGATTAAAGGATGTAAAATAAAAACTGAATATTTAATATTCTGCACTATTTCTACGTCAACAATCAAATTTAAGATTTAAGCAAATTTGTTGTTTTCACGAACTAAAACTTTTTGCACAACAGGTCAGATTTCCTTGACTTGTCTCCCTTCCATTGAAGCATGTGTTCAGGTGACACTCAGGTGGATTTGATCTACTCATCAGAGGCTCATTGAACTCAGCTTGCAGCCAGTGTTCATGAACACGGCTGTACCTCACGTATGTGTATATGCATATATATGGTTAATACCTTGTGACACTGTCACTGGGTGTGGTGAGAAGTGTAACTGGGTGCGCTCAGTGCAGGTTTGTATTGGTTGGGTGTGGTTGCCACCGCACTTTTATTCAGCACACCAAACGTCAATGCTGACTTAAATTGATTGGACTATGCACAATACGGATATTATTTCCCATGGATGAATCCAAAAGGTACCATTTTGTCTCTGCTCACACTGAAAAGCAGTGAGAAGAGTAAAGTGAGTTATCATGCATATGTAAAGGATGAGAGAAAGAAAGAGACGTTTGCAGCAGACATTTGTCATGGAAATCGCAGAAGTAAATAAGTGCTGAAAGAACTTCGAGAGACAAGTTTATCTTGGTTATTAACTGAGCAAATATTAGTTGGTAGAGGGAAATGAAATGTTTGCTCGGTGGCGCAAACTTTACAAAACAAACAGATCGACAGAAAATGTTTCCTTTAATTATCAGTTTTACATTTACATTTATTACACATGTGAGTTTTACAACATATTGCACATAAAAAGGTATCATCGAATGAACAACACCCAGAACAAGACTGAAAAATGAACATGAAGTTGATCAAACAGGCCGCAGAGCTGACGTCATCAGAGCCGACAGAACAGGTCGCGTACAAACAATGAATCTGAAATAATAGTCCATAAAAAATGACGGCAATAATAAAAGGAAACAAACAGTTTTCAGGACAGATGATCACAGTCCTGACTGGTTTTTACAGTCTTGTGTCATTCCAGCATTTTACACATCTTATATGATAGAAGACAGGACGACTACACTTGAAGGAGCCTTAGAAGAGAACATGAATGTATATTTTTCCACTCCTACAAATTCACCTTTTTGATCTTTGTGTCTTCCCCCTGCTGTATTTACCTGGAGCTGCTGCAGCACCTGCTCATAAGTTCAAACTTACTCTCATACTCAAATTGTTTATGTGCAGATTTGCTCATCACTAAATTAAAACAGGTTGCTCCACAAAACTATTTCTCAAATACAGATTAGTTGCTACTAAACATTCACATCCAGTAGCTGCCAGGTGTAAATGTTGCCTAACAAACAGAACCAACTAATATACAGTATGACCAGTTTAGACCGAGATAATATGAAATATGATTGACATATCTCACCTGGCACTTGATCAAAATGCTGAAACATTACACTACAGTAAATAACATTGGTTACATTAGCATAATGTTTGGAAGAAATTACACAAAATCTTAGTGTTGGATTCACAACCAGCTGGTGCACCCTCATCCTGTTTTTTTCCTCACCATGATTTTGACATATTATTGTAAAATCAATCTAAAAGTACCATTTATTTAGTTATTCATTACTTCCATTCTGAGACCAATGTCATCAAGCCAAACAGGACTTATAAAACTTCCACATCAGATCCAAAACCTCAAGCAGGGGGAATAGTTCTGTTGCAGCTCTGACACCCAAATAAATCAACATAAGCAAACAGACTAACACTACAGTACATTGCATCATATTGTGTTTGTTCTATTGCATTATAAATAATGAAGGCACTATTCCCTAAGAGGATATACACACAATCTCTACACCTGGTCAGTAAAGTGTTTCAATATGAACCAACACACTTTGATGAAACTCTAAGCAACACTTTAAAGCCTAAATGATAAAGTCTAGAAAATACTTTGCACCCATTTCTTTACTTAATATAAAACTGTAACTGTAACCAAATACATACATTAGTTCAATCTCCAAATTGGATTTTCTTAAAGATAACATGGCAGTTTCATAGTTTCATACAATGGCACAATTGCCAGAGAAGCAGATATGATACTTTATCTACTGCAAAGTCAGTTCCTCCCAGGTAAATTCAAGAAGTCAGGTCCCTAAAAGAAAAGTCCAGAAGCTTTAGAAACCAGTGTATTTCATCAAGGTTGAGAGTCCCCTCTTTGTACAGTCAAAATAGGCCTGACTGTTTTTAAGAAACTGGCACCAACCACCTCTCAGATGCAAACAATGCAGAATGTGCTGGAGCTTTGAGCTGGTACATTCAAAAACATTTGAAAGGTTTTGTACTTGGGAAACTGACAATGCTTAAATTTTTAAGCACTTTTCCAGCTGTGAGGTTTCTGTCAAACATATTCTCGGTTCTCAATGTCCTTTTTAATGGCTTTTTTAATGCGGTCGATTTCATCTTCGTCTGAACTGTCATCTTTGTCTTCTTTCTCTTTCTTGTCACTGTCCAAAGCAGCGGTATCGTTTCCTGATTTTGTGTTTTCTGATGCGTTGGACTGCAGCTCCTCTCGTATCCCGTTGAGCTCCACCAGACCCTCGTGCAGCTGCGTAGCCACCTCCCTGATTTTGGCAGCAAACTCTGACTTGGCCCCTTTCTTGAGTTCTTTGGAGTCTTTGGCCACAAAGTAGATGTCCATACCTACGAAGAGTCCGGTGAGCACGCCAGTGGCCATATTGGCGATCTGGACTGCTCTGAGTGCTGTGCTGCCCGCCACGTTGGCGATCTGCACCGCACGCATGATCTCATTAGCGTTGATAAGGATCGCCTTTCCTACCATGGCGCCGTCCTCATAGAAGCTACTATTGAGCACAGGGAAGTCGCGGTTGTAGGCGTGTTTTTTCATCTTGATCAAGTCGAACTTCTTCAGGTTCTCGATACCCTGCTTGACGAATTTCAGGCACTTGTTCAAGTCGACCATCTGCTCCTGATAATCCTGCACGATCTTCTCCACCTTCTTGCGGTCCATCGAGTTGTTGACCTGGTTGGAGATGCCGGCACCTGCCGATGTCAGACCGCCTGCTGTGGCGACGCCCAATCCCACCGCCGTCACAATCAAGGAGGTTCCCATGGTGACCGGTGCCAGAGCGAGGCCGGCGATGGTGGCCACACCCCCGATGGCACTGGTGGAGCCGCCGGTGATTTGAGCGATCTTTGTGTTTTTGTTGAACTTGTCCAGGCCGTCTGCGATGCCGTTGAGGTCGATGACGTGCTGCCAGAGGCTCTCAGCGCGCTCTGAGAACAGCTTGTTGAAGACACGGATGCCCTTCTGCACCTTCTCTGCCGTCACAGCAAACGCCCTGAGAGGAGCAGGTTAAGAGTAAGTACACAGAGCGAGATCACTGTATCTTAAAATGACTTTTTCTCTCACAAGCACTAACGAAATTCTATTTTTCTCCATTATATTGGGGTCATGGACAACATTTTAGATGTGGATGTATCAAAACTTTAAATAAACCTGATGCTATCTGCATGGTGATTAAATACAAGAAGGAATAGGAGAAAAAAATATAGTGAGCAAAGACACAAGACAGTGAAATATTATATTACCACCTATTAGAACCTCCACTTACTTGGCCTCTTCTTTCTCTGTCATGTCCTCATCTTGAGGCGTATCTTCCCAAGCTGAGGAAGGAATAAAGAATATCATATTATAATATTTAGATTTTCTCATAATCTTGCATATATTACTGGGCCAAAAGTATATGGACACCAAAACATCCGGACTATTATTCCAAAAGTATGGATATTTGTATGTTATAATAGCCTCCACTCTGCTGGTTTCAGGCTTTCCACCAACACTGGCTTTTCAATGATAAAGCCTGGCTTCCAAACAAGGCTTCTGGTTCATTCCAAAGGTGTTGGATGGGGTCAAGGTCAAGGCTGTGAGCATGCCAGTCAAGTTCTTCCACAGTAAACCATTTCTCTATGGACCTGGCTTTGTGCATGGGAAACAGGAAAGGGTCTTCCCCAAAAAGTTGGAAGAACACTATTGTCTAAAATATAGATGTGTTCTGCAGCATTAAGATTTCCTTTAATTGGAACGTAGGGTCCCAAACCTTGAATAACAGGACACTAAAGTACGTAAACAGGGATGTCCACATAGTTTTGGTCATATAGTGGTTAAAGAACAAAGTAAAAATTTGACCCTCCAATCTCAGAGCAAAGAAAGCCAAACAAACAGGAAATTATTTTATTTGTAACTTACACTCCACTGTGTTCCACCACTCCATAAGATCCTCCACTTCCTGTTTAGGGTTGCAGTACAAACAGTTAATAGTGTGGCATCAGATTATACTGAAATGTCAATACAGTGACATATTTTGTTTCAGAAACCAACCTGTTCATCTTCAGGCCGTGCTGGCTCAATACGGTAGTCTTCCAGCTGGTCAAACAGGGACCTGTTTCCACCTTCATTCTGAAACAACAGAAATAATACTGCTTAAAAATCATATATTGGTACCAAGATTTTCTCCTATGTAAAGGCAAATGTCTGGGTCTATGGTGGAGCTGAAGTGGATGTGAGTGAGACAAAAAGACTGAGAAACATAAACAAAGAGCAAGAATTCAGATCAGTTTATGAAGAGTCACTTATGTTCAGTTTCATTTTTTACACATAGTCTTATATATAGATATATAGAAGAGGAAGTGAATGCCCAAACTCCTTTCTGCTGTTTTTGCAGAAGTAAAAAAGGGCCAAAGTCATCGACGGTCAGGTTGAAAAAGGAAGCAGAGAAACAAGTCTGGGCACATTGCAACCTAAGCTCAGCTTATCTTCCACGCTAAGGGCATGCACAAGCAGTGTGTAGTGCAGTGAAGGTGTGGGGGTGGGTTTCGTGTCGAGAGTGGAGGAAAAAAAACAAACACATGTTGACTATAATAGTCTCTGTTGGGAGCAGAGCGGACACCCTGGAGACAAACAAAAGGAAGAGGTTGTTTTCAGGGATGGGTCGGGAGACTGACACAGACCTTGTGTAATCCACAATGAGTAAGACAGTCGGGAGGATAAATGTGCTGACAGACTGAGTGGGAAAAAGGTCAAAAGTAGCATTGAATGTAAGAAAGAGTGTCTGGTGAGTGTTTTATAATCTTTACCTCTGCTGTGTTTCCTGCAGCTCCGTCCTGTGTGTGCCTCTGTACTCTGCCCTGAAACCCACGAACACAAGCACACAGTTAACACGTATGTCATGTCGATATAAAATCTTGCTTTTGGACTGATGTTGGTTCCCATACAGTCCAGACAGCTACAAAGCCATTACTCAGAGGCAGAGCTGTTCTGCAGGTAGATGAGATCTTACGAGACCCAATTAAAAATGAGTTACGAAGCAAAAAACAATACATTAATGGCATAATAACTTGTTTTTATATCTGCCCATCAAATCAGCTGCTAGGGAAATAGCTCAGTAGTATATGCTTGGAATTTCAGCTATGATAACTTACTACCTTCGCCAAAATAACATGGCAAGACTGCATATTTTTACTTGGCAGCAAGCACTGTCTTGAGAAAAACGTCGCAATCATCGTCAATGATGTGAACTACCAATGAGCCCAAAGTGCAGTTAGTTGGTGTGTTAAAAGGCATTTTGCACACAGAAGTTTATACATGTCATATGTTTGAATGTTACCTTGACCCGAGGCATGAATGGATTGTGTCTCTTAGGTTTCTTGACTTTGGTCTAAAAAGAAAAATCAGGAGTTACTCTAACAAAGATACAGGTCAAATTCTGACCAATCACAGTAAAATGAACATCTGTTCCTGATGACTATCATTGTAGAAATCAAACCAATAACTGTTTAATCAATCAACAAGCACAAATGTATCAGAAGGAAATGAGTTTAAAAACCTCTTCAGGTTTGTCTTTGCCCTCCTCGTCCTTCTTCTCCTCTTTGGATGAAGAATCATCTTCGTCTTTCAGCCCCTCATCATCAGATGGAGCCTGAAGCAAACAGCAATTAGTGTTAAAAAAGTAAATTCTAACATCACTTAGAATTTGTCAAAAAAAATTGAGGAGGCAATGAATTAGGCATGGGACATATAACCAATTGAGTTAGGTGCAAATAAGATTCTGCACACAAAAAATGGTGATTGAGATAATAAATTCAATTCAATAATTAACAGTGACCCGAAAAAGTCGAACAAATCGCACATTTCTCTCTCTGCATATTTAACCTTGTGCTGCTGCAGCCTTTATGTTAATCTGATGCTGGAGTTCTGCTTTCTCATTCCAGTGAAAAAGTAAAAAAGAAATGATATGGAAAAGTGTAGTTCTGCTGAGTTGTACTTACTGTATCCACTGAGTAAGTAAAAAAAGAAATTTTGTGGAAATTTGTGCCGTGTCTAAAAATACTCTCTTGTTCACTCCCTCTCTATGTCCTAAGAACACTCAATAGTTTAACGGAAACTGAGATTTTGTCAGATCATGTCCTGTCTGAATGTCACCACATTGTGAACGTAACAAAGATACAAATAAGTACAGAGGGAAAAACTAACACAAGGTTGCAAATGAAATCCTTCCTAATATAACATAACATTTTAATTCTAACATCATGTAAAAAAAAAAATGAGGCGGAAAGGAATTAAGCATCATATGAATAAATACTTGAGGTAGGTGCAAAGATAATAAATGTCTTCATAACTGTAAAAAATAAACACTATCATAACACACTCAAACACTGTTATACCTTTGCTGCAGCACGTGGCATAAAAGGATTATGGTGCTTGTGTTTTTTCACCTTAGTCTGCAAAAAAAAAAATAGCACAGTGACAATATGTTAGTTGACATGAGAAGCAATAACTGGAAGAACTTCCGTTTCATTACAGCCACTGGTGACTTATAATTGAATGACAGAGCTGCATCTGTGCTTAAAATCTGCCACAGCAGTTGTACAGCTCTGAAAGTACATCATGCGTCTGTTCAAATATGCAGGCAACTATATTTTTGTTTACAGTTCAAAAATAGTTACAGTCCAATCTCATGACCATCTACTCCTGTCACTGAAAGACTTACGAGTCCGACTTAACAAACCCTTAACGAGCAGCAGCTGGGAATGGGACAGTAATTACAGGTCCATGCTGTGCAGGCAAACATAGTGGAGGTTCCAAAGCAAAAGTGGGAAAACTCTGTGTTTCGGCATTTATTGGCCTTGTGACTTCTAACCATGAGCTTTCTTTTGCAAATCTCACCCTGACGATGGCCTGGAGGTGCCATGTGTGATTTGAATGGCTCTGGCACGAAAGAACTGATAAGAAGGAAGCAGGAACTACATAGTAAATAAGCAAATACACTTGTGTTTGTTTTCAGCAGCGTGGAGTCATACCACACACAGAATGATAAAATATAAATGTCAGACTCACAAATAAACACATACGTTACATAGGTCAGTGAGTCAGTATCTGTACCAATCATTGTGTGTACTGATCCATTTTCTGAGCTGAAGACTAACACTGAGGAGTAGTAATTAAAACAGTTTGACTGTCAACAGTGAAGAGATAAACTTACAGTTTTGCTTTCTGAAGGGTTCCCCTCGGCTCCCTCTTTGGCTTCAGCAGATTCATCTGTTTTGAGGCCTTCATCATCTGACTGGTTCTGCAGCAAATTAAACTCATTAGATTTTAATTACAGTGGTTTCAGCAAAGTGTTTTCTACATGTGTGCATTGGTACATGTTGGATGGTGTCCCTGTGTTTTTGTGTGTACACTAGACTGACTCACTAGACTGCTTTTAAAAAATAAAGGGACATTTCTTTTAGATTCCCTCCAGACATGTTTGAAGACTATACAAAAATAATTTGTGTCTGAAATGTTTTTATACAAAAAAAAGTTCAATTACCTACTTAAAATTCTTCATATTACTTCTACTCTTTTTTTCCTCATTTAAAATTCAAATAAAACATATGGAAATTTCAAAAGCTTAACTGCGGGAGACGTCTCCTACTTCACTAAAAAACATTCTCAGTGTGCACTGTAGTTTTCAGGTTTCCTCATCATACATGTGTAAGTTTCATATTGGACCCCAAAGTTTAAAGTTGTATGTTTTCTTTGTAGCTGTGGTCAAGAAACCTCCATTAGAGCCAAAAGCTGATATTCATTAATTAACAAACAGCCAATACTGGTCCAGTATATCAGCAAACCAATACATTAGTCAAACCCTTACATTGCGTCTACATGTCGGTACCTGATGGTGGCTTTTGTGCTTTTGTATACCACGTCTCGCTGCTCTGTTCATCTCCTGGAATTAAACCAGAGCAGTTTCCGTGACCACAGAGCTCAAAACCCAGCATTGATACACACTGATACACATCAGCTCCAAACTGACACAAACAGCCATTATTCCCCAAAGACTGAAAGCTTAAACTACCTCCTCTGACGGTCTGGGAGGAACGACAGGAGTTTCTGCAGGTTTTGCTTTTATCATGTCCTTGTTATCCTGCAGAGGACAAAATATATATATAATATATTGCTTACTGAAATATAAAATCATTAACTGATTTAGTTTGTGCTCTAACAGACATCTTCAATATATTCAAACTCTGTGGCAGCAGAAATATGCAGAAAAAGCAGAAGAGAAGTGCACACTGTACCTGATTATCCTCAGTTCCTCTGGGCCTGGCTTTGTTGTATGTGGATGTGCCCTTCATCTCCTGTGAAGAAATCACAGCCTAAACAACAATATAACAGACAGAGCAGATGTAATAACCTCACTTGGACCACATGTCACCGAGTGGCAACTGCTTACGAACCTCTTCAGTTGGTCTGGGTGGGACCGGTGGCGTTTCACTTCTTTCTTTCCTTTCTCGCTGGATCATGTTGCTTTTGACCTGACAAGGGCACGCAGACACACACACACACAGAGTCATACAGTGTGGTGGAGCAGGTGGAGGACAGAGAGCTTTCACAATGAGCAGGCAGGTCTTTAAAGGGAGGTTAAGGGGAGGATGTGGTGGAGGTACGGAAGAAGAGAAGTGTGAGAAGGGTATTTTTGACAGGAGGTGATCAGGTGTGTGTGTGTGTGTGTGTGTGTGTGTGTGTGTGTGTGTGGTCACCGATGACTCATGAGTGATGCGAAAAATAGACTGACCCCTTTCGGCTTCTCTTCCACTAGTTTCTCATCCTCTTTGAGCGTCTCTGTCTCTTCAGTGTCTTTCTGAACGAAGGACATCATATATCAGCAATTAAGCTGGATCAGATTACTTGTGCAGCAATTACAGACAGAATCACAAATCGAGGGCCACATCAGTTTTCTGCAAGTGTAACTACAAATCACCTACTATAGCCAGATCAATTTCAAATAATCATTTCTCTGTCTGAAACTCAAATGACAGACAGTTGTGTTATTCATCACAGTGGACATTAAGCTTGTATCAATTTTTGTTTAAATTGTACAGTTATTGATTTTCATATTGTTCAAAAATAAATGGAAAACAATAACTGCCTGAGAAATGGTTAGTCATGATATAAAGGATACGTGATCTGTAGTAGATAACATGCTAAATAACTGGTATGGTCCCGTACAGCACATCATTACTATTTGCTAAAACGAACCTCAAATCACCACCATCACCATTATCACAGTCCCATCACCACCACAGTGACTTCCTCTGACACCTCCACCATGACCAAACACAATCAACAGCATATTTACTTTATTTGCGGAACGGAATAGATTCAGTTTAGATTTGGCTCCAAACACAGCGCTCTGAAGACAAAGAACATATGTTACGTGTTTACCGATAAAAAATAAAATAAAGAAAATAATATCAGCTAAAGTATCATCGGATTTTGCAAACTCCCAAATATTGATATCAGACTCAAAAAAAATCCAGTGCCAGTGACACTATAGTTCAAAGTTGTCTTTTAATGTTAATAAAATGGCCTGTTAGCATTATTAGCCTTCTCTCTTTATCTTTTGTAGTTTGCCTACTGATGTAATTTAGTTTTATGAACAACAGTGATGTCTGGTCTGGGGCTTCCTGCTCATTTGAGTCTGGGTGTCTGGGAGACCTCTGTTATACAGAAATCATATAAAAACAATTGTGCCTCGTATTGGCAAAAAACATGTGAAGTAAAGGACTTAAGAAATGGTGATTAACAACAGCCAAACAATATGTAGAGGCTTTTCTATCCCTTGATGAGGCAAAGGTCTGCTGGATAAAAATAACCAGTTAAATGTCAAACACATGACTGCAAACTTACAAAATAACAAAGTGAAACAGGAACAAGGAAAAATCAAAACACCTGTTTGTTGCCTGAGGGCCTCTCGCTGCTCGCAGGTGGATCCTCGTCATCCGAGCCTGGCTGCTTCTCATGCTGCATAGAGAAGACAGAAATTGTTTTAATACATCCATTCATCAAAAGAAACTTTAATCATTTCTGGAACACGATGAAAAGATCACAATTTAAACTGACTTTATTTGCAGCTCGAAATGGATTCAGCTTTGTCATCGCCTCAGCTAGTTTATTCTGAATGAGAAAGAGAACAAAAAAAATCCCCATAAAACAGAATCAACATACAGAAATTAAGTTGCTGATTGAAACCAAGAGACAAAACCTTTCAAACCTGCTTATGACTGGGTTGGCCCTCTCCATTGTTCAAAATCTCCTCTGAGTCAGAGTCGGCGTTCTTCTCCTGCAAATGGAGCCAATATTTATCAGAAAATCTGAACAATAGATCGTCGTAACAATAGTACATCATTTGTAGTTTAGGCCATAATTAAAAATACATGTTTAGGCTTTTCTTCTTCCTTTCTTTTTAGGTTCAGGGGAGTGTGATGGGAAAGATGAAGTGATGACATGCAGCAAATATCAATAGCACAGTTTACCACCTCTTACCTGTTTGTCAGTGTAGAAAGTGCTCTTCATCATCGCACTGAAACCGTTCTGAAATAACACAAAGACACTATTAATGTCCATTTAAAAAACTGATTATAGCCCCAACCCTCACCTTAACATCACAGCAGATCTTATTCCTAAACATTCAGACAATAAAAAACTGTTTTAAAGAGAGGAGATGCAGTTACTTACCTGCTTGGCTTTGGGCTTCTCTGTAATTGAGGTATTCTCGTTTGAGTCTCCTGAGTGTTCATTCTTTTCTTTATTCTGCTATAACACAACACACATTACCAGCATGTCATCAATCTCAGAACATGATCAAAAATGTAATATTCTGGCTGGTAGATAATTTGATAAGTGTGAGATGAAATTACCTGAGATGAGAAGGTGAAAGGATTCTTCAGGATCTTTGGTGCCACCTCGCCCTGACAGAGAATTAAAAGGAGTTAAAGTCACAAACTGATTTTATCTCTTATTATGTTCTGTTAGTTTTGATGCATTGCAGGAAGAAGTGGACTTGAAACAAAACCAAATCTGCAGTGAGTTTCATTTCTCACCTTTGAAGATTTCTCTGTGAGATTGTCACTGCTGGCAGAGAGTTCACCCTCCACAGACAAATCATCCTAAACAGAGGCATACAGTCAGAACGTAACAACCAAGACAAATAGAGTCACTCAAGTGATTTTTCAGAAAAACAAAAATATCCCTCAAACTGGATACTTCTCTTTTTTGAATTGAAAACCTGTCATTAAAAAACTTGACCATCTTACCTGAGACTGAGATTTGGCAACTTTTTTTCTGAACACACCATTAAAGATTCCTCCTTTCTCCTGAGAAAATAACACAAAGTCAACATTTAATATTACTACATTTACTGTTCTAACTGATTTTGCAGTATTGCATCACGTGAGAATCCAGGTGGCTGGCTTTAATAAACCTCACCTTAGTGTTGTTACTCTCAGAAAGATTGTCGTTGCTGCCTGAGAGCTCGCTGGGTGCAGACAAATCATCCTGAAAGAGAGGAACAAATGCCAACCAATTAATATTAATCCTGTCCTAATAATTTATAGTAACATGGTTCAGATGAATAAGATGTAGCAATAACTCTCACCTGAGACTGTGTCCTCGCCCCAAAAGGTTTGGGGGACTTTTTAAATATCCCACTGAACATCCCTCCCGCCTCCTGGAACCAAAGTACATGAAAAGTTTGTGAAATTTTTCCCATAATGGTGGAAATTAGTATGAAGTGCTGCTTTCATAAACCTCACCTTAGTGTTGTTATTCACAAAAAGATTGTCTGTGCTGCCTGACACCTCGTCGGGTGCAGACAAATCATCCTGAGGGCAAAAAAACAAACAACCCCGACCGATTATTATCATCAATAATAACAGGTAAAAGTGGGACAAGTGAGATGCACAACTCTCACCTGAGATGGCGTCCTCGCTCCAAAAGGCTTTGAGGGTTTTTTAAATATCCCACTGAACATCCCTCCTGTCTCCTGGAAGAAACAGTCACATACTTACATATGTTACTTCAAAATAAAATAAAAACTAAAACCAACTGTTTTGTATTTTGAACTGATACAGGTGTCTGATGGACTAACAGGGCTTCAGTGCTTCACATTCACATTGGCCAGCATTTCTTCCAAATTGCTGATCCATGCGGGTTCAGCTCACGCTTCCAAACAGCCACAAAAACAAAAGCACACCCTTCCAAAACTCACCGCCCGCTGAGTGGAGATCTACACAAATACTGTATTGTATTGTGTCTGTATTTGCTCATGAGACTCACCTTAGTTGTGGTGTTTTCAGACAGACTGTCGCTACTGGCTGTGAAATCTGTATCCAAAAGATCCTGAAAAACACGATTATCAGTCAGGCATTTATCTCATCATTGCATTCTCCAGTTGCTGTATCTCTGACGTGTAATAGAAGATCGTGTTTCACCTGTGAAGGCCTCCGGACATGTCCTGGTTTAGGAGATCGTTTCAGTATCCCACCCAACACACCTGATTTTTCCTGCAGAGGAAAGTGCAGAGAAAGGTTCAATTTCAAAGACTAACATGATGAACTATCACTATCACAGAGCAGAACCTGAACTCACCTTTGGCTTGTTGTCTGTTAAGCTGTCACTACTGACAGACAGTTCAGGATTCTGTACTGAGAGGGTGTCCTATAAAAGATAAAAAAATAAAAGTTTCTCATCTCATGTATATATCTCTATAAAACTATAAAGCCAAAATCAGACCAGGCCCACTACAAACCTGTGTCTGGGACTCTTTGGCAGCTTTGGTCGTCTTCTTAAACATTCCTTTAAACACGCCTCCTTTCTCCTGAAACATTAATAAATAAGTCAGTCGACATGCTACAAAAACTGCTCCTCAGTTTACATTAGTTAGTGATTATCGGAAATCAGGTTTGAATAGAAAAATAAAACAAAGCCCAACTCAAATATTTGACAGAAACGTTTCCTGAGCATCACCTTGGTGCTGTTGTCATTCAGACTATCGTTGCTCTTTGAAAGTTCAGTGTTGGCTGATAAACTGTCCTGTAAAATCAACACAGAGCCTTCGTGAGTAGATGCAGAATAAGAACAAACTTGGATTGTATATTTTACAAAATAGTAGTTATTGTAATTTTATTGCTGTACATGTCAGCAATATGGGTAAACTTCATATTAGTAATAAACATTGTGTATCAGTGATCAATATCATGACAAGAGCAATTTCATCAGTGCATTCGCTTATTAAAGTAATTTGATGTCAATTTCTAGACTTAAATAAAAGATAATACTACAACATCACCTGTGCTTGGACTGACGGTTCTGCAGACTTGGAGGATCTTTTGAACATCCCACCAAATACTGTCGCTTTTTGCTGCGTAAGAAATGAAAAAAAATGAAAACTATCAAGGATGAAAACACGAGAAGTGTAGTTTCAGCTCTGACATATCAGGCTTATTCAGAACGAGTGAGTAACAGAGGTTAAACTTTCATTGCCAGTGAGTCAGCATGAATGTAACTCTGCACAGAGACTAAACTGGAAAAGATGAAAACTGAATGACTGACAATTCACTGATGACTTTATGGATGAAAGGATGCATTTTCTGGTTCACTTCTCACAGTCCAGCTTCACCTCCAGATTTCAAGTCTGGACTTGAGATCTGGTTTCATGCCTGGACTTGACAGTAAATATAGACTGATTGTTCTATTATAATACTGATTTGCCTGTTTAAGAATCACAGAAAAGGAGACACTGGGACATTGCTTTACTGAGACTGAACAGAAAACAGAAAAAACACAGTTGCTCTCAAAATTTTAAAGCCTTTTCCAGTAATGCAATAGTAAATATAAAGGTTTGTAAATTCAGTTGGTGATCATCATAATGTAAATATAAACTGTAATGCTTTATTTTACAGATTCCATGTTGTTATCGTATACAAGACAAGAGCTTGGTGCTGTAAATTCAAAGGAAGGTTCCTGCAAAAACAATAAAATTTTGGATTCATATAAAGAAAATAATATGATTGTTGCTGGTGAGAGTTTTTTAGTCAGTGTACAACATGACTGTAAGAGTGCTAAAGAATGCTAAAATGTATATTTACAAGCAAGCATGCAATTCAACTTATATGAGGAATAAAGTTTCCCATAATAAATAATGGTTAATTAATATTTGCTTGGGTTTAAGTGGAGCAGCTCTTTAAAGGACAACAGTACAGTTGTCAGTTGGCATTTCAATAACATAACAGTGCAATCCAACATTTAAAATGAAACAATGGCTGCACATATCAGTATTCATGACAGTCCCCAGAAGTCATGGGGCCCCAGAAGCTCCAGGTTTACTGTGTGTCAACTGGTTTATGATGATTTAATTGAAAGACTGATTAGTAATATGCACATGTTCCTTCATTACAATGAACATGAGCACTGGTGTTCATTTTCACTGTGCGGCTGGAAATACTCACAAGACCACCAAACGCGTGTTCATTCGCTGCTGAAAATAGTCCCAAACAAACGCAGTATTTGCTCCTCTTTAAGTCATGTTTGTTGAAAACTGTAGTAGCCAGCTGTTATGGGAAATTACTGAGCCCATTTTAAAAATCAAATCACATATGTGTAAGCTGTTTTTAATGATTTTTGTCGTCACTGGGAACC
Source organism: Holacanthus passer (assembly GCA_025331565.1). Taxonomy (NCBI): domain Eukaryota; kingdom Metazoa; phylum Chordata; class Actinopteri; family Pomacanthidae; genus Holacanthus; species Holacanthus passer. The sequence continues at coordinate 793,870 of JAFREQ010000126.1, read as the reverse complement.
ATTGGAAATATCGCAAGATGGACTCACACACTGTTGGTCTTTACATGGGATTTGTTCATAGTAAGAAACATATAATAATATTCTTAAATTTCTAAAACTTCACTGTGACAGTTTTGTGCTGTGTGTGATTATATCAACTATTTCATAGCTAATCTGGTGCAGGGGGGGTTAATGGGGCCCAGAACTCAGTATTGCCCTGAAGCTACCAAATAGTTTGATCCGGCCATGATGACAAAGCTTCAGTTTCTTTAATGTACATTCAAATTAAAGCTTAAAAACAGCATTTTACCCTCATAGTCAGTGTTTAATGTCCAGTCCACTGTGATTTAAAGTATGTCAGTGTCCCCATACTTATGGACAGCACTGCTTTTGTTGACATTCACGCAGATTGATGTCGGTAAAATCCACTAAAACATTGATAACTTTAGCCAACAGAAAACCGTGAATGCAACCCTGCTAACATTTAACGTTAGCTTAGCTTAAGTTACATTTAAAAACATGGGGCATCACGTTTACTCACAGCTCCTGAATCACACTCCAGATCCAGGTCCATGTTGTCGTATCGATCCTGTCAAACGGCACATTTGCACAGTTATTAACATTAACCGACATTTTAAATGAACACAAAGTCTGTGTCGATGTTAAAGCTGAAGAAAGACGCTCAAACTCGAACGTTAGCTTGTTTTTAACAGACGGGTGTAAACTCACCATTAGCTTCTCTGTGTCCGCCCTTGTTTAGTGTTTAGTTGTTCCCTTGTTGTTGTTTGTTGTTGTTCTTTAAGGACGAATCGTTAAGTATATATTTGTCCTCTCAGTGATTTGTTAAAGTCTTGTTTCTTCTTTCTTCTCGTGTCGCTTGTTTTCACTCACTGAGCTGCGAAGTTAAAGATCCTCCCTGAAAAAAAGGAAAAAACAGAAAGAGGCTGAAGTTCCTCTCGGATCCCGGAGCCTTGTTTCCATGAACCAGATACTGAAGCTCTGACATTACATAAACCGGTGGATCCAGTTTTTTTTTTCTTTTACCTGTGTGCTGTCACTCAGAAGGGGGCGTGTCTGTCTCACCTGGAAGCCTGAGATCAACCAGGTGCTGCTTTCAAGTACTGCTCGGAAACTCGCACTAAGGCTATTAAAATGTCACTAACGCTGTCGTGGAAAGTGACAAAATAAAGTATATTCATAACAGACACACATACTAAACACTCAGAAACACTTGTAAATAGACTTTTATATGATGTTGGTTATTATTACTTATATATATAGATCAGAATCAGCTTTATATGCCAAGTATGAATACAAGCAATCTGACTCCAGTTTTAAAAGTATTTACACACAGTTGTAAGAACAATTTCACTATTTATATATGCACATACTTTTTCATCTGGTGTATCTGCATAATAGTTCTATGTTTACTTTTAGCTTTATTTAGCTTTGTTGTTTTTACGTGTATGTATATTTTTATCTTCCTGAAAAAAATATTCATTTAAATCAGAAAGCAGTTTTATAAATTTATAAATCCACATTTATATATATAAAAATATATATATTGTCTGTAAGCATTAAATATATATACACACACACATACATATATACATAATCACATAGTCTGGTTTTAAGTTTATATTTGTTTATTACATTTGCTCAGCTTTGTTGTCTCTGTTTTTAGCTGTATGTCAATTTCTATCTTCCTGTGGATTATTCACTTTAATCAGAAAGCAAAGCAAAACTTAAATGTATTTTTAAAAAGAAACTTTTTTTTAATCACATTGTCTGTAAACATTGTCAGACATAATTTTTACAGTTATGTAATTAATGAATCAAGTTCTAGGTCCTAAAAGCTGTGCCACTTCATTTTGTTTAGACAGACACTGCCATAAAAATGTAACTTTCACAAACACACAAGAACATTTTGAAAGTGGTTTCATACTTAAGTCAGTGGACGTTTTCACTAACCAGACCTCCTGAAAATTGAGCTGTCACACAGATGTAAAACCTGACATCATCCTATATGCACCACAAGTAAAGGTGATATCAGACAGTACTTGAAGGCAATCTGCAGCATCCCACATTTGTCTTAATACAATTTCAGCAAAATAATTGAACTTTTAATTTTATGCAACAGCATTATATTTATCTTTCCTCTTGAGTGATCTATGGCTTGAAATATACTGCAACAGCCTTATTGGATTATTAATTGTCTCATTAAGATTCACATTTCTAATAATTTTGTGATTAATTTGTTCAAGTTCAGTGAGCAGTATGAGATATAGCTGTGTAACATGTTTTATTGCACTAAACATGGCTCATTGTCAACATAACAGCAGCACTTCAGTGCAGATAACAGAGTTGTAAAATCATTAACTGATAAGTTGTGTTTACATGTCTGCCATTGATGTGTCACAGCTGAACAGGGTCTCTCTCACAGTTTCCACAAAACATGTGTGAAATAGCAATTAAAACTAAATCTTTGTATTTAAAGGCAGATTTAACCAAAATCAATCATTCACACAAATCTGGTAATAACAAGCTTGTCACCTCCCACTCTCTAGTCCCAGGAATATAAAAGAAACACAACTAAATAAACACAAATCCTATTTCAGCCTGGTCAGAAATCTATTGCTGACAAAAATAACAACAAAGAACTGATTTAAACATAATTTTAATGTCAAAGAAAAGATCATTTTCCCATTTTTCCACTTAAAATGTTTCATATCCCACATTTCTATTTTTACTCTGATACAAATTTTAAATTAAAGAAGTCAGCATATGCGAAACTGATAATGTTTTTAAAGCAAAAGCTTAAAGTATTTTTTTTATACTTGCTTGTTACATTTGCAAGTTTTCACCATGTAAATTAAAGGCACATGTAAACAAGGCTTTACAGGTGTTACACAGATCCTTAGTAGATCCGCAGTGTAAATATTGCACTTTCTTTAATTATACTCATTGCATATTTGCCATCACTGAAGCAAAGCAGAAGCAAAACATTTCTATCAATCTTTGAGTAGTGATTAAGTGTTTTTTTCAAATGCAGTATTTTAGTTTTAATATCTTGAGGATTATTCTTTCCAGGAGAGGAAGTAGAGCTTTCCCTGTCCATCTCCACAAACCAGTTCAGTGGGTTTTTTAGGGTTCACCTCCAAATGCACGACAGGTCCTCCACACACAAACATGCCCACCTGGAGGAAGAGGAAGAGAGAGCAGAAGGTAATTCATTAAGTTAGTTAGACAGTTTAAAATAATAAAAATTAAGGTGAAGGAATAAATTAGTTTGCTGCATGAGAAGAGAAACACACTTTCAAAGTGTGCTGTAGCTTCAATCACTACGTACAGATATGAGAGTGGTATCGATCTTATCATCTGACTATCAACCAGAGAGCGAATATGTCAAAAGTGTTGTTTAAAGACTCTGATGTACCTGCTTCTTGGTGTTTCTGTCCCACAGCTTCACTGTCCTGTCATAGGAGGCTGAGATGATGGTGCGGTCAGTGAGTCTCAGCACACTGATCCTGTCACTGTGGGCCTGAGGATAAAACATCATCATTAAAAACACTGGAAAGTACGGCCTTGGCTTGAATGTTGCAACTTTTGGTGAAAGTCCACCTAACCACCTTTTTGAGAGACACCAAGTTGCAACAATGCAATTAAAAACTAAATGTAGAAAAGTTCACCAACTGTAACTGTAGATTTGTTTTCTCTATATGTTACAATATAAATACAATAATATTACAACATAAAAATATAGATTAATCTCTCATGAGTCTCTCAGCTCTTACAGGTTTTCTGCGGCTCCACGAGGAAGGCTCAGGAGGCTGAATGAACCACATGTTGCCCTTTATGTCTCCACACACAACAAAATCTGAAAGAACGCGCACGTCGGTGAATCACAATGAACAAGTACAAAACTGGCATGCACAGAAGTAGCAGTAGTTCTAGTAGCAATGGCTATGCCTGAAGTAAGAGCAGTAATTGTAACAGCTAAAGTGCAAACAGTAACACTAGTAGATTACCGTTGTTCACAGTTACAGCTGATATAATACTCCTCTTCTCCTCCTCATCGTCGGTCTCCAGGCTTATCGAGCCGAAAGCTGAATGGAATGTATATTTTGGGCCCATGGCAAACTGAGGAAGGAGAGGACAGAGGCATCAATCAACATTTACTACAAACAAAGTATGAGTTGCCTTACACTTGAGACTTGACTCATTTTGTAATTGACATGTAGGAACTGCTTGGACAGATAAAAAGAAATTAATCAAATTCTAATTTTCTAATTTTCATTTCAACAAAATAATGTCACAGAAATCTAAAGTGGAATGATGAAGAAAAGATTTTCTATAAAAGGATGAGCCAAGTAGTATTATTTAATTGAAAATAATATTTTTTTATGAATAAATGTGAGAGCTACAACAAACATTGTTTGAGAATTCATATTTTTAGTGTTTTGATTATTAGTAATATTATTTCGAACTCACAAAGAAGCCAATTTGAACTTGTCCGTTTTCTTCGCCCACCAGCCACATGCTTTTCTCATCGTTATTGATCATTGCCAAAATATGGACGTGGTGGTCCCAACTGCAATAAAGACAAAAAATAAACCTCCTCAGTGTAAAAGAAACAAAACACAATAGCACCATAGCTAGAACTGAAGCTGAACTGTATGTCAATAGAAGCTGGATAATTGAAAAATTTTAAATTAAATTTAAAAACAAATCACTGTATTTTATAAGGTATTGTGCTGTAAATATTCAGAACAAGCATTCTGAGCCAGGATACAGGGCTCCTAAGATGTTCAGTCAAATTACTTTGCATTAAATTACCAATATTTATCACTTTCAGCAAACTACATGGATCATTTAGGGCTAATATAATCAGGAAAAGTTCTCAAAACTTACAAATAGCAGTAACAAAAACAAAAACATTACCACTACTCCAAAACTTTCTGATCACCTTCACCATAAATGGTTTTAATTAATTAATAATGATTTATTAATCAGTTTGAATTCAACAAGGAAAATTCAAAACTAAAATAAAAAAAAACAAAAAACAAATTCATTAAACAACCCCGATCAACACCTGGACAGAACGTAGTTTTACCTATTAACTGCGTGGGACCACCTGTGCTCCTCATCGCTCGTGACACTAAATATTGATCCGATGTATGACACACCGATCAGGACTGAGCAGTAGTTGAGGCCAACGACTCTGTCTGTCACTTTGTATGTGTTCACCTTCACCAGGCTGGGAGCAACAGGAGTAAAGGACAAAGCAGGACTGGTCAGTGAGTGCAATCAAACTTATTTAATAGAAACAGCATTCTCAGATCCTTAATTGACCTTACAGGGCATGTTCTTCAACTCACTTCACAAACACACACAACTGTAGTTTATCTTAAAGTTGGTATCATGTTCATTCCATCAGCAGTTTCATTTTGGATTTACATTGATTAATAATGGTGGCTTAGCTGTGTGACTGTTTTGCTGTTGTTTACCTTGCAGTGGTGTGTTGTTGATTCCACACCAGTTTCCACACATCAACGACACGTTTCATGTAGCTGACGGCAAACTGGTGATCAGGCATGGAGCAGATCGCTGTGATGTCGCTGTCTGAAGTCTGACACACACAAACAGACATACCATGTAATTACATGAATACATGTGTGTCCAGTGTTCGTCCCTTTTCTTGTGTATGTCTTCACCTGCTTGGAGCCAACCACAGCGTTGTGCTGCCATAATTCCAGTAAACCGGATTCAAAACCAGCGAGAAGCAAATCATCACTTGGAGAGAAGCACAGAGCTGTGACCGGGCCTGTCAAGGTGGGAGAAGCCTCTGGAAAGACAGAAGGTACAGGTGACCTGGGATACATCATATGTTAACTAGATGGTGTCTCCTTCACTGAGCAGCATCAGACTACTGTGACAAACAATATGTACAGGAGAGGGTGATGTTAAATTATGTGGGTGAGCTGGAAAACTGTGATGTGAATTGGATGATTGAAGGTGATTATTTTGAAGGCATGAACTTAAACTATACAGTTAATAATATTTAGTATGACTAAGCGTGTAATTTCCACCGAGGATGGGGATTTTTGTCTCCCTCAATTTTTTGTTTTAGGTTTATTTTCTTACTAAAGTCTCTCTAAACTGTGTTGTTTTACGATCCAGCAACCAGATGGGAAAAGACCTCAGTCGATAAACTCGGTATTTTGTTTTTTGTTGAAAAAAAAACCAACCCAGTTAAATACCCCTAAAAGATGCTGAAATTAAATGTCAGTGAAAGACAAGACAGTAGTATAACACATGTATTAAGGGGTTAGTGCAATAACAAAACATTTTCAATACATTTCAATTTTTTCTTAATGGTATTGACAAAGGCAAAATATCAAGTATTACCTGTTGTCCATGTCCAGCATCGCAATGAGCAGTCTTCAGAAACAGTGAGGAATTCTGGGAGTCCTTCTTTGGGAACAACTCCACATATCCCCCCACTGTGTCCCTGGAAGGTGCTGAAGTGCTCCACCTGTACGTAAAGATACAGAATGTGAGAGAGGAGACAAAAACAGAAAAATAACTCACACTGCCCACTCTGTTATTATGGTCAAGAACCATCAGCGAGCGAGTTGGCAAATTGATGACATTGATGATGCCTTGCCTGAGCCAAATGGAATATTTCCATTAGTGAGAACATGTGTAATACAGACAATCTCCTGTTGCGTGCTTCATGTGAGAACAGGCAACTCTGGACAATGTCCAGATCTGATTCTCTGGAGAGTTCATATAAGAAAATGATTTCTGTCTGTAGTCACCACTCCGAAGTCTTGCTACAGCATCTGATTGGTTACAAGTTAGGAGTAATCACTTCTATATCTATGAGGCTACAGGCAGGCAAAGAGGAACACGTGCAGACTGGAGCTGTTGAGGTGAGTGAAAGGAGCTCATGGTTTAAGAACAACACATTGACCAACCAATCAATCAACCAACCAGAAGGAATCAGTGCTAATCATGAAAATTTTTTCCAGACCTCTAGTGGTTTCCAGAGCTGCACTGTGCCATCATCCGACGCAGTGAAAACAGTCATTTCTTCTGGGTTGACTTCTTTGTTCTTGTCTTAAAAACATGCAGGGATTTTGAAAAAGGGACAATTAATATCAAACAAAGCCACAGTCACTCATTGCACTGTACAATATGCAATAAAGATGGAGGGACAAATACAAAGAGTCAAGTATGTGTGCACTCATCTTCCAGAAAGTTTACCTCTGCTTGGTAAGAGAGAGCACTGGTGGATATAATGTTTGTGTGCAGCAATAATGTGGCAGATTTCAGTGCTTGTTTCCCAGGTCCAAACATGTAGTGATCCCTCTGCACAGCCGGCGATCACATACTGTCCCTGCACACAGAAACACCAAGTCAACGCAGACACAGACATCCCCTATTTGAGCTGAGGGTTTACAATAAGTCTCAAGAGAAAAAGCAAATCAGTTAGATCTCAACAGGAGACATGAACAACAACTCATTCACTCCACCAATACAACAATTAAATGCATAAAGGTTTTTCACGAGAGAGGGAAACAACACATACTGTATTTCTGTATTTTCTCTGATAGACAGATGTTTAATTTGCTCACCACACAGCAGACAGACGTAAGAGCATTCTTCCAGGAAATTTCTTTGAGACGTCGGCCCGCCTGCAGATCCCATAAACAAAGCCGCCCATCGTGTGAACAGCTAATCTGGAACAGAAAAGGAAGGATGATGAAGAAATGTTGAAGGAAACACAATGGTCATGTTAGTACGTTACTTTACGACACAAAATATAATGAAGATTTACCACACAGTCTGGAGTCCAAACACAGCCGGTGATCCAGTCTCTGTGAGAGTGAGGGAGCGACTTGGAGAGAACTGCAGGAGATACGCTCACGTCCCACACCATCAGGGTCTGAAACAACGACACTTGTCACTACTGAGTTATAAAGACAATTCCAACACTCATTTATATCAATGAGGGAAAGTTAAACAGAATGTATACTCTCATATAGTAAATTTGAGGGACAATTATTTAAAATAACCCAACAGGAAAGACTGTTGTTGGCTAATCCAGCAAAGGAACTTTATTATATTGATGCAGAAATCACAAAAATCCAATACTGGCATAAAGCAGAGCTGCTAATTCATCTGTAACATGGCTAACAATGTTTTGTATGAATACAGTCAGTGTTCATATCAAAATTGATATTGTCACAACACAGCAGCACAGACACATTGTACCTTATCTTTTCCACCAGACAGCAGCCGTTCACCATCAGGGCTGAAAGCCAGACAGGAGACTCCTCCAGTGTGGCCTCTCAGAAGATCACGAGGGTCAATGTTGGGGTCGACAGCCAGATCACTCAGCAACCACAGAGCAATGGTGAAGTCATCTAATTCAATAGGAAGCATAGAAGGGTAAATAATAAAACAACTATGAGCAGGTAGTGTGATTTTTTACGTTGCCTCGTAAAAAAATTTTTTAACTTTTGCATCAGTAGCACTGACCTGAAGCTGTAGCCAGGTATGTGGAGTTTTGGGCTAATGCCCGGACGCTGCCCGATTGCGCTGCAAACATTCCCCACATTTCCAGGCCTCCCATCATTCCCTCCTCTCCTTCTTTTCTCTTCCAGACCCTCATACGTTTGTCACTGCCTGCAGACACCAGCAGCGGAGTTTCGCTCTGCTCGGCGTCCACAACGATCCAATGCAGGCAGAATATGGTCACATCAATGAGCGTGGACTCCCAAATCTTCTCACCTATGATGAAAATGAAAGTTAGCCCTAACCCTAACCCTAACCCATGGTCTGTAAGTTTGATGGATGTCAGATAGGAAAGAAGTAAGAATCGGCCACTTAAAATAAAGTAGAACAAGTGCATGCTCTTGCATCAGTCACTTCAATATGCAGAGTAGATTAGTCTGTCCATGTTTTATGACTTTGTTATTCAATATGATCTCCATCAGTATCTTATAGATTTGTTACTACTGTGTCAGATTCACATCCTTAACATATAGCATCTTTTACTAGTCTTGTTTTTGATGCATTAATCATATTTGTTCTGTCAGATGGGGGTCTTTCAGTGATTCAATTTAGTAAAGATGATTTTTTTTTCTGGCACATGAACGTACCTGAGTCAAGGCTGAAGAGTTTGATGCCTTCACCATGGTATCCCACAGCAGCATAGTCTCCATTAACAGCCACACACAGAGCAGCGGGCTTAGAGTTTGCAGCCTTCCGTTTCTTCACAGGAGGCTCCTGGATTTCCTTTGGAGAAAATTATGTGCTATGTGTGAATATAGAAATACGTAATCCTGCTCATTTTCACCAAATGGCAGCTTATTCCCCAACTGTTCATTCACACACAGACTATGACATGAAACATAGCTGAACAGCCAAACGACATGAAGTTAACACGTATACACAAGATAAATATGGAGCTTACATCATCTCTTTTTAATGCAGTGACTGAACGTCCAAGTCCCCCTGACCAGAGCTGGAGCTGTTGTACAGAAGGACAAGAAGACACAGAGAGAAATGAGGTTGTTCATTTCAAAATAAGTAACCATGTGCTCTTAAGAGGAAATGGGTGCAGCTCAGCTACAACTGTCCTGCACTGAATTTCAGTTGGAAGCTGAATGAATCTCCTAATGACTTCAACATTTTTATGAATTTTATTTACATCTGATAAACTGACAAAATAACTGACGTGTGTTGATCTGGGCCTTCATGCTAAGAGGAGTCCTTTTTCTGTGTTTTGGCGAAACTAACACATGGAAAAGTAAATTGTTTTACCTTTGATAAGCAACAAATCATCATTTGTTTGTTTAGGTAAAATAGAAATTCAGTAAAACAGTAGAGTAACTATATCATCTGGCCTGCAGAGTTAAGTTTAATTTCTCTGATCCTGGCTCAGTATGTACAGGCTGCAATGCCTCACCATGTGATCAGAGCCGGCAGTCAGCAGCTTCCTATCTTCATCCAGGAAGGTGATGGCCTCCGCGGATCCGGAGTGAGCGTGGAAACATCCCACACAGGTGGAGGTGGGCACTGACCACACCCTGACCTCTCCAGACACAGAGCCAGAGCAGAGCATGGAGGAGGAGGAGGAGAAGGAGAGACTGCGCACTGAGCGCTTGTGACCGGACAGGGACTGAGGGAACAGACAGAGGAGAAATAGTAGTTGTATTTTTATATAAAAAAAAAAGGCGATTATATACCCACAACATCGTAGTTTCAACTGGACTTGGATTTAATCACATTTAATATTCTTCTTCTCCCACTCCAGTTTTTTCCGCATGCCTTGCTTTTAAGTAACGGCAGGACCAGAGGTATCGTCTTTTTCATTCCATCCAATTATCAGACTTTACATTTTTTTCTCATATGCAGTAGTCCTGATGTGTAAAGTCAGCAGAGTTTCACTTTGAAGTGTCCCTCCTATAATCTTGTTTTGATCTTTCTTTATAGTTTCAGAATTATTACTTGTAATTTGAATGAGCATCAAGCTGACTGTTGCTCCCTGTACAACTGTTTCTTTGGACCATCCTCATAATAACTCACCGTTAGAGTTTTATTCTGGAGCCAGTTCCACACAATCACATTCCCATTCCAGCATCCAGCAGCCAGCAGGTGATCCTCGGGGTCAAAGGTCACACAGTTCATAGGGCTGGAGGTGGGCAGGGTCGCAACCTCATGCCCTTTAGCAGAGGACCAAACCTGACAGCAGAAAAACATTCATCAATAATAGTTTACAGGCTCATTTGATAGCACTTAATTCTTTTACTCATATTTAGATCCTCATTAACTGAAACAAAGTAGTTTCTAGGCTTCCTGAGACACACTTTGAATAAAAAATAAAGTGATTTGATTGAGACTAACTTTAAGCATGGTATCCAGAGACACTGTGGCAAGGTGCTTCCTGTTTGCAGTGGTATCACTTGCTGTTATTGCATTAGTGTGGGCATCAATAAGAGCAGTCCTGCAGGGAACATGAGTCAGTTAATTCAAACATCATCAGCCTCAGTAGGAGGTACATTTTCCTTCCAACTCTCCTTTCACCTGCAGCCATTCCCGATGTCCCAGATCTCTATTCGTCCATCAAAGGAAGTCGTAGCAAGACGTCCATCTTTAAGAAAGACACAGCTTGTGATGCCATCGCAGCTGCTCACCAGTGATTTCACTTCCTGTTCACAGCCAAGAGAAAGTTGATGTTAGACTTTTGTTTCTCAGTATGTGTGACAACCGAACAGCCCTTCTTCTACAATTAGCGTGTTTACATGCACTGAACTTAACGTCTGCAGACTTTATATATGAAACCTGGTTTCCATAATTGGCGAAGTTTCTGTTCTGGTTTTTATATGTGTGCATGTGTCCTAAAAAAGACTTCAGACAATGAAAGTATCGCCATGACTGCGGTGAGTCAGCAAAAAAGAAAAACTTAAGTTGGGTTAGAAGTGAAATCTGATTACTGGGTTTCTGCATTTAAACATGGTCAAGACCGTTCATGTATAGTAAAAGTGCTGCAGATTTTCTGTGCAACCTATTTTCTTGTCTGCATGTAAATGCACTCACTATGAACTGAGAATGACTAAACATATAAATGTGTGAAGTCTATAATTGGTCAGGATTGCTTCTCATTTTCTAAACAGAAACCATGAAAACAAACCACAGAGTCAATCTGCAAGGCCACAAAATGTGTGACATGATGAGGGGAAAAGGTATATTTATACTGGAAAATTTGCTCTTACCTGTCCGGTCTGCGTGTTGATGAAATGCAGCATTCCCTGTCCAGTGCCAACCACCATCAGCTCTTCATCTGAGCTCACAACCAAGCAGGTCGGTTCAGAGGAAAATGTCGACACCAGCTCACTGCAAGGAAACACACAAAACCATCGACACATTCCTATAAATTAACATATATCAAATACTAAACATAAAAGGCTACAAAGACAAAAAGTATATCTGAAGGAAGCAAAATAAGCTGAAAGGCTTAAAGGTATAACAGCCTCCAAATTCATTCTCAATGACAAATAGTGGATTTAGGGAACACTTCTACAACAATTTTTCTAACCACCTTGCAGACAGTCTGCTTACCTTGTCTTCTGAAGAAGCTGCTGGTCATTGTTTAGCCACTCAACTAACCGGACGCCTCCTTTTACCATGAGGCCTTGTGCCCAGGTGTGAGCAGAGGTCTCAGGAGGCTCGTTGAGAGCTTGTTGAATGCAAAGAGCCGGCCAGGAGGAGAGCAAGAGGGCGTGACGCCGCAGGAAATTCCAGCAGTCCTCTAGATGACCCTGGAGGCCAACTGAGAGCGCAAAAAGAAACTTGTAAGAAGAAGGAATAAAACACACCTGGCGTGGATTTTGTGAGTTTTGTACAGTATTTCAAAGCACTTACGTGACGGTGCAGACTTATGCTTGTCATCTACAGGAGAGGTAAAATTTCACAGGATACAAACATTAGGATTTCTTGTTTACTCATCATTCATCAAGGTGAGGTTTGCTGAGCAAACCTGCCCTTGCAAAAATTTCAAGTTCATTCGGGTGCACAAAAGAAAATGTGAAGAATTAAAGAGGAGAACCATCTAAAAAAAGCAGTCGAACTCATCATACATACTCACCATACAGGCTGTAGGTCTCCAGGAGGTGGTGCAGGAGGCCGTGGCGCACATTAGCATACAGGAAGTAGTAGCTGGAGAGCAAGGAATGAAGCGCCTCCAGCTGGCCACTTTGAATCTGAGCAAAGCCAAAAAAAAGCACCCAGGAGTTCAAATCTACAGAAAATGTTATGAGAAACTCTGATTCTCTGAAGGATGTTGACTGCTTCTCAATTTAGATTTTTCAAAAACTGACAGATGCAAGTTCATTAGTAAATACATATACAGGGCTTGCTTTCTGTATTGCACTGCATTGACTTATATAGTTGGTGTATCAAAGTGTTGTTGCTCATGTTGTATAGCTTTTATGTTTTGTGATGGGAGATGACTAACCAGACTGGAAGGCAGGTGCATGATAGAGCTGGCCTCACAGTGAAGGAAGGTAGCTGTGCCCTGTTGGTCAGCTAGTGCCCACAGATGAGCTGTATAAAGAGACAGTATAGTGATACAAGTCTAATTAATTATACAGAGACCTATACTTACTTACACTGTATTAAATCTGACTGTGTGTACTGTACCTGCCAATATGAGATGAGCTCTGGTTCTGTCACTTTCTGTCGGGAGAAGAAAGTCCTCAAAGGCCCTCCTCACCTCCGGATTGGTTAGAGCCAGCAGGTCGTCAGTGTCGTGGCAATGAGTTGGACTGATCAAACTGCAGATAAGGATCCAAATAGGTTCAATAACACTTCCTCTTTTAGGATTGTTGTCTATAATTTTACTTTATATCAAAAGGTGGTTTTCTCTAAAATGTTTATGGAGAAAATCTAAAAGTACACAATCAGTATAAAAAAATCAAAATGGTGATCAAATATTAATGTCAAGTGGATTAGATTTTAAAGAAATATAAGTTGGAAAAATAAAAACTGAAAACTTAACATAAAATACACTAACGTGCTGCAAATTACAGAACATGAAAGAAAAGATAAAAACAGACTCTTACTGAAGGCTTGGTGCAAGAATACCTTCACATTTTGTTACTGTATCAGCTTGTAAAAGATGAATTTTCACAAGCACCTAAACTCAGCTGGAGGAGACTGTTGCTCCAGATAATGTAAAGTATCCCTACATCCCTACATTGTATCGCCTCCAACTCATATGGGATTCATACCTTTTTAAACTCTGCACTATACGAGTGAAAGCTGCCATGGGAATGCGTCCTTTGGGCTTCCTGGACAGATGCAGTACTTCCTGCCATGTGACCTGGCCGTCCCGTGACGATAAGTCATTGCATGTGTTCAGTACAGAGTACAAGTCTCTCTCCCTCAGGCCTGTCAATCAAGAGGAGTAAATGTTGAGGCAACCAAAGACAGTTCAGCAAATTAGAACACTGCTCTCAATATTCTTGTCTGTCAATTTACCCAGTCCAGCACATAAAGTTTAAGAAAATGGACAGAATTCTATAAAAACTACTTACCAGTGGCGCTGACAGTGAGTACTGCCAGGGCCCCGCGGAGTCCCTGCAAACCTCTATGCTCCGAGCAGAGTCTGTCCAGGCTGAACTGCACCAACTGGCTCAGAGACTGAGGCAAACCCATGAGGCTCTCCTTCAGCTAAGACAAAAGAGTTTGGTGTAATCATTGTTTTTATCAACAAGTAGAGAATCATGTGCATGCACCAAGTTAAACTGGCAGCACGGTGGTCTGACATTTCAATGAAATAGTCAAGATTAGCAAAATTTGCAGCATCACTTCAAAATTAGATTTTTTAAATTTATTAATATTGTCATTTTTTTTATGTTATCAGCATCTTTACTGGTGTTGCATATTGTAATATATAACCAACACTAGAAATACAACCAGTAACAAAGTGCCTAAAAAAGGGATATTAAACCTTATCAAAGGAGGCAAAGTTCCTCAGGTCTTCACAGGCCAGGTGCAGGTAGAGAGGACTCACTGCTCCCTTCTTCATTATCAGTGTCTGGAGCTGGACAAGCAGACAAAGCATAGTGTCACAAATTAAGAAAACATGAAGTGTATGACAAACTGTTGAGTATCAATAGTAGCATCAGAACCTGATTGTTGAATGCAGAGTCACTGAGTTTCTTCCCGAAGGTGTCCAGTCCCTTCTGAACTATCTCTTTCCGGTCCGGCATGGTAAGCTGTCCCAGGGCAAACAGGACGGACTTTTTTTTCTTGGACAGGCTTTGTAGCAGTGCTGCTTTGGATGTGATGCTCACTACCAAACAAACACCCTGACAAGAAAAAGAGAAGTTTTACTGTTGTTGTTGAAGAAATGTTGATCTGACTAAGTTGCAATAAATACATCTCCGGCTCTCATTTTCAGCAAGCCGGAACCTCACTAGAAAAGATAGACCTAGATGTTGAATAGGCGGAGCTTTCTATCCATGTAACTGACCTGTTGAAGCTGCTGTGGTATCCAGTCAGAGCTGAGCTGACCTCTGCCATCTTGGACAAGATCCACACCATCAACCAGCAGCACCAGAGGTTTTTCCTTCTTCACTTCACTCAAACTGGTGTGAAATTCTGACAGCAAATCTCTGTGATCACAAATGAATAAAGGCAAAGGGCAACAGCTGTTAGACAATATGACGCACCTGTAAACCTTCACCATTTTAAGGACAATTCAAAATCTAGCTACTTGTAAGAATGAGGAAGAGGTGGTTGTTCTTCAGTCTCTTTCATCCTCCTCAACCATCGAACGAGGCAACGAAGCAGGTTTTCCACAGAGCTTGCTGATTGGCTGGCAGCTGTGGAGTAGGAGATGACATCACAGACAAAGTTTGTCCTGGACTTAGCTCTGGTCCTGAGGGCGTCTGCTAGAGCAGCCTGTGTGGTGAGACGTGAATGTTAGTTTATTAGCCATCTAGTAAAAACTGATGCACTCTAAAGTCAGAGTAAATGATTAATCAATTAGAAAACCATTGGTAGATTAATAATTTGAGAAATGTACCATGAAGACAGTTTTGCCCTCTCCAGGTCCTCCCTCCACCACCACCATCCCTCCTTTGGTGTGGAGCTGCTCCACTGTCTCCACAGCTCCGGCCAGCAGCTTCGCCCTGCCGAAGAACTGCCTCTGCAGCGCCTCCTGGTGCACCTCCTGCTCACTCACATCGGACACAGCCTCAGCCTCTTCACCCTCCTGCCACATGGAGAATAATGAAGTGTTGTAATCTACTGTATGTTTGCAATGTTGACAAAACTGTAAATACACTTAGACCAAGAGTAGAGGTTGTACTCAAGAGTATTTCGAGCTTAGGGTATCCAGACAGCATACTGTACTCTTTAATCCACTACAGTTTCAGATTAAGCTTTGATACAAAACACATGGATTTGTTGGACCAGTTTACAAAATATACATCATTATAGATTAAACTACCTAACAGTATGTGAAGTACCACTTACATATTTAGATTATTAGACCATTAATAATTATCCAATAAAATAACACCAACAGGAAGTATTCTGCATGATGAGTATCTTTACTTTTGATACTTGAGGGTACAGTTTGTTCCAAATACTGTCATAAATTTAATGCAGGACTTTAACTTGTAATGGTGTATTTTTATACATTTAGGGATGATGATGTTAATGAGGGACTTTGAAATGAAAATAATTGAATCGACAGAGTAACTAACTTCCACAAACTGCTTTAGTACAGCCGCCCACAGGTCTTCAAGCACGGCCTTGGCAAAGTCCCCCAGGTTTTTCAGATATGGTTTCCCATCCACAACACCTCCCCACTCGCACGAGTAGCTATGACAGAAAACAGACAAGAAGCCTCAGGTAAGACACTGTAATGTTTCAGTGGTTTAATTTCAGAATGCCGTATGCTAGCTTTCTCAAAAATATTGTACTTTACCCATCAAAACCGAAAAACAACTGATTAGGTTGACTGAGATGACTCACTTTTCAGTGACCTTGGCTTCACTGACCCGGATCATTCTCTTCAGAGAGGCCATTTTAAACTCAGCTTCCTTTGATTCAGGAAGAAAGTCAGATCTCCAAGACACTGGAACTGATCTGAGAAACAACAGAGCAAAGTGAATTTAACATAAAAATAATGGATTTCCAGCAAAATGTGCAACATTACAGACACAAATTACACAAATGCTTGAACAAAAAATCCTATGAAGGTTTTTTAAATTAATTTGAAGGAGTTCATAATTAATTTAAATGACTAATTCAGTCAAACTTAAAGAGTATAAAGAGAAAAGTTCAAAACTGAATCTGAGGATGTGTTGCATACTTTGTGATGTTTGGATCTCTGAAGTAGCAGAACATTCGCTGGTGTGCTGTGCCGGGGTAAAGAGCCTGGAACTGACGGATCTCCATCTCTGTGATGGACAGGCCTGCTGGGGCCGACGCCAGCTGCTCGCAAACAACGAAAATATACTTCCATCAATGTTTTGAAGAATTTTTTTTGAACACATTTAAAAACAGACACTATTGTTATGACTAAAAACGAACCTTCATGAGAAAATAGTGCAGTATGAACAGTTTTCTGTGAAACATTTGTTGTTTTGCACATACCTGAAGAATTTAGATGAGCAAATTTTAATCCCATTATCTCAATCAAAGTTGTTCTTGTGCAGAATAAAACACCAGTATTTCATTTACGTATTTAAGTAGCACTGAACACTCTGTGTACACAGCTCTACTTATTAATTAATTACATTTAATGAGGTCATGTCTTACCCAGCTGTGCTGCGGCAGGTCAGGGAGGACAGGTTTGGGAGGCACCAGGCCATACCTCTCCCCCAGGATTCCTACCATCATCTGGCTGCGACACACCTCTGACAGGCACAGCTCGGTGCTCCGCCCCGACTCCTCCTCCGTCACACCCCAACGCAGCTCCACCTCCTGCAGGTAGAGGCAATGTGACGCGGCACGGCGGCGGAGCTCTGGAAAAACGCTCTGCACCAAGATGTCGCGCTCAGCATGCATGTCTCTGAAGGTGGAGGAGATAAATACACGGACACCTCGCCACCTGAGGGCAGAGGAAGCAATTAAACTCGTGAGGAAAAGGCTGGAAAAGATGTCTTGGACAGAAAAGTTATGCCTTCAACGTTCAGCTTCAAGTTAGAAAACTGCACAGAATCACTTCACGAAATAAAAATTACCTTAACTTGGGGCTGGCCAGTATTGGAGCGACATTATTTGTGGCCTGGGGGCCTTTCGCTCCGTCTGGTGGTGGGATGTTGTACAGTTTGTCTAAATGTTCCACATGGTCCAGCAACCTGGATGATCCTCGTTCTGCCACAAACCTGTTCACATAGTTAAAGAAACAGTTACAAATCGTGGATATACACTTATTTGCTTTCTTGGTAAGAGTTAGATGGGAAGATCGACTCTTATGTCTGTAGAATAAATATGACGCTACAGGCAGCTAAAATGGCTGAAATGTTGAACTCCTTGAAATAATAAATGAATAAATTCCCACAATTATCAGCATATCATAATCAGAAAGCCAGTGGTTACTTTTTAACATTTTTTACATTTATATAAGTAACACAAATCTGTTTTTTCTGTCTGTTTTGGATTAAAATGAGCAACAAGACATTTTACCTCAGGATTTGTTCACTGAAACCTGTCAGTTTCACACAGTTCCTGTCAGTGGACTTCTCTGGCTGTGTGTAACAACTACAACAATACAACAATAAACACATTCAAGTTAGAAACAGGAAGGGAAACCGAAACCAGTTGAGTACCTGTCTGTGCTAAGGGAATATTGTTTGAAAACAGAAATGGTCAATTTTAAGGTTCGTCAGTCAATTCAATTGCAGCTATGGCAGCAAATTGGAGAAATTACAGATTCGACAAGAAGATCTCCACCACAAGGGCTTTGTCGTTCATTTCCTTCCTGTAGTTGTTGATGGCCCATGTAGTTCTATGATCGGTCCAGTTTTCAGTCAACACGATGATGTTGTCCACCTGAGATACGAAAGCACATGAGGTCAACGATGACAAGGAAGCATCTTGCACTGAGATCTAAAGGTTCTCACCATTTTTGACTTTTAATCACCATCATTTTTGAACTGTAGATGATAGTTTCTGTACTGCATTGAGCTCTCAGGGCCACCACATGATAGGGACACATGCAAACCTCAACTGCTATGTTTTTCCTAAAAGCTTCCTCTTTTGCAGACTCCATTGTCTGAAAATGTGCATGGCTAAGCTGTAAGCCAGTTCCATTAGGTGTTTCATATTGATTAAAATTGTTTTGAAAAAAACTTTCTCTTTAAAATGTATTTTGTAAGGATTTATCTTACAAAATAAAGACATAATAATCTATGCCTATTTGAAAAAATCTGACGCTTACAAAAATACCCTTTGACTCCTGATCTCGTTCAGTTTAAATCAGAAAACTCAATAATGAGACAAACAATATCAAAATGAAACTAGATACTGTATGTACAAATAAACTAACCTTGTTTTTCTTCGTAAATATTGTGGGGAGGAAATCGCTCTCATCTTCATCATCATGTGAGTTGTCAAGTGCCTGTGAAAGAGAAGGATTCATTAAGAAAGGCAAAATTAAATGAACAGAACCCTCTTTTTAAACACAGCTGTTCTGTTTTTCAACCAATGCAAAAATATAATTCATTTGGAGGCTTTTCTAAGAATCTTTCTTAGATGTGCAAGTACTCCATTTCTGTTTAATCACTCTGCGTGTAAGATAAAGTAAATGTCAGTTTGAGGTTTTAAAAGAGGATGAATATTACCTTTATTACATGAAACACAAGAAAGATGCCACAGAAGAAAGTCCTGACCTTTACTTGCTTCACCACACTCCTGACATTATCCAAAAGAACATCAGACTTCAGCTCGAATTCTTCACTCCGATGCCAACTACTTAAACAGAGCTGACAGTCCTCGGCACTTCTGGCAATCATCAGAGAGAGCAAAGCTGCCACCTCCATCAACTGAGAGAATGTAAAAATAGAGAGAGATTAGTAAAAAACAATTCAGTTGAAACAACACAAATTGGGTTGTCTTCTTTAAACTGAGTCAAATTGCACATATGCCCTCTGTGTTACTGCTAATCAGAAGAAAACAAGCCCTTACGGAAGGAGTGAGCTTGTCATCCTGCTTTTTCTTCCTTCCTCTCGTCTTGGACTCCTCTTCTTCCTCTTCTTCCTCTCCTTCCTTCCCTTCCTCTTCTCCCTCTCCTTTCTCTTCTTCCTCTTCTTCCTCTCTCTTCCTCTCCTTCCTTTCCTTCCTCTCCTTCCTCTTCTTCCTCTTCTTCCTCTCCTTCCTCTCCTTCCTCTTCTACCTCTCCTTCCTCTTCTTCCTCTTCTACCTCTCCTTCCTCTTCTACCTCTCCTTTCTCTCCTTCCTCTTCTACCTCTCCTTTCTTTCCTTCCTCTCCTTTCTCTCCTTCCTCGTCATTTTCTTGCTCAGGGTCTGGTGGGAGGCAGAAGTCCTGTTTCTGGCCCTGATTATTCCGTGAACAGTTTGTGAGCACAATCACGGTCCTTCCAGGGAGCGGGGGCACATTGTAACAACAAGAGATCTGAACCGCCGTCTCCAGAGCTTCACGGTAACGGTCCAACAGAGCAACAGTGTACTTCCTCTCACTGGATGCAGAGACACAAACAGTTACATTATACAACTCAGTATACTTTCTTTTTAGCAGATATCAATTTGTATTTCTAGTCTTTTTAACTCATCTGATCAAACAAAACTGAAAAACTATGCACAGGTAGTTTTTTCCAACATCTTTGATGAGAAGCAGTTCTGCTTTGTTTTGCTGTGATGTTTTTGTGCTTCCCTAAGTTCACAGTTTCAGTTGCAGGGAATATCCATAATTGGTATCGTGTTGCATTAGCCACAGACAATAAAAACAACTAATTGAAACTACTAAATGTCAAAGGACATTCTCATACTTGGCTTTTAGGAGCTCGGCCTTCTTCATTTGGTATAGTCGATAGACAAACGGCACTCCAAGTGTCACCCTGATCCTCTTGCTTGAAGTCGTGTCCCATTCCAGACGTTTGAAGCGCCCGCTCTTGGGGATTTTCTTCAGGATGTCTTTCAGGATCTCTTTCACAGGGGGGAGTGCTTGCTGTGATGCTGAGGCTAGAGGGCAGGGAAGCAAAGACAGGTGTTGCTGAATGTGTTCTGTGTTGCATGAGGTACACTTTATCAAGCATGGTTAGGCTGATGTGTGAGTTTGTCGACATACTTGATCCCATGATTTTGGTCCCATGAAAGGACCAAAATCAAAAATATGTTCGCCCTCCCTGACTGTGGCACTCAGGTCCAAGCCCACTGGTTCCCACTGAAGACGTGAATCTTTTAAAAATGCCTTACAAACATACACTGTAATTTTATTCTTTTCTGATACTACTTTCAGTCAAGTGCCACTTGATGCATCTCACCAGTAGTGCGAAGCTGCATCATGACTTTGTAGGCAGCGAGGAATCTGAAGGGAAACTGTCGACTCTGAATAACAGCTTTCTGTAAGCACAATACAAACACAAGGTTACAGATAGCACTTGCTAAGCTGCGCCATAAGAGACAAACATGATTCCTCCACTTATGAAAAAACTGTACTGTCATTTTGAAAATAAGGATTTAGTTCATGCTTCACTGTTGGATCTCACCTTGTTGGTCAGTCTGCTGAGGATCTTGTTATGATGAGCCTCACTGATGCCCACAGTGATCATGTTCCTCAGGTTTCTCAGCATGGCCATGAATGGAAGAGACTGATTGTCTGCACAGTAAAAACATTATTCATCCATATGTGTGATCATGGACATGGACATGGACATGGACATTTTCAAAATGTCTGTCTAACTGTGCTCAGCAGACCTATGAGTTTCTCCCAGGTGGCGGCCTTGTTGCCCTCCAGACTGAGCAGTCGTTCCCACGTCTCTGGCTCTTTGAGCTTCATTCGCTGACCAGCTCTCTCCCTTTCCCACACACCCTTCATTCCACTGCGGATGAACGTCTTCATGTCAGCAGGATACCTGGGACCAAAACAAACAAATTTTAAAATGGAAGCAGGACAAGCCCGCAGATGGTCCAGTGGAATAATGACTTCCCTCTGGGACAACGGAGACATCGTGACATGCCTGAGACTGAATCAACCACACTCTTTTCACCTTATTCTGCCCTGTCTATTTTTCTATATTTATACTGTGCAAACAATAAATGAATAAAATGCTGAAGGACAATAAATTCACAGTTTCTTTTAAATAACAATTTGAAATGGGTCAATATAGACATCAGTCTTCTTTTACAGGTAATCCTCTATAAGATATTTTATGCCACGCTAAATAAAATTGAATTTACAGTACAACTTATTTTAAACCTACATATTTAGCATTTAAAAGCAGTGTATAAAAATTGAATAGCTGGTTTAAAACACACAATAAAGTAGTTGTATGCAGATTTTTACAATACTGGACATTAAAACACTTAAAATGTCCTTATACTGTACCGTCAAAGGTCTGGACACATCTTCTCAATCAATGTTTTTTATTTATTATTCTGTATTGTAGATGAATACCGAAGACTTTAAACTATGACATAACACATATGGACTTATGTAGTGAGCATAAATAAAAGTGTAAATATGTGAAAAATACTAAACACCAACCAAATTCAATCAACTGATTAAGTAATTAAATGTGTTTGCGCGGCTTACTTTTTTCCCAGGACGGCCATAACGTGTTCACTTGGTTCTTTAATGTGAAGCATCTTGATCATCTTCTTTATAGTGAACTCATTCTGCTTTTTATCCACCACCTTTTTGCTGTCCTCTACCTGCAACTGTGCACAGACACAGACATATATAAACCAGTGTTGAAACAGGACTATGCTACTACACAAAGGAGGTTACCAACTCTGCAAGAGAAATATAAAATAGAAAAGTAGAGCCAAGATGATGGGTCTTGATGTTCAGAATGACTATTTCTTTTATTGCAATTTTAGTTTAGCAATCCACACTGGACCCATATCTGCACACACACAGAAGGATGTAAACTAAAAGCACTAAAGACTACTTTTAAAATTACTTAAGGAAACACCTAAAGACAAGTAACTGAAAATGTAAAAACATTCAAAAAACACATTCAGTGACACAAAAGAAAAATCAAATTTATTAACTTACAAACTTCTTCAGAATGGTTCCATGTGATCTGAGCAAGTTTGCCCACCTTTTCAGGTCTTCATCATTTGGTTTCTGGAATGTTGGAGTGTTAATTTAGAGAAATTAGTTAATTGTACTAAAACGGAAACCACACAAAGTTTTGATCCATTTTCAGTTGAGGCAGTTAACAGTGTGTGAGGGGTTTTTTTTTAACCACAGTGAAAACAATAACAGCAAGAAATACATTTATCACAAATTCTGACAAACAATTCTCTGTCTATTAAAAACAGGATTGTAATACTAGTATTATTTGGTTTACACTTGTTTTTACATTGAACTAAATGAATGCTTCTGTACCTTGTCTTTACGCTTGTTGCGGTTGTGTTTACAGCGGTGTTTGCGTGTGTTGTATTTGGCCAGTTGGTACTCGCTGAACTGCTTGAACTTGTCAGCCATTGCCTTCTTCAGGCACATTGGCAGGGAGTGGCTGAAGCACTGGAAACAGACAAACATTGTTAAGACTGGACAGACCTAACACAACTGATACATCCAGATTCCACCAGACGGCACATGCTAACTAAGACTTACTGTACTGTAGATTCTGACGACTTCCAGCCAATCTGAGGGCAGCTGTACAGCAGCACAGAAGTATCTGCGGACATGTGGCTTGGTGGAAGGCAGATTGGCAGCCAGTGCCAATAAGAAGTTTGCTGTGATACGGATGTTTAACTCCTGTCGAGTGTAAACTGCCACCTGAATGGTAAA
Organism: Holacanthus passer; assembly: GCA_025331565.1. Taxonomy (NCBI): domain Eukaryota; kingdom Metazoa; phylum Chordata; class Actinopteri; family Pomacanthidae; genus Holacanthus; species Holacanthus passer. Next base: position 770,376 of record JAFREQ010000126.1, on the reverse strand, counting down.
GGAAAGAACAAGCACAGTGTACATGACATGACAATATAACCCTTCATTGTCATAATGTGGACTGTCTGTGCGCTTTTTTGTACCAACTTAAAATTCTCATGTACATACAAACCTTGAGAAGAAACTGTGGGTCATAGACAGAAATGTCCTTTGCCAGAGTGGTGATCCTTGTCCAAACACTGTCCTCTGAGTCCCAGTCCTGCTGGCCTGGAGCTGTGCTCTTATTGACCAGGGAGCAACACACCACGTTCAGCAGGAGATACTGAGGAGCAGACAGAAAGACAATGAAGTATGTGTTCACAACTCAGATATATTTCTGTGACATACATATGCAGTAATAAAAAAAATATTTAAAAATACTTTCTCCAACCTTTTTGTCTTTCAGCTCCTCTTCAATCTTATCATCTACTCTTTCAATCTCAGCAAATTCATCCTGTCTGACAACCAAAGCTTGTTGGACTTCCTGGTTGCCCAACTCTGTTTCAGGGACAGGTAATTCCATGATTGTCCCAGCATCCTCCTCCTCTTCCTCCTCCTCCACTTCTTCAGACAAATCATCATCTTCCTCAGAATGCATCTGATGTAGAAACAATTACATTAAAACAGTAATAGTGACAAATAAGATGCACCAAATATTGTGTTTCTCAAATATTTTAAATAAGAATGTATTAGCAACCAAGGCAACTCTTCAGTTCATTCAAAAAATAAAAGAGAACAATTCATGTACCACACTTGTTTCTTCAAAACTGGACTGCATCACTTCAGATATTTCCTCTTCTTCATCATCCCTCTTCTGTTCTCCACCCAGAACATGATGTAGGAATGAAGGAGGATGAGCAAAGCCACTGAACAGAGCGCCGCTGGCCAGGGATGTGGAAAGCAGAGAGTCATTAGGAACAGAGGTCAGGGGAAAAGAGAGAGATGAATGACTCTTTAGGAGCTTGTTCTCAGTGCTCAGGAGAGGCGAAGGGAGGGAGGGTGAGAAGGAAGAGGTGGAGAGAAGGGAGGATGTGGTGGAGGACAGGTTGGAGGGCTGGAGAGAGGGGCAAGAGGAAGGTTGTGCTGCAAAGCTTAAGAGTGGAGAACAGGGCTGAGGCATCAATGCAGAGCTCTGAGCTAAGAACTTATTCTCCAGACTCAGAGGAGCATAGTTGGAAGACAAGCTTCTCCCACACGTGGCCTGCTGCTGCTCTCCTTGGGCCACATTTGCCTGCTGCAAAGTCAACGCCCTCATCTCTGTCAAGAAACACATCAATCAGAAGGTCAAAAGCCATCACAAGTTCGAGCTCCTCTCAATCACAAACACTAGCTTAAACAAGACAAGCAGTTCAGCAGCATTTCTTCTGCTGTTTGAACATGCATTGTACTACTGTAGTAAAAAGGGTGTGTAGCTCAATTGAAAGCAGCCATAAAAAAGGAGCAAAGTCTGGAAACAGATAGCACCCAACAGACTTTTCACAGTTTCACTAAACACTAGGAGCACCAAAATGCATAGATAACATAAAAATAATACTGAAATATATTGAAAATGAGGAATCTCCCACTCAGCAGTTCAGTTCAGATCAATTCAATCAATCAATTCAGTTAGACTCTGGCCAAATGCAGACAATGCAAAAGCTTGTTGAGCACCAAAAACACAGCTTTACACCATATTAAAACTTTATTAAAACTCTTTCATAGACAGAAAATGACTAAGAAGGTTTTTGTTGTGTTGCAAGCCCTTTCTTCATGCTAGTAAAGTAGTATTTTACATCTATTCATAAAAACTGTAAAGTACAAACTACTAGGCTGTGAGTCGTAAAATCAGGCATTTAATTGTGAGAAAGAAAGATTTATCTTATTTATCTGCCATATAAAGCATAAACTGAACTGGGACTTCAGTGAACATCAGCCAAGCCGTTTCCCGGTGGCCTCCTTATTTGCTATGACTCACTTGTTTGTGTAGGTGTGGTTGTTTAGCTGTGGAAAAAAACAGATAAAAGGGAAAAAAACTCACCACAAACTCCACAATTTAAACTCCACAGGCAGAGTGTTGACTCTGAACAAACGCGTCTTCTGGTGTTATAGTGTTACCGTTTGATATATTGCAATGTTAGCATCGGTTTCTGAATCGAGCTGCTGCTGATTTAATATAAACTTCCTCATCAGCTGCTTGTCTACTCAACCGAAGGCGCTGATTGGTCAGTATTATTGTGTACTTTTTTACCGTAATGACACACATACGGGTCCCCGCTTGAAATGATCGAATATTATATATATAAATGAAGGCGGAACTGTTGAGAAATAAAAAGAGAATCATGCGAAATAAAAACAACAATAACAAATAAAAAAAATAATTATGATATAAACGTGTCAATGTCGTTTAATGATTAGTTTATATTATAAACGGCTGCCGTTACCGTAACTGTGCGCGTGCGGCTCAAAGCAGGAAGCGAAAATGCTCTATTTCCGCTGCAGCAACGCGATCGAGGACGAAAAAGAAAAAGAAAGGAAAATGTGGACAAACTGAGGCCAGACACGGATCCTCGAGCCACGTATAGCGTCTTCGGCGGGTTCCATTGCCAGGCCTGCGTTATTATTCAAACTTCCCAGGCGAGTATTTGTCGGTTTGAGGGTCGTTTCGAGGTGAACTGGTCCCCTTGTTCCGCGGCGGTTCGCTTTGAGGAAGCAGCTAGCTAAGTTAGCCAGCTCGCTAGCGATGGGGACGAGAGCAAGTCGCCTCCAGGAAGACCCGGTTCCCTCTGCGTTCGGAAAAGATGGCACCAAGCGGGACTCCTATCGGCGACCCCGCTGCGCCAGGCCCACCAGCCTCATGGTCGACTTCTCGGGGAGCTTCGAGGACACGGAGGCCAACCGGAGCCGATCCGAGGAGGGCAGCGACTCGGACCTGGGGCAGCATGGGGCGAGCGCCGACGGGAGCCCCGCCGACCACCACAGCATCCCCTCCAGCATGAGCCAGGCGTCGCCGGCGGATGACAACAACAGCGAGGGGAAACCCGAGGAAGACGGCAACGTGAGCCCGGAGCCCCCCGTCGTGGCGGAACATCAGCCCGGAGAGGAGACAGGCCGCACGCCCCACCGCACCTTTTCCGAGCGGCTGCCCGGGAATCGACACTCTTCCGCCCGCAGCGTCGGCGCGAGATCCGCCCGGGTCAGAGGCACTCACCAGCGGCCGGTGTCAGAGGCTTGGATCGGCCTGTACCGTGTTAACAACCGTCATGGCAGTAAGTTACCACATTTGGACAATGCTTTAGTATTTTCTTTACATGTCATTTTTATGATTTGTGCCTTTCAAATAACCCATAATTGCCTCTTGTTTCCACCAGTAATGTTAGCTAATGGTTTATTTTTAGATGCTCACAAACAGGAACAAGCAGTTTTCCACAGAAGTTACATGGAAGTCGTGGATGAGCTGGAGCTAAATGAAATGACTCAATACCTCCTCGTAAAAAATGTGATGAAATTTGGGGTGAGGCAGTTTATACTTAAATGACATACTTTACTCAGCCATAATAGTAAAATAAAATCAGATGAAATTTAATATTTAACTCTAGAAAAACCTTAACGGCCAAGAAAAGGACTGTTTCAAAAGTTAGTTAGTCTCACATCACTATGGATTTCAAATCAAGATATCTCCCAGTGCAAGTGTCAATCCACCCAGTCCGAAATTAAAATGGATTATTTGGGGAATTTACATTCCTGCACAGATAATCTCTTTTCCCGTGCTTGCATGCTGACTAAAATCATCAGAGACCCTATTGTATGAAACAGAGCTGTGGTGGAAAAATGGAAGTGGTGACACGCAAGCTCTTTCATGTCTCAAGGCCCGTTGACAGTGGCTGTCAGAGACAAGTCCTGCAGCGTGCAAGTTGAAAACATTAAGCAACCAACCACCTTTTTTCATTTAGGTGCATTAAAACGGGAACATGAGTTTGCAGAGGAAGTGAAATGCATTCTTGGCCTGCGTTAGACAATCACATGTTTCGAGAGCCAAAACACAACAGTGTGGTGGGTTTCCCAGGCCAGCCCTCTAGCAAGTGTGGGGAAATGGGTCACAACTTCACATGCCCGCTCAGCGCTGGCAGCAGCTCATAGATGGAGGAGAATGTAGGGCAGCAAGGCACTGTTTCTGCCTGTCTGTCCATTCCTCTCGTGGCTGTAGCGCGTGGCTGTCCCTCTATGTCACCGTTTTGCGTGGTGCATACAGTCAAATGAAGTTCCAAACTATTTTTGATCAGTTACTCTCGAGGTAACATCATTCACGCCATCCCTGGGATGAAAATACAGCCTTCACGTTGGCTGATTGTGTTTCCGTATGCTTTTCAGTTTGCCTGTGTCAGCCTGTGTAATCTAGATGTCCAAAAACAGCACTTGTGCTCAATGTAATGTACACATCATCTATCATTTATATCTTGCTGTGACACAGTGTGTTAATCTCAGCTCTGTTGTGTCTCTGCTCTACCCAGATATCCGCTGTCCTTTCTGCTCGAAGCCCTTCCCAGGGGGTCGGATCGAGGATCACCTGTTGAGCTGCCTCACGTCTCCTCCCCTACCTTACAATAGTAAGTATCACGTCACAGAGCTGGCCCAGACGGCTGTGTTTTAAAAAACAAAACAAAACTGGAAACGCTTACGGTTGCTTTGTGTGTCTACAGCGGATGTGCTCAGTAAAGACAGTGGAGAGTGTTCCATTTGTTTGGAGGATCTGGTACAGGGAGAGACCATCGCCAGGCTGGCTTGCCTCTGCGTCTACCATAAGAGGTAAGAAAGTTCAGTTGATGTATTTGCATTACAATAAAATGCAGACAGAGGCAAATGAAAAAGGGAGGGTAAAAAAATGCAAATCAGTGAAGGTGAGACTAAAAACAGACGTGCATATGGCAGGAAACATTTATTTGGCTATTTCCAGATGTGAAAACAACATTAAACTGGGTCTAATGGATTTGGAAAATAAGGAAGCAAAGGTTGTTCTGTATTAGTGCACATATCACTTCACATGTCTGATAAGTCCAGACCCATTGTCCTTTTTCATGATATGATATTCTTAAACGTGATCTTGACAATCACTGCCATTAAGAATCATTATTCTGAACATGAGATAAAATGGATAAGTGCCATGTAAGAGTGAAAATAAGGGATAAGAGAAACCTTTATTCGTCCCACAGTGGGGAAATTTACAAATTACAGCAGCAAAGGGGATAGAAGCAGTTAAATAGTACAAAAAGCAGTTTAAACAGGCTAAAAAATGTGTTCACTTTAATTTTTATATTTAGCAAAAGAAAACATCAGTTTGTGTGTTTCTGTCCTCTAACAATTCATTTTACAAGTAAATGATAATAATATTTGCTTTGAAACATGTAAGGAAAAGAAATAGCCACGAAGGTGTTAAAGGATCACACATGTTTATGCATGTTTCAACCCATTTATGACTCATTTTCATTTTCAAAACATGCTGTGACGTTCAACACTTTTGGTCTTTCCCAACTTTCAAGGAGTCATTGGTTTCCAATAATTTCAGAGACCGTATGAGAATGAACTTGCTGAGAGTTGAAATTTACCAAGATTATGTAATCCATCATAGTGAAGATCCTGTTATTTTTTGGTCATCATTGTGCATTCAAGCAGTTTTAAGTGCTCACTGATTTGAAAAGCCACACTCCATTTGCACACAACAATAATGTTACCATGACACCAGTAAAAGCAGACATGATCTTTAACAGGATAACCAGCAGAGAGAAAGTTGAAGGAGTTGCAACACAAGTTCATCTAATAAAGAACACAACTTGTCTGTCTTTTGTTTTGGTCATAGAACAAGTTTTCAGTTTTGTACCACAAAACTGTAGGTGTGGCTGTTTGGCTGTGACATTCTGATCCACCCAGTCGAGCAACTGAGATTTGGAAAAAACCTGGAATTTTAGAATCTAAAAGATGACAGAGTTGAAAGTAATCATACAGCATATGCTGACACATGCACAAGTTCACATACTTTACACTATTTTTTTAAACAGTGACATTCCTGTATTGGCACTGGACTGCAAGACATGATTTTTTCCATTATTTATGAATCTTCTTGATTGGTTGATTTAATCATTTGGTCTATAAAATGTCAGGGGGAAAAGGGGAGGGGGCATCACAAGTCCCTAAAGTTCAGCGTGATGTCTTCAAATCACTCCTTTGTTCAACCAAGAATCCAAAACCCAAACATGCTCAGTTCACTCTCACATAAGAGAGAAGCTGTAACTGTAAATATTTGGCATTTTTGCTTGAAAAATGACTTAAACAATTAATTAGTCTGTATTGTATTATGTGTGTTGATCAACCGCTCAAGTGCCGACTAATGGTTTCAGCTCTATATTGGTGATTGAAGTGATGAAGTATGAGCCCACCACATTTCTCACGTCTTATCTCTGGTCCTGTTGCATTTAATGAGCTGGAGAGCCTTTACACTTATTCACAACTGGCTGCAGTGATTGCATTTAGTTTGGTTTCACACTGTCAGTAAGTGGATTAAGCCTTAAAACCTGCCATAGATGTGTTCAAGCACATTTGCATGAGTGAATCAAAATGTAATGACTTGGTGTCCACACTTCTATCTCCGTTCCTTCTCTCCGTAGCTGCATTGATTCCTGGTCCAAGGTGAAACCCTGCTGCCCCGAACATCCCTTCGATTGACTCACGGGTCACATGTATTCCGCACAGTGACCAACCCGACTCAGGTGTGTACGTGACTCACTACATAACCAACACATCCAGTTAGCTTCAGCACCAGGCACAGCCATGCTACTGTTGAGATAGCACTGAAATCCATGAGCTATTTTTGTGAGAACAGCCTGTGACATAATAAACCAGAATCTACCAAAGCGTCACTGGAGTAGATTAGAGTCATAATAGTCATTACAGTATGTCTTGCTTTGTCTAATGGCCACTCTGTCTTTTTCCCCCTTACAGGAGACTACACTGAATCCCAATAAAGTCCCAATAAAAATGTGTAATTGAACAAATAAAAGCCCACTGTCCTTCTCAGATGCAAACCTATATTTGAGCGGAGAACAGATGATCCTGAGAGGAAGCGACACCCGATGCTGCTCTCCGTGTGGATCAGTCCATTTGAACTTGGTCTTGGCCATTTCAAGCCAAACTCCCAATAGTAAAAACACCTGCTCCGTCTAATCCCTGGTCGAGACCCGTGTTGGAACAGAAGTGGAGGAGGTTCTCTTTCTATGTTGCGGACTTGACCTGAATCAGCAGGGGGAAAAAAATCTAATAAACATTATCATCCCAGAACGATGGAACTTGCCCCAGAAAGATCTTGAACTTGGGAGGAACACACAAAAAAAGTTGTTTTAACTGTGACTCTGGATCCTCTCCTGTGTATTTTTTCTCCATCCAAATGGGATTGGTCATTTTATCAAGTATTTTGCAGAAAGAGTATTGTTCCATGTCATACATTGGATGAATGTTTTCTTTCCTCGGCTAACCCCAAATGAACCAACCTCACACTTCAGGTGTGAACTGTTAGCACATATACATTGCTTTATTTTGAACCAGCTGGAGGTTGAGTTCTTGTTTTTGGTGAACGGGGGCTGCCGTTACTAGGTGTTTTCTTTTTTCTATTACCTGTAAACATTTCAGGGGAAGTTTGGGGGCTACTTGTTTTTCTGAGTAGGTCAGTTTTCTTGTAGGTGGTTAGTTAGCTCTGAGTTTAATGTGCTGCTACTTGCTGAGTGTTTAGGAAGGTTGTAGGTATTTCATAGGGCCATAGTAGTGCTGGTGTTGGCACCAATTTGAGCACTTTTGTCCTTCAAGGCTGAATTTTTTTTTTTTTTTTTTTTTTTCACATGTCTGGGTTGAGTGTGTGTGCGTATGTATGCGTGTGTTGAGGTGATGATGACTAGGGACAGGAAATGTCCTGAGCATGACTGAAAGTGTGTATACCAGGTGTGTGTTTTTGTATGCGTTTACTGTAAATTGCCCAGAAGTCTGCTTGGTCAAGCGGGTTACCCTTTTTAATTTTTAATGCTAGTTTTTAACGATGGTCGCTCACAAAACACAAACATCCTGTTACACGTGGCATTGGTACACAACATGGTGGCTCATGTGGTCCCGTTGTAAGTTGACTGCGGTTTTTGAGTTTTTGTCCCACCGCCCCCTCCTCCCTCCTCATTCTCAAACGCTCTCTGGGGTATAGTCCGGATTTTTGGACCAGACCGCAAGAGGCAGTTTCGCCATCTGGTTGCATCAGTGCCAGATCGAGAAGGGATAAAGGGACGGATGGACTGAGGGATGTATTTTGGGGGGCATGTTTACACCATGTGGCATCTGCCTCTCTTTCCAACTCTGGAGGCTATGGACAGCTGATGGTTAATTATTACATAACTAGCCCCCACCCCCCTTTTATTTTAGGTTTTTAGATATATCATCACATTATGATCACGATTATTGCTAAATGTGTTAAACGGCTTTCCTTTGCCTTTTTTGTGTGTGTTGATTGCCTTTGCCTGGTGAAGGGGTTTTTGTGCAAGCAGGTATTTGTAGTGTTTTTAGGGCTGAACTGAGGTGGAAGCACGACAGTAAGGCTGCTCAACAGATGCTGTCTGGTGCAGATTGTACACAGGCCAGGGGGAAAGAGGGAAAGAACAAAAACATGAATTGATTGCGTTTGCTGCCCCCTCAAAAGGCGAGTCTGTTCCACGTGTTGTAATCTGTGTGCTTACAAGCAGCATGGATCAGTTTGGAGGTCAGCCCAGTGCACAGGTCTCCTACTGACCCCAGCCTTTTTTCCCCTCCCCTTCTTTTCTGGACTCTGGTGTTCTGCAGTCTGAGGTGCTATGGCTTGTCCCACCACTAGAAGGCAGCCCTGTGCATGTTGCTCATTTTTTGTATTGGTGAATAGAAAAATAATGCCAAAAGTCTGTCTGTGCATTGGGGGCATTGTGTGAGAGAGTGCGGAAGACGAGCTGCATTGATCATTAGATGTTACATTTGTTGTGGTGATAAGTTATGATGTTGTATACTTTGGCTGGGAGGGGTGGGGGTGTTTGTGTGTGTGTGTGTGTTTGAGGGGGGTTTGAAGGGGGTTTGGTGGTGGTGGTTGGGTTGTCGATAAAGATAATAGACGATCTAAAACCCCACGTTACTCTCATTTACTTTCTGACCCCCCTCTAAGCTGTGTGGTGCAATACCTCAATTTTTACCAATGCTAACTAAACGCTCTGTGTGTAAACTAGTTCCTCTCCAACCAAGGATGGTATTTTGTATAAATATCCCAAAATCCTTGGTTTTGAATTGCAGGGCGCTGATCCCCTGTGTGCCCTGTGCTTTGAGGCCGATGTATTAGATGAGAATGTTTTTCAAAGAGTCACCACAGCAGTATCTGCATCCCCAAGATATGGACAATCTGCCTTTACTCTGGTATAAAAACAAATTGAATTTTATTTATTAAATTGTAAATATGTAATGCAATTCAAGAAAAAAATGGCTTGGTCTTTGTCTGTTCAATATACTGTTTCTAAGCTCCAATCTTTTGTATGTCTCAGAAATTGTTTTTATATGTATTTTTTACAATAAATATGTGTGAGAGATGTTTTGTGAATGTCTGTTTTGTGTTTTTAATTGTCAATGATATGTTGTGGTTGTCTGTGCTGTTGAGACCTAAAATGGGGCAAACTGGTTTTATTTTAATGAGAGAATTTAAATTACACTCAACATCTATACATCTCAACTTTCTATAGTTAAGGAGCTGAAGTTTTATGCTTCTTTCCTCTCTCTAACTCTGTTAATACTGATGTCCTTTCAAATGAAGCTGTAAAGATGATTCATCATTTTCATTTTTGCTGATTCTGCTGATTATTTTTTTTGATTGTTTTGTATATAAAATGGCAGAAAACTGACCAATTCAGATTGTTATATTCCAACAGATCAAGGTGCCATCTTTACATTACTTGTTTTGTCCTACCATCCAAAACCAAAAGATATTCAGTTTTACAATGATATATGACAAGAAAAAGGAAGACATCCTCACACTTGAGAGGCTGAATCCAGAGAGTTGGACATTTTTGCTTAAAGGTCACTGAAAAATCGATTCTCAAAATAGTTGTAGATTCATTTTCAGTCAATTCAATTAATTAGGTGATTAATCATTTCAGCTCTAATTCTATATTATGCCAAGTTTTAATTTAAAGTGTCCTGTGATTAGTCTTGACGTTTCCCCCTTCAATGCATGCCAACATATCAAGGACACATTATACATTAAGGTTACATTTAAATACATTTTTGAAAAAATTCACTGCTCAGAATATAAATTCTTAGAAAATTAGCAACATGTGGGTAGAAAAAAATTCACCAAGCTTTTGATGGTATCACTTCCTCTGCCTTGTTTCCTGCTGTTTCCAAGGTTGAAAACGAACATTCAATTTAAACATTTAAGCCACTATGAACAAGAAATGATTACATTTTGAACATCTACTATTTCATTACTACCAGACAAACTGAAGATTGTGTGATACCATTTGAAGCTCCAGTAGAGCTACAGAGTCAACATTGTAGTGAGATTCTTAGATCGTATTGAAGTCATACTGAATACTACCTCCATGTTAGAGCACAAGCCCTACTCTAAAATGACTGATCTGATAAAAATACACTACGTAGTATTGGCACAAATCATACACACATTTTAACCTGATACTGAAAGCAGACTTGCCATTTACTTCTACTATGAATGAAACTATCTGAGATGTGGGCAATGATTCAGATGTCTGGAAACAGGCTACACACTTATCACTGCAACTTAAATTTCTGCCTGGCAACAGCTGACACCAATGGTTCCTAAACATGTTCAGGACTTTATGCTGAGCAGGCAAAAAGTGAAAACCACAGTGAGCAGTGAAACATACAGTGTTATAAGCATAATTTATACACAAACTTTAATTGTACTCATGTCTGGATGGTCAGATTCTGTCGATCTTGTAGGGCTGACGTGGGGACCCCTGACGGTCCCCAGACTTTGACAACCTCTGACCCAGTGTGAAGCAACGGTGGAGTTTCCAGTTTCCTCCCTCTGAGTCCTCACAGACAGTTTTTTCTCTTCCCGCACGCTGACGGGAAGTGAAACTACGCCACAGGTTGGTAGAATAAATGACACCCATCCCCACACAGGGCTTGTTGTGTCATCTCCTCCTCACACAGAACTGTGTGGTGTTGGATTATTGTTGTTGTCTCAGACACAAGTGCAGCAGAAAAGGTGAGCAGGGCATTCACTGTATTCTCTATTATAAAACTGAACTTGTTCTGTGTGTCAAGTAAAAGAAAATATCCTACTGATTACTGCATTTGTACTTGATTGTAGTATTTATGGTTATTTTCAACATGACAGCAAACATGATTTGATTAATGATCTTTTAAAGGGCGTTTCCACCTGAATCACAAAACATATATATCAACTATTTACTCATACTATCTCCTACTGGACTCATGAAGATACTGATATTCATGCACTGATAGACACCTCAAACCCATTTAACTACTAGATACCACTGTTGGATCAGATGTTTTTGTGTGACTCTTTAAACTATCTGATTTAAAAAGGAAGAAGGTGGGATTGACTATTTTTCAAGAGTCTTAAGTACATAAGCGATGACTGTGCCAAAACAGTCAAAGCTCTGAGGACATGCCAATTGGTCTCATGTCATTTGAACAACTGATAAAGAAAGAGCTTCCAAAACAAGATTTTTTTTCATTTCTTATAAATAAGGCATTATATTATTAAAAGTACAACCCTTATAATTCACCCTGAGATATTGAGCTATTGAGAAACTATCATTCTTGTGGAAAATAAGAAAATCCAATGAATGTATTGTTTAAAAAAAGACATGTCAAAGTAGGAAAAGCTCAGTTGTGAATAATGAAATTAATGAATTGCATTTAGCTGAATATAACAGCCGTCGTTAACAACACCTGTGCTTTTCCTACCATGACAAAATGTCTGCTGTGAAAAAAGGCCAGTTATCTCATTACTATAACTTGGTGCAATGTTTTCAACCTCAGATAAAATCTATGGATAGTTATGGGGTATCATGTTTTGAACACGTGAAACAAAGCAGGTTTTTCAAAGTAAATGACATGACACAACACTGGTTTCTCCACTGTGTTCACAGTAAGAGAAACGGCCCCACAGCTCAGGTTTTACTTCCTAACGTTTATTCCGTTCTTTGGCAACAGGCCAGCAGTAGGTCTGGCTGTATTTAAAAATCCAGATCTGATGTAAGCAACCCTGTACGTGCTGACGGGCAGATACTGAACGATGACCAGTGATTCATTCAATTAAAGCAACAACAGAGATGGACAGGACATTTGGAGAAACAGATCATCTTTTGCCATCTGAATTTAGTTGCACCTGCACTCAGGCTTCCACCTTGTTGACAATATCAACTAAAGTAATATTCAACTTTGTACTGTAACAGCGGCTGAAATGGACTCTGACCCTGTGGGCCGGAAACAGTTGATGACTAAATTAGACTGTACATTTAATTATGCAAAACAGGAACTTATCACTTCAGCTGCAAAACAGGATGTATCGTGTGTTGATCTTTATGTTTGACTGAGTTTTATGGCCCACAGTTTCCTCCAGAATGTCAGACACAGCAGACGTCCTCACATCCAAAGAGACGCAGGGCGCTCCTGGTTATGATGTGTCCTCACCACCACCACCATACTCCTACCAGGAGCAGCAACCTCCGCCCTACTCCGCAGCCCCGGCAATGTACCCTCCACCCAAAGCCGAAACAACGTGCACCTCTCAGCCCACCCCTGGGTATGAGTCTTTCCGTGACATAGGTCCAGAGGCCCCGTCGGACACAACTCCACTTATAGCCTCATCTTCTTTTGATGACAAGACAGTGAGAAGAGGGTTTGTCAGAAAGGTTTGTACAACGTCTCAACTTTTTTGGAACTGGGGTTGTATTTGTTGCGCTCATGTTTTGCTATGGGGACGTTATCCCGCACCAGAACTTGATGCCCTTCTAAGTTGTCACAACAGAAAACGAAAATGGGACTTTCCTGAGGCAAATGGGATTTTGAGAAAATTTTTTGAGAAAAAGTCACAGTTTTACTTTTTCTGAGCAGAAGACCACTGGGGCAAAGGTGTAGAAGACTTTAGTGATTCAAGTGATGAAAGAATTTTGACACTAGGTCAAGTCGTTTTCAAGATAATTGCAAAAATGTAAACTTCATAATTACAGGACCGCCTCGAGGTCAATGAGTACTGTTTTATGTGCCTGAGTAGTGGGTCGAATTTGAAACCTGCCAATGTTGGTGTTTCTATGTCTTATGGTTTTAGCTGAATTAACACCTTCAGCAAAGAACAAAAACAACACGGTTCCAGCAGCGAAACAAAGCTCCTCATTTTTATAAGTGCTGTCCTTCACCTGTCTCTGTGCAGGTGTTCAGCATCCTGACTCTCCAGCTGCTGTTCACCTTCAGCGTGGTGTGTGTGTTCACCTTCTCCAGCGTGGTCAAAGACGCGGTGCAGACCAACCTGTGGGCCTACCTCAGCTCCTTCATCATCTTCGCCGTGGTCGCCATCGCCCTCAACTGCTGCAAGTCCTTCAGTCGACGGCACCCCTGGAACATCGTGGGACTGGTGAGTTACACGTACAGGAGCACGAAGCCCCAAACATCTGATGGGGAAATTCATTTTACACAATATAGATAAAGTCATGTTAAAAATATACACAAAACATTTAAATAATAGACTGAAAGGATTGTATGAAAGAAGAATCATAGCTTTGTAGTTTACAAGGAAATATATATTAGCTATGAAACACCTGAGGCCACATCCTGGAGAGAGAAGTGAAATATTTTGGTCAAGAAGGTAGTTTTCAATCAAAGTATTCAATCTAATAACTCAAAAAGATGTGTGTATGTGCAATAATCTGTTGTAATACAGTAAAGACATCAAAGTAGTAATGATAACAAATTCTTTATTCACTGCTTGGTTTTCCTCAACATTCAGAGACATACACTGAACAAAAATATAAACGCAACACTTTTGTCTTTGCTCCCATTTTTCATGAGCTGATCTCAAAAATCTAAGACTTATTCTATCTACTCAAAAGGCCTATTTCTCTCAAATATTGTTCACAAATCTGTCTAAATCTGTGTTAGTGAGCGCTTCTCCTTTGCCGAGATGATCCCTCCACCTCACAGGTGTGGCATATGAAGATGCTGATTAGACAGCGTGATTACTGCACAGGTGTGTCTGAGGCCGGCCACAAGAAAAGGCCACTCTGAAATGTGCAGTTTTATCACACAGCACAAAGCCAAAGTTTTGAGGGAGCGTGCAGTTGGCATGCTGACTGCAGGAATGTCCACCAGAGCTGTTGCCCGTGAATTGAATGTTCATTTCTCTACCATAAGCTCTCTCCAAAGGCGTTTCAGAGAATATGGCAGTACATCCAACCGGCCTCAAAACCACAGACCACATGTAACCACACCAGCCCAGGACCTCCACATCCAGCATCTTCACCTCCAAGATCGTCTGGGCACACCTGTGCAGTAATCATGCTGTCAAATCAGCATCTTGATATGCCACACCTGTGAGGTGGATGGATCATCTCAGCAAAGGAGAAGTGCTCACTAACACAGATTTGTGAACAATATTTGAGAGAAATAGGCCTTTTGTCTAGATAGAAAACATTTCAGATCTTTGAATTCAGCTCATGAAAAATGAGAGCAAAAACAAAAGCGTTTTAAGCTTTTATATTTTTGTTCAGTGTAGAAATTTAAATGGGCTCTGAGAAACTGGTACACGGTACACGGGTCCTTTTAATTTTACTGTTTCCAAATGAAAACCTCAGTTTCCTCTAGAGTTGTGTTCACATGCTCACAGATTGACTCTGAGCTGATGAGGTTTTGTTGCCATGTTAAACTAGGACAGGCTCTTCCTGTGTTGTGACCGTTAAATACATGATACACAGCAATATAAATATACAATATAAAACTACAAAAAGAAACGTGTGAATCCATTAAGCAAACCATGGAAAAAAGCTTTCCCAAAGAATATTGGACATGTTTAATATGTTGAATTTTGTGCCTACAGGTTGTGGTCACCCTGAGCTTGTCATACATGGTGGGAACCATCGCCTCCTTCCACGACACCACTGCTGTCGTCATCACTATGGCAGTGACGTTGGCCATTTCTCTCGCAATCATTGCGTTTTCTGCACAGGTCAGACAACCGGGCTGAGCATTTCAAAATGGTTCCTACATGCACCCATCATGCTCTGTTTCAAAGTTAGAGCTCCTAACTGTGTCCACATTTGACTTCAGGATGATACATGGAAAATAGCATCAAAAGAGGCAGAATGTGAACATAGCTCTGAAACTATGAGTCAACTAATTGATAGGTTGCTTGACAGAAATTTAATTAGCAACTTTTGTTTTGATAATGAGAAAGAAAGAAAGAAAAAATGTCCAAAGATCAACACAAGGGATGTCAACATGTTAGTGAAGAAGGTGAGCTCTGTGGTTGGAGCTGAACTGGGTAATGTGGAGGTGACTGAGGAGGGGAGGTGGAAGACTGTTTCCTGATACGACTGTACACATTTACATATTCATATTTACTGACAGTACATTTATTCCCTATTCAAAGATCCAGTGCAGATATCTTGGGCCAGCTGCTCAGTGTTTTACTTCATCCTTACTCATATTCTTATCATCTTGGTTCGGCTCTGTACTCTTGACCTTGTCTGTTTCATTCTCATTACTGTTACACCTGAATTTCCCTCCTTAATAAGTGTACTAATGTCTTTGTGTTCTTTGCAGACTCGTTATGATTTCACCGTGTGGTACGGTGTTCTGCTGATTCTGGCTGTGGACATCATCATGTTTGGGTTCTTCTGCACCTTCTACTACTCCTACATCAGTGATGTCGCCTATGGATGCCTGGGTGCTCTGCTGTATTCACTGGTAAGGGAAAAAAGAACATATACCATAATAGTCCTGCTACTATGTAAAGGGGTGTACAAACAAGTCTCACACAACACAACCCTGTTCTCCGTTGTTGACAATGTGTGAGTATGAGGCTGTGTATGAAGTCACTCCCCCATCACTCATTCATTACTCCATGTAACAGACAATAGTTTACTCTGCAGTGAGCTGACACTTAACTAATCATCCTCATTTGTGTCATCACTAGCAGGCGTTAAGCTGCAGAATAGTAACTTTTGCATCTATAAAATGTGAATGCATTGCATTGTGGGATTGTTAGCAGAAAGTAGTAAAATAAAATGGCCCGAGGGTAAATATGTAGCCTGCCCCAAATCCATACTGCAGATTCTAGGCAGGTTTTCACACTGGAAAATTTTCTATGTGCTGTTGATGCACATTTTCTCCCACAACTCAGAGGAAATGGAAAAACATTCAAATAAATTGTGGGTGGTGGTGAAACAGCTCGGGGACTTAGAGGGAATCAGGGGTAAGTAAGTGCAAGGGTCAAGCCTCACACTCTCACACAGGAAGGAAGCAACGTCTACAGCAGCATTTAAGTGAAATCAACAAGCTTTCAGAGAGACTTGATTTGATGACTGTTTGCTGTCAGAATATACTATATAAAAAACAGTCTTTAACTTAACTATTATCTGGTATTAATCTCTCACCCTGTCCTAAATCTTCTCCCCTCCCTCCCTTCCTGTCTGTCTCAGTTCCTCATGATCGACTGTCAGCTGCTGATGGGGATGATGAGCCACCGTCTGGATCCAGAGGAATATATCAACGCTGCTCTCATGATCTACCTGGACATAGTCCTCATCTTCCTCTACCTGCTGGGGAGGAGGTGAAACTATATCCACAACATACATGTACACAAACTCACACAGACGGACACTCCAAACTGTACCCACAATGAAAACGTCCTTTATTATTACTGTTATGTATATAATGAAATTGACAATGAATGAATGATTATTAGTGTTTTGACGGAATCTCGCCTTTGTCTCAGTTTTACATAAAAAATTCCTATAAAAAATGTTCTACTGTATTTGTTGTTTCACATTGCACATTAACCCAAACAAGAATTTGAATTACTGAAAAAATAAAGGCTTTAAATTTCTAGTTTTTCAACATTAATAACACACATTCAGTCAAATTTAGGTAATTATTCAGTTTAAATGCCAAATCATGTTATTCCATTAAAGTCAGAGACAATAGTCCAATAAATTCATATATTCATAAGGCCATTTGTTTCATAAAGCACCAAAACAGAAACCAAAATGCGAAGAATGTTTCCATATGTAACATGCAATACAATACAGCTTACATTAATAATGAGGACGTACACAATACAAAGCAACATGGAAAAACGGTAGTGCAAAATGTTCAACATATCTTCTTCTTACTGTACCTCATGGATCCCTCATGGATCCATCCCCATCTTTTACCTTCACCAAAGCTACAGCAGCTCAACAGTAAACGTCTAGTCTCACTCTACTAACCCAACTAAGAAATGATTTTACAGGGTCCAACATCATTTTCTGAGTCAAAAAGAGCAAAGATGAAAGGTCATATTACTGGAGAAAGTATGAAAAGTATAAATGAATCCTTTTGCCTATAAAATGTCAGAGAAAGAGTGAAGAATGCCAGCGATAATCCACAGCCCAAGGTGACATGTGAAGGTGCTTGTTTTGTTCAATCAACAGTTCGAACGGCAAAGGTATGAGAAAAGCAGCAATAACTTTTGGTATTGTTGATTGAAAAATGACTAAAACGATTAACTGTTTCTCAAAATAGTTGCCAGATTTAACATCCTATCCCTAAAACGAAGAGCTGAACAGTATCTAACTGTACATCAAGAATGACTGAGTGATGTATCATTCCTGCTTTGTGGACACTAAATCCCCTGAAATCTCCGGATTTCATGCAGTCACACTGTTTGTCCGGCCTCACCACAGTGAAGAGTAGTTGAACCTGATCCGCAGCAGGTACCTCATGCGAGTCTGGGCGGGGTTGTAAACGATGAACTCGTTGTAAAGGAGGGAGTAACTGTTTTGTTTACCCACCCCGGTCTTCACCCCTGGCCCCATTGGCACGGTCGCACCATCCCTGAGAAAGAGAGAAAAGAACAAAAATGAAAACTTTTCACACATTAGGTACAAACTGCCTGTGCATCACTTTTGACTGTTTCAGCACGTACTTTGTTTTTTTGATTGATTTACTACCATTCAGAGAGTTAACTGTTTCACTGGAACAGTTGCTGCCAGGAAGGTGGCAAAATCTAATCTAAACAATTATACAATGCTTTGGAAATGTGTTTGGCAGTAATGTGAAATATATTCAATAGTTAGGCCTGCAACTAATGGTTATTTTTTATTATTATCAATGAATCTGATATTTCTCAAGTGATTAATTGCGATTGCTGGGTCAAGAAAATTGTTTAAAAAAAAAAAAAAAAAAGCCTAGTGTCTTAGAGTCCAAGATGTCATCTTCAAATATCCAGTTTTTTGCAACCATCGGTCCAAAACCCAAATATATTCAGTTTTAAGATGTAGGAAACAAATATTCACATTCTCTGTGCTCATTAACCTGCATTTTTTTCTTTGCTAATGTAATTAACAAACTCCCCCTCTCAGATCACCTAATGATTTTTGTTGTGTAACAGTGAGCACATTTAAATCAATGTTCGGCCTGTATGAAATGTATCAGCATAATGAGACAGACTCACAGAGTGACAGAGTTTTTGGGGTCAGGTCCGGTCTGTCCCAGGCCTTTGGTGCTGTGTTTTCCAGTAGGCAGATTGTTGGCTTCGTAGTCGGCGTCCCGCAGCTCGTTACAGTCTCCCAAAGCGACCTGCAACCACACACAGACACAAAGCGTGGGCATTAAAACAGTGCTGCATCACATCTGGGTCAAACATGTAACGTGACGTTGAACTCGTGTTGGTTTTATTGTTAATAGGAGTTGTTTCAGTTTAACTGCCTACAAAGAAAACAGATTCTTTCAGGCTCCTTTCTTCAAAGGCAGGATCATTGAAAGCAGAAATTGAGGGGGAAAATTTGTGAGACCAGTTAAAAGAAAATCTAGTCTATAAATGAGTCTTGAATAAAAAACACTTGTAACTTTGTTTTACACAGTGCTTAACCAACTAAACACAATTGTGTGCTATAGACTGATGACACCCAAACTGATTGCAGTTACAGGAGGAGATACAAGGTGGCAAAAAAGTTTCTTGACAGGTAAATTTTCTTTAACAAAGATAACTGTCGATTACCGCTGGTTTATTTATTTGTTTACGAGGTTTTATTTGATCCGATCTGATCTGATCAACCTTCATGAGGAAGACATTTATAGAAGGTGACACAAAACATTCCATCTGTCCACAGAACAGAGTAACTGGACTCACCTCACACAGCAGCAGCAGTCCCACGTGGTTGTGCTGATTGGCATGACAGTAGTTGGCACTCTTTGACGACATGTCAGCAAAGTAGATACCTTTTCCAAACTGGATGAAAGAGAAACTGAGATTATTACCACTGGAATAAAAAATATATTGCTGTATTTAAAGGTATACTATGTTCTATTAGAAGTGTGTGGCAGTGTCTGTATCTGCAGAGACCCTGACCTCTGCTTCTTACTTAAAAACAGGATGTGAGTGTATTTTTCTGTCCATCCTACCATGTAACCAGTGACGGGAGCTTCAGGTGGGGCCACTCGGAGCCCCTGACTGAGGATGCCGACCCAGTTAGACAGGCGGGAACCGTGCCACAGCAGAGTCCTGGTAAACAGAGCAACATAATGAGCACCATCTTTTTATTTACATCATTGTCAGACGTTATGCAGGAAAATATGGAACTACAGCTAGAAATACAGTTTGACACCTGAGGCAACCAACCAGCAAACCTGTAATGATATAAGCCTACAGGGGTACTGACAATTTACACAAACACTAAGCCCACTGTGTATTACCTGTTGTGCAACTGTGAGAGGAAGCTGTCACTCTCCCCGTCTCTGTCCACTGAGAAGATGTCAAGGACAGTCATGGTGTAGTCAGAATGGGTGGGGGCGTGAGTGGACTGTAGATACTTTTCTATCACCTTGACACAGAGAAGAGAAAAAGTTTACAAGGAAACAACACTGGCTTCACAAACAAGTTTCATGTTACTGCAGCTTATATTATGTCGCCTTGGATGATTTGATGTTTTTGATATTATCTGATTGACCAAGAACAAACAAATCAATTTATGAACTTGTTTTGGGAATATTAACAGACCAAGACCAAATTGAGCGTTCAAAATCCTGACTGAGTTGGATCCATCAGTCCTGTGTTTTCTGATTTGACTTTTATGATGCAATTCCAGTGTCTAAAGCACATGTAAATCTTGAATGTGCATCCATGAGCATAGCAGCAGTGTATTAATCCAAGCTGATAGACCTTGACCTTTATCATTCTAACAGTTCTGAGTAGTAAAACACAGACCTTGTAGTCATGGCTGCTGGAGTCCAGAGGCTGCAGCTGGCACTGGAGGGAGCTGTACTGTTTGTCTAGAGGATGTTCGTCACTGTTTTCACTGGACTGAACCATTTTCACTGCTATTTGAATGTCGCTAAGAGCCTTGAAAAAAAAAACAAGACAGAAAAATTACAGATATAATAGTACGGACCACAGATTTAAGTATGGACATAACCAGAATAATTGTAGACCTCAATGAAAGGAGAACACCTTCACCTCCAACAGTGCAATCTTTTCCTTCAGCTCATCTTCTGTCCGAATGATTGGAGGAGTTTTCAACCTGGAGAATTACATCATTACATGACATCATTCAGACATCACTTTCCGACAGCATTAGTGCATCTCTCTAACTGTACAGCCGCATATTCCCTACCCAAAGTCATGAGGGATGCGGGTGTAGAACTGGTTGCATGCTTCCAGCAGCTCTCGATTGCTGCCCTTCTTTTTCAAACAGTCCTCTATTTTCTTCAGTGCCGTGTAGCCTGCATTGATCTGCTCTGAGGTCAGCTTGCCTGCAGGTAGAACGAAAAATACTACATTTGAAATGTGAAGCACGACAATGAAAAGGTTAAAAAATACTGTTTGTCACCAGCTGAATCAGCTCATACAGTCAGGCAGAACAATCAGAGCTAAAATCATGACTTTGAGAACTTGTTTTATTTCAATTACAATATAGCATCTTAAATATTTATGTTCTCTATATAAAATCAAATTAAATTCTGGGAATGGTATCAGTAGAAATTCTGGTACATTTCTGTTGTCATTTTGATTCTGTCAGACTGACCGAGAGGAGCTTTCCGGGTGTCAAACTTCATCTCCAGCACACACTCCTCCATGGCTTTGATGTCACAGATTAGCTCCAGAAGTGACTGGATCTTCATATCTAGCTTGGAGGTTTTCTTTTGGGGTGCAGCGTCCACTGTGGTCTGGTTTTCCTCCTGGAACAGTGAAATATATCTGTGTTCATACTGATAGACCTCCTCTTCAGTTCAATGTTTCCAAGTTGTCAAATCCTAATTATAAAGATTTTGAGAAGATATAAAGGATGATGGTTCTTTGCCTTTTCATTCGTGTTGTAGTCCATGAACACCATGTCATATTTTCCAGCCACTTTCTCAAAAGTTGCTCGGTCTTCCCACTCATTCTTGGTCTTGTCAAAGAACCTGTGGCAAAACAAACAAGTTTCAGAATTGTACTAAACTCATTTCAATGTGAGACACCCCAAAGTATTTTTAATGTACAATCTCACTTTTTCTTGAAGGTATCTTTGGCTTTCAGCAGGTCTCCACCACAGCCTATCAGACTGCTTTGTCCCACTTTTCCCACTAAATCAACAATAAAGAAACCAGAATATATTCATTAAGTTTGTTTGCAGTATGTGTAGTATTACTTCCCAGTGTGGATAAAAACATTTCTACAGTATATATATCAAATATGCTATGAATGATTGGCACATAAGCTCACCTCTGCCCCATCTCAACCACACACTGTAAGCCTTGGAGCTGTCATCTTCCAACAGCTGGATCAGGTAGTATTTGTTGTTGTTAAATTGAAGATTTGTCTACAAAATCAGAGAGAATTTGATTGTGATTAGAATATCTATCAAGCTATTTACAATTACTATTCAGTTACTACTAAATATGGAAATAAAGACTACAGGTTTTGAATTTTCCAGCTTTGAGTACAACAAAAAATCCACCTAAACATTTCAGGATCTTTCTTAATTCATTCATTCATCCCTTTGAGTCAACTTGTAAATAAGTGTTATTAAATATTTCACCTGATTTAGCATCACGTCGTAAACGTCATTTCCTTCACAGTAAACATGAGCCTGAAAGAGAAATTGAACAGTTATTAATGACCTGACTAATGAATGTAATGGCACCTGATCTGTATGTTGTAAGGAGAAAAGAAGATATTGTTTCTGTGAAGTTCTCATTTCCAGATATTCAACAGAATAGTAATACGCCCATGTGTAATAAACTTTTTCATGCTCACAAGGGGAACTGTAACTGGAACAATGCTTTGCAAAGCTCTTCAAACAGGTGTCAAACCACAATGTGACCAATTTGAATCATGACTTTCATATGTCATGTGGACACAGGTGCTGTACCTTTCCGAGTTTGGCTTTGCATTCAGAGTCCACTGGAGCTTTTCCTTTCATGACCACTGTCCTCACAACCTCTGTGAAACATCCAAAGACCAGAAACAAACCGTTAGTCAAGAGGTCAGCCGACATCTAATATGAAGTACAGGTAAGACCATGTCCTTTAAACCTTTATAAACCCAACAAACAGAAATCACTGGCTTACTACGCTTTGTGGGTCACCAATTACTGAACAACTTTAACATCCTATTTCACTTTCTAATGATATTACATACACAAGATATATGACAATTAGATCCACGTTACCTTCATTTTTTATTTCCTCTTTGGGCATTTCTTCAGTTTTTGTCTGACTCTTGCTTTGCCCTCTCTTCCTCTTAGCTGCAGGCTGCTCTTTTGTCTCCTCCTCTTCCTCTTTAACTTGAACTTGCCCCCCATTATGAGCAGTCAAGTCACCAACTTCATTCAGACTTTCTGAACAAGAAATGACAACAGAAGAAACATTTTAAATATCTTCAGTAATTTAATTACTTTAATTTACAAATACATAATTAAAAAACGGAACGAAACAATATAAATTTCATATAATACTTCTACTAACTACTATATAAAGCCTGTCCTAAAAAAGTTACAAAGTGATAAACAGAGAAAACGTAATAAAAAAAAGCTCTAAAATAAAACGGTGCTGTGGCAGAAAATGACCCATAAGCCATATAACACACATGTACCTGGTTTTACTGTCTGAGAGCGAATCTTCCTCTTGTACTTTGTGACGGGATTAATCTGAACCATCTTCTTCAGGTCGACTTCATAGGCCGTCCCGGAGGGCAGAGACAGAGTGACAGAGGTTTGTCCTGAAGAGACGGCTGAGTTCAGCAAGGTGCAGGCTGAAGGCGGGTATGGTTCCCACTGTCCTTCATCTCCTTTCCACTGCCACACTGATCACACACACAGAGAGTAGGATTGTACATAATTTAATACCATGGTGACAATTCAAACAGTTTAAATTCAAAGCAGCCCTTTAAGTTCTGGCAAGGTTGGATTTTGCTAGTAAATATTTTGACAGTTTAAATAGAATGATTGTTAAATTAATCAAAGATTTCTTTACCAAGTCATTCAAATCAGTCTGCTCCCTTTCATGTTTCTGTTTCTGTTCACCTTATATCTCTAAGGTACCAGGAATACAAGTTAATTAATGCAAGGATTTGTTGCAGGGCTCATGTACTAGACTGCATTGGTTATAGTTAATTAACTAGTTGTGTCTTATAAACTAGTTTCTGTTTGCATATTCCTGCACAAACTATGATTCATCTTGTTCATAATTCTATAACAGCTTCCAGATTTCATTGTACAATTTCTGTTTTCTAATTATTCTATTTTATCTTTGTCCATTTATTTGTTTATTATTATACACCAAAACAAAATGCCTCGCATGTGAAAACCTGCTCGGCAACAAAACTGAATTTGAATCTTAATAATTTATCTTTAACAATTGGCGGCATGGACAGGTTTTACAGATGTGGTCAACTTCTAACTTCTTTGCTGTTGTTGTCTGGGTATAAACAACAACATTAAAGCCTGTCTGGATGATAAATACACAACGTTTATTTCCTGATTTCTGCCTCGACATGTCCACAAGTGACGGCGTTACAGCGGCTAAGCTACGATGCTAAGCTAACAGCTGGAAACAAGCACCGACCTGTTTGTGACTGCACGTCTTCATTTTCTTGTGCATTCTCACTTTTATTTCTCGAACTTCTTGTGCGTCTCATGGTGGTTTTATGAAAACAACCAGGTAATAAAAGAGAGACAACGACAAACTAAGAAGGCGGAAAAACTTCCAACACGGTTTTCCAACCGGCGCCGCCAAAGATCTTTAAGAGGAAGATGAATCACTCTGTCGTTTAAAATAAACTGGCGTGATGCTGACGTAAGATTTTAGCACAAACCTGAAACTAAGTAAGTTTAACGTTAACCACAAATAGAATGTTAGTGTTGACTTTTGTGTTTATGTATAATTGTGTCCACACTTTGCCAACATTAATGTTTTAGAGAGGTAGGCGGAGATGTTGGACTACATCCAGAAACAAGCTCAGAGTGAGCATTCTTGTTTGTGCTCTCCCTTGCGTGGAACAAATCTTCGGAATCAAAGGTTCCGCCTTCAGCGATGGTCGGAATTATTTTGTTGAAGGATCGGTAAAGTCCTAACGTGCCCCCGTGCTGGTTTAGTTGTGAATTGAAGTTCAAGTTTAAATTAAAACCATTTAAACCCTCCGGGCGGTGAAGGTATGGCAGCACGGAGCTACGGGGCCTGTGTCCTCTGTCAGAAGGCGTCTGTCGTGACGATGATGTGCAGGGTGAGTGTCAGCTAGTGTCCGTGAACGCAGCATCTTTAGCACAGAGGTCAGACAGACGAGATGTTTAAACAGCAAATACAGAGCTTTTATTGGAGTAAACTTCATATTCGTGTTTTTTAATTTATCATTCTTCGTCTGTGAACTAGTAGTATCTCCTGTTTGAATCTATGGTTTGAATACGTTTGCTTTTCCTCTAACATTACATTAGATCTCTTACATCTCCAACATTTCTCATCTAGTTTTTGACTAGGAAATATATTTTGTCTCCGAAACCCTGACAAGCTGTTAATTATTTTTTTTTAATATTATATACTACAATTATATTGTAATACTGATGAATCTGTTTATTTAGAAATGTGCTTCCTGTGAAAATTTTTAGGGACAAAAAAAAATCTTTGAATCAAAGTCTGAATCAATTATTTGAGGAAAAAAAGATTTCACCTTATGTACAAGTGCTGAATCCTTCCGTCACTCAACAAATAACGAATAAACAAACAAGCTTCTCAAAAAAGTTTTCTTGTGTTGTTGAATTTACCATGGTCTTTGTAGTACAGTATGTAGTTGGAAGGGGTGGGCAGTACAGGTAAAACCATTTAGTCAGAATAAAATCACAATCCAGTATATGTCTTACATATGGCAATTGAAATATACATCGTGACTTTGTGAATTTCCTGTAAATCCCATTTTAAAAAAGATAAAATGGCCTCAAATATAATACTACAATTTGAGAGTGTGGGTTAATCAGTAAAGAAATCAGAAATAAAATGGTCTACAGACTAAAATCAAATGCCAAAATTTTGGTTCTAAAATATCTGGTATTTCTTGCCCATTTATTATTTTTCTTTAATCTAAGACCAGAAAGTGGTTGGTGGGTTGGTTAAAGAGGTGTTAAAGAAGCATTTGTTTTTATTTTGCATCCTCAGGGAAAGAGTGCAGCTGCACACCCACAGTCTCAGGTAGACTTCCTGAAAGGAGAAGCACACAGGAAGCACCCAGGTGTCACCAACCTGAAAACACTGCGCCTACCTGAGGAACTCCAGACGGCTGCACAGTCGATTATTCATGGTAGGTTGAGGTACTATATATGATATGTGGCTATCAGTTGGTGTTTTCACTGGTCCTGAAGTTAGGTAAAACACAGTGCAACTCTTCAATCTCTCCACCTGTAGGAGCTCAGATACCTCGGCTGACTGAGCGCACTCGCAGCCTCACAAACTTCCTGTGGAGCAGAAAACGAGCAGTCGAGGATTTGGCTCTGAGGCAGAAAGCTGTGGGCCTGGAGAAAGAACTTTGGAAGAAAGAGATGGAGAAGAGAGCAGGTGGGTGACACACAAATCAAAAAACAACTATGGATGTATAATAACTGCAAAGAATATTTATTTCACTGCTGTTTACATGCTATTAAACCATTAGAGTATATATTTTTGTGCATTACATGTTAGTCACCACTCTACATCAGTCTACCTCTGATAATCTTATATAAAATATTTTATTTTATTTTATACATTATCTATTTTATTCCTGTATGTTCACTTATGCACTATTTCTGTCTTTGAATTCGATTCTCTTTTTCTCATCTCATTTTACTTGCATGATTTTCTTTTGTACATTTGATATGAGAATTGTTGGAGGGAGCCTGAGATAAAGAATTTCATTGCCAACAACTGCTTCACTATAATTGCTGTACATTTGACAAATAAAAATCGTAAATCTTAAGAGATTATATAAAGCAGAAGTGACAAATTAAATTTGTTTTATGTTGCAGATATTGATGAACAAGCGCTGCAGGACCGCATCAGGAAAAAAGTGTTTTCAGAGCTCAGAAGAACCACATATCACTGGACTTCCATGAAGTAACACTTGCTTTTATCTTTTCTTTCATATAACGATACCATTCATGCAGTTATTCCATTCTCCGTTCTGGAGCTTATAACTGGTGATTTCTTGTGCTTGTTTTCAGATGTAGATGAATGTATATACAACTCACTCTGCGTTTCAGGTACGATGAAGAGTTAGGTGTGGTGTACATGGCGGCTCGACTGGCTGGGGGCTACGCAGCAGTGAGGAGAGCTTTAAATGAGGTAATAAACCAGTGGTGGAGATCACGGGTTTTACTTGAATGCAAGGGTCATCCTTAAAGAGTCAATTCATCCAGATTGCAAAAATCTGGACGTGTTGGAGGGTCAAACTTCTGCCTTTTTCTCTTATAAATGAAATCAAATTTTTATCATTTCAGATAAACAAGAGGGATCCCTCTTTTGCCCCTCAGTCTCTCCTGGATTTTGGTTCAGGACTGGGAACAGTTGTTTGGTTAGTGTAGAACATCGGCGCAGCTTAACCAGAGCTTTCATGTAAAGTGCAAGGCTATAAACTAAGTCTTTCTCCCACAGGGCATCACACTCGTGCTGGGGCAACACTTTGAAGGAGATGGTGTGCGTGGACAGTTCTGGACCGATGAACATCCTGGCAGAGCGACTTCTCAAAGGTGCCCAAACAAATACTGCTATCAGTTTTCATTTGTAACTGCTAAGTTTGGCTTTTTCTCAAATACTTGATCAGAAAGCCAAAATGTGGTTGATTTTTTTTTTTTGAACAGGTGATGATGAAAGAGCTGAACCTCACATCAAACAAGTCTATTTCAGACAGTTCCTCCCTGTCTCTCCGAAGGTAAAACCCCCACTGTTTTTATTTACATAATACATTCTGTATTCAACGCTAGAAAGTTAAAGGGTTTCTTCAAAAAATATTTTCTCGTCTTTAGTATTGAGTTTCAAGCAAAAATGTGATAAGAATAAGATCACATGATTTATATGACGAATAGTTTGAGTACAATCAGTATTACCCAAATACATTTAAGTAATATATATGATAATAGTAGCTGGGGGGGTGAACAAACTGTATATTGAAAACCATGTCCAGAAGAAGAACCTGTTTGGTATGAGCAGTGCTGGCCTTTGTAGCTTAACAGAGACACAAAATACAAAACTTCATCAGGAGAAAAATCCAGGACGATGTGTTTCTCACACAGTTGTGGTGAAAAGGGATTTCTGGGAAATGCTGCGCACAAACACCAGAGTGAGCGTGATGCAACATGTAAAATTAGGAGCATCGTTAAGATTTCCTCTTTTGCATTTAGTTCTGTGTTTGGAACATTATTGTGTTCATGGATTTCCGATTGTATTTATTCACATACATCTCAAGGATAAGGAGTCCTGACGTCCTGTCTCTCTCCTTCCAGGTGCAGTTTGACTTGGTGGTGGCAGCCTTCACCCTGTCAGAGCTTCCCAATGCGAAGGAGCGAGAAGAGGCCGTGTTGACTCTGTGGAGAAAGACAAACTCGTACCTGGTTGGTTGGAAAACTTCATCTGTAGATGATGTGAACTTTACTGTTGATTTTGTGTGTGTTTCTGTGTGCACCTTTATTAAATATATACTTGATTTGAGTGTGTAAATGAACTTTTTTTTTCAAACTATTCTGCTGCCCAGATGTCTTATTTAAGGACATTTGATTATGTTTTCTATATTTTCTGTTATAGGTGCTGGTTGAAAATGGGACTAAAGAGGGCCATCAGATGCTTATGGAGGCTAGAGACACTTTATTAAAGGTATCCAAATAATAGCACTTTAAAATGTCCATGGGGACTTTTGTTAGGTGCTGTTGTGTAAATTATTTGACACAGTTTGATGGAAGCAGACCTTTAATTTCCAGTTCTCTGTCTGCAGAAACCGGAGAAGACTGTCCATGACCCCAGACCAGCATCAGTGTTTGCTCCGGTACGTTTAAACCCCAGCTGGTTTAAAATATCACGCCATGCTTTCAACCACAGTCTTGTGATTATTGTGTCGTTTTTCCAGTGTCCTCATGAACTGATGTGTCCAAAACTGGCCACTGAGCACACCACACCCTGCAACTTCAATCAGCTGTACAAACCTCTGCCTCTGCCCAAGGTATTATACTCTGGATTACGTCTGTCTACAGCAGAAAGTCAAACCTCTGACAGCTTCTGACAAGACTAGACTAGGTCGAAACCTAGTATATGACTGAACCGTCTGTGGTCAGTGTGCAATTTTCTGTAGTGCTGACTTTCTTCTGTAAAACATACTAATTACAGGGCAAGTTCTGTTACATCAGTTACAGACAGAAAGAATAATCAGTCAATCAAGAAGAATCCTATGAAAATGAAATCTTAAACCAGGCAGTCAAAGCATCAATATATTCCACTTATTTTTAAATTTATTTACAGCACAATGAGCAGCAGGTGGAGAAGTTCAGCTACTTGATTCTGACTCGGACAGAACCAGCGGCAGCAGAAACAGAAGGTGTGGACTGGGCCAGGCTGATCGGACCTGTGCAGCGCAGAACAAGACACGTCCACTGTCGAATGTGCTGCCCAGATGGACAGCTACAACACCTGGTGGTGACAGCAAGGAAACACAGCAGGTAAAAGTCCTGCATCACACATACTGTCAAACCCAACAGCAGCATCATCAGTTCACTCATTTTTTTATTTGATTTGCCCAAAAATGTTTGGAGAGTTGGTAAGAGACTATAATTATTTTCCAAGTCAATCTTCTTATGCTACTGGGTGGGTCATTCACACAGCCCGTTGGTTGTCAAATGTCTGATCATGGCTTCCCTCAGCTTGACTGAAAATTGTGTTTCTTTTCCCGCAATCAGAGATGTGTACCGCTGTGCTCGGAGCAGCGACTGGGGAGATCAACTGCCAGTCATTCAGAAAATCGACGAAGACACCCAGACTGATTCAGAGTGACGATCCAGCAAGGAAGAAGAAACAGACTCTTTAGATCTTTGAAACAATGGAACCACACTAAAACTGAGATGAGACTGCTGTCCAAGGACTCGCCCGCTTTTAGTTCAACAGACGATTACTGAAATTGTTCAAATACTGACTCATTTGACAACTGATTACTTCAATAAAAGGTTATAACCACCTCTTACTGAACTTTATTGTGCACCACCTTCAACAAATCAAAGTCAATTCTCATCAGAGAATGTGTGCTCTGCTCTGTCATACTGATCTTTTAGTCGTTACCACAGTCAGAAAAATCATTAATTGCAGCTCCATTGTTCAGATTATTCGGACTACACTTCGCACCTGGCATCCGACTCCTTTATGTGTAAGATTAGATAACATAAGCCTTTACTAGTTCCACAACAGGGAAATTTCCAAAAGTCAACTCTCCCCGTCGGGGAATCGAACCCCGGTCTTCCGCGTGACAGGCGGAGATACTGTCCACTATACTAACGAGGACTGAGCTGGAGGAAACACTGCTAAACAGGAGGAAATACACACCTGATTCAGAAACGTATCATGTGAAAAGCAAAACAATTCCTAAACAGTCCTCAGATCTGAAGAATGTGGGATTTACAGACTTGTACGTCTTCCCCTTTGTGATCCTGACTTCATGTATTGATTTGAGCTGTCATACTGGTTTATATTCCTTTAATACAGTAAATGTGAACACACGATTACAGAAAAGTCAGCACACATTATTTTGGCATCTGTTAACTCCCAACGATTTCTTTCAGGGCTGAGGTCAAGTCCGGGTACTTGTACTGAAATCCGGCCTCTTGAGTCCTCTTCGGTATGACTTTCTGGCCCTGCGTGAGGACCACGGCCCTCTCAGAGCCCATTAGGGTGTTCATGACAAAGCCAGGCACCGGAATTATGGTGGGTCTCCTCAGGACCCGGCCCAGTTCTTTAGTGAACTCGTAGTTGGTGTTCAGTGCAGGTGCGACTCCGTTGAACACCTGTGGTGAAGGGGAGGGGCTGTCAGCAGGGGCCTCCAGGGCGTGGGCGATGATTCCTGCCAGGTCCGAGACGTGGATCCAGGGAAACGGCTGTCTTCCTGACCCCAGCGTGCCCCCGAGGCCCAGCCAGAAGGGAAGCAGCATTTGCTTCATGGCACCACCATCACGGCCCAATACTGCCCCTGGTGGAGGAAGGAATGAATGGTTACCAGTCCAAGTTAAAACATGAGAGTTATGTGTGCAACAGACATGGTAACTGGGCATTAAACTGTCGCACATACCAGGCCTGACGACGACTTGTTTGGTGGTTTTTGCTGCGTTCTCAGGAAGAAGTGCAGAGGCCTCCCACTCTTTCACAAGTTTTGAGAGGAGGTCAAATGGTGTCCATTCACTGTCTTCTGTATACTGAGCTGTCAGACTGGGTTTGTAACAAGCTGTGGATCAAAAAGCAAGGTAAGAAATATACAACAATAGATGTCACTGTTTATAATATCTGTGAGTTTGTGTGGTCTGACTTGCTGCTGGCAGCGAATCAGAGTGTCAGGTTTTATTGTGAGGCAGAGACTTACCTACACCTGATACCAGCACCCAGGAGCGAGGAGGACTGGTGGAAGCAGCGATGGCTTGAGCCAGAGTTTTTGTAGTGTCGATACGACTGGAGAACAAATCATTTTTGTAGCTTTCGTTCCACCTGAAACCACAAATAAAACAGATCAGGTGAAACTACAAAGTATCCACAGCAGCACATTCTAATTAAGTGTCTGTTACATTCATTTTTGATTTGATTTAAACAAGTGCTGTTGATTTAAACAAATGCAACTTAATCAAGAAATTCAATATAGATATAGACATTGATCTGCTGCTTAAACAGCCTCCACTCTTCTGGAAAGCCTTTCTTCCAGATTTTGGAACCTGTAACCACAAGAGCATAAGAAGTTGGCCACTGATGTTGGGCGATGAGGCCTGGTTTGCATTATACGTCCCAATGCATCCCACAGATTTTGGATGGGGTTGGGGGACATGAAAACCTCAGCCCCAGATCATAGTTTTGAACAGGAGCGTCCACAAACTCTTGAGTATTTAGTATATTAGCCACTGGACAAAAGACTGCGGCTGCATGTAGTTGTCACTCAGGCTCTGTTTATTTATTGCTCACCATCGTAGTGGGTTCATCAGATTCTCTCCAGCCAAGTTAACAGCGCCCTCACATGGTGGGAGGCCACTCGACTCCAACTCACCCTGCAGAAGCACAGAGAGGAAAAAAGTACAGGGATTTGAAGACAAGTAAAGTGACCTGTAATGCAGCAAAAAGGGGAAATTCAAAAGATCTGAGAGACACTTGAGATTGAAAATTGCTGTGATGAATCAGGAGTTTCCCAAGATGAGAAATGATCTTGGTCCCTTCTGTTTGACTATGACTCTAAATTAACTTGAGATCATACCCATGTTATCCTCCCTGGACCGGGCTGTCGGGATATCACTGTGACTTCATGACCTTTATCTCTGAGCAGGCGAGTCAGCTCACGGCCCACAAAGCCAGATCCCCCTCCTATAAGACAATATAGAGAAATGCACATACAAACATAAGAAATACACAGAATCTATCAGTTAGAAAAAATGTGGATGAGAGAAAAGACAATTAAGTTTGAATTTGCTATAATTTTAATAATAAGTTATATTGATTTGGCTCATTATGATATATGCAAACGCAGTGTAATGAATGCAATCAGATGCCAGCATAGACTTTCTGATTATGACACCAACAGCGCATGAGAATCATACAACTGCGCATGCGTGATACACACGCTTACAAAACAGGACTCTTTCGCAAACTTAGCTTTAAATATCATTTAAAAAACATCAACGACAGTGTTGTAGGTTTAATCACATAACTAATACGCTGTTTTACTGCAATGCTCTGGACGAACATAATGCACACGTACATACTGGTGCATATACTCATGTTTATAACTACAATGCTAACATTAGCTAACAGCTAGCAGGTAGCGTTATGTCATATTGACCTTCCGGAGCGACAGAAAGATATAATTTCTAACTTATGTACATACCTATTAAAACTCTCATGGCCTTTATATGACTGCCCAATGGTGAAGTAAATTACTGAGTTTAGCAGCAGGTCACACCGTCTCTTTGTGACTACAACTCTCTGCGAGTCAGTCGCTTCTCGCGTTTTTGGACAGCAGGCGTTCCGTAGCCGGGCAGTGACGTCATTTTGTAGTTTAAACCAGCACTGAATGTGTTTTTAAAGGAGCAGGTGGCATTCAACCAGGAATTTATTGAATCACAGATCGTTATCTTTTAATATTGAGCCACTGAAACAAAGTGTGTTAATGTAGTGAATCGTGGTTTTACAGTGTTTTCATGTCAGAGGCTGATAAAAGCTGATAGTGATTATAGACCTGTTTATTAATCTATATCCATAAGTGAAGTCAAGACAATGAAGACTACAAATTTACCCATGAAATACCAAAAAATAGTGAGATTATTGATATTATTAATTAGCTTGGATCCTTCCTTTAGATTAGATATGTGATGAATCCAGAACTACAAAATTTAAACTTTAATACATATATATATTATCAACAATCAATGTACATTGTATAATACATAATGATGCATTTATTTCATGATTGTTCCTTATTAACCAGGTTTGTTCAATAAAATATTGCATTTGGGTTTTAATTGAAGGTAAATTCATTGTGACTACATTTGAATGTGACAATGAACCTTTGCATTTTAATGTAAATTTTATAACTTTAATGTGGAATCTTCACAGACACATTGACAGATTTTTGTTCCATCTGTTAATTGGTTTCAAGGCATGAAACAAACCGCAATAAGATGAAGGACTTGCATCAAATTCAGATCAAAGTAAATATAATAAACAAGACACACAATACAGCAAAATAGGCATATAGGAGACAACAGGGTCTAATAATTTTCCTGAATGAACAATATAATATATCATGTTATATGTTTTTTTATAAAAAAGTTTTATTTGATAAGTATTAGCATTATTGTCATATATTAAATTTAGCTTCTTTATATCTTTTATTACTTTATGTTTCTATGCACAAACCACATTTAGCTGCTGCATGAATGATGTCTGCATGTTGTTGATACCTTTTAGTTAAAAAGATTTAATTTCAATAATAATAATAATAATAATATGCACTTTA
Source organism: Holacanthus passer (assembly GCA_025331565.1). Lineage (NCBI taxonomy): Eukaryota > Metazoa > Chordata > Actinopteri > Pomacanthidae > Holacanthus > Holacanthus passer. Next base: position 736,442 of record JAFREQ010000126.1, on the reverse strand, counting down.
AATGCATTAAAGAGAAGACAATATTCATAATGTATATTTTTGTGTTTTTTAATACTGGCTCTTTCTCAGTCGGCTCTGCAGACCCGGAAGCAGCTGACGGAGGACAGCAAACACGTGGTTTTGATAAAGAGATAAATGGAGCCGCAGCCTCATTAACAGCCTCTCTTCCTTGTTGCGGTGATGGACGACGGACAGAGACAAACACCAGCCAGCCAACATGTGTGAAGCCTCATTGACGGTATTTATTCTCACTTTGTATCGGATGAGTTTGTTTTTTGTCGCAGGTGATGTTTTTATGAGCGTTTGTTGTGGTTTATTTCCGCTCAGTTCATCATCGTTAGCTGCTTCAGTAGCTTCAAACCGACCTCATGGTCCGTGTTAATGGACCGAGATGGGCCTCACTCGACAAAATGTAGCTCAAATTAAAAGCCTGCATCCGAGAGAATATTGTCTTTAGTTTAAAATGATTCATTAGTAGCATAATAAACTGCCAGATATTGTATTTTTTTAAATTAATCACCTATGTAAAAACCCCATTGTGTTGCATCTGCATGAATTGTGCAATAAAAATAAGTTAATTTGTTTGTGTGAATCTGATTCAATCCTCATGTAAGTTTTAGGATTATCAGCATGCACTCAGTTGCTAGTTTATTAAAACTAGTGCAGTCAAATGCTAGCATCCTGCAGTAAATCCTACTTTCATGAAGGTTGTAGTCAGTTTTTGGTGAAACTGAAAAAGATTTTATGATCATTTTGGAGGCATTAAACCAACAGGTGTTTCCATTATTTTGTCCACCACGTGTGTGGTTTGTGTGAGGTGAGGCTAAATGACAAAACCACCGCTTTGTATAATACAGTACAGTTCAATAGAACCACAAACTTCATCCTCCAAGATTATCATACCGTTGTATCAACAGCTCTGAAAGTTTAAACAGAAACGGAACATTATAACTTTCATGAAGGGATTATTTATTGCAGGAAGACTTCATTAGTTTTAGGTGTACCTAACAAAATGGCAACTGAGTATAATGTGTGTTGCAATATGCAGAGGTATTATGGGTTTATCTGCATCATTTGAAAGATGCCACATTTCTTTAGACTATATCCACGCTGAAGCTTCAGTTCTGCTTTCTTCAGTCAAACCTTAATGATGAGTTGCATGTGAGTCCGTGTTTCACCTGAACCTCATGATTATTCTTTCACTGCACTGATGGGTTTGACAATGCAGTTATGAGTGAGGATGTTTGTTGGTCTGAAAGTTTAGACTAACCGTTTGTTTTTGGGGTTTTTTTTAGGTTTTAAGAGCCTGGACTGGATGTATCATCATAAGGTCAGTATGTTATGTCCCTGTAGGTAAAGTTAATGTTGTCTATTACTGCAGACCTACAATAAATCCTACCGTCATTAATGAAGTTTTTTTTTTTCAAACGTCCATTTTTGGAGGCTGGAGTAAGATTTAAGCTACATTTAGACATTTTCAACAATTTGATATTAATTAATCTTTTTTGCTTTTACAGGTAATGGGAACACTGCATGAACTGAGTCACCACTGGATCACCACTTTTTGGTATTTTGAAGTTTTAAAGGTCTAAGTTGAATGTTGAATGCTTATACTGTGTTCAGTTGTAGTGCAGTTTGAACACCATAAAAATTGATTACTGTCCAAATGTACAAGCTCCCAATCCATACTTTTGTTGTCTTGTGACATGATATGAACTGTGAAATTCACTGGTAAATAAAGCATTAAGTATTAAACTGTATTGACTGTTTTAATTTGCTGATCATGTGGGGGTAGTTAAGTAATTCAGAATGTGAGGGGTTCATCAGTAGTCAGATATTAGTTACTTGTAATTCTGAAAAATGGCGGTTGTGACAAATGCTTACCTGATAACATAGTTTTCCATGAAAACTTAGCTGAGTGAAATATATAAAATCATTGAATGGGTAATGATGTGGAAAGCTGGGTATTTAGTGCAATCTTCATTTAAAGATTATAAAGCTGTTTGGAGTATGATTAAGAGATGTGGTTATGTTAAAGTTTGTCTGCAGGGTGTCAAAATTGTCATTCACCAGTAAATTAATGATTTATTGAGCAACAAAACTACATGTTGAATCACACATAGGATATAAAAACTTGCATTACAGTGCATAAGACTTTAAAAAGTGACTCAAGACTGAAGCTGAGATCCACATTGTGCAACAGAAGTTCAGTATGTTCTCAGGGGCACTTTAAATGATAACACAAGGGTTTCAATATAGACAGGAGTGTAGAAAACTGGATGCAGTTAGTATACAACATATGACACAAAGCTTTTACAACATGTCAGTGTGATGGTTTGTTTTAATGCTGCAGAGTGACCACATCATGTCAGAGTCCAGCTCCAGACTTTTCAAAGAAGGAAAAGTGACTCCAACAAGTATTCAATAGTGGATTTGAGTTCTCTATAATAAAATGTATCATGCACCATATCTTAATCAAATGTATTCAGTCTTTGAGATGCAACATAGAAATGAAATGGATAAATACTGAGTCCCAAAAAAATAAGTGGTTTTGTTTTCTCTTTGGTCTGAAAAGAAACCAAAACTGGAACAGGCGTTGCTGAATTACAGTTAAGAGCTTTAGAAATAAATGTCATTTATCTGAAAGACCAGTTGCCCCCGTGTGGCATTCATGAACACTCTATAAACATTTATAAAGGGCTAACAACACTATGATGTAGTTGTGAGCAGACTGAATTATAACGTATTTGTCTGCATGAACAGATCAGAAGTTATAATTGCTGACAAATACTGTACATCAATAAATACTTAAACAGGCCATACCTGCATAAAACTACATTATAGTGTAGTAAACAAAATGTTTGTTTACTACACTATAATGTAGTATTCAAACATTTAGCAAACAATGTATCAAATATTTGTTTATTGTTTATAAATGCTAAATAGAGGAAATAGGGGGATGTTTCCCATTGAATGAAAATTTGTTTTTCTCACCATGTAATTGCTCCCGGAGAAGTTACAGTACTGTATGTTTGTAGTTATTTTGTAGCTATTAATAATTGTTTTCCTCATTCCAGTGTTTTTCTCTATAACTGACAAAAAATGTAATAGAATATAAATTTTAAAAAGTATTTACAGTTCTGATATACAGGTCAGAGACAAATGTCTTCCAGTCAAACGTTACTTTGAACACAGTCTATCTACAAAACAAAATACTTATGGTCAGCTCTAAGCTGGTGATTTGGATTTGTCTGCATTTTTCAAGCACAGCAAATTCAGGCTCAAATATTGCTTTAACCAAAATATACACATTCCATATGTAGTTTTACACATTTTCTTTCATTTATGCACAAAGTTCATTTAACGCTCATCTCCCATTTTGCGTAGCGATCATTCCTGTGCTGTTTGTGGAGTCGACATTATTGGATCCCACATTGTCGGTGCCCATGCCCCGACACTTTTTGGTGCCTGTTTGGTCCAGAGACGTGCCCTCAAAGAGCCGAGCCATGAAGGCGAAGCCATTCTGCTTGATGTAGGACTTTCCAGCGAAGGTGTAGAGGACAGGATTGGCACAGCTGCTGATGAAGGCCAAAGCTGAGGTGACGGCACGACTGGACTTAGAGATATGGTCCAATCTGCAGAGTAACAGAGCATTTTAGACCACAACTACGAAAACACGTTTCTATGTTTTAAAACACATATTTTTGCGCAGAAATTTTGGTGGCACTTTTGAGAGCTTGTCTCAAACTAACTGATATGAAATGCTATAAGCATATCCAAGAATGGATTACTGAGCAGGCTGCCCAGACCCCTTGGGCCCCTGGGCTTCATCTGCAAAATGTCATGGAAAGAGACATAAAGTAACCACAAAGAGACACAATGTGACTACAAAGAGACACAACACAGCCACAAAGTGATGAAAAGCAACTACAACCCTGATTCCAAAACACACTTTCCCACAACTTTCCTAGTGTTTGTTGCTCCTGTCCCAACTTGTCTGAAACATGTTGCTGTCTTCAAATTCAGAATAAGCAGATATTTACGGAAAGCAATGAAGCTGATGAGGTCAAACATTAAATAAATTGTCAAAAAAGATGAGCAAATTATCACATTCTGTTTTACTTATGTTTTACACAGTGTGCCAACTTTTTGGGAATCTGGGTTGTACAAAGAAACACAAAACAGCAACAAAGAGACACAATACAACCACAAAGAGATGCAAAACGACTACAAACAGACACAAAAGCTACAAAGAGACACATGTGCCAGGTTTTCTATACAACATTGCTTAGACCTATAGTAGAATATTTGTGTTGTAAAAGAGTCAATAAAAATAAGAGGCTGTGGGTGAAAACGATGAAACTCACATTTCTCTTGTGGGTGAATCCACCTTGTACCATTCAGCTGCCACCTGGACCGAAACAAAGTGTTCATTCAAAAGATCAGCTCATGGATTTAAAAAGCAAAAATTAGTATTTCATATGACGAAAGATGCTGTGAACGCGCCCTCACACACCTGTATCATGTTGATGACGTGGTACGGCAGCCAGAACAGGCCAAACATCACCACGATAGCCAGGATGAGCTTCTCGCTGCGGACCTTTCTGCGGAACTTGGTCTGCCTCAGGCGTCTCAGGATGAGCACATAGCAGATTATGATGACTGTGTAAGGAAGAATGAATCCTGCCACTGTCTCGAAGGCATACTGAAACCTCACCTGCGCACGAGGAGATGAAACAGATGTGCTCACTGTAATGATTGCATGGGTTTCTGCAGGTATGAATGGATGTGTCACAACAAGGCAGGGCAAGATAAGAGCAAGGCAAACAGACTGAATCTGAATGTGGCAATCATTCACCAAAGAAGCCTCACAAGAGAAAAGCCTGCAAGCCTACAAGATTATAGAATCTTTCAAAGTTTTTGTTTGCGGAAAAATAAGTCCTATAGGTCTCAGGGTTGGATTTACTTTACCACTGCTTGAAACAGCAATCAGATTTTTTGAAATAATACATTTTCATCTCTATATATGTGTTTATGTTTGTTTGTGTTTACACGTCCGACCACCAGCCATCCTTATTTTATGGTACTTAAAGGACACGTTTACAACTCTGTCTTAAAACAATAACCAGGTGCCTGCATGAAAATGGAGCTTTCGATCAACTCCAAATGATTAATATATGTTTCTCTGTAACCGCTTGATGTGTAAATAGGCAACTGTTTGCTAACAAATTCACTATATCAAATTTAAAAGTTGATATATTAATGTTCACAACTTGTTTCTGCTGCCCCCAAGTGGTCACAACAACAATTAGCAGTTGCAGGTTTAAGAAAACTTCCTCTGGAGCTTTCACTCACATCTCGTGATCCTCATCAGCAGATGGGCTTGTAGGAGTTTGAATCAGGAGTTAACATCAAGCTTTAAAGGGTTTCAGAGGTTCTGATATCTTTTGTGCGTTTGGTCGGAAAAAACAGGAAATTGTGATGAGCTTTTTGAGCAAACGATTAATCATTTAAGAGATCATGAAAATAGTTGTGTTACAGTTTTGGGATGTTTATTTTGTTGTTTCCTGTTTTATCTGAAAGAGTTTGTCCTCAAGTGTGTGCAGTTGCTATACTTCCAGTGTTTGTGTCTTTCCTGCTCTTAGGATTATTGATTGTTTTCCCATGATGCTCCTGTCCTTGTGTTAGTCTGCCTTGGTGTCTGCATTTGCAACAAGTTGTTATTTGCAGCCCTTGTCTACTTACATGTTGAGGCAGGGTGTGCTTGGGCGCACACACAAATCTTGTTTTATTCCTCTCATCTTTGTCCTCTCTCACGTCTCGAAACACGACCGAGGGGATGGCGATCAACAACACCAACAGCCACATGCCTATGATCACCCTCCTCACAATCTTCCTGCTGGCCAGGTAGGACACCTTCCTCGGAAACACCACGGCCACCAGCCTGTGCACGCTCATCAGCGTGATCAGGAAGATGGAGGCGTACATGTTGGAGTTGCACAGGTAGAACAGGCCTTTGCACATGGTGTTGCCGAAGATCCACGTCTGCTTGGCCAGGTAGATGACGAAGAAGATGGTGAGGGCCATGAGGAAGCCGTCGGCGCACGCCAGGTTGAGGATGAGGAGGGTGGTGACCGAGCGTCGGCGGATGCGTGCCAGGATGCTCCAGACGATGAAGAGGTTGCCCGGGACGCCCAGGAGGAAGACCAAGCTGAGGATGAGGGCGCCCAAGGCCGTGGAGAAGTCATTGCTCACAACGCTGTCGTTCTCAGGGTTTGTGTCGTTGACAATGGAAAGCTGGAGGGAACGACCGGAGGGGTCCATGTTCGAAGGAGTTTTAATCCTGAGGGAGAGAAACACGGTTAGAAAATATGTCGGGCATTAAAGGACAGAGAAGGTGGGAGGATTAACATTGCACACGGTTTGGTGTAATGACTGAAATTTGTGTGTATGTTTGGATCTATAGTTGAATTTGGTATTATGTTGTGAATACTTAGTGGTATTAGTGTTTGTGTCTACCTGCCCAGGGACTGCAGGTAGATAGTCATAGTCATATCTCTTCTTTTTGTATGAGATTAATGTTTTTGTACATATCCCTCATAGTTATTGTGAATGTAATTAACTAAAGTTCAGGGTTTTTTTTTTAATTTAACTGTTTTTCCTTAAATATCTAGATTCGACTGTGTGGATGTCTTTCCTCATGACTGATCTCTATCTTATAATGGTTTTATTTTATAAGAAACCTTTCATAAGAAAATCGGTTTCTTCACCGTGTAAGAGAAGAAATGCGCTTCTGGACTTTCTGCAGTGCTTAAAATAGGATTTACTACAATCTGCTTATCTGCTGATTATCTCTGCACACATGACTGTTTATGTCTCTCACAGAAAGATACTGCACCTATTCTTTGTCTGTGTTGGCGGACGCACACCTGCTTTCAACACTGATCAGATCTATGCCGAAGCATGCTGCTTTTAAAAGTCAGTCAGCAGATGTTTTTATGAATTTTTCTTACCTGACGGCTCGAGACATAAAAGTTTCAAAAACTCTTTTGGACAAATTTTGATCTGACTATCCTCACATGTCTCTGATATATCTATCTGTCGTGGTGCCGCTCTTTAAAGTTAAAAGGAATTGGGATTGAAAATATTTCCTCTTTAAGGAAATGTTGTAACTGTGACTGATGAAAAGCGGTAGTGAAAAGGAGAAGGTTGACAGAAACTAAATAATGCGCTGGTAATTTGGCTAATTCACTTGTACTTTTATTCAGATTACAGACAGGTTGTTCTGCTTGTTTGAGAGAAAATCGTGCATGATGACATATTGTTCAGCAATGCTACACAAGCTGTTTCCAGAATCAGAGGACGGCTGCCACCCTGACGCAGCCTCTAAAATATTCACATCCGACCCTATAGCCAACAGTGTAGCTTAAAGTCAGAGGCAGCGTGCTAAAACATGCCAAACATTAGCAGCACTACGTCAAAGAAGAGCAGGATTTCAAAACAGTCTTTGATTCACTTGTTTTTTCTTGTCCTCATTTGTCTCTCTTTCTTTCTTTCTCTCTTATTGTCCCGTCTCATGGAAACCAGAACCATACAGTGCAGAGGTCAGCGAGGATTGACCTTTAGGGAATAACACAGTTACAGACGTCGTATCCGACCGACTCGGACTCGTATGTGCTAAATAGAAAAATTAAACATGACTGATGCAGAGATGATTTAATTGTTTCAGATATGATATGATCTCCGCAAAACCACATTCCCCTTTGTGAGAAGATGACATCAAGTCCTTATTTCCTGATTAAGTCCTAATTTCCTTGTTCTGGTCCCACTAAAGCAAACTGTTTATGTTCCCCCGATGGCTTTCGTGAACGGGTAAACAAAGTGAATTAAAGCCAGACTTACATTAGTAGTAAAAAAAAAAAAGATTGATGCTGTCAGGTGAAAGCACTGTTTCTCAGAAGACACAGATTTTTATGAGAAAACAGTTCATAATGTGTCTAAAGTTGCTCCAACTTGCACACAAAAATCTGCAAATCATGACCTAATGTAGCAAATACACAACATAAAAATACTGTCGTCATGGAAAAAGTCCATTAAAGAGGAAAAATAGATGCAGTTTGTTTAAATGCCAAACTAAGGATGTGCAAGAGAAACTGACAAATGGGAAAAAATACAGCAAAGATGTAATTATTTATGTAGACAAACAGCAAAACAAAAAGCTGAGACACTTTTGTAAATATCAGAAAATCACTACAACACAGCAAATGGCTTGTTGCATTAGCTTTCAGTCCAATGCATTCAGAAATAATGAGTCACAGATTTATAATAAATCTGCCACATGTAAATAATCAAGTCCAGAAAAGTAAATTATTATTTTAAGATGGAAGAAGGATCGGGAAAGAGGCAAATGTTGGTAGAAATCTAACAGAGAGATTAAAACAGAATGTCAGTAAGATCAAATCAAAGTGCTGAGAGGTTTCCAGTCAAAGATCAAGAGTGGCTGACCTTTCTTTCGTGACGTCTCTCTGCGATGTGTTTCAGATTCAATTATCCCACCGCTGCTCTCCGCTCCGTCCAGCTCTCACAGATGTGCGACAGGCTCTTTTAGCTCAGTCCATAATGAACTGAATCACATCCCGCCCCACAGGCTGCAACATGCTGTGGTGAGAGAGAGGGAGGCAGAGAGGTGTGTCCTTCCCTCAAACTCTCACTCTCCCTTTATCTTATCATACCTCCATGCAGGACCCTCCTGTGGAGAGAATCTGTCCTGTGACACAGTATGCATGAGGGCATTTTCATAAACAAGTGGGTTTGCATTCGTCCTGAAAACATGTCACACTGTCACATATCAAAAAGCAAATTTGTGTGTCCTGAAGCACTTGTCACGATTGTGAATCACCTGTTGCGTAATGTGAAGCAACGGAGGAGTGTAGGTGCTTCAGATTCTTGCACAAGCTTCCTGTGTCATGGATGCTGAGCACACAAGCGCAAACACGCATACAGAGCGCACACACACACACACACACACACACATAGAAGCTCACAGTCACTAGTTCATACAAGCCTCTGACACGGACAGGAATGCTGAAGGAAATGGAAAAATGAAAGGAAGTCCAAAGCTGAAGCTCAATAACTCAGTGGATGAGTGGGGTTTTTTTAAGCCTTTGTCCATCCAGGTCAGCTGAACACGCTGACGTCACGGCTCACGTTCATGCAGTTTCACATTTACACAGTGGAGACTTTATCTGATAGTCATGTTATCTGCTGAGCAGCTGAAGTGCATTGATTCTTTAGACCGCTTGAAACAGTCTGAACAAACACTTTATCACTTTGAAACCAAAAAAAGCTGTGTTTGATTTGATTAAAAGTGTCAAAGTGTGTTTACAGGTGTTAAGGAGCACTGTCACACACAAGTTGTATAAAACCTTCAGAGAGAGCTGTAAATGAAATTGACTCAAGTGAAGTCACTTGAGGATGAGGTCTGTTTACTCATCATATACATGTTAAAGAACAAACACCACACTGAAGAAAAGCCTGGTGTCTCCACGACAGTTCAGCTGCTGCAGGAGTGATGAAACCCTCCGGAGAGGATTCTGATATCAAATTGAAGGCCAACACATTTCAAATACACAGAGCACAATTTTCATAAAAAACGTATAGACAGTCGTGAGGTTTTCATCTGACCATAATGATGTCAGTTTAAATAAATGTCTCCACGTCTGACAGCTGTCGCCTGTTTGTCTTTATGGTTCTATAGAAACCATCTTCTGTTTTTATTGCTCTGGTAAGAACGTGTAAAGACTCCAACAGGACGTCGAGTACAGCTCACTGTGTCTTCAACAGAGGTGGAAATTAACAAAGTCATTTACAGACATTTTTTTTACACAATGAGTATTTTCACTTTTAATACTTTAAGGAAAATCATGATTATAGTTACAGATTTTTACTTAAGTAACATTTTCAGCCTGTCTCCTTGAATTTACATTTATTTGTTCACAAGTATTTTGTTTTGCACAATTCATTTTGGGGAAAACGTAATAAAAAATATTCATATGTACAAAGTTTGAATCTGTTCAACTGCAGTTTTTGTCAATACTTTATACAAATACAAATTTATTAAAAACTTTGTTATCATCCCATGTGTCTTATCTTTTGGAATACATCTGAATAGTGTGAAGTTACTGTATATATTTATGTATTTTTCTTACTTCAGTCTTCTTGTGTAGATACACGAATATTTAACAGCACAGATCATAATGACACTACAAACTGTAGTTCACTTAAAGTCACTGAGTCAGTGAGTCATTTTATCCTGTTTTTCTGACTCAGAACATCATCATCATTCGCTGATAACATCTATCTGTGTCCTCGGGCTCTGAAAGCAGAAACGACTGTTGAGGAGAGAAACGACTGACACGAGACCAACAGCGTCCGCTCGAGGCCGCTCATCAGAGCTCGCACACAGGTGAGAGATGGATCACCTGGTGGAGACGAAACAAACTGTACAGACTCAGTGTAGAAGTGCACCAACATTCATGCTTCTGCCAAGGACAAGAGGAAAGATCAGGAGCGACTGTGTCCGACCCTTCCCACCCCAAACACAGGCCCCTCCAGCATGAGTCTGCAGTCCATTAGCACCAAAACCTAAAGCCACAAGAACAGTTTCTTCTCATCTGCAGCTGGTCTCATGAAGAAGACTCAGGACCCCCTGCTGACTCTTCACCCACCCTCCATGTCCACTGCATGTCACATTCATGTAAAGTCCCCACATCTGTGCTCCAGATTATTAATATTCTTCATAGTTTATAATGTGAACTTTTGCACATTCGTTATTTAATATTTATCACATCCCATCCTCTTCAGTTTAAACACCTCTTATAGCGGATGTATTTTTACATATGGTTAAAATATTTTGCAATTTTTTAATTCTAAATTCTTATATTTATGACTTTTGTAGTACTTGTTTTTATCTTTTCTTTAACTATGTGTATTGTTTTGCATAAGAACACCAAGACAAATTTCCTGTAATGTGGAAACCTACTTGGCAATAAACCAGATTCTGATTGGCCGGAAGCCGAGCTGACTGTTGAGGAAAGTTACAGTAAAACCTCTTTGCCTTTGACCACATGATGGCAACACGTCCACGGGAATCAGCTCTGCTGTTTCTCCTCCTCCCATAAACCTGACACTCAGCAGTTCCTCCTCTGTGTTGCACTCATCCATCACACTGCAGCAATTTATTAGCCAGTCAACTCAGTTTCACAATCCCCCAAAACTTTCCATCTCCACAGAGTCTCTGTGTCTCAACTACCGAAAATGTACATACATACAGTTCCTGAGTGCAAGAACTTTTTTTTTTTTTTCTGAATGCATATTTCAGCTGAAAGGATACAACTCAAGGAAATCAGACCTTTTGTACAAAAAGAGCTCAGTTGGTCAATACCACACATCTGCTTTTATTTGATTGCCGACCTAGAAATGGTGCAGAAAGTGAAATATGTCTCCTATTTAACGTCGTAACTCCTCAAACTTTCTGATTGTTTTCAATGTGATCTCAGTCTTTTGGATCTTACTGTTTAAGTCTTTGTGTATTTTCAATGTGTGAAATGTGGACAGGGCTATAACTTCATTTTATTGCACAATCATGTATTTGACCTTGAACTTTGACCTTGAAAATGCATCTTCTTCTCTCCATTCTGCTCTTCCATCAACACCATGATTCAAAGCATGAAGAAGGGAAAAAGTCTGAAAAGGTAAAGTTACAGTAAAGTTACAGTAAAGTTAGGAAACTTACTTCTCCTCCAGCTTTCTCCGTCATCACTCATTTCGTTTGTCAGCATCATATAATACAGATTTTGTCGTCAACATGTGTTTATGTTTGTTTTGCTGGACGACTTTGTGATGTGAAATATAAAACATTAAATAAAACTGTGATTTGACAGCAGCAGCGCAGGAATTTCTGTTCGCCTGGTAAACAGGTACACGAGCCGCAGTCAAATCACCATTTCATACTTATTCATCTATCTGACAACTTCAACAGAGAAATACGAGAAATAATAAATCGTGAGTTCAGATGCACTGAAACGCAGGAACTGCACTGTGGGGAACAGTTGTGTTGTTTGGCAGCCAACACAGGAGAACGAAGAAATGTTTCCATTTTGCTTTTGTTTTATCATGTCAGTGTTGATAGAGAGCTTTAACACAATTACTCAAGTATGTTAAGAGGATACAAGTGTTTTTGACACCTGCTGCAAACAGTGTTTTCAAAGACGGAAGAAGTACTCAGACATTTTACTCGAGTAGAAGTAGCAATACCACAGTGCAGAAATACTTTATTGCAAGTACAAGTCATGCATTTTTACTTACTTACTTAAGTAAATGTATATATCATTGGATTACAATGATCAATGTATTAATGTTTTCATCACTTTAATATTGCAGCTGGTAAATTATTTAGTTATAGATATTTTATATATATCACTATATGTGCTGTTTTGTAGCTTGTGAATTTCCACCTGGAGATTCGTAAAGTCTTTGTGATGTAATAATATCATAATATTTGTTGATTATATTTTAGATTTTAATCTGGAAAGAAACAAGTCACTAAAGTTTTCGAAATGGATTGTATCGTCTCAGTGGTACAGTTTGGGCTCTGAACATCATTTTAACATGGACTGAATTCAACCCAAAAACTAAACTGGACTCTCTTTGGATTCATGTTTTACCATCGCTGTTTAGGACATATACACCCAACTTGATTTTGTTATAGTGCCCCATGGTGCCATATGAGGATTTGATGAGGTTAGGGATTATCAGATTCAGCCTTAGGCCCCAAAAAGTCTTGCGTCGGCCCTGCTGGTAGCACTTTTTTCTCCCCCCCGACCAGACTGCAACATCTTGAGATCAGTCCGGGATCCAAGGCCTGCCCACACAACCCCAAGAGGATGACAGGGAGAGTGAAACAAGCCCCCAGTTACACGCCAGTACAACATACGCCTAATGATTGTGAGAATCAGAGGAGGGCAAGGAAGAAGGAGGACAGAGGGGAGAGACGACGAGGGGTGAGGGGTGGGGGGTTGAGGAGCTGGACCGAGGCGGAGAGAGCCAGAGAGAGAGTGTGTTTATATAAGTTTTTCGTCTCCTGACTCAGACAGAGAGCAGACTACAGAGGATAATGAGAAACAGATCTTTGGTGGAGAGGAAGGGGAGGCTGAGGAGCAGGAGGAGGAGGAGGAGGAGGAGGAGTCGGGGGGGAGAAGCAAGGAAGGGAAAAAAAAAGAAGAAGAGGAAAAGGGGGAGGAGAGGGAAGAGTGACAGCCAAAAAAGGGGGGCTGTCGTGTTCATCGCCACAGGAAATAGGCCCTCTTATGTTCACTGACATCACTAACATCAGAGCCCCGGTGGCCTGCAGCCGGCCGACAATGGCAGGGTTTGGACTCAGCTTCGCCCTGAGTCCTGCTCATGATTGGAATAATAATCATATTGTTTTGGGGCTTTATATATAAAAAAAAAAAAAAAAGTTACTGATGCTGAAGATGATGTGACCTAATTCCAGTGGAAAACAGACAATAGAAGATGCAGAATAAGATGTGAGCTGTCAAGAAAAGCCACACATGCAGGGTTTAAAATATGTCTTGGTGTGTTGAAGTGAATGTGGAGTGACTAAAAGAGAAACCTCCAGAGTGAGTGAGGAGGGGGGAGAGGAGGGAGGCTGGAGGCTGGGCAGGGGGGATTCATGACTGACAGGCTCGTGGTCCTATGGGGGAGGAGGAACGCACCAACTGGAGCTGGGAAACCCACCCAAAGGCAATTAAGGGTAAAGGACGAGAAAAATATTTGATAAACTTTTTTTCCTCTCTGTCTTGACCGAGGAAGAAGAAGAAGGAGAAGGAGAAGCAGCCATGGAGATGTGGATGGAGCTGGAATGAAGGCATGAATCTTGGAGATGTTTTGGGAAAAGGAGATTTTTGATATGAACCTCAAGGCATGAAGGCTGAAAAAGCTGCACATATTCGAGCAGAAATCACTTCTCATCGCTTGGAAAAGTCGCTGAAGCTTCGTCCACTCGGAGGCGTCTGTGCGTAATGACGCGCGCAGGAGACGCGTAAAAAGTTTTTGGGCACATCTCAACTTTGGAAACTTTAAAGTCTGTGTGTGAGGCCGGATTGTGTCCTGTCCTTGCTGCTGGGTTGGGGTGGGGGGGTGGGGGACGATGGGGGCCGCGCCGGGCTCGGGCTGGGAGGAGGGCGAGTTCGAGTTCAAGCTGGTGTTTGAGGAGGACCCGCCGCCGCGCCAGAGCCAGGGGCCGTCCCCGGTGCGCGCAGCCGAGCCGGAGAGCTCCGGGCCCGGGGAGGAGAGCGAGGGCGCCCTGCTGCACCTGGAGCCCTCCAACCACAGCAGCAGCAGCAGCAGCAGCCTGGGTTAGACTCATTTATTGGATGGATGAATGTGTTGAAGTGAAGGGACACACTGGATGGAGGAGGTCTGACACTGGGGCTTAATGCATGGGAACATCTATGTGTGCCATAATGAGGGCCTTCATCTGCATGTGTGTGTGTGTGTTTTGATCTTGCATGTGATGTGTGTGCGTGCCTCCATCTGTAAGCATGTGAGCATGTGTATATTGTTATTGTGCGTTTGCTTTGTGTGTTTTGTGCATATTTGAGTGTGTGCATTTGTGTGTTTGTGCATGTGTGCATATTTGAGTGTGTGTTCCAGTTTGCGTGTGTGTGTTTGTGCATGTGTGCATGCAGCCCCAGACTCAATGTGTTTCTAATCAGCTGTGCGTGTGAGTGGAGTTAACAGCTGCCATCTGGGAAGGAACCTCAACCTCTGTGTACTGAACATGCACCACATACACACCTCCCTCCCTCCCTCCCTCCCTCTCTCGCTCAACCTTCATCTCCCCCTGGTTCACACTCCACACACACAAACACACACACACCTCACATCCTCACATCCACTCTCCCATTTGTTTCCCGCCCACACTGGCATACAGTTGTATCACCACACCCAAGGCAAGAAAGTGAACTGCAGGAGAATCAAGAGAGCGATTCTTCACTCTAGGTGATGCAGTTTTACTTGTCAGAGCAGAAACCTTCACACACGTGTTTGGTTATCTCTCCTGTTGTTCACGTTCATGTCCTCAGCTCTCTGAACCTATTGATGTAACATGCAAACCAGTGGACTTGCCTCCTCTGGTCACTGGTTCGATGTGTCCACCAGTTGTGACCAGTTCAACCAAACAGTGATGTATGTTTCTTTATTTGAAAAACTTTTGGAGGAGGTCAAATGTCAATCTGGACTGATCCCACTTTTTATTCCTGGTACTTCAAATCAGTGGATACACACCACCAATCCAATTTGAACTTTCAAATCTGTGCATGGAATCATTTTTATTTGAGATTGTTGTGGTGCTAAAAACTCAGTTGGCAGAGCGGAAACATTTTATAATGACAGTTATGTAACAACCGTATTTAATGTGGCTCAGTCATGTGACGTCCAGAACCTCAGCTGTTTAGATATCAGGTCAGTATTGACATCAGCAAAGTTGTTCAATCATTTGTTCCAAAAAAACAATTATTAGAGAAAAGTCTGAGAAAAGAAACATAATTTTGAGAAGCCCAAATGTTGTCCAGAGCTGTTTATGACTGTTCAGATTTGTTTTGATGGTTTCCTGACCCACAGGTTGGGAACCACTGATCTAAACATCACTTTTTGTTGAGAGGGGTTTTTAAAGGTTTTTATTGTTTGTAAATCAGTTTAACTTCAGATTTGGCTTCCCTAACAGAAATGGACAAACTGATACAAACATCTAAATGATCGTTTTATAAATATGATTATAAATAAAGTCTGACAAAGTCAGATTCATCCTGCAACCTCTTCAAAATGCCGTATATTAATCATGTAGTCAAACTCACATTTAGAGAGGATTGACAGTAAAGTTTGAAATATCATTTGACCTCTTAGAGATGTTGTTTTTGAAGGTTGTGTTACAGCTTGTGATGCTACAGTCACTTCCTGTTTACATAGTTGATTGTTTGTGATTGGACGGTGCTCAAGTCTTTCGGGCATTCCTTAAGTTTTAGTAAATCGCTGGTTTGAAACTACTTACCTACAAAGAACTTAGGCAGGACTTCACACACAAACTTAGTGAAGGATATACAAATAGCCGATGCAGCCCAGAACTGGTCTGTACGTAAAAAATGTTTTACATCTATTAGACTTTACATGTGGTTTCCCAAAAGAAAGTGTCAAACTGATTGTGTACAATAACTGTCATAACTGTTGGCCGTAATAAACTCTTCTGGTGGCCTTGACACAAACAAAAATAAAAAGTTATAAATGAAGAGGTAAAAAGAAAAAAACAGCTGGAGCGAAGCCTGAAAAACTACAGTAAACATTTGTGTTCAGGGAAGCAGAAATATGCGCTTCTCCTAAAAATCGATCTCATGCAACCACCAAGTTTTTAGGTTCAACTCAGGACACAGGATAAAATTTTGCAGCATATTAGATCCTGCGCACTGGAAATGATCTTTATTGTGTTCAATAAGTGTTCGGTGCGTTTGCGTGGCTCGTAAACTCCTCTGCTGGTCTGTACACAAACATCTAAATCATTGTTTCATGTGAAAAATCCTGCAGAAGAGTTGCCTCAGCGCTGCAGCTTTAATCACTTGGAAATATTTCTGTTGCCAGGAAACATTTGAGGAGATTTTTCACCCCGAGTCTTAATTTGTTGGCAGTTGCCGTTGTGTGTCCGCTTTGCCCAAAAATTGCGTGTATGGCCGCCACTGCTGCGCAACAAAGATCCATTGGAGCCTCGCTCATTACAGAGGAGACCTAACTACTGTTTGGCTCCGTGTGGTAGGCCGACCACACCACGCTGGGGAAATTTTGTGGCGAGGGCTGTGGCCTCGAGGGGTCGTGTCCTCATTGGGATGATTGTTTGGCGAAGTACAAAAGTTTGGAGAATGTTTTCAGAAAATTTTTTGAAAAGGAGACGTAGAAAAGCCCCAAAACATGTTCAGAACTGTCCAGACGAGCAGCAGAGTTTGATTTGAGATTCTGAGCAGTTCAAGATTTGGATCAGTGAGCCAAAAGTAAACTTCGTGATTTGTTCCACCTTTCCTGCACTATTTGTAGCTATAACACGAGGAAAAGATGTATTGAAATAGTTCTTCACATTCAAAATAGAGTTTGAAATGGGTGTTTAGTAAATTGTCATATGACTGTGTGAGATTCTGGAAACCAAATCTTACTTTGTCATGTAGATTTAAACCTACAATGTATTTTTATTCTATGTATCTGATGATCAGTATATAATCACTTTTAATATTTCTTAGCAGATTTCACAATATAAACAAAGTTAGTGTTTGTATGATTCAGTATAAATGTATTTAATTTAAAGGAATCGTTTGACATCTTGTGAGATATTTATTCACTTCCTTGCTGCTCGTTAAATGTTCAGATTGATGCTACTCTCATACGTCAGGTTCACAGATGTGGGTGTGGTATCAATCTTCTCATCTCACCACTTCTTCATATTAAAACTGACAAAATGCTGCATTTGCTTCAGAGACATGTCTGTTCACTTCCTGAGGAAACGTTCCAGTTGTATTTTCCATATGGCAACGATTACAGATCAGCGAATGAAGAAAAACGCATGTGTAATGAAGGATCTGTGCATGTTGATGATAAAAAATGAATCTTTACTTACTTACCACAAATTGTGTTTACAGTAGGTTGATTGACGTCTAATGAGTCTTTCTCGTGCCAGACGTAAAAGAACAGCAGGTTTTGAGAGCTGACTGTCAGTTTGTGGTTGTGAGAAAAGATTAATGGGAGGTCGTATGACCCCAAAAACCCACAACATGTGATATAAAAAGAAAGAGTGTTTGAACAAAAGAAAAAAGCTGCATATTTTTATGAGATAGAAGCCAGAAATTAAATTGTTTCCATGTGGAATTAAAGGTGTCTATTAGGAGAATGAACACACTAAACTCTTCATTTGCAACAGAATTTTTTAGCAAGTAAAACCAACTTTTGTGAATGAGAGCAAACTGTGGCCGTATTCACTCTGCTCATGTCTTTGTCATGTTTCCACACATTCATTCTGACATTTCTCTCAGTCACAGATAACCACATGGCTGCCACTCACACAGGACACTCAATCAACATCCCCAGCCCGCCACCCTCGGCCAATCAGCGGGCGGGGATGCATTCCCCGCCCCCGCGGCGAGCGCCCATCAGAGAGTTCAGCGGGACCTACGAGAGTCTGCCGGCCCGCTCTGTGCAGGTGAGACGACCTGTTCACGAGTGCTGCTGGTTTACAATCAGAGGGTTTGAAGATAAAAACCTAAATCTGCTGCTTCGAAGGTAGACAGTCAATCCAAATCCAAAAATCCACAGTGTCCCTTTAACTTTTTGTTAAGACTCCTAAAAATGAGTGGTATGAAGTTTTGTCGATTCACTTGTCTTTTCGACTCCTGTAATTCCTTAGTTTATGTGAGAATCAGTGAAAAGTGTCCATCACAGTTTCCCAGAGGCCAATGTGACATCTTCACATTGCTTGTTTTGTCAGGACGACTTGACCAAATCTAAAAATTCTTTGATTTCCAATAAAATACACTGGTTCAAAATACATGTGAGAAGCTGCAACAAGCACATATTTAATGTAGTTTGCTTTAAACACTTAAATTGATTATTAAATATTTGTCATTGTCACATTTTCTGAGTAAAAAGTCAATACTGAGAAAATGAAAGGCGTCTCTCACTCGCTGTCACAGGTTTCAGAGTCTCGTGTGGTCGAGTGTCCCAGCATCCAGATAACCACCATCTCCCCTGAAGACGACCCGGCGCCCACCATTTCCAGCTACTGGGACATGGGCGGCGGCGGCGGGTGGGACCGAGAGCGCCTCTACCTCCCCCTGCTGGACCCCTTCACTTACCGCGACAGGTGCCCCGGCTCCCTCAGCCCCAGCCCCGCCTCCAGCCCCTCCTCCCGCGGCTGGCTCAGCCCCGCCTCCAGCTGCGACTCCCTGCTGGTGGAGGAGGAGGAGCTGAACGAGGCCACGATCAACTTCGGGCTGTCGCCGTCCTCGAGGCCCACGTCCCCCGGGGGTAAAAAGCGTAGAAACTCCCCCCTGGCCTCCCCCTGCACCTCACGGAGGGGCAGTTACTCAGAGGACCTGCAGGGATGCAACCTCGAGGGCGGAGACTCCATCACTCTGTCACAAGCTCCGCCCAGCAGCTGCGAGCTCAGCATCCCACAGAAAACCAGGAAGACGTCATTGGAACAGGTGAAGACGTTGCCCCCATCTGAAAGATGATTGAAATATTAATAACATGTTGTATTCAACCGTACGTTTTGTTTTCCAGTTGTCTCCCAGGGAGGTGGACCAGGAGCAGGCTCCGGGCCACAGCTCCCCCTGCCTGCTGCCAGAGACCCAGCAGACCAGGAGAGAGCCCCCCTCGCTGGGCATGGACTACCTCTCTGTGCCCCCTGCTCTGGCCTGGGGCCGGACTCGAGCCAGCGCCCACAGCCCCCTGTTCAGGCAAGGACACACGGCAGCACATATAGTCCACACAAGTCCACAGTTTAAAGCTACATCTAAAGCTAAACCTACTTTGGAAATAAATTTTGTTGTGTATTTACTGGTGTGACTGGTCATTAACAAGTTGCTGGTTGACCTGCTCTCACATGCAGTGCACTGTGCGTCCACCAATCTGGCTTTCAGAAAGTTCTTTAAGGTTTAACAACATTAGTTAATACAGTGCTACAATACAACAGGCAGTATTCTTGCAGCATGTTACTGTGGTTGTATCATGAACAGCATAAACTGGAGGGCATTGATCTAGTCAAGATCTTTGTTCATTGAAAACAAAAATCCTCCAGTTGAAGATCAAGAAAATATTTGCCTTTACATAAAATAGAAACTGGATGCAGAAATTTAAATGATCAATTTTCCACATGATTAAATAGTCCTACTTTATTTTGCACCTGTCATGTTTGCATGTGTAAATCATATGTAAATCTGCAAAATAGAGACTTCTGGTTTGCTCCCTCCGTCTTCAGCGCAGCTAAAAAATGTCTGATCTAATGCTCTTGTAGGTCCAACGCTCTGCCGCCACTCGACTGGCCGCTGCCGTCCCAGTTTGACCAGTACGAGCTGCGATCGAGGTGCAGCCTCGTCCGCACCACAGAGCCCACTATGAGACCGAGGGGAGCAGAGGAGCCGTCAAGGCCGCACCGACGGGACATCCCATCGTCAAGGTGAAGCCAAACCTGCAGATTTAGGCAGCTGCGCAAACCTTAACATTCATAATCCAGATGCTTTGGTAGTGAGAATATTTTAATGCATTATGTTAAATGTAATTTCTGTTGAAGCTGAAGTTTTGTTGGAGCAAAGTCTCAGGACACGTGTTGTTGCTCACTGCCGTTGGCCTCGTCACAGTTTGAATCCGTCCCTCACACTGTGTCTCCCTGTGCAGCTGTGCGGATACACAGAGAGGAAGCCGCTCTCCCTCCAGGTTTTCGTCGGGACGGCTGACGACCGATCGATCAGGCCGCATCCTTTCTATCAGATACACAGGTACTGAGCTGTACTTCTGTTTAAAATCAAGCTCCTCTTCTGTCATACGTTTATATTTAAGGACGCACAACAAACTGTATCTTCATCATCTGACCACTGTGGCTTTAACCATTGCGTAACCACCAGCTGCTTCTTGCTTCCAGGAAATTTCTTGTTCTCAATTTAACTTGCTCTGGATGAGAACATCAACTTAATGTAGAACATGTAAAATCTTTGAATACGATTGTGCAATAGAGCAGCAGGAGTCCGATCATCAAAACAGATAGATGAAGACGAGGTGCATCAAGAGCAAAGACACGAAGCTACTGTATGTCCTCGTCCATGCTGTTATTCTGTCCAGTGTTGGGACATCTATGGAACATTTTGGGACATTAATAGCATTTTATGTTTTTGTATTTTAGTAGATTTTCCTTTATTTATTATAATTATTATTGTTCCCATTTATTGTTTGTTTTTCTCATGAATGGATATAGACATAAAATGAAAAGTGTTTAATTTTGTTGTGTCAAATGTATTTGGAAATGATATAATATACGTACTTATAATTTGATTTTTATTTAATTGTATTTGTGCAGGGCTAGATTTTATTTACATTTGAGTAGCTTTAACTCACAAATGTTGGACATTTTTGCTTGATGGATGAATCAATTGTTGTTCATTTGTACCATTTCATCCTGTTCAGGACTGTGTGGGTCTGGCTCTTGGTGAAAGGAGGCAGAGGAAACATCTTTGGTTCAGCACTGAAACTTAAAATCCAGGGCTGTTAAACTCAGCTGTTTCTCTCCTCTCAGGGTGACGGGGAAGATGGTGGGTACTGCCAGTCACGAGAGCGTCCAGGCGGGGACCAAACTGCTGGACATCCCCCTCAACCATGAGAACAACATGACTGCGCTGTGAGTAGGAGAGAGACGGGAAAGAGTTTTTCTCTGTGCATGTTTTTCAGCCTCCAGTTTCAAGTCTGCAGAAAATACTTGAGAAGCACATTGATCATTCAGATTCTTTTGTTTGGACCAAAGTTGAAGAATGTGACTACTGAACAACAACTGCCAATGAGCAAGGCTTGAACCTCTAACAAGAAGTTTTTGAGTTTCAACGCTTTGCTCAAAAACTTTACAATTTCAAACATGATTCTTTGTGCTGCAGCATCGACTGTGCTGGGATTCTGAAGCTGAGGAACTCGGACATCGAGCTGAGGAAAGGAGAAACAGATGTCGGAAGGAAGAACACGCGTGTCCGCTTGGTGTTTCGTACCCACCTGCCTCTAGCGCCCCCTGTAGCCCCGCCTGGCCGAGTCCTGGCTCTGCAGGTCGCCTCCCTGCCCATTGAATGCTGTGAGTAGCTGGTCTGTTTGTTTGGAAACTAAGTGGTTGTTAAAGCTGCTATATGTAAGGTTTGTGCCATGCATGTCCACTGGAGGTCGCCAAAGTCAGAGATTTCATAACGCCCTCTCTTAACCTCCCTCAGCCCAGCGCTCGGCTCAGGAGCTGCCCGTCATCGAGTCCGTCAGCCTTACTTCCTGTTCTGTGGAGGGAGGGGAGGAGCTTCTGCTGAGCGGCTCTAACTTCCTGCCAATCTCCAGAGTCCTGTTCATGGAGAGAGGGACAGGTAAAGGTCCACAGAGAACATCTCTTTCACATGAACGCAGGACTTCTTAAACTGATTGTGTGTCTATATGTGTGATTTTGTCTGTGTATCTATATTACACTTAATTATATCTTATGTTGTCTATTGTCTGTGTTGTCTGTTAGATGGTAAATTACAGTGGGAGGAGGAGGCTCATGTCGACCGTGACAACAGCAACGAGGTACATTTTTGCCTCTGCAACAACTTTAACTTTTCCTCACTGATCAAGTTTTCATTTAATGGAGCAGATAGAACTAAGCATCTGAGGAATCTCCTCTAACCTGTACTATTCTGTCTCCACACCTCTTTTTCATTCTAGTGTTTGTTGTGTGTGAGGGTCCCCGCCTACAGCGACCTGTCCGTCAGTCGGCCGGTGTCGGTTAGTCTGTACGTCTCCAACGGGAAGAGGAAAAGGAGCAGCACCCACTGCTTCAAGTATCTCCCCAGTGAGTGTCCAGTCTCACCTGACTCCATTCTCATTTCTGTCAGCTCTGTCGTGTTTGTGTGTGTGTGTGTTGTTTGTTGTGGTGAAGCCATCATCCCTGAGAATTGGTGGAGATTTTCTTCCCAAATACGATATTTTGATATATACATAAACACACACACACATATGTCCCTCCATAATTTAGAAACAGA
This sequence comes from Holacanthus passer, assembly GCA_025331565.1. Classification (NCBI taxonomy): domain Eukaryota; kingdom Metazoa; phylum Chordata; class Actinopteri; family Pomacanthidae; genus Holacanthus; species Holacanthus passer. The sequence continues at coordinate 713,592 of JAFREQ010000126.1, read as the reverse complement.
AGTGTACCAACAGCAAGAAAAACTGGAAAAATACAATATATTTACTTTTAAAAGAAAAGGAAGAAACTAATTTGAAATCTTTTTGTATGATTTGTTTTGTATGATTCTACTTTTACACATTTTTTTGCATCAAGATCTACCTGTTTTTAAAAATTAAATCCTCAATGTTTTGCATTTTATCACTTAATTTCTCCAATAATTGGACCAAATAATTAAGCCTTCTTATTATGTTCATCAGGAGAACCACACAAAAATATTTTCAAATACAAAACATCTCGTATGAAATAAAATACCGTAAATCAAAATGTAATCACTCATTTACAATACAGAAGATATAAAAATAAGCTATTAAAAGAAATATGGTACTACTATGACATCTTCATTTGGAGGAATTGAATATGATCAATCTTGTCTCCACATGTGAGTTAAACTGTTTTCTGCTCACAGTTATGTTTAAGGAGGAGGACCCGCTGCTGTCCCGGCCCTCGGTGCTGCCTCTGGACGGGGGGACTGTGTGTCCTGTGGGGGGTCAACCGAGGATGGACAGGGGCTTCCACGTGAGGGGCGACCACATGGCTGACGATCGAGGCCTGGGCTTCCACCTGCCCCCCTACCCCTCCGCCTACTCCCCTCCCTGCCCCACGATGGGCTACCACGAGGAGTACTGCTCTAAACCCGACGCCGCGGTGGAGGAGCCCGGCGGGTCCAGGGCGGCCCTGTCCGAACGCCACCCCAGCTTCGAGAACCTGGAGCTGGGCTTCACCGAGCTCCTCCCCCCGCTGTACCCCCGCGGCCCGCAGCCTCCCTCCCCCTCCCCTTCCCCGTGGCTGGACTCACCCTACCTGTCCTCCTCGCCCTCTCCCTCCCACTCCTCCTCTCTCAGCCCGTTTCCTGCCAGCAGTCCCATCTCCACCTCCCCTCTGCCTCCCATCCCCACCTCTCCTTACCCCCAGTACTCTGCTTATCCTCAGGAGGTGTGCCCCTCCCCTCCCTCCAACCCCAGCCCGTATCAGGACATCTGCCCAGCACCCTACTCCCACTACGATGGCTGGGACCCCCAGGGAAGGGTGCTGGGGACGGGACATGTTGGAGAGATGCCAAGATCCAGGAGTGTCCCCTGGAGTTTACCAGCTCTGCCTCTATGCACAACATTACATTTGAGGAAGGTGAGTTGATGGATTTGTCTTTATCTTATTTAGTTCAAATGTGTTAAATAACTGACTATGTTATAGACATGAAAAGGGCAAACAGGGAAGTTGTTATGTACAGTATGTATAGATCAATGACATAATAATTACATCACCTGCTTGGTTGATCACAGTTGCACACAATAGATGATCTGTGATTGTGGTTAACAATAGAACCAACAAACAATTTGTTCTTCTCTGTGATATCATTATTGCAGTTTTTATTGATATTTGGTTGAAAAGAATCTGATAACAATATATCAGCTGATATCATCTTGCATTTTTTGTGCCGACCCTAAAAATTTCACACCTACTTCCCAATAACATAACTTGCATTTTTAACTGCTCAGCGATGAAGAATTGTGGTATGAAGCAATGCAAAATATTTCACCTACAAAGGATTAAAAAATGTGTTTTGACGCTAAAGTAGCATCATTGCACTTTTTCCTTGTGATGTACTTTAGACTTTTTCTGTCTGTGATACGTCAGCACATCTATCCATCCATGCTGCTTTCTAAAGAAATGAATATACAGTTCATTAAAGGTTGATACATACAGTCTATTGCCTTTAATTCTTGCCACGTGTGAGCTGAAGAAATTGAGAGGTGCATGAAAGGATGGAGTGAAGAACATGACTTTGTCTTCTCCCTCCACAGTGACGGAGTTCATCGGCGAGGACATCCAGTCTTACCAGTCAGGCTCACAGATGGACAACCAGCCAAACTGAGCTCAGATCAGCTCGTCCCCGTTTGATAGTCAGCATCATTTTAAATCCATTATGCACTTGGTATTAAGATGCATCGCTCCAGTTACGTGCGACATTGACAAGGGGAATTTGATTACCAGGACACTGTTGTAATTATGACCACAGGTAATTGTTATTGTTTTATAAAGGGAAACTAATGTTTTTAACATGTTTTCAATATAAATTATATAAGAAAGTGCTTGGGTTTGATGTGTCTTATGTGTTTTTCTTGCAAAACAACAAAATTAAAACTCATACAAAGATGAATCCAGAATAGATTGACTGAAGGAAAAAGGCTTAAACCTTCTGGAAAACTAGTTTAGGATTTTATCCAAGATGCCGTTTTTATCTCTGGCATCTATTATTCCACATGACTACATAAATATATTTTCCTTGTTTTAAGAGATGCAATTATTTCTTTTTCCTGTGTCTTTATTTTAAGATTGAACTTAATCCATCCGGCAGTAAGAACACATTTCCTGGATGTGATGAGTTGCGGTGACAGGATTTAGGATCCTGTGTTGTGAAATAGCCACAATTATTTCTGAATTTTCCTGCAAAGCCAGATTTATGCACAGTTTAATGAAATAACATATTAGTAGGGAAAAAAATGACGGCTGTTTTTACTGATCCATAATTTGACAAACCCGCCTATAAGAGAGTGTTTTTCAGTAGATGTTGAGTTTGGTTTAAAGGTAAAGTGTGGAGACAGAAGGTAGTTTGACGTCCTGAAAGGATGACGAGACTCAGCTGTGACTGTTAAATCTGTTTGAAAGGTTTGTATGAGAAATAGTTTGTTAGATCCTCCTGAAGCAGAGCAGGTTTGTCTTGAGGAACAGCGCCACCTGGGGGGCACTCAGGACCAGGACGACTCAACAGCCCTAAATCAGCAACTGTTTGAGATATTATTCAATCTGCTGTAAAACTTCACAGGTCTTATTTTCTGCTGTGTCCTAAAAGGAGCGAGGCAACAAGAATGATCGACAAAGGTGTTTAATTATTGCAAAACTGCAAAGGCAATAAAAATGCACCAACTTAACCAAAAGACGCTTAAGTAGCATTTTATGTTTTCATGACAGTTTTATGGCTCTAAATGGATTGGTGCAACCTTAAATGGGCATGTTGGGAACTTGAGCCCAAAAAAAGCCTAAACGGTAAGGGATAGATATAGTTGGTGTAGAGCCTTGAACATCTTTTACGAAGAACTTACCGTTGGAATCTGAAGCCATAACTCCTTCATGACATTGACTCTTGTAGTTCCAGCTCCTACTTTTCTCTCTGGCTGCAGCTCAGGAAAGGCAGTTACACATGGAAAGTTTATGAGAGGTGAATGTGGCAAAAATAATGGATGGTAAAACTCCAAGTACAAACCACTGACCAAGATGATTAATACATTCCCTTGTGCTGCAAATAGCTTCTTAATTCAGAGCACAGAATGCTGAGCTAATAGTCAAACTGAGGAATCAAATGTTGTTTTGTGCATCTCTTTGTGTAAAACATTCAAAAATACACTTCCTCTATTTAGCTGCAACGTATAAATTCATATAATTAAAGAAAAGAAAAATATAGAACAGAAAACAGAAGCAACTAAAGACAAGTAATAACATTGTACAACAACTATGTAATTATAAAAGGCAGTCAATCAAAAAAACTCCACCATCCTGATGTTAACTAACAGGCTCTGTGTTTATCATAATTAGAAATACTTGGAAAGAATTTATTTGCTAAAACGTTGAGCAACACAAAGTTTGGCCACAATTCTCTGTTGGTTCAAGATTTAACCACATTTATCAAGTCTCATAAATTCTGTCACAGTCAGCAGCCATGTCGTACATTATTTCTTTCATGGTCTCCTGATGTCGTTCTGAGAAACACACAACTTTATTTGTCATTATCTGAATAGCATAGTTTCCCATCCCATAAATAGACAGGCGAGGTCACTCTGACTTAAAGCTGCTGAATGACCCACTGAAATATTTCATTTGAGCAGGTCACTTAGCCCTGCAGGAAATACTGCTTCAATATATCATTCATACTTTGATTCAAGAATCATCCTGCCTGAAGATGCACAATTGTTTCTTACATCATGTAATGGTATTGAGGATCACATTGTTCTCCTCTATCCACACGTCCTGTGAGTGTCACCAGGGGGAGGTATACTCTCAAACATCAGACAGTGAGCTCAGACTCGGCCTGACGGACACATACAGGTTCATGAAACAAGGTCAAGCAGACCCTTGATGGAAATACCTCAGATCACAAAGAGCCTGTGTGATAACAGAATGATCATTATGTCTAAACCTGGAGAGCTAAAGTCCCAGAAGACAAACTAACTATAGGATCAGTGAGGTGTGTGGGAGTAAGACAAGCTGCTGCTCCCTGCTGTTACTGTGACTTAAAACACTGTGTTATCATATAAAATAAACTGATTGTGACACTAAAATACAAACTCATACTAATTCTAATAATGATACTAATCGGTAACTATCAGTAATACTGATTTACTAACATTAATACTACAGTAATATTAATAATGAAGCTGGTAGCACTACACCTAATAATCATGCTAACGTATTACTTTTACTAATATACTTATAACAGTGTATATATATAATGCAAATAGTAATTTTAGTCATAGCATTTATATTAATAGCTGATTATTGATAATGCTGAGAGTCTACAATAATATATATATAATAATAATTCAATGCCATGGTTTTGTTTTTTTAGTTCGTTATGTCCTGTTTTATTTTGTAAGAGTATGTGTTCAGGTGTGTTTTGGTTGTACTTCCTGTCTTTGTGTGTGTCCCACCTTTAGGATCATTGATTGTTGACTGAATGTGTATTCACTTCTCTCCTTTCCAGTTCATCCTTGCACCTTATTTCAAGTGTTCCAGTCTTATTACTATTGCTCGTGTTTGCTGGGTGTTTGTGCTTCGTTTTCCTGACCTCGGCTCTTTATCTGACTTTTCATTCTTGCCGGCTGTTTTGGGGATTTGTTGTCTATCTGGACAACCTTTAAGAAACTTTAAGTCTTTGGATTTTCTTTAACAAAATAATGTTGAACTACACTTCCTGCACTTTGGGTCCAGTTCCTTGTAATATTTATACTAACACTGAAACCAGTATGAAGAAGATGCTTTTAAAACATTGGCTGTAAACCTGTAAAAATGGTGCAGGAACACTGTCGGCTCTCTGGATCTGCACTGGACAACAGAAGTAGTAATGGACAACACAGACAAATCACATTAGAGTAATTTACTGCATGTTTTTCGGACCTGTGGCGAAACAATCCACAGTCTTTATGGACTGAAAGAAGGAGGAGGAGGGATAATCCGGTGATTTAGTGCTGGTGGAATCATAAGAGACACATTCGAACTGGGAAACACAGAGAGAATTAGATCAGAAAATTGAAACAGCTCTCGTGTCTGTATGATAGATTAGCTTAGCATAAAGACTGGAAACCTATGGAAACAACTAGCCTGTGTCTGTCTAACATAATCTGCCTGCCAGCACCTCTGGATCTCACTGATTAACATCTGTTTAATCTGGGGATCATGTAAGAGACTATTTCTTTTCCGCACGTCAAGCAATAGTCACATGACCCTCCATAAAACCACCTTGTTGTTTCACAGACTGTGATGACTAAACTGACCTTTATATATATAAAATTAGTTAAGTTCCCCCTTTTAAAACCTTGTGCCTGACAGGAGATCCTGTACTGGAAGCAACTAATTACAACACAGTCGAGGGTCAATGAAGAGTCAGAGGACACAAATGTGTTGAAATAAAATGAGCACGTCAGGGAGCAGCTCATCGAAATGACTTCGCTTGTTGCTCGCAGAGAGATTACGCAGCTGTTCACCCGTGAGACTCGTGGTTTGGAAAGAAAGCAGTTTATAATCCGGACTCGAGCCAAGCAGAAAGCTCCAGTCTGTGGGAAGACGAGGATACATGAGCCTCAGCGCCGGAGGAACGTCTGTCCACATCGACCACTCGACATATCTGTATTTTAATTTGTCATGTTTTCAGATTAGAGATTTCAGATTGTTTGTTGTCACACACCTGACTCTTGGCCGTGCTGAGAACAACACATCCGATTAAAGGGTGGAAACGCACCACTGTGTTCGACACAGACTTATTTCTGTGGCCTCTTTCATTTCACATTGCATCAAGCTATTGTGGCGCTGATGACTTACGCTCTTTGTTCTTTTCGTGGGTCAAAGTGGGAAGGCCAAGAATTAATTTAGTTACTCAAGCAGAGTAGGACGGCAGCTCCCCACAGGACTTTCTGTTGTAGCAGTGAAGCTTAATGGGAGATGATGTAAAACAGACAAAAGCTGTGCAGATGAACCTCATTGACTGAGATTGAATCCTGCCAAAATTAGCTTTTTGCAGAGGCCACTGAGATATGAAAGCCATTTTTCACTGAGAGGGATGAGAGAAAAATGAGACAAGCTGAGAGTGAAATGAAATTCAACTTTTGGTCAAATGGAAGTCTCAAACCCAAAGTAAATTAAATTAGCCTGAACTGAATGAATGAATATTTTTTTTTATATCCCCAAAAGGTTCCCAACCCACAAAGGCTTACAAGACAATCATTACATTACACACAACAGCGAGGGAAACACTGAAAGCAAGATGGCTAACATGTGAACTATATATGGTATAAATCTGACTAATTGAATAAACAATGTTGTCATGTGTTTATGATAAGCCTTTAATATAAACTGAAGCCAGTCAAACCTCTTCTATGTAAGCTCAATGTTATTTCCAGCCATTTGTCTAAATAATTGCACTGTGTAACACAAACTCTACGAGCTCCCTCGCACGTGGGAGATGAGTCATAGTGATCCGGCCTTGTGATTACACTAACTCCTAACTCGACAGTGATTTGGGCTTGTGATTGTAGCAGCCATGTTCTCCTGCCGCCCGGTTCAACCCTTCCTTAAACAAAATAAACTTGTCATTGTGTCAGAACTGGGCGTCTCTTTTCCTGGCCATAGATTTATGGCTGTGTTCCACTCCGCCCCTGCAGGTCGAACTGGGGTCTGCAGGGAGCTGGGTGGGGGGGGGGTCCTGGCGGCAAAGGGAGGAGGTGAGGAAAGTAGAAAGTGGGGTGAGAGATAAAGTAAACAGGGAAGTATAAATAGAGTGCGTAGAGCAAATGCTGACTTTATGAAGTCATTAGGCTTCATCCTCTGGGAACCTTGAGTAGCTACAAAGAAATTCATGGCAACCAATCTCATATTTGTCAGATTGTCAGGATCAAAAATGTCAACCTTGTGGCGGCACTGGAAGAAAAGTCAGGGGATCGTCAAAGTCAGTGGGATTCATCCTCTGAGGAACATGAATGTCTGCTTTAAAGGAATCCATTTAATAGTCATTGTGATATTTCAGTCTGGACCAAAGAGGTGGAGGAACTCATGAACCAATAATTTCATGGAGCAACTCAAACCAGCATGGCTGAAAAACACACAACACAATAACAAAAACCAAAACATGAAATAATACAATCACACACTCTCACATCTGTTTACTATGTGGTTTTATTGAAACACTGGGTTATACTTTCCTTCGACACTGGTGTGGCAAACTAGAAACACGAAGAGTGGAATATAAAAAGATTGAACATTACAACATCTGGAGCGAGAGAAGCATCTTTTTTGGTCTCTTCCTCTGAGTATTTATTACAGCAGTACAAAAACCAATAGGCCCAATTGACAACACATACGAATTTAGTGGTGTGAGTTTGGGGTTAATAGATGCATTTTTGTTGGGAGACACCAGAAATTTAAACACACATAGAAAATACTAATATTAAGTGCACTTGTTTTTTAAATCCACAATCCTGCATATGTTCTTTCCACATATATATACTTGCCATTGATTGTAGCTCGCAGATACACATATATCATAACAGGAGCAAAAAGCAAGCCTAGCATTCATCTTAACATCATGGAAGCTATGTCGCACTACTTCAAGTCTTAAAACATTGGAGGCGTATGAAAATGAAGAATGATGGACGATGACAATCTGATCGGCTGCTTTACATACTGGAAAAAAAAAACGGTCAGTTCCGTTAATGAAATCATCAAAATATGAAACAGAAATTTTACTTTCTTCGAAGTATTGGATTTCTAATTGTGTGGCTCCTTACAGCTGATTTTCATTATGTCTATGCAGTTAAAAACAGAAATAGTGCTCGGCCATTTTTTTATATCTGACGTCAAATTGAAAACCAACTTAAGGCTGACACATACATTTTACAAAAAATAAAATCAAGCCGCCATTTCTTTGTTGTTTCTTCATTTGTTCTTACAGACTATGTTTACATGCACGTAGTATCTTGGGTAGTGGCTTGTATCCTTCTACTCAGCATTTCTGTATACATGAAATAATCTTGTATTTTGAGTTTTACAATCGGAAATGATCTGTCATTAAAACTGATAAAATGTTAAATGTCTATATTATCAGCATGTTCCAGCAATCACATTCATCTCTCTCATCAAGAAAAGAGTCTTTCCAGGTCACTAAAAGCAAGGTTTGACATGTACCTGCTCCAACGCATGAACAGAAAGCCTCAGTAATTTATGGAAATATTGTTGCACGTGTAAACATAGCCATCAACCATAACCTCTTATTCTTCCATCCCTCTCTGCTATCCTCAATCTGGCAGTATACTTTACACAAAATCAAATTTGGCAGGTTTGCAGAGGCAAAACTGAGAGTTTGGGGCCAAAAACACACACAAGATTTTGTTTTAATTGCACAGGGTTGGCCGATTGAACTTGTCAATTTCTTTAAAAGACCATGTCACTGCCCATCAATACATTATCTCCAGTACATCCTGGGTCAACCATTACACAAGTACTTATTATTTTGTTCTACCAGAACTATAGGGAAATCAAATCTTTTATTTTTCAGAGCAAATTTCAAACAGCAAATGGAGTCACACTAGATTACAATACGACAATAAACCATGGTATAACTCTGCAGTCTGCTCCCATCGTGACTCGCAAGCTCCTCCAGCTGGTGTGGATGCCGTTAATAAAACAGGTCGGAGTCGCATTTGCTTGCAGCACTGTATTTGACAGCAGTTTGACAGCCTTTGAGAACATGCCAAATTCAATTTTATTTGGAGCACACTGCTGGCCTAACACCCTTCTGTCTTCCCTCAAGCGCTGACGAACACCAGACGGGTGGAGTAGATCAGGTCGGCCAGGTACAGGATGAAGTTGACAGCGGTGAGCACAGCCACCGCCATGAGCTTATCCCACACGCACAGCCCCATGTCGCTGCTGCAGTTGTAGGGCCTTTGTTTATTCCCTCCGTGCTTGGGGTCAAAGTTGAAGATGGGCCAGATGATGGTCGCTGACAGATAGAGGACGACGGCCAGCAGGGCGTAGGCAGACAGGAAGCGAGCAAACGGGAAGGGGAGGCAGCCGGTGCACTCGCCGATACACAGCAGGATGATGGCCGCCGACAGGATGAAGCAGATGCAGTAGACGGACATGCAGTACTTGAGTGCGTCGTGACGGTCGTACACCACGGGGTCGCTGACGAAGACGAAGATGATGCAGGCCACAAAGGTCTCGCAGACTTTCAGCAGGCCGGGGGCTGTGGCCATGTAGCCGGCCACCTCGCCTGGACGCGCCTTGCTGATGCTCACCTCGCTGATGTAGGCGATGGTGGCCAGGCAGGAGAAGACGGTCGACACGATGCGGTAGTTGCGGATATCACTCGGGCCCGTGGAGCCTTTGAGGAAGTAGAGGGGGAAGATGATGGAGGCGGACAGGCAGAGCAGGGCGGCGTAGCAGGCGAAGGTGATGGGGAAGTTCTTCCAGGAAACGGGGGCTCTGGTCTGAAGGCCGAACAGCTCCACCAGTATGACGAGAAGAGTCCCGGCGAAACCAAAGGCCCAGCAGAAGATGCACCAGTCTCCGGTGCCTTGGTGGAGTTTGCCACCGTGCACGGCCACGGAGAAGGCCACGCAGGCGAAGACCATGGCCGCCAGCCGTGTCCATAGGAGGGGGCTGGAGTGGAGGACTATAGCCATGATGTTAGACGCAGTAGGTGATGAGAGAAGCTGAAAAGGTTCAGAGTGATTTCCTGTCCGGAGTCACTTGCTCAGATTTTTACCATCAGCCACTCAGAGAAACTGTGAGAAGAAAAGATATAGAAAAGAGTTAGAATACAAGATTTCAGTTTTATTCAGACTCTAGATGAAGTACATGATAAGACCGCACGAGGGCAACAACTTGCAAATCTGCTTAATCAGGCTATGCACTCCTACATACCATTTTCTGACACACACAATGCCGTTATTGTACTCTTATGAATGGTTGACACAACAAGTGAAACCAATGAAAACACATTTGCAAACCACTATAATGACTGCACTGTGGTCACATCACATTTCCATCTGGACAAATCATCTGGGGAACACTCCCTCTCCTCCTCTCTGGTAGTTTCTGCCTCATATAAAACTCCAGACTGCTTTCTCAACAGCATTCCTGCTCCGAGTGCACGCTCTTTCCCTCGGACATTCCTCCACGCTCGTGTCCTCGGTGACAGGCGTGGCGCCGCAGCCTCCAGCGACCCCACAGTGTGTCTGTCATCGTGCGCTAAACATGGCCCTCTTCACTCGTTCTAATCCCACAGACCCCATCTACACCGAGAACAGATCTGAAATATTAACAAGGCTTTAAATCTAGTGCCTCAATTCAGATCTTTGTTAAGGGAAAGTGCTTTTTAAAGGCCATGAAAACCTCTCAATCAGGTTCTTATTGTGAAGGATGGGGTTGTATATGAACCCAAAATGTTCTGTCAGCGTTGATGATTATTTCACATTCTTGCTCTTTTGTGCTATTTGAAATGGGCGGGGCTCCAGTGGAAAGAGGTGATGTCAGTGAGTATTAAAGTCTAACAGCCAGAAATGTTTTTTTCATTAATGTTATAGAGAAACAGACAACATGTTTTCAGAGGCTTTAAAGATGACTGAATACTGTACTGCTACACTTGTAGGATTACTACTGTAACCTTCACTTCTTCGACTTTGCTTTATGAAAGTAGAATTCAGTTAGTGATTTCTTACACCTCCAGAATTACTCTCACGCAAGCAGCATCCATCATGGCCAAACTTTAAGACCAAAAAGCTGAAAACATTTTTGCTGGATAAATTATTTTTTCAATTGCATGATCAAAATTGCTTGTAATCCTCAAATTGATCATCTTGCTTGACTGACAGATTTTTATCAGGCTATATTTGGACTCACAGGAAGTAGTTTGGGGGTGTAAGCCACCACCCGACTATATGTTGCTCGCTTTACTCCGCCTTCACCCTCAAATTTGAATTTTGTGTTTCCAGGATCTGACAAAAAGGCGCCAACCTCAACTCGAGCCTTCATAACTCCCATTCTGAAAATGAAGGGTGATGTCATGTTTTCCCCCGAGACATGAGATCAGGTATGAGATGGTTGCTGTACCCATTGCAAGGCAGTGAAGGGTTTTTTCCCGTTAACACAAATTACTCAAACCGCAACCCGTAGCGCAGCTGCATCCGTGATCATCAGTACAGTAAAGCAGATATCCTCCTCCACCATGGACTTCTACTGAACTCACGAAGTCTTGCTCTTAAAATCCTGAGGGACTGATTGACACCCATCGCCCACTTGGCTCCACCAGCGCTACACTCCCAGTTTCCAGTTTGCACAGAGAGACAGTTATAACCAAGGAGGAAAGGCCTGTTTACATTAGTCCCATTAAACACCTATAAAACGGTCGAGGCCAGGGGGCGAAAACGCGAGCTGGTGACGAGGTATGGATAAAAAGAGGACGACAAAAGAGGCAGAAATGGAAAAAGAGACCCCTGAAAGTCCTGCTGGATGACTCACTTGGAGCCAAGAGGGAGCGCAGGGGAGGGAGGGGAGTCAAAAGAGGGAGGCACACGGGGGAAGCCCTGCGCCTCGGCCGCAGAAGGACACATAGTTTAAACACAGTGATGGAGTGGAATAGCAGGGAAGTGAGTCACCGCCGGGCCCCCTCTCTTTCACCACTTCTCCTTTCTCTCTTCTCCCTTATTTCTTGTAAGATTTTCCAACTTGCTGATGCGTTCCAGATGTGCCGCTGTCTGGCTGCTGCTGAACAACTGGTAACTTTGTCATATTTGCCAAGTTCTTTCCCTCGCTCTCTCTTTTTTTTTTCCCCCCTTCCTTCCCTCCTCATAGTCTCATTTGGCGGCGGCCTCCCTCCCTTTTCCATCAGTTGTCCCTTTGCTCCCTCCCAGCTCGACGCTCCCACTCCAGCTTTAAAGTCAGGGTACCAATTATGCTCCATGTTAACCACTCAAAATAAACGTATAGGGAGGGTCGTAATGGAAAAATCAATCCCGCCACTCCCGCCGCCATTACTTTGCTGCTTATGGAATCAAGTCAGGAAAGAAATGGGAGAGGAAAATGGCAGTGGAGTGAAACAAAAAGGGAGAAGAAACAAAAAGCCGTGTGGAAAAGAGTCTTTTCACAGCGCAGCGTGGAAAACATGACAGGATCGCACAAAGGGGGAGCACTTCCCCGACTGGAAGAGAAGTGCTGAAAATAGGTTCATACATCAGGCTTGAAACAGGACAGCAAACAGGATGTGACGCCATCTCACTCCTCTGCACAGTCAATTTCATAAGAGCAGCAGCACACACACACACACACACACACACACACAGGCCAAGAAGGTCAGGAAATAAGTGTTTGTCTCAGGCAGAGAGGTCATGAGCACTGCTTGTTTGGTTGTCATGACACAACATCACTAACTCGATTTCACCTGTAATCCACTTACAGGGGATCCGTGGGTCGAAGCACAAGACGAGCTCTGTTGGCAAAGCATCCCAGTGTCTGCGCGTGAAACAGCTGAATGTCAGTATATTAGTGTGGCACTGCTGTGTGTTTTTACAAAATGTACCATCACATTTCACCTTTTTTTCACATTAAAAAAAATCCCAAGTATTCAGCATTTTCCCCAAGATTTTCTTTCTTGTCAGACTGGAGAACGGTCTGAAACAGCAGGTTCACCATCACAGGACACTAAATCTCTCTAATCAAACACACTCTTGTTATTTTCCAAGGGTCGCCACCTTTTGTCAGGGCAGACTGATCCACCACACCTACTCAACACAGACTCAGCTTGGATACAGTTCTGAAGAACAATGAGGAAACTGTTAGTGGGAATTCAAATCAGTGGCTTCAGAGCAAGTCAGGCATGTGTTTACCACACGAAAGAGAGAGTAAAAGTCTCCATAAAGCAGTGGGTGACAGTGTGACAGCTGTGTGTTAGGCTCCGGCAGAGGTTCATTCATTGACGGTGAAGGTGGGTGTGCCGCTTGCCACACCCTGCTCCAACCACACACACCACACTACAGCCTGCTTAACACAAATTTAAACAAAACATAGAAATACATGTCCAAGAAACTACTTTTTCTTCAGGAAGCCGGACAGAAAATTAATTTTTGAAAACATCATGCAGCTGTTGAATGTCTGAAACCACACAAATACTAAAGTAGGAAATAGTTAATAATAAAGTTTCTATAAACTCATAAAAGGAGCAGCTCAGAAATAAAGTTTTCCTTCTACTCTCAAATCTTTTTCTCATTTATTTCAAACTCATTTCACATGTGGCCTCGCTGATGTCAAAATAAAAGCTCCATTGAAAAACTGTGAGATTTTCCTCTATCATGCAAAATATAAAAACAATCTCTCTGCTGATATTATCCTTTTCTTCCTATGAGGCTTGCAGGTAAGCAAGATGCAACAAGTGGCAGCTGAACCAAATGTTTTCTGTGCACAAGACCAGAAAACCTCATACAACACTTTTCCTCACTGCAAAATCACCACATGAAGGCAGTTTATGTAAGAGTTGGTTACCTTTTCTGATACTTGGCTGCAGACAGTCTCAGGACATCCAGCAGTAGAGAATTGTAGGGTGCAACTCCTCAGCTCACGGACTTGACTGAGCAGCTCAGAGGAGCAGCTCTCCGCCCAGCAAACCAAATTAGGCATCAAATGTCTGAACCGTTATTCACATTTGTGTGAATTCTCCTCCTCCTCCTGCTCCTCCTGCTCCTCCTCCTGCTCCTCCTGCCCCAGCCTGCAGGACATCACTGCTTTACACACCCAACGCAGTGCAGCTAAAGTTCACCCTCCTTGAAAATTACGTGTCTTAATAAATCTTTCTACATTTTGGCAGCGTCATTAAAAGTAGGGAAATGTAATGAATCTAAAGCTGAATTTATGTTTTTAGAAATATATCTCTTGTATGTGAGGATAGTTATTTTCCTGTATCAGCTTCTAAAGATCATTTTGTATTGATCCATGTTACTGGAAATAAAAGTGCAGAATGATTAAAAGCTCTTGATTATTTTCATCCAATGTGATTGAGACCAAAAAAGGTTTTTCAAATATTTTAATTCAATAATTCATTCAATTCACTACGACTGAATAAATGTGGTAAATTGTGTTGAAGCTGATGGTTGGTTCATGAAAATCTGAGCTACAAACACTTAAATGACTCAGATATGTAGAGATATTTGTTAACATTCACTGTAAAAACTACCACTAAGTTTGTATGATTATAACAGAAAGTGGGGTGATTTATTTCTTAAAAACCCCTCTTCAAGTATCACTGATGAAAATGTTGTCTTTATTTTAATGCCTCTCCATCGGCGTTACTATTGACAGGGCTGAGATGATGATAAATATTTGCCATTGATTTCATTGCACTGACATTATTTGTATGTGTTTCTCAGCAACCGCAGCTGGAAGCCCTGACAAACATCTTCTATTTACTAAGATACGAAACTGACGTGTTTCCTGAAGGAAATCTGTTGTCACATGCACATTCTCACAAGATTGCTATAATTTGCTTAAACTGCTCGCATTTCATTCCCCTTATCTAAATGTATAGGAGGATTATAATGTCACAGACTGACACACTGTGTGTTTGTGTGGCTGTTTATCAAGAAGCTTTATTCAGAAGAACATAGATCTTTTACTTTTACTACATACTCAGTTGCAAGTAAAGGTCCTGCCTTATGTTACTTAAGTAAAAGTATGCAGCACCAAAACATCCTGAAAGTATTCAAAATATCCTGTGTACTTATAGTTTATAAGAATATAAAAAGTGATGAAGTGAAAAGTTAAACGTCACTTTAATGTTGCAGCTGACAAAGGTGGGTCTGATTTCAACTGATGACTGTCCATCTCACAGTAATATATAATACTTCATCATAATTTATTAGTTGATTATATTTTGTATTGATAATCTGCAAAGTAACCAGTAACTAAAGTTATCAAATAAATGTGGTGGAGTAAAAAGTAGAAGAATAAAGTAACATAACATGAAAATACTCAAGTAAAGCACAAGTCCCTCAAAACTGTAACTAAGTACAGCACTTGAGTAAATGTTGTCTGTACTCTGTACAAACTCTCAAGGGTTTTATTCTTGAAAAATAAACTGTTTATAACTGTTTATGAAAAGGGAAGTATTCAGATTCACAAGTAGAAGTTCAGCATTGGTAAAAGTAAGTAACTATTATCAGGAAAATGTACTTGTTCTATCATATTCTCATCATATGTTTTGCATGAAAAATCCTGGTGAAGTAACAAGCAAATATAGCTGTCACATAAATATAGTGGAGTTATAAGTACAATGTTTCCCTCACTGTGATGGAGCAGAAGTATAATGTGGCATGAAATGGAAATACTCATATCAGTATACTAGTTTATCTAGTTATTTAACTAGCTATTAACTATTAAGATTTTGTCAAAATTGGACGTGGTTGACCATAAATTTTAAAAAAATGACAGTTGAAAATTAAATAAAACAAAACAACAGCAGTAAAACTCCAACCAAAATCTCAAATGTTTTTAAGTCTTGTGTTTTTTTGTCATGTGATTTTCACTTTCACCACCAGATGGCGCCAGATCTCGCCTCTCGCGACATGACGCACTGACTTCCGCGACATTTCCACAACGTCATTTTTATGGGACCTGCTCACTGGGTGTTTGGAGAAGGGAAGAACATCATGGCGTCGGGAACAGGAGAGTCGTCCACTGGACACGATGCAGAATTGGACGAATTGTTGGACAGTAAGAGTTGTCATTAAGTTTTAACGGCTGTTTTTCACCGGTTTGTTCGGGTGTTGGAACCGGCTCCGCTTCGGCACCAGGACCCGTCTCTGTCAGGGGTTAGCTTGTGTGCTCGGTGGGACGTCCAGCCTGGTCCCAGATAGCGATAAGGTAGTTTAAGTAATCGATGACAGTCGGAACAGTCAGTCTGATCATGAGCCAGAAAAATAAATTAAAGTCGCCATCGCATGTGATAAAGCACTTTATGTTTGCTAACGTTAGCTTAGCTTCGCTGTGATCAGGATCAACCGAGCGGTTTCACACATTCTCTCACGGTTTTTGCCCTTGAATTGTTAATCGTGTTAAATGTGAGTTAATGAAAAGACAGTGATCTAACTTGGCTGCTGAACTGACAGTGATTCTGTGTCTCTGCCGTGTGTTGAATCACAGTTTGCTTCAGTTCCAGTTACATGTTTGCTACAACATGTTACTGTAAATGTCAAACAACTCTACGAGACATACGTTCAATTGCCAATTTATTAGGTACATTGAGCTAAAACTGCAGCCCTGCAATAAATCCCATCTGTATGAAGGTTATATTGTTCAGTTTTTGTTGAAACTGTGTCAACTTTATTTTATTTTAGAGTCTGTCGTTTTTGGTGCTGTTGAATTGTTTTCCGGTATAATGAAAGATCTTCAATGAGGTTAAACTAAATATTAGTAGAACACTGTACAGTTCCTAATACAGCCTCCAAAATGGAGAGACAGCCAGATCCTCCCATAATTGCACAGCTGTGGCAAATATTCAGATCAATTGTATTTTTGTATTAAGTATTTTAGTTGATATATTTCAGTGTTTGTTGTCACTCTGCTTCTGCTTAGATGTTAAGAAGTAGTGGACAACAAACAAGTTTGTAAATCAAAATGTTTAAACATTTAAGAAGATGATTTGTTTTTCATTATTGTGAGTAATTGTTAAAAATGAGTATAAAAGTAACTTTTAGAAAAGAGTGTATGAGTTCCTTTTTATTTAAATGGGACATGCCATAACCTCTCTGGCAGAAGTAATTCCATAAAAAGTAGCATGTGCTTGCTAAACAATCATCTAAAAACACGTTTATAGCTGCAAACCATGCACACTTCTCCAGTTCTTCCTCTGGGTTTTTCCAGGAAATTTGGCAACAGAAATCTAACATTTGTGTTCTTGAATTTCTCCATTAAACGCTTTAAAAGTCCACTGGCTTGATTCTAATTTCATCCCTTTCTTTCAGGTGCGTTGGATGACTTTGACAAGACATCAGCCCCTCCAGCCCCTGAACCTGCAGCTGCTTCTGCCTCAGCCAACAGTGGTGCAGAGAAGGTCTGTTTCTTATTGCTTGTGTAGTGGTGCTGCTGTTTCAGTGTTCACATCTTGTTTTGTTGTGCACAGACAACATAATCTCAGCCTCCACTTTTCTTCAACTGCATATTCTCTCCTAATTAAGTTACACTTGTCATCTGGTTGCTGCTTGTGCATGAATTCTGTATAAATTTGGCTCAAGTAACCGCAACATGAACCAGTTTCAGTTTCAGAGAGGATTAGTGTCATTTGATTTATTACAAGTTTTCAACCTAACGACGAGTAACTAACAATTATAAAGAACTGTAAACCCTGCTTTCCCTGTTCACTTTCCAACCAAGAACTGTAAGAGGAAGTTTGGTTATTGTCATCTCAAGTTTTTTTTATTTTGGTTAAAGGAGTAAAAGCCACTTTGATACAATTTAGTGCTCACCGTGTTTGCCCACAGTGTCTAGAAGGTGCTTTACATGTATTCTGTTTACCTTAGCCACCCCTGCTTGAAGACTGCAAACTCTTTGAGACTCTCTTTGAGGGGGACATGGCTGCCCAAGCCAAGGAGGAGTGGGAGAAGGCCATGACCGAGCTGGCCCAGGAGGAGCCAGAACTACTGCAGCACTTCCAAAAATTGTCAGAGGCTGCAGGCAAAGTTGGTAAGGACTACAGTTTGCATAATCTGTGTTATGATATGTTCCTCTGCTTGCTGTTCCTTTAGCCTAAATGCTATCTGTGTGTATATTCTGTGTAGGCACTGACACTGCCTCCCAGCAAGAATTCACTTCCTGTCTTAAAGAAACCCTCCGTGGCCTGGCCAAAAATGCAGACAACCTGCAGGTGGGTAAGATCAGAATCCATCAACTGTTATGACACTTTTTCAAGAAACAAAAAAAATGTTTACGAACAGTGTTTTTCCCGTACAGTCCACAGGACTAGCTGGAGACGACCTTGTCAAGGCTCTAGAAGGCTTGGGATTGGAAGAAGGTGGCGAAGGAGGCGGCGATGATGGAAACATCCTGCCCATCATGCAGTCCATTATGCAGAACCTTCTCTCTAAGGAAGTGCTTTATCCATCTCTCAAAGAGATCACTGCTAAGGTTTGCATCTATCTTATGAGCTCTCACTGTAGTCTTTAACTCTACTACCAAGTGTCATTCATAAATGTTACTTGCCTGCACAGTACCCAGAATGGTTGGATGCCAACAAGCCTAGCCTCAGCCCAGAGGACTTCCAGCGCTATGATCAGCAGGCCAAAATCATGGGAGAGATCTGTAAGCACTTTGAGAGGGAGGAACAGGGGGCAGGAGATAAGGAAGGCACCTTTGAGACCATCATGGACCTGATGCAAAAGGTAGACACACTCTACATTTGACTTCTTGGTTGTTCAGTAGTAATTGTGAATGAAATTGAGAAAAAGAAATCAGAAATGGTTGTATTTTTTACTCAAATGTGATTAGAATTTGACTTGTTGAGAATGAAACACATCATAAATGCTAATGCTTTTACTTACAGCTGCAAGACCTTGGTCAACCACCCAAGGAGCTAGCAGGTGATGCGGTAAGTTTTCCACTCATCTCAATCAACAAAAAACAGCGTATGTGCAATCTATATATGACCTTAGTGAAGAGCAATAGATGTGTTTCATAAACTTTATATGAATAAAATAACCGGGCATAATTTTCAGCTTATCAAGCAAATTTAAATACCTGACAAACAAAAAGCACTTCATCATATTGGTGCAATAAATCATAACAATTTGAGTCTTCCTCATTAAGTAACACATTGCTCTTGGGACCATAGGGACAGCTACTACTGTATAAGTTTTTTCATGTGTATTGTCATGTCCCCCAACCCTACCTTAGACATGACCGCATTCTTCCTGTTTCTTCTTCCCCTCCAGCCTCCAGGCTTTAACTTTGACATGGAGTCCCTGAATCTCCCAGGAGGAGCTGCCGGGGCGGCAGAGCAGTGCTCCATCATGTGATGAGGTAGCGGTGCGGTCCATCAGAAGCACTGGAGCCAGAGGGGTCACTCTGTGTGCCTCAGTGACAGGCAGGGAGTGAAGGAGTGTGAAGCAAAGGTCAGGCAGGAGTGTGACCAGACCGTCGACACTGTTCTCCGTCAAGTAGAAGGTGTGTGGATGCAGAAACAACAGGAGGAGGCACAAAAACCAACAGAAACCACACACACAAACCACACAGTCTGTTCTGTCTAAAAATCACTGAACGCACAACTAACAACATTATAACATCTCTCCATTAGCGGTCACCATAGCTCCTTCATGGTTTAGTTTTAACAGCATTCCTTTAAAAAGAAGAGATCACTGCCATTCTCCCTGTTGTTTTTACAATACTGTTTAACCTCATGGTAAAATCTATCAAACCACTTCACGGGTATAAACAGTGCCTTTGCAAAATTATTTTTAAGTTGTTATTTTAGTTCTCATCATAAGGTAAAGATGTTGATTTCATTCAGCAATGCACTTAAGATAAAAGTTTTATTAATGTGAATTTGCAATATCAGCCCTGGTTTACACCAAATTAGTGATGATACTTTGGACATCGCTACACGCACACCTCTGTTTCTGCACAGATTATACAGGATCAAATTAACGAGTTAATTACCTACTAATGTGTAGGAATGTGGAAAAATGAGTGTACATTTGTTAATTATTTAAAGAATTAAAAAGACTAGAGAGGATTAAGCAAGAAGTTCCCAGCACCTATAGTAATTCAGCCAACTAATTTAACAAGACCCATTCCCCCGAGTGTTGTCCCCCATTCCCAGGTGTTGATTTGAAGTGATTGAGATATTGATTCCTGGATGCCTTTGCTGTGGTTACAGTGATCATTATAGTGTAGAGTTACTGTGCAAAGTGCTTCCCTTGTGATTCCCGGTGTTTTTAATGTGCAGAGTGATGCTCTCTTTGGTATGAGTTAGGAAAGAAACACTTTCATGAGTGATCACACGTACGTATATCATTTACCCTCCATTAAAAGTACATTATGTTCTTTCCAGAAAAGGTGGCAGGTAGAGTACTAAACATCCCATGTCACACTGGGAGAGCAACATGTCTGTGATTCACACAGATGTACTGTTGGGTAAGACATCAACAGGCTGATGTTAGCACATTTTGGCTGTGGTTGGTGGGTTTGTTTACTCCAGCGGCCACTTTTCACCGCTGTGACCATGGAGAGAGGTCTAGAAATCGCACGACCATCAGCTCATCAATAACTGTATAATAAAGGGGTTCTGTGAAAGGATTCAGTCAGCCGTGCACTGAAAAGAGATCCGATTTACGTTAAACACAGCTGAGGGGAGGCTGCTGTGGAGGTCCAGAGAGGTCTGTGGTTTTCATCCGAGTTGGGGGGGCAATCTATTCAACTCTCAGGGCCGATGACATCATGCCCAGAGCACTGTTAAAAAATGCAACCTGTTATTGGACACTATTTTGTTTTGTTTTGTAAATATATGAAATAAAATAATGATGTAATTTTTTGTTGTTTGTGTGGATTATTAGTCATCATTGCTTTTATGTTGGTAGTAGTGAGTGATAGAATGTAAGTACATTTATTCAGGTTCTTTGCTATTTTGAGACGCTTGTACTTGAGCATTTGCATTAGTTCCATTATTCCAGTTACATTGCAAATTAAGATTTTACATTAAAAAAAACTATGATCAGCTTAGAAAATTTAATGTATTGCTCTTGATTAAACTATCCAATAGTGTATACAAACTTTAAAAATTATTGGTCATTTAGAAATACAGGTAAAATAAAACAGGGTTTCTGTAAGACCAGAACATAAAACTGTCATCAAACAAAACAAAAGCGTCGAGACCAAAACATAAAACATCTAAAGAGTACGTTTGGATCAAACAAGAGTGAAATAAAACGTGTTCAAAATAAGTTCTTAAAGCAGGCTGAAAATACATAACAAAATATATCAACACATAAATATGTAGTATTTATACACATATGTAGAAGGTAGCAATAAAAATGATGTAAGGTGAAAAGGTTTGTGTGTATTCATTTGAAGTAAGAGTAGTTCGAATTTGTACAAACAGCTACATCATCGAAATGCTGCTTACACAGTAATGCATCAGTAATATGTAAAGTTCTGAGGTGAAATTAGTACTTTTGATGCTTACAGTAGATTTTTCTTATACTTTTTATTGTTTCATTTTATTATTATCGATCAAACTTTTGTACAGAGTGGTATTTTTATTTTGAGTAGAAGATGAAAATGCTGTAAGTGCTGGCCCACTTAGTAGCTTTTTCTGGAGCTTTTAGTTTAGTTTTCTCACTTTAGATTCTCCATTTTTGTTGAGTTTCACTTTTTCACTTCAGTTAGCTCAACCAAGCAAACTCCATCCACCGATGAAGACCAAGAGATGTAGATGAAACTTCAGAAGAAGATAGTAAGTGTGCAATGAACTTTCATGCTCAACATCTCAATACTTATTCCACCATTGATCCATAACAGTTGGAATAGCAATCTCATTTCAAGGTCCAATTAGTAGCCATTGTGAAGCTTTTGATCATATCTGAATCTATCTTTATTTCACTCAAAGATCCCTTGAAGATCATATGATGACTGAAAGCTCCAGAACAGCTACTAAACTGACCTTGTGGTGACACTATTTTCTCAACAGTTCAGACATAACTTTAATATATTTCTCACATATTAGAAGTTCTGTGAATTCCTTGAAAATAGGCCTCTAGAGACCAGACTGTATAGAAGTAGGCTGTTTAGATGAGTTATGTTAATTTAGCCAGTAAGACTCGTGTCAGTTCAGCTCTATGTGTTGTGTTTCTATGCGTCGCCGCCGTGGAGCTTTCTGCGTCAAATTTCAACTGCACAACTTTATTGTTCACAACCGGAAGACAAAATGAGCTACGTGTCAGGAAGAAGGAGAATCAGCTAAATGGGCGAAGGCTATCAGGCCGCCTGAGTTCGTCTGTCTGCAATATTGGAGTCTTTTTTACTGTTCGGTTGGAGTTTTGTTTTACTACAGAATCAAAATTAAGACGTGCATCATTGTCACGCGACAATGTTGACAAAATTTGAAACGAAGTCGGCTCGTGTCAAAGGTAAGAGTTTGCCAGCGGCAGTTAGCATATGAGCTAACGTTAGCTAGCTGACGTTAACCACCTCTGTTATTCATCCATTTAAAGTTATGTCTGTATATGAAACAGTAGCTTGGTTTAAGTATCACAAACCCTAACTTTGAATCATGTATGTCACGTTCAAATATAGATTAATAATGTTGAACGGACACAACTTGTATGTTTCTTGTGCTATCTAGCTAGCTGACGAACTGCGCTACTTAGCTAAACTTGACCACTTGAAATGAATCCTTGCTAATGTATAATAAACTGGCTTTTCATCGACTGAAGTCTACTGGTCTGTTTTTAAACTGATGTTATAAGATAGCTGATCAGCTGTCTTATATTTCAGGCCTGAGTTTCCATCCAAAGAGGCCATGGGTTCTTGCAAGTTTGCACAATGGAGTCATCCAGCTGTGGGACTATCGGATGTGCACACTGATTGACAAGTTTGACGAGCACGATGGTAAGGCAGTGATGTGGCTGATGTGGTATATTGTTATTTCAACTTCCACGCTGAGTTCTTGACAGATGTGTTATTTATATCACATGTGTAATTGATGTTCACACACAGGCCCTGTCAGAGGAATTGATTTCCACAAACAGCAGCCTCTGTTTGTGTCTGGAGGAGATGACTACAAAATCAAGGTGAGGCTGCTTTGGCACTCACATGTTGCCACGAAGAAATGTCATGAGGGTTTTTGCAAATTGTTAGTAAAGCTGTTCTGCATCCAAAAATTAGTTAATTTAATGCACATGTCTTGTCTATGTCACTCGCTCAGATGAGATATTAAATGGTTAATAGTGCTGTTATGTCTTGTGGATTAAAACATCTGTCATATCAATATTCCATATAGCCATTAGATTTTATCAATATGTTATACATGTTTGCGCTGAGTAAATATTTGTATTTTTTTCCAGGTGTGGAACTACAAGCTGAGGCGCTGCCTTTTCACTCTCCTTGGACACCTCGACTACATCAGAACCACCTTCTTTCACCATGTGAGTAGTTCTACTACTTTAAAATACATCTGCTTCCTTTCTATTTCATCACTGTTTTTAAGGTACAGAGTAACAAGGACTTGATATATTGTTGTCCATTAAAATAGTCAGTCTGAAATGAATGAATTAATTCAATCATCTGCCTTTCTGTAGGAGTACCCCTGGATTCTGAGCGCCTCAGATGACCAGACTATTCGCATCTGGAACTGGCAGTCCAGAACCTGCGTCTGGTAAGACAGTTTTTAAAAATTGAAACACAATTTTTAAAGTCATTGTTTAGTGAATCATTCGGCATTTACTTAGATTAGATCTCGCTCAGGTCATGCAAAACCCTTTGTGTTATGATGATCATTGTTATTACCCCCCAAAAAATATTAAGATGACCTGTGACCTAAAATTTCTGAATATATCCCTTCTTTCCTTCTCATCAACAGTGTGCTGACTGGCCATAATCACTACGTGATGTGTGCCCAGTTCCACCCATCTGAGGACCTGGTGGTGTCAGCCAGTCTGGACCAGACCGTGCGAGTGTGGGATATTTCCGGTGAGGGCCTGGGGATGGTGGACCAGAGGACTACGGGCGGGATTGATGAAGGGGTGGGAGGGTAGAGTGGTATAAAGGATGAGAAAGAAGTAGGAACGGGATGAAAATCAAGTCCCGCACTGCCTCTTCTTCCTCTCCTACTTGAAGAGGACAAATCTCTGTGGGCTGTTTGCAGAAACACCTCTCCTTTCAGGAAACACAGACAGGGAAATTGATGACTTGTCAGATCAAATTTATAGTGTTGTATTTTGAGATGAGATAATAAGAGTGCAGTATTTCAATAAGTGTTTTGGATGAAGAAAGCATTTACAGATGAGAGAGATGTACAATGTAATTTAAAAAAAAAAGGCCATAGGAAAAATAGGAAACAAGAGAGGTGTTTCTGTGCCTCTGCATGCTCTTAAAATCTTTGTTGATGGTGTTTCTTGCTTTTTCTTTCTTGTCTTCCCATTAACTAAACTCACTCAAATCTACTATCACTTTTTGACATGTGAACATGCATATGAATGCTCTGTTACTGTCTCTCCTGTCCTGGGGATTGATTTGCTGTCACATTTTCTACCATTGAGCATGATTGCATTTATACATAAAATTTTTATGAGCTCCTTCATCATATGACATCATAGCAGGGCCTAGAGGTTTCGTGCTTGACTCACCGCATTACATGCACGGCATCCATTTAGCAACGTTTAGCTTTCATACTTTTATTATAGGAAGCTCACACTGCTTCCACTACTGTTATTTTACCATTTTCTTGGTTTAAATTGCATCCAGATAAAAATACTACTAACTAGTGTGAAAGTGTGTTTTTAACAATGTTAAACTTCCTCAGTACTTCAGTACTGAAACGTTTTTATACCACCCCTGGCATGACAATTGCACGACTGGCTCTACTACTCAAAATATACCATGAAATATATGACAGTGTGGTTATATTTCTTGTAACTAAAGTCACCATATAGTTACCAACTGCATTCCTAACCCAAAACCGTGACATTTCAGATTCTATTAACTCTGCATGTGACTCAAACATCTGTGCAGAAACATGCATGAGCTTCTGAGAAAACAAAAAAACCTCCTCATATTCCTGACATCCAACGCCCCATCAGAGCACGTCTTTACAATGCCAAGCACCACCCACCCCATTCCCATCAGTCCACACGCTCCCTGCGTCCTCCTTATCCCATGCTCTTCCTGGAAACATCCACACCTGCACATGGGTTCCTAGTGCCATATCTTCCCCCTGTGTCATCTCCTCATGCTGATGAACTATCTGTTCACCACATCGTTTTAATGGGCAGGAATCATGAATGCAAGCTGTGTTTTCTCAATCATTTTTTTTTCCTGATCTTTTTGAGTCTGGGAAGTAATCAATATCTTGCGCTGCTGTCCAATCAAATCATGAGTAATTGTGATTTTCATCTGTATGCAAGTGATTTATTAACCCAATCAACAGCACTGTTACAGCCATGATTGTTTCCAGACTCAAGTTGGTGTTAAATGAGAGAGCAGAGGTTGTGTTGGTGTGTTTTGACCCTGTGTGTGTGTTCAGTAGTCCAACAGTTCTCCCTCCTTATAATCCCCCTCTGTTTCCTCTCCTATTATATTGCTTCATATTTGATTATTTTAATAACTTGTATCTTGTTTTACATGTTTTCTTCCTCCCCTGTACTGTGGTTGTGCCCTGTGTAACATGAATATGGCTCCTTCCTTGCACGCGATGCCCTGAATGTTGGTTCCAGGTCTGAGGAAGAAGAACCTGTCTCCTGGCGCTGTGGAGACGGAGGTGCGCGGCATCTCTGGTGTTGACTTGTTCGGTGCCTCAGATGCTGTTGTCAAGCATGTCCTTGAGGTGAGCAGTGTGCATCACATGTATGATTCAGTTTGTTTGTTTCTTGGTTTTTTCGTAGTCTGATACATTGTTGTTCGTCTGAATCAACCTTTAACTTTAACAGATGAATTTTTGTCAGTGTTTAGGGAGGATGTAATTGATGGTCTCTACCATGCTCTTGTCAAATACCGTCTTAACTGCTCTTTTGCCTGAAGCTACAATATTAAAAGTCCCACAGTTACGCTAGTAGAGGTAAAATGATGCTGTTTTAGTGTAAAAAGTACTAGTATCCACTGAAAAGCTGGAGAGAAACAAGCTCAATTTTGTAAAGAGATTTTCCAAAGCATCACTTGAGTTCTTGGGTTTAATGTAGCAGACATAGGCAGCTCTCTAAATTACATCATGTTCTTCTGTGTATTTGTGAGTCCTGAGTTATTGCTCCTCGAGGTCCAGAAATGTCCCACCCAAGGAAATAAAATGACATTGCCTGGGTTGGGTTTTAACATCAATAACAGTGTGTCATCCAGTTAAAGCAATGGAAAATTGGGGCACAACCAGACACAGTCACACTCTCATCTTTGGACTTCACCTCTGACAGAGGTGTAGTGAAGGCGAAAGGGATGACGATTTCAAACTCAAGATTCTATATTATACATTTTCTGTGCTTTCTACTAAACATTAATATATTTTCAAAATTCTGAAAAGAAAAATCTCTACTGGAGAATAATTGTTTAATTTTATTTAGGACTAATTTGATGCTATAATTTCCATTTTCCCTGAGAGGACAGTCAGTGTTTTGGTGTTCAGAAAGCCTTCAGTCCTTGGCCTCAGTGCTGGCACAGTTCAGGATTTTCATTTGGATTTGTGTGGCGTGACTTTGTGTGTCTGTTTCCAGGGTCATGACCGGGGAGTCAACTGGGCTGCCTTCCACCCCAGCATGCCTCTCATTGTGTCAGGAGCCGACGACAGGCAGGTCAAGATCTGGAGAATGAATGGTAAGTAACTCAAAAGTCACCAGTTAACGTCTGTCAACCATCTGTTGCCAAGTGTCCATGATAACTGAAGCCCCGTTGTCTCTTTTTTTTTTTCGTCATTGTTTGTTGCATTATGTTTTTGAATTGTCCATCCGTACGTCCCATTTTCTTGAAGGCAAAATCTCAGGAATGCCTTGAGGGAGTTTCTTCAGATTTGGCACAAACGTCTGCTTGGACACAGAATGAACTGATTAAAATTTGGTTGTGTCATCACAAAACAAGCAAAAGTTTTTGGCCACAACTCAAGAATTCATATGTTAATATGATGTAATTTCACACGAATGTAATATAGAATAAAATGATGAAATAATTACCACCACACGCTCATGCTCTCTCTCTCCCCTCCCACGGTCCAGAATCCAAGGCATGGGAGCTGGATACGTGCCGTGGTCACTACAACAACGTGTCCTGTGCTGTCTTCCACCCGCGCCAGGAGCTCATCCTGTCCAACTCTGAGGACAAGAGCATCCGGGTGTGGGATATGTCCAAAAGGACCGGAGTGCAGACCTTCCGGAGGGACCACGATCGCTTCTGGGTGCTGGGGGCTCACCCAAACCTCAACCTGTTTGCTGCTGGTAGGTGGTGACACTGCTCTGCATCTGTACACAAGTCAAACGGGAGTCTCTAATTTCCTTGTTTAAAATATCCTGTTCATGAGTTAGGTGTCAGAGTTTGAAAGTTTATAAATCATCCTGTCTCAAAATGCCAGAAAGTAAAAATGTCAGCCTTCTCCTACAGCAGAGGGACTTGCACATTTAAACTTCAACTTAGACTTAGGTGTGTAACTATGTATGAATATGTGATTATTGCACTGAAAGGTCTGTCTCTCCTTCAGGTCATGACAGCGGCATGATTGTGTTCAAGCTGGAGCGTGAGCGTCCAGCATACGCCGTGCATGGCAACATGCTGTACTATGTCAAGGATCGTTTCCTCCGCCAGCTGGACTTCAACAGCAGCAAGGACACTGCTGTCATGCAGCTGCGCAGGTAGGTCATTTCAGTTGTTTGTGACATGCAGTACAACCAAACTCCACCTTTTACTAATTCAAGGCTTTTGTTGAAGTATTCAGATACTAGTGAGTGTAACATGCTTTGCTTTATTTATTATCTTGTTCTAGTGGGTCTAAGTTCCCGGTGTTCAGCATGTCCTACAACCCTGCTGAGAACGCTGTCCTGCTCTGTACTGTAAGTATCTCTTAAACAAAACATGCTAATCCCTTAATGGTATACACAGGCACTTAATCGTTTTCTATATATTTTAAGTAATGCTCTTTCCCTCCTGCAGAGGGCGACCAACCTGGAGAACAGCACCTACGACCTGTACTCTATTCCTAAAGAAAGTGACTCTCAGAACCCTGATGGTAAAGAAACACTCACTATCACTTTTTGTAGAGTGATTATGTGCAGCTAAATGTCATGTTTTGTTTTCTAGCATATCTTTACTGTTGTTTTGTGACGCTGTGATCTGTGTCTGTGTCTTTTTCTCAGCACCAGAGGGGAAGAGGTCCTCTGGTTTGACTGCAGTCTGGGTGGCCAGGAACAGATTTGCTGTCCTGGACCGTATGCACTCAGTAAGTCCATTTGCAGCTCAGAAAGTTTGGTAATGAAAAAGAACAAAATAATATCTTGACAAGGGTTTCAAAAGTTGAAAAGTTTAAGAAATTATTCAGGGACATTAATTTTCAAAGAAGTCAAAGGTCTGATAAAGTGTAAAGTTTATACAGGCTGCAGCAGCTAATCAGTGGATTTAGGTTTGCAAAGTCATTTTCATTTTTATGTATAATATTTCTTCAGGTTATAGAGTTTAATTCATGATGAGCATTGTGCCAAAAAATAAATACTCATTTTAAATCATTACACATTATTGTAGAAATAGTATTTGTTTTTTTTAACTTTCTAATTTTTTAAAAATTCTAGTGTCTTTCAGTAATCATGAGTGCCCTCTGTGTGTGTTTTTATCTAACTTAAAATCAGCTCTATTAATAACATCTCCTTCTCCTTTTGTAGCTGCTGATTAAGAACCTGAAGAATGAAATCGTGAAGAAAGTTCAGGTGCCGAGCTGCGAGGAAATCTTCTACGCTGGAACAGGCTCGCTGCTGCTGCGCGATGCCGACGGTGTCACGCTGTTCGACGTGCAGCAGAAACGCTCCCTGGCCACTGTTAAGATCGCCAAGGTCAAGTACGTGGTGTGGAGTGCCGACACCAGCCACGTGGCTCTGCTGGCTAAACATGGTGGGTAAATAAGAAGAAGTACAGACAAGGATATCTTCATCTGTCCTCTTAAACTTGTTTGTGCTGCCAGGGCTGAGGCTCTGAATCCTCACTGAGACATGAGCCCTGTTTGGACGGTATTCATATAACCATGGGAAGGCACAAATTTAACTTCACCCATGCTTAATATGAGACTGGGAAGATAATTTTCTGGGTTAATCCACCTTACAATTGTACAGCAAAATGGACAACTTTTTGTAACTCCAGTTGCAAAAGCAATCCTGCACACATTTCAATTTTCTGCATCAAATTCTTATTAAAGGTTTAAGTACTCACACAAAGAAGAGGATGCTCTGTAGTGAAGATTTAGTTTGTGGAAGATTGTCAATGTCAGTGTTGGTAAAAACACTGTTTAGTTTTAGTGCAGCAAATTAAATTGACTTGATGAAACATTGCTGCTATTGTTTCAGACAAGACCACTGTTGTCAGTATGCCCTGTTTGCCTGATGGTTCTCTCAAGTGATTCTCTATAATGGAAAAAAAAACTGAAAACACAGAGTCTAAATGTCATTTGCTCTCTTTTCAGCCATCATGATCTGCAACCGTAAGCTGGAGAGTCTGTGCAACATTCATGAGAACATCAGAGTGAAGAGTGGAGCTTGGGACGAGAGCGGGGTCTTTATCTACACCACCTCCAACCACATCAAATACGCCCTCACCTCTGGGTATGTGCTGCTTAAAAAAAACAGTGTTCATATCCACTTTGTACAGGCCACAGCAGCCAGTCCTAACACTCACCTGTTAGTTTACCTTTGGATTTGAGATGGCACTGATTACTGGAAGTGAAGACAAATCCACCAGACTAGTGTCGCGCACACTGTCTTACTGACCTCATTTCCAAGATGAAAGCACTTTTTATAGTGCAAAGGAACCAGCAGCACAGGTTAAGCGAATGCTCGTCAGACCATAAATTCACAAGAAGGTTATACAGTATGTATTCTTTAGAAGGAAGGTTTAAGATTCTTTTACCACAACACTTCACTCATCTTGCACTGCTACTTTTCTTTAACCTTGAAAACCTAACAGCAAATTTGTCATTGTTGTTGAGCAATAAATTATATCATTTGTCCACATATTCAATTTTAGAAATATATATAAAAACAAAAAATAAAGTTTTCTGTATGCTGTATTTTCCCTAAACAAGGAAACCTGCAACATTAGTTTTAAAGGTTTTACAACATCTAACATGTTTCCCTATGTGTTTCCCTGTAGTGATCACGGCATCATCAGGACCCTGGACCTGCCCATCTATGTGACCCGCGTGAGAGGAAACAGTGTCTATTGCCTGGACAGGGAGTGCAGGCCACGAGTCCTCACCATCGACCCCACTGAGTACCGCTTCAAACTGGCCCTGGTCAACCGCAAATATGATGAGGTGGGTCTGTGGTGGCTGCTGTTTTTTGTAAATGAATCACTGAAGTCTACTGTGTCTGCTTCTCAACATAGCTGGCAAGGATTTTGCATCTCTCCATCTCATGTTAATTTCATAGACATTTTGGCCTCTTTCACTTAATACTGGCAATCATTTATTTCTCAAATGCTGGTTTTGACATCATTCCTCTTGTCCTTGTTCTTCCAGGTGCTCCACATGGTGCGTAATGCCAAGCTGGTGGGTCAGTCCATCATTGCCTACCTGCAGAAGAAGGGTTACCCTGAGGTGGCGCTGCACTTTGTCAAAGATGAGAAGACCCGCTTTAGTCTGGCTCTGGAGTGTGGAAACATCGAGGTGAGACACTTTCTAATTTACAACATGCACCTTTTCTGAATTGTGTACGATAATGTTTTTTTCTCTTTTTACACACATGATGCTGCTGCTGTGCGCTCTATGCCACTCAATAATGTTTCAGCTCATCAAGCTCTAGTTTGGATTCTCTCTCTGCTGTCTGGTTCACTCTTGCGTGAGAATCAGGTTTAAGCACCTTTTTTTTTTTTAACATTTCTTTTTCTCTATAATTCCAGGTGGCTCTGGAGGCTGCCAAGGCCCTGGATGAGCGCAGCTGCTGGGAGCGTCTGGGTGAAGCAGCACTGCTGCAGGGTCACCACCAGGTCGTGGAAATGTGCTACCAGAGGACCAAGAACTTTGACAAGCTCACCTTCCTCTACCTCATCACTGGCAACCTGGCAAAGCTGCGCAAGATGATGAAGATCGGTGAGAGACAGAGACTATGTTCATTTAAAAGATAATTGATTTTACTTAAGTTATGGTGATTTGATTGGTGCTTTGTGTGTCTTGTAAATCAGTGAACTTATATCTAATATTGGTGTCCTCTTTGTTTGTAGCTGAAATCAGGAAGGACATGAGTGGTCACTACCAGGCAGCTCTCTACCTGGGAGATGTCAGTGAGAGGGTCCGCATCCTGAAGAACTGTGGACAGAGTGAGTTCAACTGTCACACTCATCACATATTTACTCTGTTTTGCTCTTTCCACTGTTCTTCTGCAATTGAATTTGATTAGTCACTTGTTACCTGAATACATCAGCCCTGGCTTTCATCTCACTGTATAGCAATTGCTGCTCTGCTTGTAGGTTGTAGTGGTAGGCATGACCCAGATTAGTCAGATTTAATCATTTTAATTCCCACCATACCATGAATGTGTTTACCGAAACAATGGAACAAGAAGCCAGCGTGTGTAACTGTTTATATCCATGTTTCCAGAGTCTTTGGCTTACCTGACTGCTGCCACTCATGGGCTGGATGAAGAAGCTGAGGCACTGAAGGAGACCTTTGACCCAGAAAAGGAGACGGTGTGTTGAGAAAACATTCCCTGTACATTTATACATAACATGGACAACTGTGACATGCAGTCTGAAACAGCAGTAGTGCAGACAGTAGGGTTTTTTTCAGTTAAGTCAACATTTTTACCTGCTTTGTAATGATTTTTTTTTAACATTTTAGGTGTATCACAGGCTCTGACAATAAAATCACTGTCATGTTTGTGGATACATGAATATTTTCAATAAAATAATGGTGGATCTCGTGTCTTGTAGGTGCCAGAGGTTGATCCCAATGCACAGTTGCTGCAGCCTCCTCCACCCATCAACCCTCTGGACACCAACTGGCCTCTGCTCACTGTATCAAAGGGCTTCTTTGAGGGAGCCATTGCAGCAAAGGGTGAGTCATCAGTCTTGACACAAGATCATTGCACATATACATATATTGTGTGCAATTACAAAACGTATATACTGCCTACATTTCCAAGTGTTGCAAGTCAAAATAAAATTAAATTACTTGTCTAAGTTGTGGAAACCTTTAGCAGTTGCTAGAGTGAGAACTATGTTTTGCCGTTACAGGGAAGGCAGGTCAGATGGCTGCCGACCTCGACATGGATGCCCCAGGAGGCGAGGGCTGGGGAGATGACGCTGAGCTTCAGCTGGATGAAGGTAAATTCACTGTTACTAAAGAATATTTTAAACCTGACCTGTCAGTGAGCAGATTGGGCAGCAGCATCAGTATTGCAAAGTTGTATAAATAAATATTTAACTTTCCCCATCTCTCTCTGTCTCTCAGATGGTTTCATGGATGCCCAGGAAGGATTAGGGGATGAAGGAATAGCGAAAGAAGAGGGAGGAGGCTGGGAGGTGGAGGAAGACCTGGACCTTCCTCCAGAGCTGGTGAGAGCAGCTACATCATTACAAATCCCACCACCAATAAAACATGTTTAATGCTAGACAAGAATAGTGCTGATAGATTTCATGTATAGCTCAGCATTATCTGTCCTCATACGTCACCTCTTACCCTCACACAAATGAAATAGGCCACTGATCTTCCAAATTATGTCACCTAAACTGATTTCTCATGACAATGTCTTTCTCCAACCATCAGGACGTGCCGGCTGGTGGAGGTGGAGGAGCAGAGGACGGCTTCTTCGTCCCACCGACCAAGGGTATGAGCCCCACACAGATGTGGTGCAACAACTCCCAGCTGCCAGTGGACCACATCCTGGCTGGCTCTTTCGAAACTGCTATGAGAGTATGTACTCAATTAGATATTGATTTCCTACAGTTTTTTTGTTTTGTTTGCTTTTTAAAATTTTGTGACCTATTCATTCATTATACTGACATTTACTGTTCACCTTCTGTACTAGTTGCTCCACGACCAGGTAGGAGTCGTGAACTTTGGCCCCTACAAGTCGCTGTTCATGCAGACGCTGTCCAGGGGCCGCACCTGTTACCTGGGGCTGCCTTCCCTGCCCTGCCTGCGCGGCCATCCCCAGAGAAACTGGAAGGTACAGTGGTTTTCATCTCTTAATAAGAATCCCAGTATGTTCCTCTGCCGTAGTTGTGTCAGCGATGTGAATTTAGTGTCCAGTTTCTTGTAGAATGTTAGATGTTTCCTTTAGTTTTATTCATAATGAAACATTGATGAACATATGTAAATATACAAATATTTTTATTTTCAGGACTGTGGGGCAAAGCAAGGACTGCCTGCCGTGGGCCTGCGCCTCTCTGACCTCATTGCCCGCCTGCAGCAGTGCTACCAGCTGACCACTGCCGGACGCTTTGAGGAAGCTGTCGAGCGCTTCAGAGCCATCCTGCTCTCTGTACCTCTGCTGGTGGTTGATAACAAGCAGGAGATTGCAGAGGTGAGAACCAAACCTACTCTGAGTTGCATCAGTTGAAACTCCGAATGCAGCACAAATTATTTCACTGTCTCATGCAAACCTATGTATGGCTGCATTCTGCTCACGGTGCATAGGAATTTCAAATAAAGAAGTTTACACTCAGATACGAACCAAGATATATTTAGGAATATGACTTAAATGTTTAGTGGTCACCTGTGTGATTGGGATCTGTGTGTGTTTCAGGCCCAGCAGCTGATCACCATTTGCAGAGAGTACATAGTGGGTCTGACCATGGAGACAGAAAGGAAGAAGCTGCCCAAAGACACACTGGAAGAGCAGAAGAGGCTGTGTGAGGTAAATATCTGTGACTTGCTGTCGTCACCTTGATTGAATATTAAAGCTGTTGATGTAAACTGACTAATTACCAATGATTTTCTCATGTATTTGTGTGTTTTCCTTACAGATGGCTGCTTATTTCACCCACTGTAATCTCCAGCCGGTCCACATGGTGCTGGTGTTGCGCACAGCCCTCAACCTCTTCTTCAAACTGCGTAACTTCAAGACAGCTGCTGGTTTTGCCCGACGCCTGCTCGAGCTGGGGCCAAATCCCAATGTTGCTCAGCAGGTGGGTTCATATTAACGTTTCTGTTTTTAAATGGACTGAACTATACTCTTTTCTCATCTCTTACCGTCATGTTAATTATCTCCCCACTATTCAGACCCGCAAGATTTTGGCAGCCTGTGAGAAGACCCTGACAGACGCTCACCAGTTGAACTACGACCCTCACAATCCGTTCGACCTGTGCGCGGCCTCCTTTGTCCCTCTGTACCGTGGACGTCCTGTTGAGAAGTGCCCTCTGTCCGGAGCCTGCTACTGCCCTACGTACAAAGGCCAGATTTGCAGGGTCACGCAGGTAGGTCGGGACTCGGGACAGCCATGTACGACTCCAGTCAACCTGAAAAGCTCTTCAAAATAATAGATTGCATTTATATTTTACTTTATGAAGGCAAATTTTCAAGACCATCAGAGGGAAAGAAAATATACTTGATTGTAGTGACAATTGCACATTTTAAAAGCAAATCTTATGCATTTAAAGACCTAAATTATACATATGTGCAGAATACACGTTTGTTGGTCTTGTTTTTATTTGTGGGTTATGAAACACGCATTTGTCACTAGTATTGAGTCTAATTCTCTGTGTCCAGGAGTAAATAAAGTACATAATAAAGGAAATATGGAAAAAAAAGGCCTGTAATACAATAAAGTTGCATAAAGAGCTGTAATCTTTAAATGTTCACTAGTTGTGTTTCATCAAAAGTTTTAGTGAGGTTCCTCCTGGTGGTTTGCATAGATGTCTGTGTCTCTATCAGTATCCATTAAAAAGACAAATTGCTAAACAAAATCTAGAAAAAGAGATTAGTTAGTGATGATCTTCATCATTGTCTCCCTCTTGTAATATTTAACTTTATATTTCACTTTATTTTCCAGGTGACTGAGATCGGCAAGGACGTGATTGGTCTGCGCGTGAGTCCACTTCAGTTCCGCTAAGACGAGGCGGAGAAGACCGGATGAAGAGAAGAACAATCTGTTCTGAGAAACACATCCACACTTACTCTGTAGAAATAATACAGTTATTGACACGAGAAATGAAAGCAGAGATCTATATGTTTGCTCACAGTGATGTTAAACCTCTGTAATCCTTTTAACTATCTTATTCCGTGCATCACCTATTCTGCAAAAAGCTTTTTCTTCTAAGTGCTGCTGTCTCATTTCTGTGCTGTGGCTTTATTGGAGCTGTAAAACTAACTGATGTCTCTTTTTCTGACTTGTATGAGATGAATAATTCAGCGAGCAACACTGCTCTGTGTATCTGGGGGAAGTTAATAAAAATGCCTGTTTATCAATTGAAATGCAGTGTGTGTGTGGTTTTTCATGTGTTTTGTGGGCAAAGCTTTGCGGTCAAAACTATAGAAAGATGGTTTTTTTTTTCCATACAAGTAGTTTACAAATATCCAAAGTGCACTACAGAGTTGAGTCATCACTGCTGTAAAGTGAGTACAGAGTTGAGTCACTCCTTAGTTGGCGTTACATTGATCCTTTAAAAAACAAGGAAGTGTTGGGAGGAGAGACATTACATTTACATATAATTTACTTGACATGGAGGCAATTTTAAAAAAAAAATACAGAAGGACAGCTTAGTCCGGTTTCGAAGCTTCAGAGCTGCCATTTTGACTGAGTCCATTCCCTGTCAGGAGACCGGAACCAAAGAGCGGAACCCGGACGTTTTCCATGTCAACACCCGCTGTTGTGTTCTTCTGCTTTCCAAACCAGGAAGATGGATTTGCTGTCGAACAAATGGATGGTTAATTTGCTAGTTTGTTGCTTTTTCATCGGTAAGTCGTGTTCTGACTGTGTTCAATGAGCATGTCCACGTCTTTGTTAATGAGAGGAGTGTGTTTGTGTGTCGGCCGATTAGCTTGGTGGGCTTCTTTGTGCTCGGAGCTAGCCCAGTGCTAAGCTAGTCACAGTTAGCTAAAGCTGTTTGCCTTTAATCTCCGTTGCCGGGCTATTTATTAAAAGTTTTACAATGGGGTTCGGCGCTGCAACAGTTCTCGACCTGTTTACACCAACTGGAAGTTCATAAAGAATCTTTGCTAAGTGTTTTCGACGACTTCTCTGTAGCACAGTCACAGATTGGGTCTTGCCCCCCTGATGGAGACCTCAGCATCAGCGTGACTGCTCGTGATTTCCCCGCCGCGGCCGCCTGGAGCTCCGGGGATTAAACACCAGCACATCACGCCAAATTACATAAACTATTCTGTCGACTAGTGTTGATTTGGTTATTACTGATCATGCAAAGCAAGTGAAGCACAAAATAAAGTCACTTTTAAAGCTTTAGGATGTCCTGATAAATTCGGCTTACAGGTGATCCACCAAACTTCATTTGACTTAAGACTGTTTTTAATATATTAAAGTCAGTGGTGTTTCTCTCAGTGTTTTAATTGGAAATGCTGGACCAGCAGGTGAATCAAGCCGAAAAACTACATTTGTATTCATAAATCTGCCTGTTGGATGAAAAGTGAAAGCAATATCATGGTATACAAACTAAATATGTTTGCCTGAATTAAATTACCACCATTTTGAAAGGACCTTCCCTTCATTTTGTCTTCAAACAAGAGAGAAGTGAATCTGCTCATATGCAGGAGAATTTATTAAAAATGTATTTTATCCAATAGTTAACAGAACAGCACTTGTTTCCCAGTTTGTTGAAAAGCCAAGACGACATTTTAAGTTAAATTACACAATAAAAATATTTCAGATCCAAATTACAGGACACTGACTGATGTTTCTATTATTTTGTCCACCCCACTTGTATAATTGAGGTAGGCTAAATAACAGGAAACACCAAATTGTATAATACAATATGGTTCAATAGCACCACAATCTGCATCCTCCAAAAAACCCTGTTACGTTAAATCAACACCTCTATAGAACAGTTTCGATGAGTTAGGATTTATTGCAGGACTGTTGTGTTATACTGTGTTCGTTTTAGCTACTAATAAACTGCAAACTTAGTGTATTTCTCCAGATGTGTTTCACATGTGATGTTTTTCTGTTCATTTTCGCTGCTGTTACTTTCTTTTTGTCTTTAGCGTCATTAGTTTTTGGAAGATGTACTTATGAAACTGCCACGTCTGATTCTGCCAGCTCGTCTCAAGTTTGAAATTAGTAATGTGCTTTTACTAGTGAGAGATGAAGGATGTAACTTTCATTTTAGGCTGTCTGAACCCTTCAAACCCTTCTGAATAATGCAGTCTTGGTAAAAGCTGTGCCCTGTGTCGTCTTGCTCTCCTTGTGCAGTTGTTAAAGTGCTTTTTCTTACAGGTGTCGGCTGCAATTCAGTGGAAAAGAAGATTTATGTGCATCTCAATTACACTGTCCCGTGTGTGCGACTGCTCAATGCAACACATCAAATAGGCTGCCAGTGTGAGTAAAGTAATAGATTATAGTGATGCTTAGTGCTTGTGTCAAGAGTCCAAGATGTAATTAGAAATTAGAAATGAATTTTCAAAGGTTAAAGTGCACAGGTTGCAGATATTTGCAGACATTTTCTGTGATTAATATCTGATTATTAAAAGCAGAGTTTAGCGTTAACTGTTGTCAGGCTGCATAAACTTTTCTAACTTTTCCAGTCATGGAGAAGAGGCCTGGTGGACACACATTGATAGATAACTTTTAAGGACCTTTTTTTTTTTTTTAGCACTGCTGTTGTACCTCATACCACAGATGCTGATATTTCATTTCCTCTTTCGGATTTCAGCCTCTTTGTCGGGTAATGTTGGTGTGCTCCATGTGCTCGAGTCAGAGGAAAACGTGGACTGGGTCTTGCGCTCTGGTCCCAATCCTCCTTATCTGGTTATCCTGGAGTCCCAGCTCTTTACCAGGTACAGTGGTACATGTCTCACCCTGCAGAGGGAGTCTGTGCAGTAGTTCTTAAGGGCCTCTCACTTCCTGTCTTCTCCTCTGCTCACAGACTGAACCTTTTTCTTTTTTTTATTTACCAGACATTTGTTGTTATTTTTGATTTCTTGAAGTGTTTAATCAAAAGAAAAGTCAAATAAGTAAAGATTAGTGTCAGTAGTTCAATAAGTCCTCAGCAAGTATTTCAATTACACATAAAAACACTGTTTTCTATTTAGTGTGTCAGATTGGTCTAACCCTGAGGAAAGAAACTTGAATCACATTTTAAATCCACGTCTGAACTGCATTTGTCCCTGTATCATTTCCCCTGCCCCGTGCCGACTGTCTGCCTGTCAGAGCCATCATGATGAAGTTGAAGAACGGCTCCGGCAGGGTGGCTGGCGTTGCTGTTGTGGCGCCAAACGCGAACCCACCTGAGGGCTTCTCTCCACACACCACCTGTCCCAACGAGAACACAGGTGGGTGGGGGTTTGCCTGCTAAGACTTGTCCCTCAGTATTACACCAGCTACAGTAATTAATTGTAGTTTTATGATCCTCTGAGGGCAAAGCCCATGAAATTGCACGCTGTGGTTCACTTTTCAAGTTCTGTGAATAGTTTCTGAGACGTTGTCATGTCAATATATCACCATGTTTGACCTTACAGCAGATTTGTTGTCTCATCACTTTGTGTTTCTTATTTCTTCAGTTTTTACTATGAAATGCCACAGAGATACAATAAAGCTGCATCTGTGACCAGAGTTACTTTCTCTGCCATCATTGCTATGGACAGGAAGTCAGTCAGAGGCATGAATGATAACTGTAGCATATTCAAAATGAATTGTCGTTGAATTTGTACTCAAAATGTGCCCTCCTTCAACAAGGTGGGAAAGTAGTGAGAGAGGAAGATGGAAGACAGATTATTATATTGTCAGTTTTCACAATACTGTAATCTTCAGAATTTGAAGCTTAGCGACAGGATGTTAGTTACTGAAATGCACTTTGTGAATCACAGTCACCTTCTCCCCCTTGACTTTTTATAAGATAACCAGATATTTACTAGTGCAGTTATTAATATGTACTGACGATTCAACCGGGGGAATTTCATGCCCATGCCCCATGAGTCACCCAACACTGTTTCTCAAGAAAATGAATGGGACTTTTGCCTCCAAACCCACTTCACAACTGTATTGCTGATCAACAGAAAAAACATTTTTAATGCCAAAGAATAAAATATGAAAAACTCCGCTGAAGTAGACTCTTTAGATGCACATCAGCCATGTCCATAATTTATTACGTTTCTCATGCAGCTCACTTGTAGAAATCAGGAAGCTAGATACCAAAACCATTTTAGCTTACATTTATTTACATGACTTTAGTGTTGTGGCTGCTGACATTCACTCTGTGTTATTTCCCTCAGGTGTGTATTCGGACAGCTACGATCCAGTCATGGCCCATTGTAATGTGACAGTGTGGAACCCTTTTGGAAACGGTTTGGCCTATGAGGAGTTTGACTTCCCCATCTTCTCTCTGAAAGACGACAATGACACCCAGGTCATACGACAGGTAATATGACAGGAATTGGATGACGTTTGCAACAAAACTTACAAGTACTTAAAAAAACAAGTACTTACAGCTACTGCATTGTTCAACTTTTTTGTCACGCCACAAAATGTCTGTCTAATTGTTTTCCAGTTGCCTCTGGTGTTGGTGAATAGGAATCCTTTACAAAAGAGTATAGTTGCAATAAAATCTGACCTGAACTTGTCCCAGTAGTGGTTGAGATTAGGAACGATGCCAATAAAGCTGCTTCAGCAGCACTCAAGATCATCTTCTTTCCAAAGCCAACATGTTGTGGCACATTATGTTGAGACCATTTGTCAGAACCCACAAATCATTAGCTGCTTTTCCAGCATTATATGTGACAAAAAACAGGCAGATCATATTACATAGGTTTTAGATATCCTCTTCTGATGAAGTGCAAGTGTGCATATAGTTCTCCTCCTCAGCGGGCTTCATGTTTCCATAGAATAGAGCTAACTTTGCTGAGCCACAGAGGACATGACCTGCGACTTTATGTTGTTTTATCTCAGCTTTCAGCTTCAGCTCACTGATAATGGCGGACTTCAGATTTAAACTTGCCTGTTTAAAACTCTTTGTGTTGCTCTGCGAAGGACTACGTTGGTGACTTTTTATGTTTTCTGGAGCATTTTAATGACTTAGTCTAGAGGCTGTATTCATGTTACACCTTATTCATGTGAGTTTATAACTTTGCTCCCTGCCTAAGATAAAATATCAGGGTAGACGAGGGAAACTCCTCTGTAAACCAGAAGTTTCGGGTTTGATCGTCAGCACAGCTGCTACGTCAAAGTGCTACATTTAATCCCTTCATGGTAGTTAAGTATTACTGTGCCCAAACCTGCCAATGTGCCCCTGAGCAAGACCAGACCCAACTGTATATGTTCTAGCTTGTTCTAAGGATTGAAAACTATTTGAGATTCTTTAAAATACTTGAATGTTATCGTGATTTTCTGTGTCTGTAAAAACAAACCCACAGGAAGAGATTTCATATGTGTATGCTTTTCTCGATTCGCAGTGTTACTTGGACCATAACCGTGCTGTGAACGGCAGCACTCCTCAGTACCCGCTGTGTGCCATGCAGCTCTACTCCCACATGTCTGCTGTCACCGACACGGCCACCTGCATGAGGAGAAATGACATCAACTTCAGCATCAGCCCAGGTATTTATTACATGTACAAAGGTTTACTTGCTTGCTTAGTTTTCAACACATGATATGAGTTTTTCAACTTTATTCATTTTTCTGCCACACAACAAGAAAATAGTAACTGATTATTCTGTCTTTTGACCGAGTCCATGTTGGTTCTTGTTCTGTGTCTCCCTTTAGAGATGGTTTGTGACCCACTGGGTGACTATAATGTTTGGGCCTCCACTAAGCCTTTCAACAACACAGCCAAGGGCCACAAGATGTGGGAGAGTGTGGTCATAGCAGCAGCCAGGGTGAGTTACAGGAAAGAGTCGTTTGTCTTCTGAGTTTAAGCACAATTGATAACATAGGCCTGTACCATATTTCACTACAGAACAACATTTGTTAGTTATTAGCTTTCTCTTGAGTGAGTTCATGAAAAGCGTTTTTCATCCAGCTCCTGCAGTGATCTCATTCCCTTTGAAAGTTTTCCAGTATAAAAGCCAAGTCCAAGATAAGTCTTGCTTTGTAATGTATGTCATGTGACCTTCCAGTCACAGATACAGTCTGGGTTGCTGGCAGGGTTTCTGCGCTTTGCTTCTCGTGTAAATAGTTTTCCTGCTTCGTCTTATTGGGAACAAGAGCTATGTGAACAAAACATGTTAATGAAAGAAATGATACAATAAGCTAAACACAGAGTTGAAGGTAATGGATTGCCTCTGAAGTTTTTACTGGAAGAAATTATGAAACTGAAAACCATGTTGGACAACAAATTCAATGGTAGTGACTACAAATTAGGAAACAATGAAATTCCATAAACTGCACTTGAATTAGTACAGTAACAAGGAAACTGGACTCAAAAAAAGTCTTGCTGTGAGATTAGTTACAGTTTTTAGTTACAGTCCCTCATGGCAGGAAGAAGCAAAGCAAGCAAAGCAGGCACCTTGATGAGGAAAATGTTAGTTGCAGCCCCACTGTGCACATCTCTTCATTCTTTCAGCAGACGTACATTATGCTGCAGGTGTGCTAAAAGAAAGGATGGGCTGCCTTGTCTCATAGTTTGAAGCCCTCGTTCGATTTATGGTATGATAAAAATAGGTCATAGCAAGTTGAAGCAACCTACTTACCTAGATACTATATCTCCTCTCCTCTCTGCAGTTGGACAGCAGGTCGTTTTTCTTTGACATTGCTCCGGGAGCAGAGAGTGGAGTCTCTGGGTTCGTCACTCTGCTGGCGGCTGCTCACGCTCTGCGAAATGCCACCCAGGAGGCCCCACCTAACCGCACCATCCTCTACACCTTCTTTCAAGGGGTCAGTTGTTTCCACATCGTTCTTTGCACCGTTGAGCTTGCACAACATGCCACATTTGACATTTCACCGGCAGCCTTACTCATGTTTTTTGTACATTTCTTTGACTGTGTGACTCCAGGAAACCTTTGACTACATTGGCAGTTCGAGGATGGTGTATGATATGCAGAACAATCAGTTTGCCGTGGACCTGGATAATGTTCACTCAGTACTGGAGATAGGACAGGTGTGTATTGTAGACTTTTCCACTAACTCTCTGTGTACTGTTTATCAACCTGTACAGACTACCAGATTTTAAAGGAATAGTTTTTTTTAAAAATGTTCGGGACCAATACCAAAAAGATATAGTCTAAAATTGGAAAAATTTGTAAATCAGAATTTATCTGAATAACACCTCTAATCTGACTAGCCAACATTTGGTACTTCATGTTTTTGATCACAATTTGGTTGATTCAAAACATATTAATCTTTCATGCCCAACCCTGCTTTAAACAATTTAAAGAATTAAATGAATGAATTTAAAACATGACACATGAAACATTAATTAACTGTGAAAAAAATATGTTATATTACATTTTAACCAAATCACTCTGATTTGTCAAAATGATGTTAAACGTGTTGATGCCAAAATAATTGTAGTTCTACCTTTTACTTTACCAGTGTAAACAAAATCAGTTAAGAATATGTGCTTGACCTTTTTATTACGTTATTGTTATGTGATTTACATTATATATATGCGTGTGTGTAGTATATCACTATGCTGCATTTGTTCACAATAGGTGGGACTTCGTGCTGACTCCAAGCTGTGGCTTCACTCTGATCCTGTGTCGATGAAGAACAGCAGTGTCAATGATGAGGTCTGTAACCGTTTAAAAGCTTCCTCTCCTATACAGCACTACTCCACCACCACCAGACATGAACAGTGACCCCTGCCAGAGACAATAAAAGTTGATAGCCCAATGTAACTAAATATCCCTTAGAGGTGTAGTGCTTACGTTTAGAATAATTCATAAGTTAAGATTTATTGATCCCACACAGGGAAATTGAAGGGTCACAGCAGGAAAGAGGATGAACAGACAGATGTACAAATGAGAGGTTAACTAAAACAAGAGTACTTTATAATACATTGTAATCCTGTACTGTTTACAGTAAGAGCATGAAAAATAAAACTAGGAGCATTCACCATATAGAAATAATGAATGCAAAAGTGTATTGTTGAATCAAAAATTAAGGAATACAGTCGTTGAATCACATGAGAGGATAAATAAGTTGAAATCAATTAATCCAAAGTTTAAATTGTATTTCTTATAAGATCCTAAAAGCAGAAATCGCTCGAAACTATTGCTGTATAAAATATTTTGAATATAAAATCTGTGAAATAAAATGGTATCTTCAGATTGTGAGGGGGCAAATTCACAGGTTTCTGTGTGATGATTAACTATAAAAACCACTACAAGTATTAGAATACTGTTAAGGAGCAGACAAACATCACAGAGGTAAAAATTGAGCTCACAGTGTGTGTCGTATAAATTAATTTTTTCATTCCCTTCGACGTTCTGTTTCAGGTGAGGAAGCTCATTGACATCTTGCACTCGGCTGCAGGAGGTTTAAGCATCTCAGTGGACGAACCCAATTTCACTCAGCCTCTGCCGCCGTCGTCCTTCCAGCGTTTCCTGCTCGCTCGGCAGATCCCTGGTGTCGTTATTGAGGACCACCAGTCTGCTTACACTAATAGGTGATTCAGCATTTCTTTAAAACTTTTTATTTTCTAACACTTTTATTACACACTATTAGATTTCATTTGAATGAATTGGCATGTTTTGTTAATTTATTTTTCTCTTCTGTGTGCAGGTTCTATGAGAGCATGTACGATAACGCAGACTATCTGAACATATCTTACCCACCAAACCTGACGCCAGAGGAGCAGCTAGAGTTTGTCACTGACACTGCTAAGGTATCGCTGTTAATCATCCATACTCACCATATTCATGTGCTCTTAAATTAGCCAGTCCACAACTTCTGCTGCATTAGCTGTGGTCTAAATGTTTGTTAGGTGTGAGCAGCAGGTAGTTGCATCATCATTGAAATGCCTTATCATAGTTTCTTATTGGACATTTTCTATATTATAAACTTGTCTGACAATATTTTGGTTGACTTTACAACGCTGCCATTTAATTTTAAATTCATGTGGATGTTGTTTGGCACCAACTTTGTCTGTATTTCTCTTCATGCCTCGTTCAGGCTCTGACTGAGGTGGCTACCATGGTGGCCCGGGCTCTGTACAAGCAGGCAGGAGGAGCAGAAGCCCAGCTGAGCAGCATTAACGCAGACCCTCAAATGGTAAGACTGTTAGAAACTATGTTTCAAGCTGTCCAGCTATCTTTATCTACAAGTTCAGAAGTCCTGTGTATCTGTCCCCTCTCAACTCCAACATCTGAAAAATATTCCTGTGCTTTGTCATGAATGTTTGCAAGACTGAGAGATGAATGAAATAACCCTTTTGCCTAATTTGTCTTACCTTTAATTCAAAAACAAACAA
Organism: Holacanthus passer; assembly: GCA_025331565.1. Classification (NCBI taxonomy): domain Eukaryota; kingdom Metazoa; phylum Chordata; class Actinopteri; family Pomacanthidae; genus Holacanthus; species Holacanthus passer. The sequence continues at coordinate 668,850 of JAFREQ010000126.1, read as the reverse complement.
GGGTTTTTTTGGCACCTTTCCGGATAGATCTTTTAACAGAGTATTTTTTTTTTCTTGGTGTGCCCTTTATTTTGTAACTGAGCAGAAGTGACTGTGTCGAACTGTTTCAGGTGAGCCGAATGCTTTACAGTTTCCTCGTTCGGTCCAATAACTCCTGGTTCCAGCAACTCATCCCCTCCGACCTCATGAGCCATCTGGGTAAGTTGGGACACAAGTTGATCCTTTGTCTTTCTTTTTTTTTACTAGGCTCACACAAAAGTGGCAGAAAATAATTACTATTAATAGACTAAGAGGCAATGGGCAGTCTGCTACTGTTTTATCAGTATTGAACTGAGATGGGGACAGAGCAGAGGAGGCTGTAGTAAATATTCTCTGGTGAATCCTTGACCAGCAGGGGGTGCATGTGTGTCCACAGGGGACTTTTTCATAGCTACATTATTTCCAGAAACAAAATTGAATTTCTTCTGTCGTCTGTCTGTCTGTCAGCTAACAGGCCCACAAACTTCTATGTCGGCGTGGCCCAGCAGTCCAGCGAACCGACCCTTCTGGTCCAACACTTGCTGGCTAATCTGACCGGCAGCGTTGTGAACATCACCCAGGACAACTGCCAGAACCAGAGAGAGAATGAGGATGACAAAGACAGCAAACACGTAAGACCTAGAGCAGTCTCCTTTTAATTAAGTTACTTTTGATTTATTTTGGTCATTTAATTTGAGAAAAATCATGTCATATGAAAAAAACAAAGTTTAAAAATAAAATTTATATATATCAAGGTCACAAACGTATCTCAGATCTCTGTTATTTCATCTCCCTTTCATGAACCCACTGTTGATATTAAGTGGCAACTGCAACATCTACACACCTTTGACAGATCATCCACTTGTTTTAAAAAGAAATGCTCATATATTTGTTTCTGCCTCCACCACCCTCTGCCCCCCCTCTCTTGCCTCCTCTCTCAGATGTACTACTACATGTGGGTTCAAGGCGCAGCGCCTCCCAACAGTACAGACAGGGAGGGTTTCTGCGTACGCTCCTCGGTCCGTCTCTCCAAAGCCTTGTCCCCAGCCTTCGACCTGCGGGAGTACACCTCCAAAAATTATTCAACGTGGACAGAGTCCAGGTGGAAGAGCATCAAAGGACGCATATTCCTGGTGGCCAGTCATGACCTGGAGGTAAGTCCTTCACCCCTCAGAGTCAAACACAACACATGTAAAGCAAACTTATGCTTGTACCTTCCTATGGTTTCCTCCGGTGATGGTGTGTTGGTTATTCACATACTAGATTTTAAAGTGAGGCTTTAAAAACTAAAACCAATGTTGTGTGATTTTGTAGAGAAAATGAGGTGAGGTTTGTTTCTCCTGAAGGTAGAACTTTGAGGCCACCACTGAGGGGTGCCAAAGTCACACATGTGAAAATTGTACACATGGTGACTTTACAGTTGCACAAATGTAACATTTTTGTTTCATGTGCAAGGTTTTACTCATATTGACATGTTACAGCTAAAGAGCCAGAGGTTTCTCTCAGGAGATGGTGGAGACCAAAATAGAACTAAAAGGAGAGTAAATATATCACTTTAATTCATCAGGTGGACAAAAACTCCTAATAAATGCTAATGTTAGTAACAAGTTCAGCATATCAACATTATAAGGTGATAATATGTTTCAGTTGTATTTACAGCTTGTTCAAAGGCCCCAAATTGGCCGAAATAAATCAATGAATGTGTTGTTGTTTTGTACCAAACAGTAGAGAATTAATAAGACTGTTGCTTTGACTCCTCCAGATGTTGACGCTGGGCGTGGGTGTCGGCGTGCTGCTAACGTCCCTGCTGCTGACGTACATCATCAGCTCGAAGGCCGACATGCTGTTCAGCTCAGGGAGGGAACCAACCAACGCCACCTACTGATCCACACGAAGACGACGCAGGCCCACGACCACTACTACAACTACTACTATTACTACTACAACTACTACTTCTATCCCAACAAGAAATGGAAAGGCTCGTTTTTCTTTAAATCACAACACAAGTAGGTACACAGACAGGTTAGACACAGCAGCAGCAGCAGCAGAGGTTTTTTTTATTTTAAGACGACTCCATGTTTATGGACTCACTCAGGTGAGGCGTGACATGAGGACTGGAACCGGACTGGATTGGCCTGGATGGATCTGGACTCATCAGGGTCAGAACACACTGGTCAGGCACCAGCAGGCCCTGCCAGTGGAAATGATGTTTATATTTGTTTTAAGTTTTTGTTTTCCCTTTTTTATTTTATTGTCAAAGAATGTTTTGTTTACTGTGTCATGGGATAGGCACTAAACATTGAGCATTATTTTGAGTTTGTGCGCATGATTGTGAATATATAAATGTGACTGAGTGTGTGTGAGCAATTGACTGTGATTCAGTGTGTGTGAACCCAACAGATGAGTGTGTGTGTGTGTGTGTCTGAACTTTGTATGAGGATCGCAATGGTATGTGCAATACTGTAGCTGTCTTCTCTGTCAATATAGTTAACTTATCAATCAGTTCTAATGATAAGAAACCACTTTTGAGTCAATGAACAAGTAGAAAAATTTAAATTTAAGGTTTTGCAAAATCTGGACATGTGTGGTGAAGTATTTTGATAAGCTCTAGGTCCTGGGATGTTGACAACAATCCTAAATATTTATATTGTTCAGTCCCAGTACACATATGACTACACGTGTTTGTAGTTGTACAGTAGACCCACTGCAATTTCACATATTGTGATATTTGTATGGAGAAGAAGAATTTCCGAAGAGTCTGGCTTGGCTGACAAACACTTTACTTCATATCGATCAGCTGCCAAAAATCATCAAATCCAGTCAGAAAATCTTGTATTTTGACACTGAAAATGCGCTGGTACTCTGGCTGTGCACTCTTTTTGGTTCGTACCTTTTTCACAAGGTTTCTTTTAATGATAACTTCTGAAAATTGTGACAACACACAAGAAAGTTTTAATTTTTTTTTTTTGTTGATGGATGTTCATTTAACGGCTGGAATCAATGACCAATTGTGATGCCTTGATGAAGAAATAAACATTGCTTCTTTTCCAGTTTTTCTTTCATTGTCGACCTACAGCTGAAATGTACTTGTCTTAAAGAGCTCGCTGTTATAAATGAAGGCGTATGGACTCGGATGGTGGCACTTTGAGAACACGAAAAATGTAAGCACTCAAATAATGTGGTCTCATTTTACCATGTTGTTTTGATGATTACACAATTTGGCAAACCAGAGTGATGTCATCCTCCTTTCAGAGGTGATGAAAGATCGTCCACAGGGTGTGTTGGCGAGGAACTAACTTCTGTTTCCACAAGGAACAATCATATAAAATAGGTCATCAAAGTCATCTCTCAATCATCACTTGTGTCAACATAAGAGATCAAAACATTTTTTTAAGAGCCACAATCACAGCTCATACATTGCTGTTACTTTATTGAAGCACTTCATGCCAAGAGGAAAAAATCAATTCCAAGGAAGCCCAACTGTCTGGCTTTGGATGCTAAAAGCTAAAAATATTTTCAGTCATATTATCTAAAGAAGTGATCAGACTTCTGATGCCTTAAACACATCAGTCAATGAGCTGTGAGCAGTTCGTCAGACAAATGCTCTTTTCTCCAAAACCCAAAGAGGTTAAACTATCCAGTGTCTCACAATAAACAATAAGATTAAAGACAAAAAATAAAATTAACACACACATTTTGTGTAGAGCTACAGTATGTTTTTGTTATCCTGCTCATCATCTTGTGACTTGTTGGATTTGTCTTGTGAACACACAGAAGGATCCCAAACCACGTCTTTACACGATTTATACAGTTTATTTTTTTTAAATCTAAAATTCTGTTTTTCAAAAGGTTAAAATTCGTTGACGTCTCCTGGGTTTGTTCTCATTATGAGAAATCAACCTGTTTGTACAAATCTATATTCATGTCGAGTAAAATTTAATTTATAAAGACAAGAATCACAAATTTCCCTCAGACAGCTCCATAAACCATCAAATAAATGTGAGAAAGGAAAACATGAAATAAATGCTTTTTTGGGCTTTGGTTTATTTATTTTATTTACTTATTAAACATGTCATGATGAAACATGATGAAGGAACATGATATATTTCAAGTTTAAAAAAAAAAGAAGATATCTAATCTCTATTTCTAAATGCTGGTCTGGACACTAATGTTTCTTCACAGCTCCATAAAACATTTGATGATGATGAAGATGAAGATAGATAGATAAATGTACTTTATTCGAAATTCTTTAAATGTGATGATAGTGATGATAATGATGATGATGGAGATGATGATTTAGCAGGATTTCTGCCATCATCAGCTCCATAAAACATGTGATGATGATGATGATGATGATGATAAAGATGAAGTTAGATAGATGTACTTTATTTGTCCCAAACTGGGAAATTCTTTAAATGCGATGATAATGATGATGATGGAGATGATGATTTTGCAGGATTTCTGCTGTCATCAGCTCCATAAAACATGTGATGATGATGATGATGATAAAGATGAAGATGAAGTTAGATAGATGTACTTTATTGGTCTTAAACTGGGAAATTCTTTAAATGTGATGATGATGATGATGATGATAAAGATGAAGATTATGATGAAGATGAGGTTAGATAGATGTACTTTATTGGTCTTAAACTGGGAAATTCTTTAAATGTGATGATGATGATGATGAAGATGATTTTGCAGGATTTCTGCTGTCATCAGCTCCATAAAACATGTGATGATGATGATGAAGATTATGATGATGAAGATGAAGAAAATGATGAAGATGATTGTTTTGACCCATCATGTGAACCCTCACAGTGCGGGGCTGGATGCGGTGGCTCCAGCGCGCCGCCTCTCGGTCCCCCGGTCCCGCAGGAGGAGGAGGAGGGGGGAGCCGGGGGGAGCAGGGTGCCGAGGCGGGGCCAAAGCGGGGCGGAGGCGGGGCGCACGGTGCTGCTGCTCGGGGTAAAGAAAGTGGAAAGTGGAGAAAATACCTGAATGGACAGTGTGGATGAAGTAAGTAGCATTTCTGTGTGTTGAAGGTGTGTTGAATTTGTGCGGGCGGAGGCGGCGGCTCGGTGCGGGCGGAGGCTGCTCGGATCCGGTCTGCGGGACAAGCTCCGCTCTCCACGAACAATAGTCGACCGGACGCGATGGTCGCCTTTTCCTGTCGGATCCTCGGGGAAGTTTAGGACCCTCATCGGCTCCATTGTTGTCTCACGCAGGCCACGTCGATCCAGGTTTTTTTTGTTTTTTTTTGCGCGTCCGGATTGAAATGATCCACAGTCGCGCGCGCTGGGAATAAAAAGAAAAAAAAAAAAAGCACGCGTCCGGTTTGAATCGCAGGCCGGAGGTTTTGAATTTAGTCCGCTCGGTGAAGGAGGAATCCGAGCCAGTCCATTCATTTACCGGGAGGGGGGAGAAGCAGAAGGGGGGAGAAGGGGGACGAGTGCTGGGGATCGTTTGGCACCAGGACGCGGCCTGGGAGGCTCCCATTGTCCTGCGGCTCCTCGGCGGCTCCTCGTCGTTTTCTAACTCTCTGTTAATCCTCCTGCCTCCTTCACAGTAAGTTAACCTGCCGGAGCCTTTGGTGCATGTTGTTCACTCACTGATGCGGCTTCTCTCCTCAGCCATGTTGCACAGACGCATTGATCTGGAGCTGAAGTGTTGGTGTGTTTGTGCAGCAACAGGCCCTGTTTCCTCACCTGGACCCGGTGTTTGTGCTGAGCTCACAACTTCTTCATTTCACTCTGTTTATTCTTCTCTGCAACAAACTGTCGCATGTAAGTGAAAGTAGCTGATACTGCTTCCAGTGATTGAAAATACCACAAAGTATCAGAGTGTGAATTTACAGTAACATCACATTGATACAGGATTAAGAGCTTTTTGGCAATTTTGAGTTAGTACATTTATAAAACTGTCCAATAGAGATGAAACTAACTAACTTTTATCTTTTTGTTTCATCATAAAGTCAATAAAAATAGTGAGAAGATGTCCAGAAGTCTGAAACCCAAAGATCAAATTTCAAAGATATAACATGGAGAAAAGCATCAAATCCTCATATTTGAGAAGCTGGAGTCAGAAAAATTTGAAAAATTAACTTAGTGTTGATCAATCAAATCAATCAATAAAAGATACACCAGTCTGTCTTTATGCTTAAAGGGTCAGTTCACCCAAATCACAGAAAGCAGAATTTCACCTTTTACCCCCAATCTGCCTGGTTTGGTTTAGTTTATTGAGAGACCGACGTTATTAAGATAAGAAAAGCAATTCCATGTCTCACTTTTAGAAATGGTAGAAAATATAAAGCTTTAAATTTATACAGTGAGCAAACAATCTAATGTTTTTCTCAGGAAGCAGATGAGGTTGAAGGCTTTCTATTCTCCTATATAACGTCTGTGATCACAAAATGGTTTAAGGTGCAAACCAGTTTTGCAACTAACATAAAAATCTGCCAATCTTATGTTTCAGATGAATCGTTTAGTTCATGAAAAGTCAAAAAAAAGTGGACGACCAAGGAGACATCTTCATCTTATTGTGTTTGACCAGCTTAAAAATATTCACCTTACAATGACATAATAAAAATAAATTATCACATTTGAGAATATAAAAAAATGAGTGATTAGCCATCAAAGTTTCTGTCATTTAATCAATCACTTAAATGATTAATCAACTGATAATTTCAGCTCCAATATGAAGATCGATGGATTTAAAGGTAAAACATCAACATATCAATATGTAGAAAATCGATCCCAGTGCGTTCTGTTACATCTGTAGATCGTTTCGTGAATTGCTCTCAGCTTCATGTTGGCGCTGACGTAGGAAGTCACGACATAAAACTGAAACTATATCAATGACTTAACACTATGGGTGTGATCGGGAAATGTTGTTGACCCGACCTTGTAGCATGTTTTTCACTGGATACGCTCGTCCCACAGTGTCTAATGGACCAGAGTCCTCTGTCTAAACCACATCTATCTGATCCCAGCTCATTGAGCCACTTCCTGTCTCCTTAATACTTTGTTTGGATATGAAGACAGCTTGTATGCAGGGGTCTCTTTGAATCACAGCACTAAGCAGAGGACGGGCCTGTTGATTCAACCGTATCCTGTTAGATTTGTACACACACACAGACACACACCTGCTTCGGTTTGCCGGCCATGTGTGCACGAAGGCTGACAGTAGCAGTTGTCTTGTTTTTCACTGGTTTTACTGACGTTGTCGCAGGCAGCAGTGGGTGGTGGTCAGGCCTGTGTGTATGTGTGTGTGTGTGTGTGTGTGTGTGTGTGTGTGTGTGTGTGCCCCGGTACAGTGGTGAGCCTCGTCCCCTGCCGGACCCTGGGTGTGTGCACGCTTATTTTCACAGTTGGTATATCAGGCCTCAAATGGCTGCTGAATGGAGCTGGCCGTTTCGGAGATGGCCCAGATTGCCTCTCCACCCTGACAGCTGCTGTCTCAGCGCCAGCAGCTTGAAACGTTTGATGACAGCTTGATTTCTTTTTTTCCTTTGGGAAGATGGAGGCTGTAAAATCCTACATCTGTTTGTTTTAAGCTTGATGTCACTCGTGCTGCATGTTTACAGCGAAATTTCTGATTAATATTTGTCGCTTTTATTGGTCATTATTAAGCAATTTATTGAACGGCATTGGATTTAAAATCAGTATATTCAATGTTTTAAGGCGTTTATTTTTTTGGCACATTTTTAACAAAAGCAATTCAGAGTGCTTTACATCATACATAGGATACTTTATATTAGAAATACAGGCATTAAAGCAACAAATAAAGGGATGGAGCAGAACGCAATAATTGCTTTAATATTTAGGAATAATCATTTGAATTAGTGCTGGGTATCATTTGAAATGTTTCAATACGTGTGCCCTTGCAATCGCTAAGTTTCAGTACCAATACCAACAATACTTTTTTTGCTAGCTTACTTTGAAAGATATGAACTTTTTTTTTCTAGAAAGCCCTTTTTCATTTAAACAAAGATTCTCAATTGCATCGGGTTTTCATTTTGTCTGGACTAAAATCGGTCAAATAAGAACTTTGCTGCAATGAAATAGACACTAAGATGAGCATTTAAATCAGGAAATATAAGTAAACAAGAATCTGATGCTGATTGATACTTTGTGCCAGAGACTCTTCTTAGTCGATAGCAGAAATGGACTCCAGTTCTAGACCTGACCCTCATCGTGATTTATGATTATACAGGTGTAACCATGGCTGTAACTTCTGCTGGAGGGTGTGAAAACAGAGGGATCATTGAGAACACAGAGGTCATGTCCTAATATAATGATAATAATAATGAAGTATTTCTGGTCGTTTTAATGACATGAGGAAAAGAGGTTCTTCAATTCTGCACATGATGTTGGATTTTTATGGATGATTCTATTTTTTTAGACTAAATTTAGCTAAACAATGATTTGAAGAAATGGAAGCAAAGACATGTTGAACTGTTCGATTCGATTTTTTTTCTTGGTTGGAGTTTGGTGGTTAGTCAAAGATGTTTTAGGTGGGTGGGGTTGTGGTTGGGGACTTTTGACCTCAGAATTTCAAAAATGCTCGTTATACAGCTCTTTTTCTAGCAGGGATCTCATGTGACTGTAATAAGGTAACATTGCCTTTGCTATCAGTTAGTTAATGGTGTTAACTTACACTCCCTTTGGCCCAACATCATAAGTGTTTAATCTCAGAACACACACCTACACAGATTACTGAACTGGCCTGTTTTTAGCTTTGAGAGTGGAGTGAACATGGGTCACTTTTCATGGATTTTCATGGTTAATAATGGCCGTCCAGGAACAGGAGGATGAAAAGAAATGAACCTTTCCTGGAAGAAGCCCATCAACAATAACAGGTTATGTTTTAACAGACTTGTGTTCAGATGGACCTTTTTACTCGTGAATTTAACCTTAACGTTTGTGACTGAAGTCGGTGAGAAGAGTCCTGCTGAAGTTCATTAAGTAGGCCATAGGACACTGGGATGAATAGGAAACCTTATCCATCCCAACACTGGACCACACCTCTGTAGATCAAGTGTTGTGTCATATTCTCTGTAGCGGTCGGACAGAGACAGACAGGTCGGCAGACGGGCTCGTCTCACTGCTGGTGTAGTTGTCATGTAGTAAATGTTTTACCCAGAGCTGCTCGAGGATCAGGATACGACTGAAGAAAAGAAATGTAAGGTACCATAATGCACAAGGTAAAGGAATCCAGTGGCTGTGTTTCATTTTGTATAATTGCAGGTTTGGTTACAGAGCTGGATGATTATCCAAATGTATTCAATGGCTGCTATTATGGCAGTTTCACAATATGCAAAAGTTGCAAGTTTAAACTGAGAAAAGCTGCAATGACGACGAACCAAATCAACAAAATCCACTGGCCGTTCAGAAATAAAACATATTACAAGCAGGTCAACACTGAAAGACAATATCATAAGCTGCCTTATTAAATGATGCTGAGCCAGAACTGCAAACCAGTTTCTTTGCTCTATTCAAGCTTTTGTTTCTTTTCAAATACATGGAGTTTCATGCTGGCTTGACTTTCAAAGAGCACCCAAACCATAAGCTTTTCATACCATACGTTTCCCATTATGTGGAGAACAGGTCAAACATAGGTGTTTGTAGATGAGGTCATGTTGACGTGATATAAAAACTGTTTCAGCTGAAAAGTCCGTGTTGAACGTTCATGTCAGTTTTGACTAAATAACTTCAACAATGTACTGAACACCAAACTCAGAGGACCAAAACGTGTAGCTTTGCTCTGCTGGCAGCTCTGGATCTCTGAGGATAACTGAAGCCTGAAGCAGCTCTTTCAACTTTGCAGTGTCACTTAAGCTATTCATCCAGTTTGGTAATCCTGCTTCATGAGTCAGGTTGCAGAGCGAGAGATCCTGACAAGTACTAGCAAGAAACCCATTTCATTTGCTAGAGATATTCATGGTCCCCAGATTAGTTTTTGTGGTGAAGATCTTCTGTGACTTTTGACCCGAAAATTTCTAAAATATGATTGAAATGTGCTGTGCATTTTCGTGCTCCCCAGAAGATGAGTCCTTTTGAATATGGGGACCACCCTGACCTGACCGTACCTGTTGTGCTACTGTTGGGAAACCTTTTCCAGTCGTATACAAGAAGTTGGCTGAGCGCTTTCATGTTCTCCAGAGGATAATCCCAGACCAAAATGTAAACTTTGCACACCACATATCCCATAAACTAAGATGATGAAACCCTTTTGATTTGACTTTTCCTTTTAGTGCTGACCTCACAACAAGCTTTAGTCACCACCACAATATTTACTCTGCCCAACATGTTTGTTTTGCACTTTGGCGCCACTGACTGGGATTTCGACTTCTACTCATGATCTTTTTAGTCGCCCTCTAAGACCTTTGGACACATGTGGGCCCTGCACGGCTTTGGCTGTTGTTGCTATAGTCAATGAGACGGATCTTCTTTGTGTCTGTGAAACTTAAAACATTTACTGTGTCGTCTGATTGCTTCACTGCTCCTGTGATGGAGATGTATAGCAGTAAATCAGCTGCTGTGATCTGAGTTTATAGGATCAGTGAGTGCTCTTTATTTTAGAGTGACTCATCTTACAGTGTAGTTGCTTTGAAATATGGACAGTATTGCTATAATTGTTATTTTTACAAGGTGGCGGGCTAAACATTAAGGCCAGTGATGAATTCAGATTGTTATTTTGGCCAACATTTCTCTGTCTGGGAGGACAAGTTCCAGCTAAACATCCACAGCCATTCAATAAAAACACTGTTTAGATTAAGTTTATTGCCGGTCTAAAAATATGTGGTTTGTTACTCCTCTTAAATCTCCATGTGAATCTGCGGCGACTGTCTGTTCTCAGGATGCTTCAAAGCAGCTACGAAGGGCAGATCTGACATTCTTTAATGCGCTTTTGTAGTTTAATGTCATGCAACTCTACACAATCTAAAATGTCTGTTTGCTCATCTCGCGTGACATTCAAATGGCAGATTCCTCTGTGCATGAAACACAACCGTTTTCTACACTTTATGTAGCTTAAAAGCACCACGTGCGCGGTTCTGTACAAAGGATGCTCATTCCTCTGCCTTTACTGAAGATTAAAGCTGAGGATGATGCACCAGAAAGAGGCTGTTAGTCATTTCAGTTTTGTGGTTTAGAAAAGGCATGTTGTTGAGGTTTTGCAAATGGCTGCAGGGATCCACAATCTTTTCTAGTCTGTTAAGACTTAGTGGGTTTATTGGTGATAGATGAGGGGCGCCTCAGACAAAATGTGACTGACTGTAAAACAAAGGAGTGCTCGAGGAATATGAGGAGGAAAAGTCACAGAAATCCCACAGACCGATTCGTCGTCGCACAGTATTTGGCTTGAAGGGAAGTGGATTTTAAACACAATGGCGTTGATGGAGCAGAAAAACCACATTAAGTCAAATCAGGACCCTGTGAGACAGTGATGGCAGCTACCGTCCCTCTCCATTTCCCACAGAGGGCCAATCAAAGCCGGCGAGCCTCACCCGCCCTTTATCAATTAACCAGCATATGACACTCCAGCATCCGTCATGCCAGAGCTTTTATTTTGGTGATTTTTCGGCGGCGTGGAGAACAGGGCGGCGTGAGGTCAGGTCTCCACGGCAACTGTCAACCTCCAATCCCCCTCCAGCTCAACGCCCCCTTTCATCGCCATGGCAGCGGTGAGGCCCCTGTTTCCCGGGGGACGAGGGGAGCGAGGGAGGGAATGTGAGATGGCGGAGAGGGAGGGAGAGGGCAAACAAGTTTGGGGAAAACACAGTAATCCAATATGGCCGCCATTGTGTCCGAGCTAACGGCGGCTAAAGCTGCCTTCTTGGTGAGAGGAGTGTGATGATTAACCTCGGCCGACGTGACGCAAGAACACAGAGCTGAGAGCAAAGACTCGGTTTGGTGGGTTAATGTGTGTCAGTGTCACTCGGAGGGTAGATCTCAGGACTCAGTATGTCAGGGTGGGAGGTCACAACCACCACACACACACTCTTAATTTAACGGATCATCTTACATCGTGTCTGTGCAATTAAAGTGACTGATACGCCCTCCTGAAACCTGATCCTGATGATCTGTGAGGGACTGTTTTCATGGTTCATGCAAAGTCTTGAAAGTCTTAATTTTACATTATTTTCTCAAGGTTAAAACTCTGATTCCAAATAAGTTTGGACGCTGTGTAAAATTTAAATAAAACAAAATGTGATAACTTGCTATTCCAGGAGACATTAGACAAAATGGTTGCATGTAAAACATTCACCTGTACTATATTATACTGTAGCACCTGAGTACTTGAAAGAAACAGCCTTCCATATTAAAACACTGATTGAAAAGCTGCATCATCAAGTTTTAAAAAAGTACTTAAACATTTTGAAATGGGCTCTTTGAATGTCTGATATGAATGCACTGTTTCCAGATGGTGGTTATCTTGTAGATTATATTGTAGCAAGCCCATAATGCACAATATAAAAAGGACGTCCACAATAGATGAGAAGACCTTTGAAGTGCTTCCACCTAGACGGTCTGGTGTGATAGCTGGTAGAGACACGAGGCTGGAAGCTCAACAAGAAAAAACACAAATGATCCCTCCACTGTATTTTTCGTGACGTCCCTTCGCTTAACATGTATAAAGTACGTTCAGAGTCAAAATGACTCAGCTGGATGCATCATAATCTAAAGCAGATGCAAACTGAACAGCTGAATGAGTCACGGCTGATCGTGATGTGAAACAAGCCGCAGTATTTCAGAGTTTTAACCATCACTCTCTCTTTGCCCATCTCTTGCAGATCACAGCCACCTCAGCTCTCCCCTGCTGCGACTCTCCTGCCCGCCGTCCTCTCCCGCCCCTCGTCTCCTCCTCTCTGTAGCCTCCCCCGCTCTCCCGCCTCCCTTCTCCTGCTCCCTCCTCGTCGGCCTCCAAGATAGATTCCCTCAGGAGTAAGGTTGACCTGCTCAAGCTGCCCCTCACTCTCTCCACCAAGTCCATCTCAGAGCGCAAGAGCCAGCTGGGAGGAGTCGGCGAGCAGCGCGGCACGGGGGGAGGAGGAGGAGGCGGGGCTCGCAAAGCCCGCTCACCGCCGACCCGAGACATGGACAACGAGTCACAGTACTCGGGCTACTCATACAAGTCCTCCCACTCCAGAAGCTCCCGCAAGCACAGGTAGATCAAACACAGGTCGCACAGATGACGTCATTTTAACATCAGTTTCAAGTGTTTGGCTCCACTGCTCAGACCATTATTCTCACAAAAAGGAAAGCAAAGAAAATAACATGCGTACAGCTTGGAGGATCCTTTCACACACGTTGCCACACATCCGGTAACTCTGTTCGTCTTTCAGGGATCGGAGGGATCGTCACCGCTCCAAGAGCCGAGACAGCAGCAGTCGGGGAGACAGATCGGTCACCATCCAGACTCCAGGAGAGCCGCTGCTGGATGCAGAGTCGACCCGCGGAGATGACAGGGTCAGTCACACTGCTTTCTTATCCACCTACCACTTATTAAAAGCCTCCACTGAGGCCTCTGGTGTGTGTTCATTTCTTAAATTCTGGTTTGGTACTTTGGCTTCTTTACCATCTAGAAAAATGGACAGGCTCATTTGATCTATCAGAAATTTAATGGCGCTTTCATCAGCAGGTGTTAGTCACACAAGTCATGCTCCTTATAGCCTGGATGAATGTTTAACTGAGGTTAAACACACTGAAATAGGAGTTGCTCTGTAAATAGCAGCCTGGTGTGTTTTTTCCTTTCTCAGGTGTCAAACTTTAACAGTGACCTCACTGCTGTGTTTGTTCTTATTAATATGTTGTAGACGGATTTATGTTGACACACCAAATATATTTTTGTTTTTGCTGGCTCGTTTTGATCCCTTTAAAGAATATTGTTAGCCCTGTTGATTCAAGTGTGTTTCGTAGGAGCTTCGTTCTCTGCAATCACTTCATTTCGATCCTTGTCTGTCTTGTCAGTCTGTTGGGAAAAGCAGGTGGTGACATTTGAATAATTGAGTCTTAGAATATTGAAGCGGTATCATATTAAGATAAAAGGCACGTTTTCATTGAAGGGCAAAGAGGCGTCTTTCTTTAAATAGTAAAGAGACATTTGCTTAAGGACACACATGGATACAGAGGGCGTGAACAGGCTGATTCCTTCCGTAACTTCAGAGAATATTTGAAGTTTTCTGGGATTGTGACTGAGTTCAGAGGCTGAATTTCTTTTTAGAAAGGATTTCAATTTCTGAAGTTATCCTTGTGTATTTGTTCAGGCTCTCCTCACCTTTAACACAGCTTTTGTATGAACAACTTGGGGTTTTAGATAATACATTGTTTTGTAAGTTGTATCTATTTATCATATCTTGATAACCTGCAGAAAAGTCAAATAAGCTTGAATTTCTCCATTTTCATTTCTTACTTTTTTAAATTAAAACTCTTGTTATTTTGTAGGTTTTATAGACGCTGAAAATTAAGCCTAGAAATGAATCTCTCTCTTTCTCTGACAGGATGATAACTGGGGCGAGACCACCACGGTCGTCACCGGCACCTCCGAACACAGTATCTCTAACGAGGACTTGACCCGCGTCACCAAAGATTTGGAGGAGTCGACTCCGCTGGAGTGCAAGCGCTTCGTCGGCCCGGCTCTGGGAGGCTGCCTGAGCTTCTTCGCCCTGGTCACGCCGTTGGCCTTCCTCATCCTCCCGCAGGTCCTGTGGCGCGACGCCCTCGAGCCCTGCGGCACGCCCTGCGAAGGCCTCTACGTGTCTCTGGCCTTCAAGCTCCTGGTCCTGCTCATCTCCTCCTGGGCGCTGTTCCTCCGGCCTCCTCGCGCCACGCTCCCGCGCTTCTTTGTGTTCCGCTGCCTGCTGATGGTGCTGGTGTTCCTGTTCGTGGCGTCGTACTGGTTGTTCTACGGCGTGCGGGTGCTGGAGCCCAGGGAGCGGGACTACAGGGGGATCGTGGAGTACGCTGCCTCGCTGGTGGACGCCCTGCTCTTCATACAGTACCTGGCTCTGGTGCTGCTGGAGGTCCGACACCTGCAGCCGGCCTTTTGCCTCAAGGTGGTCCGGAGCACAGACGGAGCCAGCAAGTTCTACAACGTGGGCCACCTCAGGTTAGCGAGACAACAGCCTGTCCCCGTGCAGTCAGCAGCTGATGTTAGACCTGTACTTACTGATGATTGACACACTGTGTTTTAGTATCCAGAGGGCAGCTGTCTGGGTGTTGGACCGTTATTACAGCGACTTCCCCGTCTACAACCCTGCCCTGCTCAACCTGCCCAAGTCCATCCTGTCCAAGAAGATGACCGGCTTCAAGGTTTACTCCCTGGACGGTAAATACAGCCTCGCTCTGACGCCTGCCTTCTCATCCATGACTCTGTCTTTGTTCTTGTCATTGTTCTACGTCAGAACCAGATGACACATTCAGTGACATAACTGATTTTAACCCTTAAAGCAGCTCATTAGCAACTGTTCTTCATTCAGATCTGCGTGAAGCTGATTTTTCTTCAAACCCTTCTACCTTACTGCCTTGTTTTATTCTTGCTCTCACTTGAATATGAGCATCTGCTAAATACCTGAAATGCAATCTCCTACTTCCTCCCTCTGCATGTGTTGCCTTGTAGAAAACACCACCAACAACTCCACAGGCCAGTCTCGGGCCATGATAGCAGCCGCTGCCCGGAGGAGAGACAACTCCCACAACGAGTTCTACTACGAGGAGGCAGAGATGGATCGCAGGATCCGCAAACGCAAGGCCAGGTCAGACAGATATTCCTTTCTTATATCACTTCCACACTGGGCAAAGAACCCCTTCAGCACCCACAGACATCTGGGAAACAGTACAATCGATATTCATTCTTGGGTCAAATAACTCTGCAGTAGTCGCGGGTATTTATTGGCTCCAGCTCAGATCAGCAGTGATGGAAACATGACACCCGGCTGGACGTGCTAGGCCTTGCCCCTTTTCCAGTAAAACTTAGAAAGACCAACTCGTCTACTGGCACTGGGAAAGGAGTCAATCGCGTATTTTCAGCAAGTTTACCCACCTTTAAAAACCTGCATATACATGTTTTGAGATAAATATGTTGTTACAAGTACCTGGTTTAATCTGACAGCGAGGGATTCGTTGTGCTGTGTGATTAATTGAGCAGCAAATAAACAATCTGTGTTCACAGGAGTCATCATGTAGTGTTTGTCTGTGGTCGTTTCAGGCTGAACACTCACTATAAGATTGTTTTTGTTTGAACCCATGTTTCAGTTTACCTGCAGGTATAATTTGCACCTTAATGCCCAGATGAAGATGAGTTAAAAAAAAGATATGGATTGTTTTGTGATATGTGATGTGATATTTTGGATCTTTCGTTCTGTCAGTTTCTCTTCTGAGGGATCCTAAATGTTGTCTATAATGATGTTTTTTTCCCCCCTCCAGGTTGGTTGTGGCGGTGGAAGAGGCCTTCACGCACATCAAGCGTCTCCACGAAGACGAGGTCGCCTCGTCCCCCAAACACCCGAGGGAGGTGATGGATCCTCGGGAGGCGGCTCAAGCCATCTTCGCCCCGATGGCCCGGGCCATGCAGAAATACCTGAGGAC
Source organism: Holacanthus passer (assembly GCA_025331565.1). Classification (NCBI taxonomy): domain Eukaryota; kingdom Metazoa; phylum Chordata; class Actinopteri; family Pomacanthidae; genus Holacanthus; species Holacanthus passer. Next base: position 652,246 of record JAFREQ010000126.1, on the reverse strand, counting down.
CACCCGGCAGCAGGCCTTCCACAGCATGGAGAGCATCCTCACACACCTGCAGTTCTGCATCACACACAACATGACGCCAAAGGTAAAAGATAAAGACAACCTGAACTTACTCACCTTTTATTCAACCAACTAGCCCAACTGATCACAGAAACCAGGGTCACAGCTGTGAGGTTCTTAATATTGATTTTGGCAATGTTACATTCTGCAGATTGAGGAGGTAAAATTAGTTACACACACAAATGAGACAATCTGGGTTTTTAAGATTGAGTATATATTTAATATATTTTAAATTCGACCTCTTTTTTTCCAAAATGAAATTAAATAAAAAAGGAATTCACTAATTCCTCTCTGAAATTATTAGTAGGGGACAAAAGACCATTTTAGCCACAGAGTGAAGGAAAATGCTCCTGGAGGAGGAAGCAGGATGCAGAAAAGCTTTTTACTCAGTTTAGTCTTTAGTAGCTGTTGATAAAGATGAGCCCTGGGAACATGGTAATAAACCTCCACCTTCCTCCCTGTCAGGCTTTCCTGGAGCGTTACCTGACCCCAGGCCCCACCATGCAGTACCAGCAGCAGAACGGCAGGGGGCGCCAGTGGACTCTAGTGAGCGAGGAGCCGGTGACCTCAGCCCTGCGTCAGGGTCTGGTCTTCTCCCTGCGACGCCTGGACTTCTCCCTGGTGGTGACGGTGACGCCGCTCCCCTTCCTGCGGCTCGGGGAGGAGTTCATCGACCCCAAGAGTCACAAGTTCGTCATGAGGCTGCAGTCGGAGACCTCGGTGTGACGGAGGTCTCCTTTTTTCCCACGCTGTCCTCTCTTCGCCCTCTCCCGCTGGATCGCTCTTGGCGGCGGGACACGTGGAGGCCGTGCGATCCGCTCCCATCCAATCATTGCCCCCTTGTCTGTGACAAAGAAACCATTTAAGGAGAGGAGGGTCTGAATCCTCCTTCCTGTTTTCTGATCATCACAGATGCTCTGATATCAAACTGTGATCAGCTCAACGATTGTCTGAACCTGGAATTAAACAGATGCCTTGACTTTTTCTTTTTCAGTGTTGTGAATCTTGTGTCTTTACAACACGCTGTAAAAGCCCCTGTTTCCTAAAGGGGCTTTTTCTCTTTTTGCCTCTTATTTCGCTGTAACCACTGGACTATTTTACTGTGCTGACTCAACACATGAACACCAGAGGAGGGGATTACATCACATTTGTCACTTCCTCTTTCTTGTGTCTTAAAAACAGACCAACTGGAGCTCAGCTCAGCACTGCAACGCTGGTGTACCACTGCCTTTTGGTTCCCTGTCAGTGTATTGTTTTATTTGAGATGACGAGGACTGTTTTTATATAAAAGAGTGTGACTTTTTTTTTTTTTTTTACTTACAGAATGTAGCATTATGTGCGTTGAATTAACACGTGGCTTTTCTGTGGCCCGAAGGCCAAAATGTCTTTTTATCTGACTGTAAAGAAGAATGGAAGAACATTCCTAAGTTGTTGCTACTCCAGACTCTGTACATTCACAATTGTCTAAATATGCAGCTTCTGTTTTATTCACACTGGCATTTTTTTTACTATTAATTTCACAGTTTTAGCAAGTAGACTAAACAAAGACCCCTTTTACATCTTTTCTTAGCATGCTATCTGTGTCTGCAAATCTTTCCTGGATAATGATTTTAAAACATAAGCCTGTTCTTATTGTCAACAAATCCCATAAAAGACCAGAAAACCAACAATGTGTTAGTCTCATCTCAAGATACTTTCATTCCCTCTGAAGTTATAAACACTGAACACACCGGGCACCGTAGATTTTAGGAAACACTTCTTTAACAGGAGTAAATAATGCATTTTATAGGCACTATTTTAAGCCGCTGACTAATCCGCAGTAGTGACTATTTGCGGCAGCAGGACGTTTATGTGGTGTTAATTTAAAAATGAACTCCAGTGTGAAGAAACATGTCAGACAGTGCAACAGTGTGACTCACTGATTTGTTCTTAATAGTTTTATATGAGGCTTGGGATGCACAGACCTGTTAGTGGATTTAATGAGTTGTTTGTTTTTGTCTTTTCATGGGATTTATTGAGACTAAGTGAAATATAGTGAGACTTATCTTTTAATGCGCCTGCAGAACAAACAGAACTACTAGATCTACCTCTGGATTGGTTAGACCATATCTGAAGTGTGTCCGGATGTAGTTTGAAGGTTTAGCCTGAAGCTTTCAACCACATCTCACGGCCTTCCTCAGTTGATGAGGTTGCTCGGTTGTCATTGTGATGGTTTGGTTGTTGTTCTTATTGACCTGGTTTCGGAGGAGGAGGAGGGGGGCGGCCATATTTGAAGAGACTAAGGTTACAATCTCCACCTCATGTATTACCACAATCAGGTCTTGTGAGAGCATTTAACTACCTGACAACTGAGCGACTACATCTGCAGAGGAATTCTTGACTTTTTTTCTTTCCTTGTCCAGTCTGTTTACACACTTCCCCGACGTTTATCAAGACAAACATTCGATGTCTGATATCAAGATTTTTATAAAAATAGAAATAGGAAAAAAGTATCAGACACCTGAAAACAAAATCATATCATATGGAAGACAATGGTTGCGAAAGTCTCAGATGTAAATATCATTGAGACAACCTTTGTCATGCCGTGAGATGTTGTTGAAAGCTTTGGAAACAAACCACAAAGCAGAATTGAGACAAGAGGAACATTTATTAATAAATGCAAAGGCATGTGACCAGATGTCATTTTCCAGATGCAGATCGCATGTTAATAGCAGGTGTAAATGGGGTGTACACATTCAGTCCTGAACTGGCAGCTGTAGTGAAACTATGAGCTGACCTCTGTGGTTTTTAGTGTTTTTATGCATTTCATCAAAAATCCCAAACCAGACGTGCGATTGTACCTCCTCTCTGCTCCTCTGCAGCAGTAGCGTATCACCGCCTCGCCTTGTGCCACGAGCTGAAACAAGCACAGTGAATGTGCGGCCTCCATCCGACAGCCTTACTCTCCAGATGTGGAGGACCAGCAATGGGGCACATCTGTCCTCACACTGACTTCTCCTTCTTCTCCAGGTCCCGAAATTTACTGTAAACTCTCCTGATGTTGAGACTTGAGCCCCTCTGTTGTATCTACCTACAGTATGTTGAGCCACAACACGACCGACTGCTTTTATTTCCAGTGAAAACATGGTTCGAAAAGCCCTTTACATTTCTTAAGAAACATCCCGACGGCAGGTCCCATGTGTGTGACATTTCATCCGAGTGATCAAAATGCAGATGTTTTTTAAAAAAAAAATGCATGCTAGAGTTATTTGGGGCTCCAAAACTTTTTTATAATAACTTGTTTTCTATCATTTTGAAGGTGCCTAAGTTATGATGATGCAATTTTCCGAATGTTTTTACTTTTGAAAAACAAGTGGCTTGTAAAAAAATTTGTAGATTTGTCTTGTATTTTCTTCCTTTTGGTAACTGTAGCTTGTATAGTGTGTTAGGCATTTTTCCATTAAACCATTTATTCCTTATTTGTCTTTTGGTCACTTATTTTGGTGCGTGGGAAGTTGATGCCCTTGATACAAGATTTAATTTATTATCTACCTATATCTGAATAAAGTGACCATCTGTATTTTGATATGTGGTTTTGTGAGATAGTTACACACAGGTTCTGTTTAAAGGTTTTTGTCCTCAGTATTGAAACACTGGATGTGAGCAATTTTCACAGAAGAGGAGCAGAGTGTTTTCATGACAGTTTTAGAGGAACTTCTGTGAACAGAGGATGGTCGTGTGGTCGACGTGTGGTTTTCACAACTTCAAAAAAACGGACAGAGTGCCCCGGACTTCCTGATCGCTGTTGCTCACAGAGCTCACTTCAGAGTGTTTTGAAGAGATCTCATCTACAGCCGTCAAAGCAGCAACAACGCAGACCTTCTGTCTTACCAGCAGCTGCTTGGTAAGATGGTGCGACCGTTGCTCATCGCTGCCTTTCTGATCATCAGTCCCACCTGCGCCGGTGAGGAGTAGTAAATTCCTTTGAGCTCTTGTGGAAGATTTTTAATTCTTATGAAACACTGGCTGGGTGAAATGGCACCTAGACATCTTAACATTTCTGCTGGAGGCGGTGATGATGATGATGAAAGACTAAGATGATGTGTTTTCTGTGTACAGAGGCCTTTGGAGATATGAGCATATGTTACATCCTGGATGGGGTTCTCATCCTTTACGGCATCATTCTGACCTTCTTATACTGCAGAATGAGGGTAAGACAAACAGGAACAACACACACGCCACCCTGTTGAATGAGCAGAACTGTTCCTTATGGTTGGTGCGGATGTTCTTCAGAATTATAATGCAGACAAACATATGATTACTTACAGTGTTTTAAAAGCTTTGTTCAAATGCTTGTCATACAAAAAGTTATGAAAATGTGCAGCCAGTAAGTTTTATTTTGATGTTTATTGAGGCAACAAAGCTTTTTTCAACTGACCAATTTTAGAAGCAAACTCTTCATATCCTCTTGAATATTTCAGTACTTTTACCAGTTAAATCACAGTGGAGTCTAATTTACACCTTATGATAAATATTATGTGAATCACTCAATCATGTGAGCTTTCTGATTCATTTTTCACAGATGGTTCCAGCCAACAAAACGCCTGCCGAGGTAAAATCAGAGTTGTCTATCTGTATTATTGAGAAAAAACTAAACAGATAGGAAAGTTTTTGTCTTGTTTTGTGGTATTTTGTCCTGACGAGCAGCAGTTCTGCTTTAAAGCCAACCCCACTCTATCATTTCCTGTAAGTTAGAGCTGACCACCAACCTACATCATTCAGACACTGTAAACAGTCACAGTTTCCAGCAGTTTCTTCACACAACAAATGTGTCAGCTCTCACATCCTGCTAAATGTCATGCACACAAAATGTCATGGAATCGATCCTAAAGGCTTAGATTAAATAATCTACAGAATGAACACAGACAAAAGACACAGACTCGAAGGAGGAAATAGATATTTCAGTTGTGTTTGTTAAGAAATGGTTGTTACTGAAACGTACTTGATCATTCTGTTTCTGTTTCCATCCCACAGAAGCAGCCCCCAGAGGGAGGCATCTATGCGGTGAGACATCTCATTCTAGTTTTTAAAAAGGCACATGATGGAATAGAGTCAGCTTCCTGCACAGCGGATGGCAAAGGACCTTTTAAGAAATCTACCTGGCTGTCTGAAAATGAATCACACTCTTGTGCGCACTCTTGGGAAATGCTGACCACACAGTTTTGGAGAAATGTATTTTTACTTTTGACATCAGGTGTTTTCTTCTCGCTCTTTGTGTCCTGCAGGGTCTGACTTCTCACACCAGTGACATCTACGAGACCATCAAAATGGATAAAAAGCCCATCGTCTGATGAAAGGAGATTTGTGCAGAGAGGATGCTGAGCACAGAAACACAGCGTCCAATCTCTTGGACCTTTATACTGTATATTAAGTTGTGTTAACATATAGCTGGTAGCATTGAGTCTCTGTACTTGACTTTTCTATCTTTTTTTTTTTTTTGGTAAAAATGTCCCTTTTATTTCTCATCTCTGTTTTGCACATGCATGAAATGTTAGAATTAAATTAATTTAACAATTTACTATAAAATAAAAGCTCTGTCAGTGTGTTTTCACTCTGTGTTTCACAACTGTTTTACTCAAGTTACAAAGAAAACAAGTTTAAATTTGTTTCTGTTCACATGTTCCCATTTTGGATAAATTAAGGACTTTTACTTCATTTTATGTGAAAGAACATAAAATTTGTTTACTTTATAAGTAAGGGTTATTATCAATTGATTGATAATTGATTGATTGTTTTTTGATTAATTTTTTGGTGTCCACATCATGCCGTGGTTTTAGAGGTTTTCAGTTGTCCTTGAACATTAGAAAGAAAACTTGGGGTTTTTAAAATACTGGATGCATTTTTCACAGAAGATAACAAATCTAAAGCGGATTCAATCTTGCTTCTCTTTTTTCATGGAGATTTCTGTGCTGTGCTTTATGTTTATGGCAAAAAACAGAAACATTGTAATATTACATTTCATCTCTTTTTTCAGAGGAAATCTAACACCAAAATTAGTCTCAATCTTCTGAACACTGTTAAAAATAATTAAAGGAGTTCAGATTGTTCAGGTCGAGCAACCAGACAGTAAATATAACCTCTCTTTTCATGTCTCATAATGTTCATTGATAACAATCATACCCTGTCAATGTAAAAGCCTGTTTCATTCCACCTTGTGTGACAGCAGATCCTCAGCAGACTCTCACCCTCTTATTTACATAGAAACATAACTGGAATCATATTCAAAACAGATTCAACCTGTGTACAGTTTTCCCTGAGGCTCTTTACAACGACACAATAAACTCACTCACTCATCCAGTGTTGCAACATCTGAACTTGGAGCAAAACAAGGTTGAAATACTTTTGGGTCACAGCTGCATTTGGATGATGGTGAAATCAGCATTCATTAACATAAACGTACATGTTTTCTCTGCTATTGATCTTATCATCATTATCACTGATTCCCATTAAACATGCTGCTGTGACAGTTCGCTTCAACATGCTGGAGATTGTTCTGGAAAAACTAAATTTGGAATTTCACAAGAAAGCATGCTGCATTCAGGACCTTCTGGAAAATTCAAACTTGTGAGTGTAAGAATTGTTAGTAGCATGTGTTGCCTGTAGAAATGGCAAAAAACTCAAACAAAATAATTTTCTAATTAATTATTTTAATATTTGTTTCTTATAACCAACTTTGGTCAAAAAAGAAAACAACAAAACCTATTTAATGATACCAAGCACTCATTTTACTATTGAAATGTCCAGATACAGTATTAAATGTCAGAGCATCTCCTTCTGGTAATTACAACATTTTGGGGTCAATCATGTTTTCTCATTTTGCAGTTATGATATTTCCAGCATGTGTCAAAGGAAACTGCAAAATCCAACCAGAGAGAGAAAAATACATACAACATACAGTGTTAAATGAGATATAAAATAAAATATTTGAGTCACTTATAAATTCTTTTAAAAGGTCTATATGTGTACAGGGAACTGAAAGTCACATTAAAACATGCATCACTCATTGACCTTTAACTGTGTTCTGCTCAAGCCTCTGAAACATTTTGTTGTCTCAGATTTTATTGTGAAACTTTATGATTTTATTTTATATTTTCTCCTTCCTGCTTGTTTTTCACTGAAAATTGTCATAAGGTTGATTTAAGATGACTGTCACTGTCGATCTTTATTTTGTTTTGTCTCTTTATTATTTTGTTTATTTTGATATCAGATGAACTCCTGCTTTAGGTGCCAAACTTTAAACTCCTGCATCTCCGACTTTCTCAACACCACCTGAACGCAGCAGTAAAGGGGCGTGTCCAGCTGCTGTGGTGGGCGGGGCCGCGTCAGACAGGTGTACCGTACGATCTCAAACCTGTGCCGCTTGCTTCTACCTGTGCGTGACAACTTGGACAAGTTTCTGTTTGGTCAATAGACTGTTTATTTTCCGTTTTCTGTGTCAACTCAGTTTCTCGTGTTCCTGCTCATCTGTTTACTTCCACTCTGCTAATTTGTGCTTCCAGGTGCAGCACAGAACTCGACATGAAGTTAATGCACTTTACAAGTTGCACTAAAAAAATATTCAGCTCGTTTTAGGGGACACCAGTGGAGGATTTTTCCTTTTTTAAGCATCATGTGTGAGATTTGAGGAGGGAGCACCTGCTGCACCTGCCTACAGGTGTGTGTTGCCTTCACTGGACTTCCTGTGTGAACATCACATAGAGACAATGAAAGCTTAATAAGAGCAGTTTTAAAAGCAAAAAAAAAACAAACTTGAAAGTTGATTCAGAGGAGCTTTTTATTTGTTGGACTGAAGATGACCGGTCAAAGGGCAACATATCTGGTGCTGCTGCTGCTGCTTGTTGGTGAGTTTTCTTTCAAATTCATTTACCTGACAAGTCACTGTTTTATACAACCTTCACTGTCTGTTCTGTCAGTTTGAGATCAAACATACTAGAAGTGTGTAAAAGAAATGTGTGAGCTTCTTGTAGCTTTGAAAAGTGGCTAAAATGTTCCTAAAACTGAGTTGCAGTATGTCTGATACTAAACAGTAACATTACTGTATTTTCCATTTTCCATAGAGTCTCTAATCATAAAATATTTCTTTAATCTTATAAAGACATAAATAGCAGCCTTATTGGTATCTTCCATTTAATATTCTGCTGCTATAATAATATTCCTATAAACACCTGAAGGGAGCCTAAAGTCTGTTTTAGTGCTTTTTAAAGGCACAATCTTATAATATCTTTATAATATTTCCATATGAAAATGTGACCTGTAGGATTCAGATCTGTTACAAACATGTTTCGATCAAATCCTTTTTCCTTAATAGTACGTCTGTGCTTATGTCTGTACTGTCTGAATCTGTCTTTGCTGGTGGTTACAGTCTGAATTATTGTCTGTAGTTGCACTCTATGGCCAAAAGTATGTGGACACATTGCATTTCTGTCTCATTGTCTCCTGCTTCTGTAGATAAATGACCAGAAATGTATGATGTGTACACTCTTTGGCCAAAAGTATCTGGACACCCATGTCTACTGTTACATTAGTCTGAGGCTGATTTTCACGGTTTGATCGAGGCTCCTTTGTTTCCAGTGAAGGAAACTTAATTGCTACTGTTGTCTGTAGTTAAACTATATGTCCAAAAGTATGTGGACACCTCTGATCTCAGATTTCTGTCTCATTTTTGACGTGTGCTGGTGTATTTGTACATATAGATAAATTGACCAAATATTAAATATGATCAAGATGTTTCATGTTACAGTATGCACTCTTTGGCCAAAAGTATGTGGACAGCCATGTCTACTGATGCATGGTTTGATCAAGGCCTCTAAGTTCCAGTGAAGGGAATCTAATTACAGCATAAGTTGATATTTTAACAGTAGTGTGCAGTTGTGTCGAACAGTTTGGGGAGGGCCTGTTCTTGCTTCCAAAACTAATGTCAACTCCTGTGCCCAAAGCCGGGTGTACCTAGTGCGGTGAGGGAGGATTTGCCTCGCTGCACTTTTATGAATTGGAGAAGTCGACCATGAGCGAGACCTAATCGTCCGACGTCACGACCCGACTAACTGATGCTCTTGTGGCTGAATGGGATCAAATCCCTGCAGCCACGGTTAATAATCTGGTGGAAGAGCGGAGTCTATTATAGCAGCAGATGATAACCCACGGGTTTGGAGCGAGATGTTTGAGAATCACATGTGGGTGATAATTTTGACAGTGATGGGCTTTATGGTGTTTGTCCCTGCAGGTGTGGAGAAAGACACAGCAGGACAGAATGTGGCTCAGTCACATTCTTACTTTTAGCTAACATGAATCAGAGCTCACCGCCCAACCCTCGTCTTCCTGTTTTAAATGACTAATTCTGTTGCCTATTGTTTCCTGCCTAAGCGGAGGCTAAACTCGGTCCGAACTGGAACCCCAATCAAAAAAGCCAATGCACACATTACACTTTATTTTTTTCACCAGCGAACCAAACGTGTGATAGAGTGACTCTCATCCTGAGTGAACAGGAAAAGCTTGTCTGGCAGCCTTGTGACTCACAAGTGGGCCCGTGTTTGTCTTCAGTGTGTGTGGAGTGTTTAAGTCTTTCTTTTAGTTCGGTGTTAATCTCTTGAATCACTCTCACCTCTCTCTTCATTTCTCTTCCTCTAAAGTCTTACTCTCGTGTCCACCTCTGTCCCTTCCTTTCTCTCTTTTACAACACTCTGTCTCTCTCTCTCTACTCCACATTTAGGTCACCAACACTGTAGTTCTTTGTTGGCCAAATTTAACTTCCTGTGTGTGAGAAGAGGCCCGTTTCCTCTCCTCCTCTGTGTCACAGTTTTATCAAAGTGTCCTTGCGCCGACTGCGTGGGATTCATCTGTGCCTCCCATTTCGGCCGGAGTGTAATCATTAATTGAGCTCATGAATCAGTAACCAAATGAAAAAACAGCGTTCACCCCAGAAATCAAAGGGCAAATGTTTGGCTTGTCCCGTTTGAGTTGTCGATGCATTTCTCTCTCACACCCTTTTCACTTTTTATGTTTGTGCGACTGTCTCAGACTTTATAACCAGCTGTGATAAAGTCAGTCTTAGTCATTAGCCGGCAGCTTTGATAGTACAACCTCGCTGATATGAGACTCCTACAGTGAACTGAAGCTGCTAAAAGCTGCTGTTTTTCTGTTCATATGAATATTCAATCGCTTCTGTCAATTTACATTTACGTTTTTTACATTTTGTCCCTGTTCATGTTCAAGAAAAAGTTGAATTCCTGCACACTGTTAGCGCTGTGTTTATTCAAGATAAGGAAGCGAGCCAGACAAATACCTGAGGCAATAACCACATTCATGATTTAGAAAAACATCCATACAATGAGAACAACAAATGATTTTTATCTGTAAGAAGTTCAAACAGGGGTTAGACGACAATGACCAAGTCTCATTCCCAAACTAGATATAGCTTCAGCAGCAGTTAAACCATCATATCACACAAACTGTCCATCACAGTAGCTTTCACTGATTACGTCTGTTAACAAGTAAGGAAACATCTTTTGTTTGAAGAGAGAATTAACACAGATAAAAGCACTTTTGTGTGACTTTTGTGCATGAAGATCCTGAACGCCCCCCCGTCTTTGCATGTCTTCTCTGTGTCTGCATGTCAACAGACAATCAGGAGAGGCGAATCTGTGACCTGTATGTGATATGACCTCTCATCCTCTTTTATCAGTTATTAATTTTATTATATAGCTGGAATCGATTCATTTTTCAATCTCTGAAATGTGAGCGAAAAGTGGAAAATAGTGATCGCAAGTTCCAAGGTGATGTCTTCAAATTGCTTGATTAATCTGATTAACATTACAAAACTCAAAGATATCCAACTTACGTTTGATTTTAGGGATGACAGTGATGGTCTCAGACGGTCGGTTCATAGGTCCACCGCTTTGATCCAGACTCAAATATCACCACATCTATTGGAGGGACCTTGAAATGTTGTTCAGACATTCAAGGTCCCCAGATGATGAATACTGTCGACTCTGATGACCCCCTGTTCTTTTCCTGAAGCATCAACAGCAGGTTGACATTTAGTAGTATTACCATGAAACGTTGCACAGACATTCGTGTTCCCCTCAGGACGAACCGCAACTTCAGCGACTTTTCATCTAGCGCCATCATCGGCCTCTTGCACTTAGTTTAGTGTTAGTAACCAAAAGTTAACATGCAAACAGACTGAACCAAGATGATGAACATGATAAACATTCGACAAGTTATTTTTTGTTAATAATTTGTTCTATAAATGATGAAATGGCCGTTACCAGAGGACAAAGATTTTATGATAATTGACAGGCAGTTTTCTGTCCGTAACTTTCTCAGTTAATTGAATCATTGTGGAAGCATTTCTCATCCCTCTCCACACACCTCTTCTTGATGAAACTCCCTCTCTCCTCAGCGGCGGGCGTGCAGGCCGTCTTCGTGGAGCCTCCTCAGCCCTCCACCTCCCTGCGCTCCCTGGCCGAGGGTGAGACCAGGCTCCCCTGTCGCTACCAGGTGGAGGATGGAGAGAAGGTGGTGCAGGTCACCTGGTTCAAGGACCTCCCGGACGACAGCAAGGACCAGATCATCACTGCGCACTTCGTGGACGGCCACACAGGTAGGCTGCATCCTGCACGTCCATTAATCCTGAAGATTAGAGGCACAATCAAAGAATACAGGTATTAGTAGTACTCTAGTTCACTATTATCCTTGAAGAAGGCACTGAGGCCTCCACCTGATCCAGTGGGAAGCCTGTGACATTACATTAAGCTCAAGATAAACCAGAATGTTTCATTAATAATTTACAGATTTATTGATCTTAAGGTGGATTAGGTCTAAGGTTTATCTACTGTGGGTGGGTTGGTTCATCAGTTGAGGTCTCTTGGATTACCTGGTCCACGCTTAAGTTCTTTATTTCTTATTTACTATTCAAAACTCATCTAAAAGACACAGACTTTGTAAGTTTCACCATTTATCAGGCTCACAACATAAATCCTCGAGGGGCAAAGAAGGAAGGATGTGCTGTAATATAAGAATGAAATTATTATTGCTCTTCTTGTCTTTACAAATTAGCTACATCAGATATTGACTGGTTAACGCCACAGTGCAGTGTTGCCAGATCGGATTGTTTTTCCGCCCTAATTGGGCCTCTTGTTGTTTCCACACTCTGAAAAGTTCCACTATAACTAATAACTGATGGCCTTAAAAAACAATTTAACTCCAGTTTATTACAACTAGGTTGAACCTTATTTCAGTTCAAATTATTATTCAGACTCTAGCTCTGTGATGAAAGACTATTATAGATGTGTACAAATCTGGCAACACAGTGTTATTTGAAATGAGATCATACCTGGAGACTGTGCAGTTTTCACCTGGATTATTTGTCTGTGGGGTGGGGTTGTGATGTCATCGGATAAATGCTGGTTTATGCCTATTTCTCTTCTCGGAGTTAATGCTTTGGGCGAAACATTTCTCAATGCAAAGACATTGTTCCCACATTTTTAAAGTGTGTTTTTTAATCCATTTGAGCTCTGTAAAGATGGATGGATATATGACAGTATATCTGAAGTCTTTGCTTTGTCTCTGTCTTGTCCATCAGAGTTTGGACGTTACTCGGGCCGGGTGAGGTTCGAGAGCGGGAACCCCACAGAGAACTCGGCTCTGCTCATCCCCAGCACCGAGGAGTCGGACGAGGGCAGCTACACCTGCCGCATCTCCACCTTCCCCAAAGGAAACTTCGAGAGGCACATCACACTCACCGTCTGGAGTAAGAGGCATCCTCCACCTCCTCTCGCTTTTTCTTCCCTCTCTTCCCACACCTTCCTTAATCCTGTCAGAGCTGCTGTAATGATGTTTAAACCGTAATCATCTCCGTAGAAGAAAAAGCTCCGCCGACCAGGGGAAATTCAGAAGGTTTGCCAACGTGGCCACAAACACTTACACAGCACATCTGAAGTTTCAGTGGGAAAGGCAAAAAACTTAATCTGGTTTGGAGTTTTTTTCCTCACTTAATACCAAGTGGAAATGCAAAAAAAAAAAAAAAAAAAAAAACAACCAAAAAGAAAAAATAGACCAAAATCTGCTTGTACAAAAAATAGATGATTTTAGTTAGATAACAGATAAACTGTCAAAACACTCATAAGCTGATTCGTGCCCAAGCAAAGTGCAGAGGATGTGTTATGATGAAAGATAAACAGGTTCAACCCACAGGCTTTGATTCAGTTTGCGATAAGTTTCCAAGTCACGTCAAGTAAGTTTTTTATTGTGCCGGTTTTACGGTTTTACGTGATGATTCCTATGACAAAAAGCTGACCATAAAAACCTCAGGAAGAACCACAGAGGAGGACAGCGATAGGTGTCATATAAACAGAGTAGACAGATATAACAAGAGGAAATTACAATATGGAGAAAGAGAATCACAATGTTAGATTAAAGTGTTCTTAAAAAAGAAAAGATTCTTGAAATAAATAAGGTGGATTCTTAAACTGATGAGCATCAAGAAAGTCTCAACATGTAGGTTTACATTGGAAACAAATGCACTTAAATTCTTCTTTTACATAAAAAAAAATATAATATACCAGATGAAATAAATGTCTATGAATGTCCAGATTCTGCAGTTATGTCATTGGTCACTTCGCCACCCGACAGAATATTGTGGATCTCCTTCAGTTCGGCTCCTGCTGAGAGGATTTAATTGGGTCACAGTGTCAGTGAACCAGAACAGAAGTTATGGGAACGCTGTATGTTTTTTTTAATGGATCGTCCTGGAAGTGAAACCCTACAGCGATGCTATGTGTTCTAAATGACTCCATCAGCGGTGACAGCTCCGTCGTAAACGTGTCCTAACATGCAGCAGATGAGACGAAGCAGCAGAAACACAGCGACTCGCTGACAACCTGCAGCTCTGAATCCTCTCTGCTCCTTCAACCACAGACATTCAACCATGAAAAGCTGAATTTGCATATGGGAATCCATAAGCTACGTATCAGTTTATCTAAAATAAAAATCTGGATTTCTTCCCACTCGTCTGCACAGGAGAGAATAATCTTTACAATACAAAATCTCTCATGTACACTGGTTTTGGTCAGTTCATTGATTTCTCCAGGATTTTTATGCATCTGGGTTTATTTGGGTATTTTTTCACTTTCATCTCTTATAAAAAGATGAATCCCTTCATTTAGGCTCTTTTCTCGGTGTGCAGGTTATTTTACCATGCAGGAAATCTCTTCCCAGACATCACCTGTCAATCAAACGCTGAGGGCGGTCTTGTGATGTCATGTTTGTGAGTTTCTGTTTATAAAGCTTCTACAGGTGCTGCCCTTTTCTTTGTGTGTTAATCCATAATGGCTATTTCTGCTAATGCTAACTACCTGTTTGGTCTTCGTGCGTTAATAATTCAAACAGCGGAGGAAAGACTTAGCAGGTGTTACCACTGAGTGTTTATGGCAGCTGAGGCTGTCAGGACCGGCCTGTGAATCACAATGGTGTTAAACCAGTTGGTGAGGGAGGGCAACTAAACAGGAAAAACACAGGCGACATTTGACCCAAAATCGTGCACAATTATTATGCGTGTGATGTTTCACCTCCATATTTGGCCTCCGAACGTTCATGGTTCATGTCTGGAGTCGTCTGGTTCGCTGTTGCTCTCCACCGTCCGTCGTGGACGGCTCGATGGTGGTATCTTGTTTTCTTGATTATGGTCTTGTGCGTTCCAGGACGTATTTAAGGCCTTTTTTTTTCTAACAATATTCTTATCAGCATCTCTCGAGGTCTTGAAGAACTTGTTGCTCAAACTTGTCCCTGTCCTACAACGACAGTCACAACACAAACATACAAAAACATTTGGTTAAGTCCTGGTTTTAATGGATCTAATTACACTTCATGTAGTTTTAGGTAAAGACAAATTAGCTTTGAGCTGGCTTTGGGAACTATTCATTAAATCTGAATTCACTAACAATACGTACTGTGTTTGCAGAGACTTTGTGTTTTAGCTCATCATTTTTATTACTAATACTGTTTTTATTGTGTTTTTAACAACACAAAACACAGTTCTATAAGAGCAGGATAATACAGAACCTGAAAACAACACAACAGCACAATTATACACAACATAGAAAAGGTTTTATGTTTAAAAAAACATAAATAAAGTACGTAATTAAACAAAGTTTGAAGAGATATAAGAACAAAAAATGTTGACCTTTTGTTGTTATTACTTTCATTTTGGTGATTACTTCATCCAAACAAATACATTTAAATCGTTTATTTATTTATCATTTCATGCTGCATGAAAATGAAAACAAACATTGCATAGGTTTGTTGACATGTTCTGCTTTCTTTTGCATGTCTGGATTTGTTGGTGATGTCTCTGTCCTATGCAGAAATGTAATAATAAACTTTATTTATACAGAAATTTACAAAAAGAAAACATTACAGGGAGCTTGAAAGAGGAAAAATCAAATTAAAATACTTCAAGGTTAAATCAGGCAAATAAAAAGAACAATAAAATGAAATAAAATACACTACAATAAAGATACGAAAGAGACAAATTAGACATATTAGAACTGGGAAAATAAAGTTTTAACTTTTTAAAAAATTAAAAAATTTCAACTGTCAACTTTGCTTTTGTACAATTCAAGTCCTGAACTCGCTCTGTTCCTCCTCCTCTTCTAGTTTTACCCATCTCCTCCCTGGACCCTGTGATCATGGTGGAGGGACAGTCGTTCCGCGTGGCCGCCTCCTGTCGAGCCGTGGGCCACCCGCCTCCCCGTCTCTCCTGGGACACGGACCTGCCGGGCCAGTCCCAGAACCGCACCAAGGAGGGCGGCTCCGTGTCCAGCTACTACTCCCTGCACCCGCTGCGCAACATGAACGGGAAGCAGCTGGACTGTTTGGTGTGGCATCCGAGCCTGGAGCAGCCGCGCAGGATCTCCAACCGCCTGGTGGTTCAGTGTGAGTACGGCTGAGGATGATGCTGAGGGTTAAAGAAGAGACCCACAGTGGGGCAGAAGTAAAGCAGATTGGAGTTTTAATTATAATGTTCTTGAAGGTAGAGTTTGTTTCTTACTGGTTGAGTTAAACATCAGTGGGAGGAACCAAAGACTCTTTTGTTGGAGCGCAACTTCTGATCCTAAAACTTGATAACAAAGATGGTTTTCACAGCAAACCTGTTCTTATTCCACCTGCTGTCATACTGTGCTGTTGTGGTTTATATCCGGTACAAGAACTCATTATACTTGTACATTTTGTACCAGCAGGAAATATGCAGTACAACCACAGATGGACATGATTCAATTTGTGATTTTTGGAACGTCCATGTCACCAAAACAAAAGAGAAAGCAAAGTGTTTTTCCAAAGATTTAATTCTTCCCTGAACTGTCTGGCCACCATGAATTGTTTGTTTTGATGTTTTTTTGTTTTTTTTTTACAGCTCTTCTATTTCCTGGAACAAACAACAACAAAAAAATTAAGGTTTTTACCTTTTTTGAGTACACTGAATTTTATCAGCTCTTCGGCGCAAACACTCAATCTTTTCTCAAACTTTCTGTAGTAACTTGGCCACTGCGGGAAAGACAACAGTGTCTTAGCAAAAACAAGAGTGAGTGATGATATTAATGATCTTGTTTGATGAGGTGTGTCAGTAAGGAAGTCATACCAGAGCCCTGGAACGGGAACGCCCTAAATAAAGTGATAGTAAATGAGCCATTATTATCATTAGTTACAGCTGTGCTTTTCCTGCGATGGCATGTCAACACGTCTGCAGTGAAAAAGGCACATTCCAGCCAAAACAGGAAAATATAAATGACAGTGATGTTGCTGATCATTGGTTAGGTTAGTTTGCAGACACCTGTTCCAAATCCACTCTACATGCTACTTGTACACAGGATATAGTAATACTAATCTGTATAGTACACAGTTTTTACAGCTAGTATGCAACAATCAACATACGTAACCATTTGATACAATCGGGAAATGATACAATATGCAACACCATCATCCATCATCCAAATGGCTTTTTAAAATTTATTTCCTGTTTTATGTGTAAATATATGTGTAGTATTACTTTCACTTCCTTTTATTTACATAATCACATTTAGATTGTTGTAATGGGCCCCAGGAAGAGTAGCTGTTCCACTGGTAACAGCTGATGAGGATCCAAATAAATAAACTGAGAATTAAACTTCTTAAATAAGAACAAAGTAGTTTTTCAAATATTTAAATAATTTTTTTGTGTCCTGAGATCTTTGCAGAGTAGTTTTACCACCATCCAAAATTTATTTTCATTTTTTGCAACCTTCTTTTCCTTTGTAGTTGCTTTTCCTTTTTATGCCCCCTGACTTTTTGAGTATTTTGTTTTCTAACTTGTCACTTTTCCAGTCTGAACACACTGCATGATTTAAGTCTACTTAGACATTTTCCCCCTCTCTTTTCCCTGCAAGAGATATTTGTATAGTGTGACCTTCTTTCTGTGAAAATAAATGGGTGACAGTCGACTAAACATTAGACAATATTGGCAGGTTGGATCTCTTGCTGGGAAAGTGTTTGAGTAATGCTACGTCCTTCACTATCAGTGTTGGTCCAGACATAAAAAAATCACCTCAACTTTAGTTCTTTCAGTGCACAACAATTGTTCTTTGTTCAGTGTAAGAGACAGCTCAATGACATGGAAGCAGACTCGAGTCAGATTCGAGTCATGAACTGATAACTTTAGACTTGATTTGACAAAAATCTGACTTGTAACTTGAGTTTGAATTTAATGCAAATGACTTGTGACTTTTTGACCTGGAATGACTTGATATTTTCCCCAAACCTGAATATTCAAATATACTTTCATAAAACAGTATTGTGCAGCAAACGAGCGGTTCCCTGACAGCAGATGTGCAGTACTTGAATCAACATCAAACAGTCAATCACATTGCCTGAGCAGGAGGAAATGATCTGTTCGGCAGACCAGCAGACAGACATCAGATAAAACCCCGGACTGTCACGTTCAGATATAAAGACTCTGCTGTCGTCAGCAACATGCAAAACATTCGACAGTTACATATAATTGCAATTATGTGACTGGAATAACATCCTGTACCAGAACTGCTCTGATCAGTTTGCTTTTAAATGTTCAGAGTTGATTTGGAAGTAATAAATGCAAATGTATAAAAAAACCACTCGTTATTTATTATTACTGTTACACTCACTGTTACTATTAAAATGACTTGTTTAGGACTCAAAACACAAAGTTTAGTACTTGGACATGACTCAGGACTTCAACTCTTGAGATGTATTTTTGACTTGAGAAGCAATAACTTTGTCCAGCTCTAGCAGACTTTACCAGTGTGAGAATGTTGAAATAACAGATACAGATTCTGAGGCAACTTCCTCTTTGGATAGATAAAGAAAAACCTCATCTAGTGTGGGAACACATTTCTTTAAATGATTATCTGCTGATAAAAATCCCTCACATGCAAGGTTTTCCATGCAGTGTATGGGTGACTATTTAGTGTCACTGCATGCTCATGTCTGTGTCTCTGTGTCAGACCCTCCAGATGCAACCATCTCTACTGCCACAGATGACTGGTTCATGGGCCTGGAGAAAGCTGAGCTGGTGTGCAACAGCAGAGGACACCCCAAACCTCAGAACGTCACCTGGACATGGTACTGTCATCAGCCTGTCTGCTGCTCATACATGTCTATGCTTTAACTCCGTCTGGCTTCCAGCAAGAATCTGACAATTACATGTTAATTCGGCTCACTGTGATGCTATCGGCACGGCCAGATTGCTCTTTACACGGCGCTGGAATGTGTCTCAAAACATGCATAAGCCACTGTTAACACACATATACACGGCCTACACGCCCGTGGACGACAAAGAAGCGAGCTTCAGTCTAAAGCAGGGCGGCTTTCTCTGCTGACTCAATTCATCACGGAATAAAAGCTACGGTGTCACGTTGCGCAACTGGAAGTCAGAACCAGAGCGAGGGAGATATTTTCACACGAGGGAGGGAGCGAGCGACACAAGGAAGAGCTGGAGACACATGCTAAGCGCTTAATCATAGTGCCATGCTTTAAATATCACTCTAATGCCTGGTAAAACACAGGGTCTGTACTTTAATTAGAGACACTGTACCAGCCATTATGGCTGCCACTGAACACACAATGATCGAATCTTGTGTGCTGAGTGAAAAATATTTCAGCCATGAGACAATGCTGAAATATTGAGATTATTCTAGATTAAACCTTTTCCACACCACAGCCCCTTCAGCGCGTATGAACTCACACTGTGTGGATGAGTATTCAAATCCAGAGAAGCTTGTTGTATTTTTGAGTTTGGGAAATGAGCTACTTTATTGTTGAGAGTTATATTGATAACACTCTCATGCATGTAGGTTAAATATGAAACTACAACCAGCAGCTGCTTCTCATTGCGTTGACTAGAATCTTTTTGGCTGCTAAAGGTGGATTACTCACTTTTATCTGTATCATGTTCAACCATCGACTCTGTGTCAGATGCAATCTCCACCTGTGACTCTATTAGAAAGGGCTGGCTAGGTGGGGTTTTGAGAAGAGAAATCTGAGCCGGCTCCAGTTTGGGGGGTAAAGCAGCCGTTTAAATAGCCGCTGCAGCTCAGTGAAACCTGGGGCAACATGACCCCTCTCTGTGGACCTGATCAGAAACCGGCTCTCCATTATGTGGCCTGTGATGGATTCAGCTGCAGTGTGGGACTCGCTGGCTGGACTTGCTTAAATCCCTCAAACCTAGTATTTATTCGGCCTGTTCAGATCAATGGGCGCCAGTCGTAAGCCCAACAGGTTTTGATTCAAGGTGCATGCGAATTGGTGGTTACGCTCTGCGGTGAACCTGATCCTGTGTTGTGTTTGTTTAGCCGAATCCCTTCCGTAACGCAAACCAGTCGATGCATTTCATGCTGTTGTTTTAGGTGAGATGTCATTAGATATTTGTGTGTTTCCTCCTCTGACACTTTAGTTTGACCTGGAATGTGGATTTGCACTGCGTTCATTTCATTTCTCACCAAAATGAGTCATAGCTGTTATTTCAAGCGGTGAATCATCGGTTTCTGTGTCCAAGAGTTCACCTGTGTGATGCATCATTGTCAATTAATGGTGGCATTTTCCTCTGATTGTTCACAGGAAAGGAGGAGCTTTGCCAGATGGGACGTCTGTGGTTGGAGGAAAGCTTGTTTTTGGGCGGCCCCTTCGCTTGAATGACAGCGGAGTCTATGAGTGTGTGGTCAAGAACAACGTGGGAGTAGGAAAGACAGAGCATTTGTTGACAGTAACAGGTAAGTACAGGGAATTTCTTTATTAGTGGTTAAGATTACGTAGAATTAAAATGAGAAAATGTCCTGCCACTGTTTGCTTTGTTGGTATTTTAGGAGGAAGTGCTGCCCCCTTTTGGTGGACAGGAGACATAAACAGATGCTGTTGAACTCCATCAGGATAAAAATTGCTACCTGAAACATGCAATTTTGTTGCTGTGTGATTTTTTTTGTGTGTGTGTGAGAGAGAGATTCATCATCATCTTCCTCATCTCTCTTCCAGAGACACCTCAAGGCAGGGGCAGTTCCCCCATTGATAACCAGTTGCTGATCATTATCGGTGCTTCAGCCGGAGCTTTGGTCATGATCCTGATCATTGTCGTCCTGCTGGTCAACCGCTACCATCGACACAAAAACAAAAGGCTTGAGATGGAGCTGAATGAAAAAACGTACGATGACCCACATTTTCTCAAAAAAAGCTGTGTAGAGAGGAACTGGAAACAACTTTTATTTATTGCTCCAGCTCGACAGTGAATGTTGTAAACTGCTGTTTAAACAGTTTACAGATTATGACCTATTTTCTGAAATTACATTTTCAGACACTGTTGTTCAGTAAATCCTCCAAATGTGCTGTCTTTTTTTTTTTTTTCAGGGAGGAAATTAACAGCCTCTCCAGACAAGCCTCCTTCAGGAGACTGAACTCTGTCAGCACAGACCCCAGAGTGCAGGTACACACACACACACACACACACACACACACACACACAAACTCCTGCTGAGAACAATAACCTGCAGGGTTGAGAGAAACCTGGTCGACACACCCGCCCCCGGCCGGGTGTAGCCGGGATGGAGCCATTGGCAAGTCAGCAGCCATGTCTGCTGTGGAGGCCGATGATTACAGGCTGCTGCAGCTTCAAACAAATAGCACGCAGGGTTCAGAGATGCTTATTATTAATATCTTATTCTGAGCGATTCTTTTTATTTATCTTTTGTGCTCATGTTCACTGACCTTCTTTCACTTTCTCTATTTATTCCAGTCTGAAGATTACGCCCTGCTCAGAGTAGACAGTCGAATGAAAAGCAGCCAAATGTCTCTGGTGAGTTCCTCACTGGGGTCAGACCCCCCCCGGTGAAACACAGTCTTTACAAAGGGGGGGCGGGTCACGCATGACAATCAATAAAGGAACACGAGTGCTCTGGTGCTAGTAAGACGATCATGACTCACGGTCGCAGGATTTATTCAGAATGACATGAAAAACAGATGATGCTCAATGTGCAATTACATGAGCAAAATCCAAGTTTAATAGAAATCAACTTTGCTCTTTTTGCCACTAGTTTTGATCAAACTAGTTTGGTTTGATCAAACAAAAGAGAATTGAGAAGAAGTCATCTGAAGGTCTGGGAAACTTTGTTGGGCATTTTTAACTTTTTTCTGACATTTTAGAGAATATACAATAAATTGATTAATCTGAAAAACAATCAAGATATTAATTAATCAAGACAATAAATAGTTAGTTGCAGCCCTGCAACCGTGATTATTCCCAGAGAAATCAGTCCAATGTGGTTTGGGAGGATTTAGCTCAAAGTAATTCAGTAGTCTGGCTTTCGAAGCTGGAATTTTAGTTCAGGTGCTTTTCCAGCCCAACAATTAAAAACATTTGGGGTAAATGATTCCCATTTTAAATTAAAATGGCCACATTTATACCAATTATGCATAAAGTGGCATCAGTCAGCAGGTTTCTGTTTTCACCTGCTTTCTTTCCTCCATTGTAACACAAATTATTTTATACTAGAAAAAAGAATTACAGTTGCTCGATTTGCATAATTGTTGTTTAGAAGAATCCTTTGAGAAACAAACAGTTGTTATCTGTGTTGTGACTGTTTCCGTCCCCTCCCCGCCTGCAGGAACGACCCATGTACAAAGGCAGCCAGTCCACTCTGGGTGGGAAGTGGGGGCCTCCGGGAGGGGTGGAGGTGGACGAGCTGGGACGTCCCGTCGTCTGGCACGACGGCAGAGAGAGTCTGAGAGGAGCAGAGATGGAGGGAGAGAGGGAGGAGCGCAGGAGGAGGGTGGAGTCGTACCTGAAGAGCAGCAACATGTCGCTGGTATGTAACGTGCAGCTGAGAGATTAGGCTGAAATGCACTTAGTTTTGTTTGTAATGTGTCATATGGTGTCGTGTTTTATTTACTGCCATTGTCATTGTCGGACTCTGTCATGGAGACAGAGCAAAGGTCAAGAAACAAAAGAGAACGAAGCACAACAAACAAAAACTGGAAACACACATACAGACGTCCTCTTTGTTCTGTCAGCGACTGTGACCGGTTTCATTATAGAAAGTATTTGTCTCTGTCCCTTTTCAAATGAACTTTATGTACATCAAATCTACTCAGACGACTATAAACATGGTTTTGTGTCAGGGTGAAACTACAACCTGATGTGGCTTCCTTAGACACTCGTTCAGGAAAGCCCATTTTTACAACGAATCTCTACAGGGCTGCATTCAATGCTGCCAAAATGTAGATAAGTGTATATTTCCTGGTGGTGTATTATTGACCAACCTGTTGCAAAATGATGGTACTGCTTTAACACAGAATATAGCTGTTTGTGTGTCCTCTTTGAGTCTCATCACTTTAAACCAGATGTTATATGTTGTAAAAATACTCCATAATGTGTTGATTGTAGTATTATGTTTTTGTTGCCCTGATTCATTGATTTTCACTTCCACCAAACAGAAGCAAACATACAGTATCTCGTAGGTTGTTGCAAAATGTTGGACAAAGTTGAGGAACGTGTTTAACCAAATTTTTTTTTTTATTAGAAAAGTAGTAATCTGATTTTTGTGTGTGTGCCAGGATTCAGGACTGCCCTCTTCCCTGGTTCCCGTGAAGGCCCAGCAGGACGACGGCATCGGGCCCAGAGACCCAGACCTGGGCCACCTCAGGGAGGGAGACTCCCCGCAGTCGGTAGAGGAGGGACCCGAGGATGACGAAGACAGCAGCACCTACCAGCTCTCGGAGGCGCTCACCAATCACTTCTACTACAGTAACGGGCTCCTCAGGCCCAGGCCACACTCCAATGCCATTCTGCTGCACCCCAGAGGACAGATCATCTAGACCATCCACAACATGTGGAGAGAGAGAGCCTGTCACCATTGACCTCATTCTTTGCAACAGGATGTTTGTTTTGTACACATTGACTGCTGTGGGTAATTAGCCCCAAGAACGACCTGAACTTTGATTATTTTTTGCATCTGGCTTGTGAGTTTTTGATCCTTTATTCTAACCCTTTTTATAACTGGGATGGTTTAAAAGATTTTTTGGGGGCATTTTACAGCTTTGTTAGAGATTTTTATCAGTTAGCCAGTGAAGAGACGACATGAAAAGAGGTGACATGGTGAATGTCATGCAGCAAAGGTTCCCAACCACACACGGACCGGGGACGTTCAAAGCCACCAGGATGCCCCACAATTAGGAGGCTTTTGATCAGAATTATTTTGAAGATCCACATTTTGCCTTTCATGAACCTCAACTAGCATCTCTCTCTCCTTGGACGTGAAAGGAATAAAGGTTCCTGTTACACAATGTTTACTGTATTATCTGCAGCCCTAAACTGGTGACCTACAGCTGGACACACAATTTGAAACAACGTAGGGTTCCTTGTTTACATCGTTAACATTCAGGTAAGACAATTTTTAAGTTCCAATGGCCAAGTTAAGTATAAACTGTATTCAGAACTTTGATTTTCTCATCTTGGATGCATCTGTGGATAAGAAGTTAGTGTGCACGTTTGTGTATGTACATATTATATATATATATATATATAATGAAGAGATATAAGCAGTGAAAGTATGTTTATAATCGTGTCATAAGCAGCTACCTGCAACTACAAAAAGGTCAAAAAGGCTGTGACCCTGTGGATCTGAACACGGACATGGACAAAGTTTTCAAACTGCTGGATCTTCATGGATAAATGCAGCAAACTGGTTTACATAACCAGATTTAAATTATATCTACATTACCTTAACAGCGCACAGCAATGGACTGATTGGAGTAAAAACACAGAGGAGATGTAAAGCAATGTTCTGTTTCAAAGCACAATCAGTTGTGTATATGTTGTTGTGTAAGTTGTTTTATATTCATTCAGTGTTTTTCTACGAAACTGAAAAACTGACATGTATATGTTGAAAAGTTTATTCATAAAAGTACAGCATAAAAACAAAGTCATTGTTCTTTAATATAACCTGGGACAATTAAGCTTGTTTCAGCTCACACATGAGGTTAAAGGTCATCATTGATCACAGCTGCTGCAGTAGTGTAGCATTTGCATTAGACTGTAGTGATTTCCTGGTTTATCCTTGTTGTGATGCTCATTAGCTCGATAATGACTGAAATAACTGAGACTGTGGATACAAAAAAAGTTCATTTTCACAGGGTGGCTGGTCTCACTCTGTGTGACAGGTTCAAAAATCTCAGAGAACCTCTGTATTAAAACATTAGTTTGACATTTTGGGAAATGCGCTTATTCACTTTTTTGCGTAGAGTTAGACGAGAACTCTGACATCACTCTCATGTCTGTTGAGTAAATATGAAGCTACAGTTAGCTTAGCTTAGCTTAGCTCTGTCCAACAGTAACACAATCTGTCCATCAGCACCACTACAGCTCACTAATGAAGAATGTTAATTAGTGAGCTTTAGTGTTGTTTGATTAATCAGTACAAAAACTCAAGTGTATAAAAGGGTAAGTTTTCAGGCTGTTGGACTATTGTTTGTACTGAAGTTTGATTTAATGTGTTAATTTGTAAATAGGGATGAACAATAATATTGATATGTCACCTGTGTCAACCGATAAATGCTTTAAAATGAACATATTAAAGCATCAAGCATCGGTCATGTGAAGAGGAGCCAAATCTATGTAATGCTATAGAATATCAGAGTCTACAGTGATGATACATACAGAGTTTTGCAATCCAACCCTTTCAATCAATCAGCCAAATATTAAACACCATTTGCATCCATCCAATATTTAGCTCTGTTGGCCTGGATGTCCCTACATGTTTTTTTTTTTTTTTTAATAAATCTCTTAACTGGCTGATTTTACAAACAGTACATAATAGTACCAAAATTAGTTCTTACAATCAAAGCTATGTCAAAGTCATAATATCCAAAAAAATAAAACAGGAGTACACAGTAAATTCAGTCGGCTACATTACTTTTTCAGTAATATTAAAATACAAAGAGAATTTGTTAATTAATCTAGACATTAGATAGACAGATATTTCTAGCTTTTGTCCTTCTTTGAAATCTATTGAATCAAACTGCATTTTGGGATAGAGCCTCTTTGTGAGTCCGCTGGTGAGTGCGAAGGTTACTCCTCTGAGAAAAACACTTGCCACATGTGTCGCATGTGTACGGTTTCTCTCCTGTGTGAATTCGCTGGTGAATCTCCAGATGGCTGACGCGATCGAAGCTCTTGCCGCAGAATGGGCAGATGAACCATTTCTCCTTTATGCGCCGACTTGCTATAGTTTTATGCAACTCTGGGTCATTTAAGAGAAAGAATCTGCTGTCTGAGTTAAAAGCTGAACTGTTTTTAGTTTGTTGTTGTTGTTTCTCTGAGAGGAATCTGATGGACACTCCTCTCTCTGGGTAGTTTATTGCTTCTATAGGCTGACTTGGCTGAGCTTGGCTAAAAGGCACAGGAGCCCTTGATTTGCTTGATGCACCTTCTCCATTATCCCTCATGAGCCTGTCAGAGTACGCTGTCTCTGCTGAATTATCAAAAATGTCCAAAGCGTTCTGAATGAGCAGGATTTCTGAGTCCAGATTTTGTGACAGCTGCTTTGGTTCAAAAAAGCAGTCCGAGTCATCAGCAGTGTCGCTGTCTCCCACTGAAACTGACGACCACTGCTGGCTCGCTTGTTCTTCCATACCCTCAGTCGGTTGGAGGTTCAGCTCCATCTCATGGTGACCTGCTGCATCGTTAATGCTGTTATCAGAGTCCACAATCTGCTCCACAATCTGGACGTCGTCCTCGTCTTCCAGCTTGACTATTAAGTCTTCATCCTTGTCATCTCTGCCGTCGCTTTCACAGTGGTCAGACTTGAGCTGCTCACATTCTTTCTCTTCTGTCTGTGAAGGTGGTGGTGTTCTGTGATTGGCTGAGGTGTCCACCTTCTCTCTGATGCTCTGGTCAGAAGCCAATGTCTGGACTGAATCTATTATCGGCCCTGGAACAACAGAGCAGGTTCATTATTTTAATCCTTTGTTTAATCAGAAAGTTTCCTTTAGTCATTTCAAGATCATTTTGCTTTGTGACTGATGCACCAGCAATTCAGGGAGTCTATCTATGTGTGCACTTACCAAGGCTGGTAAACAAGGGAGTCATCAAATTAAGAACAGAACAAATCAGTATCATGTATCTGCTTAAATGTAGGTGTAACAATCATGATTTTTACAAGTGAGGTTTCAAAGCTTTCTAGGCAACATAGAACAAGTTAAACAGGTACAAAAGGACCAGAGTGTTGCTGCCTGAGACACATACCAAGCACCGTAAACCTGCACAACAAGCAGTGGTTGGGGGTCGAAACTCACCAACACAGACTGAAAGACACTTAAAAAGAACATAATGGGGCTTGAACTAACATATATAT
Organism: Holacanthus passer; assembly: GCA_025331565.1. Lineage (NCBI taxonomy): Eukaryota > Metazoa > Chordata > Actinopteri > Pomacanthidae > Holacanthus > Holacanthus passer. The sequence goes on along the minus strand of JAFREQ010000126.1, from coordinate 625,247 downwards.
TCAGTTCTGATTAATTAACAGATTCCTTATTTTCCTAATTTTGACTATTGGTCAAATAAAACAGGCAATTTAAAGGCATCACATCGATCACTGGGAGACTGTAATGGACATTCACTGTTTTTTGACCTCACAAACAATCTATTTATATAGAAACTAATGGTCAGATAAACTGATAATGACAAACAAAACACTTGTTAGTTACAGCACAGTCTGGTAATTTATAATGATGTACTGTATAACAGAGATCAGAGAAGAAACAGAGAAGAAAATCTGAAAATGTGACATTTTTTGCTTAAGTGAAAAATTTCAAAATGATTGTTGGTTAATTTTCCGTTGATGGACTTTGCTTCCTCTCTTGAATATAGTTAGCTCTGTTTGTTGTGTTGTAACACGTATATACTGTCATGTTTATGTGTTATTGCTAGAATGATTAAATCAACTTTAAAGCAAATAGGAATATCTATTGTGTGGTGAGTTGTCGTTCTCACCATCACCGGTAGGCGGCAGCAGCTTGTTCTGCTGCTCTCTCTTGGACGAACATGATGAAGACAGATGTGTTTGCGTCTGAGACAGAACCGTCAAGCGCTCGTTTTCCATCAACATCAACTTTCTGTTCAGGGCTTCGATTTCCTTCTCTCTCCGGCGGAGCTCGACCTGAACGAGCGTGAAGCCGTCCTCCCACAGTTTGCTGATTTCTAGCACGGCAGCTTTAGCTAGCATCTCCATGATGGAGGTTAACTTGCTCTGGAAAGCCACACAGTTGGCCATGTTGTCCCGGGTCAGCGCCTGTTAGCTGCGGCAACGTGACGGACGCGAAGCTAACTTTCTATGCGGGACAAATCACGCAATAGTTACAGTTTCGTCCGTTGTAATTAACATAACAGTTGCTGTTTGAGGTGAAAAACATGGAAGTGTAATATAATAGCAACAGGAAACGCAGGTGATCATGTGACGGAGGATACAGCTACGGTGCGCACAGTAGGACAAAATTCCTCAGCAGGAAAACCTCAATACAAACCGCACGTTTACAAACGCTTATAACAGAGTTAATACAAGTTAGGAGCAGGAATCGTTATTTTTAGTACTCAGTTTTTCAACAATTACAACTCCTGAAACTTCCGTTGTGGTGGTGTGGTAATGGAGGAAGTATTCATATTCTTTACTCAAGTAAAAATACTAGTACCACACTGTAAAAATTAATCTGTTACAAGAAAAAGACCTGCATTGAAAACGTTACTAAAATATATATACATGTAATCAGGAAAATGAAAAGAATTAAAAGTAAATGTATTCAATGCAGAAAAAGTCCCCTGTCACTGTTATACTATTATATATTATTAGATTATTAATACTCATGCCTTCATGTAAAAGCAGGATTTTACTGTAATAGTTGGTTGAGGTGGAGCTAATTTTTAAATATTCTATATAGAACTATTTGGTTAATATCTTTAAAAAAATTTAGAAAATAGAGACAACCTTCACAATAGTCCAAAGCAAATCATATTTGAGAACCATTGAATGTTTTACATTAAAAATGACTTTTAACAATTATCAAAATAGTTGCCATACATTTTCTGTCAGTCAGTCAACGCCTGTTCATGTAGATCATCCTTTCTCCACAAAGTTATCTCAACACTTGCATAAAACTTTTGACACATGTTAAAAGAAACTAAGAACACCTGTGGCTGGTAATGAGAGTGGTATGCTTCCTGATTTTGTCCACTAGATGTCGCTCTATTTCCATGAGCGCATAAAAGGTGAGGTCAAAGCACCTGCCCTTGTAGGAAAAGTTCTATCAAATTAGACCTATTTGGTTGTCTACAGTGCTGCAGTTTGTCATTGTAAAGTTTCTTTGTAAATTGTGTACCTGATTTGGGAATTTTGAAGTCTATACATATCAATGAATGTAAAAAAAAAGTTGCAACACTAAACCAGTGACCATCTGTTAAAGTTGTCTCCCCACTGGAAAAATAATTGGTTAATAAAAAACTCAAACAAAAAGACCATGCATTCAAGTTCTCCAATTTGCTGCACATCAAAGAGCTTTGGTAAGACACAATAAATCTGAGAAAAGCAACAAAACAGTTGCTGAGTGGTGCCATTTGTCACCCTTTGACTACAGAAAACAGTTTGAACAATTAAAAACATTGCATCAAGCATTGAACCTTTTTTCAATTTAGCATCTTCATTAAGTATTTCTTCATCTTATCATTCTTATGTATTTATTTTGTCTACTGTTTGTTCTGGTTCTTATCCTTATTTTCCTTCTGATATGTTGCTGTCTGCCTCTTTTTCTCCCTGCAAAACACCTTGAACAGCATTTGTATGAAAAGTGCTTTAAACTTGAACTTTAAAACACATCTACAATCAAAGTTAATTTTCCTTTATAAATCTTTATCCCATTTTATCTGAAATTCTGTTTTAACTCAGTTTATTTTAAGTAACTTTGCATGTGTATTTTATTTTGTTGTCTTTTGTGTCAAATTAACCGAGCAGCATGTTCTTGGCTCTTGATTGGTCATTTCACCTGTCAATCAAAAGTGGGCTGGGTCAGTGGGAGAAGCAACGGAGCTGTCAAACAGCAACAATCGTCTGAAATATTATCCCGGGCGGTACAAAAAACAGCGTACTTTGCTCTTTTGTGGCAACAAGAACGACAGCAACACACTTGGAGTCCACTTCGAGAAACCAGCTTTTGGACTTTTAATCGACGAGAAACTTCCTGTTTGTCGGTGAATCTTCGCTCTTTGCTCGGCGAGAGTTTTGTTGACAAACTAGCAAGTGAGCTAGTAGCCGAGTTAGCTGCGGTGCCAAAGTTTCGCCTTTCGCTCGTCGTTTTCCATGAATGCAAGCCGGGATAAGACGTGAAATGGAGCCCGGCTTTAATTGCAAATGCAAACACCTCTGCGAAATTAAAACAGGTGAGTCAGCTCAACTTTAACAAGGAGTAAAAGACGCTAATCGTGACTGTTGCTGCTTGGTTTGTTTACATTTTTTCTTGGCGTCCACAAACAGTTTACATATAAATCATGTTGATGCAGGTATTAAGCCTCCATCTAACGGCATTTACTTATTATGACTTATTGCATGGAGCTGTTTTGGTAGCATTAGCTGTCTATGGTATTCAGATAATGGCAGTTTTTTCCCCCATGGACTTGTTCATTACTTTAAACCCTTGAAGAATGACAGGTATGCAGCAGCTCACATATCAGGCCAGTTTACCACAATAGATTGTGGTCAGATAAGAGGCTTCTATTCACTTTTGTTGAATGTGACCTTGCTCAAATACCTGACAAAGATTGCTCTTTTAGTGAACTCTCTGTCCATCTCAGGAAAACGCAGATCACTAAAACACAGACAGTTATTTGCAGAATAAGTTGGCAGTAGTTTGCAGAAAGGATCAGTTGATGAACTCATGTTTGTATCAGTGTGATTATATCTTGTTTTTGCTTCTTTTGTGATGCAGGCACACACAAACACAGTCTTCCTCTATGAACAAATAATTGTCCCCAACACTCATTCACACACGCCCATTTAATACCTCTTGTCCTTCAGAGACACTCTAAGCCCTGCTGCAACCTATCATTATAACATCACTTAAGTTTTGATTTATTGCTGACATTTTCTATTAGTCTCTAATCCACCGGGACACAGCTGGAGAGTGTTCAGGCCCCCAACTACTGTTAAAACATGTGGCCTTAGGCTGCTTTGGAGATCTGTCCCATCTGTTTTGGGGTAGCGACAGGCCACATTTTACAGACCAAAAAAAGGCCGGCTTTTAAAATTCCACCCTTTTCCATGCATAGTCCCTTTGCTGTGGTGTTTTAAATGCATGCCCTTTGGACATGTAGGCAACAGGGAGTAGTTTGGAAACAAATATAGTAATGAACTATCGTGGCTTGCCTATTTTTTTCTTCTAATCGCTTACATCAAGAAGATTTCCAGGAGCATAGTTCATTGAGGGTTATAATGGTATAATGTATATTTTAATGGTATGAAGTTGTTTTATGGAATGTGGCTTGAGTTGTCTTCCCTGTAATTGGGTTGTTTGTTGACAGAATGATGCGAGATGATGTGTATTTTTAATGTTTACAGCTGAAGTGGGTGTAAATTCCTGTTGGTGGTCAGTACACTGCTTCAGGCCGGGAAGATGATCCTGAACAAAGATTGATTTTTACCCCTCCGCACTGTCTTGAGAAATAACACAGTTTTGGCGTTTTTATTTGTTTGCATCATTTGCATGACTGAAATTCAAGTAAGTGTGGGAAGTTTGTGTTTAGTCAGTATGGGCTGCTTTGACCACTGATGTGGGTGTGCGGATACAGAAACTCTTCTATGTTGCTACTAGCTGTTTTGAATCGAGGGTGAATTTATGTCTTACTTGCCGACCTATTCTCGTCTACTCGGATACAACGACATAATGAAATGTTTGTGTCTGTCCTTACTCAGATGGAAAAGCTACTGAAATGTGAAAAGAGAGCCCAGGCCTGGTACTTGTGGCTTGCATTTTTCTTGGCACAGGCAGTTTTATTTCTGCTGTACTATTTCAACAAGGCAGAAAATGAGGTGTCATTGGTGAGAAAAAAGAAAGCAGAGGATGAAAAGCCTTTTAAGGATGTGGCTGGGACAGAGAATGATGTCAGAAGTTGTCCAGTAGGTCTACAGTATCTCTCTAGGAGTCTAGTGTCTGTGATGTAATGGTAACGGACCAGGGCAGAATCTGGCTGTGTCATCTTGGTGCTGTTTTTAGGATCTGATCTTATGAGACCTCTTAGCCTAAGATTGACTTTTGTCTTTCTGCTTTAGTTTAATGTAGGTCAGTTAACTATTTTCCTTTTAAATCAGTGTTCCTTTTAATTTTTGCCAGTGTTCCTCCCCATTTATTGGTTTTACCGAACTATTCCAGTTATGTGTACACACATTTTAAAGTCCACAATTAAAGGCCTCGTGGTATCGACAGTGTGAACTTTATAACTTTTTTTATGATATGCATGAGCTCATTGTGGGACACAAGCACTTAAAGGAATAGTTCAACCACAAAGGAAAAGTTAGTCATTGCTTACTTTCTGTCATTACATTCAGTGTTTACATTCATACATTACTTTCAGTGTTACTCACCATAATGCTTGTGTAAATCATTGAGCTCTAACAAATGTTCTAAATGTATTTCTTTCCTCATATAATGTTTGCAAAGCTGATTTATTGCCGCATATCTTGGTGTGTTTCCTCCACCTATTGATCAGTGGAATAGTGTGAAACCATTTGCAGGACTGTGCATCACGTAACCGGCATGCTCACATTTGTGTGTTCTTGTCCATGAGATAAACACAACTCTGTAGCACGACTTCAGGTGAAAAACTCCACAGGGAACCAACAAATCACTTTGAGACAAGAATTATTTTTTGTTGTGAAGAAAAAAAGTACAGTTGAATTACTTCAAACAGGTCACATCAGTTGTTTCTCCTACAAATTCACCTTCAGTGTAGAATCTTTTTTGTACCTAGGTGTTGTAGCTGTTGGATATATTTGGAAATTGGGGAAAAAGAAATTGACTGTGGGTAAAAGATGATAAACTGTCAATATCACAGAATAACTCACAAGCTGGTTTCGTCTGTAGTGGTTGCCTAGTTGCTCCAAGCAGCTGAACTGGTTCGCTCTAAATCATTTTGTTTGGCCTGGTTGCCTCTGTTGACAACCACTGCTGCTGTGTTTGTAGACTCTTCTGTTCACAAGTAAGAGACTGCAAGTGCTGGACTGATTTATTCTAAAACAATTGCTAACTAAAATTAAATGCGGAGTAGGGATGGGCATCATAGTAGATGTACTTTTACATTGGTATAGCAGTATATGATTAATACAGTTAATTACAATCAATTGCATTGTTTCCACACATAATGTACTGTATCATGACACCTGCTCGTCAGCTGCCAATCATGATCTTCTTTTAATACTTTTTGAAATGTCATTTCTCTTTATATATTATTTTTATTATTATTATTATATATTTATATTTTCAGTCTTAATTTTGATTAAAGGCTGCTTCACTCATTATCTTATTCAAAAGTTGTGCATAAGAAGCTTATGTGTGATTACTCAACAAAAAACCTATTTCTTTAAAGACATGTCTTGAACGAGAAAAATAGCTGAAAGGATATTTTTTGTCCTCTCTCAATGAAAAAGAATGTGTTTTTCAATGTAGTTCTCCTTCACTTTTCTTTCAAAGTATTGGAAATAACCAGGCTCAACATGTCTCAAGAACTGATTGCTCTCAGGAATAAAGTATTTTTCAAAGTTCGATATGAAAGCCACATTGTTTACGAGTGTAAAAAAGACCTTTCGCCACAGACTTCCTTCCCTGTTACCCTTTGTACCCTGCTGATTTTGTTTTGAATGGCAGAAAGGTCCAGGACCTGAGCTATTCCTTGGCTAATCTCCCATAATTGGACAATCTGCCCCTATTACAGCCATTACATTTGGGCCATTTGAGCAATACTGGCTTGTCTCATCCATCCTAAGGCAAGGCCCAGTCTACAGCTACAGCTGCTAATAAATAGCCAAACATTTCAATTAAGAATAGCATTGCTTCTCTCTTTTTTTCTAGAGTGGAAGTAAATGTGATTGTAATGTGTTAAATGTGTCAACTCCATTGTTTTCTGTGACATTAAGATTCACAAAAATATGCATGAATCCTTTGAGGCTATGAATCTTTGAACAATAAACCCAACTGCCGTTAAACTCTTCTTGATATGAAACCACAGAAACAACCCTGTATTAATGTTCTTCTTTCCTTTCTCTAGGTCACCAAGGGCTCACTATACATCTGTCAAACATGTGAAAACCCTCTCATCCTGGTGAACTCCCCAGTTACAAGCAGTGAGCACCTGGACTACTAGGAAGCATCTTGGATCCAGCCAGGGTGTGTCACCAGGGACGCCCTGAACGCAGTTTCAAACTGAAGTCTGTGTGACGTTTTCTCCCAGGACACAAACTGAGTCAATTCTAGGCTGCTGTGGAACCCATTAAAACAATCTAGTCCTCTTGTCATGTGGGTACATTACAGAAAAAGACCCATATTACCCTCACTGGTATCACCATCATTTACATCACCATGGACCGGAATAAACGCAACTCCATTGCTGGGTTTCCTACACGGCCGGAACGTATTGATGAGGACAGAGATGGTATTGGAGGAGTAGGAGTCGGTGAGATTGGCATGGGCCCGCCTTCACAGGTCAGTCGTTGCTCTTTATTTTAATGAGTAGGACGCATTTCAAATGTAGGGAGTATACATCATTACATTATACAGGGTTCATATGCAGGTATTAGGAGTTCAAAAAGTGGCAATTAATTCTATTGTTTACACTTTTCTGATATTTTTAAAAAGAGAAAAATGTGAAAAAATGTAGAGTTCTGATACAGAAATGAAATATTCATTGGGTGTGTTATAGATTGATTTGGACTGATCAGACCAAGTTGGACTGAGTCAGTCATGTCTGTGCAAGTCGTTGTCCACAGAGATAAAATCAGTGATGTTTAATTATTGTTGTTGTTTGCCTCCTGATCTAGTTGTAGCTAGTTGTTCCAATAAAGGGTCTCTTTTTATTATGTTTGATTTTCTGAAAACATATAGATGCACACTAGAATTCATGTTCTTGGAAGATGTTGGGGGTTGAGGGGATTGCCTGGAGTGTGTGCTACTTTCTGTCTGTCAGGACTGAAAAAGTCTGTGTGTGCTGGTGCAAGCAGTCTTTGTATCTAGTCTTTGAGTCCTGCCCCACTTTAAGGCAACATTATCTATATATCTCTTTCTCATTTTTTCTTCACAAACAAGTTGTAGCAGGGTCCTACAGCACTCCCGTCACCTATAGACTTCATCTTAACCTGCTGATACCAGTCTGTTCCTGTCTTCTCCAGGTGGGCAGGGTGTGGCCATCATCCTACAGAGCCCTCATCAGCGCCTTCTCCTGCCTTACACGCCTTGATGACTTCACCTGCGAGTGGATCGGCTCTGGATTCTTCTCTGATGTCTTCAAGGTGGGTGGAGATCAGTGATGACAGTTTTTTCTCTTCTCTTTTCTGGGCTTCCTCAATCTTTCCTTGATTTTTTTCCCTTCCTTGCTTCACTTTATCTTCTGCCCCCTTTGTTTTGTTCATAGATCTCATTTTCTATTCATGACTCACTCCATCCATCCATCCAGGGTGGTTTATGATAGGTCAGACAGTCTCTCAGATCGCACACACTCATTTGGCCTCGGGATTGATTTTCCCCTGGTACTTGACAACAGTCATGCTATTGCCTTTTGTGCAATAGTCAGGATTAAAATATCATAGAAATAAAAGGGAACTTTTGCTTGGCCCTTACAAGAAAATGTCTTGTCTTGTCGAGGCCAATGTCAATCTTTGTCAAGTTGATATGCTTGGTGGGTCACAGACTGATCTATCTTGGTCTTCACTCACTAGTCTTTTCAAGACATTTTAAGGTCAAGTTAGACCACAGTCACTTCAAAGACATCACTTAAACACAGGGTTGTTCGTTCCCTTCCCCTCCAGGCATATGAATGGGAGTCACACAAGCCCATTTGGTGCTATTAGTTTGACTTTGTGAAGTGAGCCTTCCTTCAGCAGACAAAACAAACAACCATCAGCAGAGAAGTTTAATTTCCCTTATCTCTGCTTATTGGTTGTATTAACTGAGACTGTGTGAAATTTTTAAGCCACGTTCACACATGCAACTTTTCCAGACTTTAATAGGATGAACTGTTGAACTGGACATTAAATGGACTTTACCCTGCCAGCTTGTAAAAGGTCTGTGTAATGTCTGTTTGAGGCCATGTGTGTTGATAGAGCAGGTGATTGTCCAGAGAACTCACAGCAAGTGAGTGGGCGTTTTGACAACATTTCACTGAGTATAGTTGGTTCATGTTTTTTCTGCTTGCCCGTATATTGTTTTCCACTCTTTAATTAATATTGTGGATAAATCAAAATACATATAGTGTTGATAACAACGCATAGTAGTCATCATTATATCATAATAGATCTCATCATATAATAAAGGACCTTGGCCTTGATGTGATGATGATGTGATGTGACAGTGTTTCATTTTAAGTTGTCATGAGTTCCTGTTTGGGAGATACATGTTTTCTGGGTATTTATTCAAGAGCTTGTGTGTGTGTGTGTGTGTGTGTGTGTGTGTGTGTGTAGACCACTGTGTACGTGCAAAACTGACCTCTTTTTTTATGTGAAGGGTTACACACATAATAAAGTTGACAACTATGGGGGAAGGGTTGCGCTTTCTTACACAGGAAGGGAAATAACCTGATTAATTAATGTAATGGACTAGAAGGTTTTGAATGACAGTGTGCCAGGCTCAGTTTCATTTCACATTGCTGTATCAAATTGCTGTATAATTTACAATACTTTCTATTTTTCTTGTGAGTCTGTGTATATTGGAATTTCAATTTGGTCTTAGCATACAACAATAAACTGTACATCTGTGTAACAGTAGATCTGTAATGGATTGGTTTGAAATTCAGTTTCCGTTGTGTCCCATTGTCAGGCTACAACTCGGGGGTGGGCTGATAGATGATTCTGTTAAAGGTGTCTGACAGCTATTGGTGATATTTGATATTTTTATTATGTTTGTATTGATTTTCATTAGACATTTTAAGCCTCATGTGTTTATTGTAACCCATTGTGCTCTGGGTATGCCAGCTGTCAAAAAAAAACCAGCCCATTGTGGGCGATGTAAACACTGGAGCTTATTCATAACACACAGTGCTGCAAGTGAGCTACAGAACTACAGAACACCACGAATAAACAACAGCCGCAGATTCACTTAATGATATCCACGTTTACAGCATTTATCAGTGAGTGAAACAAGTATGATGGCTTTGGATTAAACAGCGGTCACTTTGCTGTTGTGCTGCTGTTTGAAATCTGCATTTCAGCTTTAATATTTTGTATAGATATAATATAAAACACTGTAAGACTATTACTGTATAGCATTATAAACACTGTCAGACACACATTATACAAAATACTTTATTCAACTATACAAAACAATAAATCAAACCATTTATTGTTAGAAAAGAAAGCTTGTGTGAGTTGTCTAATATACAGTACCTTGTCTAAATGAACTTGTGTTTACTTTTGTTTATGTTGGCCTCCTTAAAGCTGTGTGTGCATTATGCTCTATTATTTAGGAAAATGTCGGCTAATAGTTGGATCATGACTCTGTAATGACTCATAGTCAGTATTAATTGATTCAAGTCAGAAGGAAGGGAACAACTGTAATAGAAGCAACTTTGACCCTGTCTCTTTCTTTATTTAAATCGAGGATGGACCACTTCACTTCATATCGTGGCCATGTGATACAATCTAATAAATGTTAAGGCAAGATTTAAACTTCCAACATGCATGATCAAGGTGAACAACACTTTTTCGTGGACCATGCTTCCCGTGTGCCTTAACCTGTCATTGAGTAATGGAAATATCTGTTAATACTTTTTTTCTATGAGGCAGAGGAATGTGTGTGTAAACAGAGAGAGAAAAGGAAATGGAGCTGAATGATGAAAAGCTTATAGTCAAGGAGAATGACAGATAGAGATAGGAACAAAAAGGCGGTGAAATTAATGGTGATAGGGGTTGAGGCTAAGAGGAGGAGGAACCAGCGGGGAAAAAGCTTTTGATGGCGGAGAGCTGGGGTGGCAAGACTGTTAAAGAGGATGAAAAATGGGGGTTGAAGTTGAGTTTACAAGGGATGGGGGGCAGACAAGGGCTGAAGAGGAGATGAAGAGGAGTTTTGGAGAGGAAGCTGATTTTTGAGGTTGTCCAGAGCTTGTGTTACAGGGAGGAGGAGAAATGGGAGAAAAGGTCTGGAGGACAAGGAGATTGGATGTGTGTTTCCAGAAATAAGCAGTGGTGAAATGATAAGAGATATTAGAGAGGTGAGTTTGCACGACCATGAAGACGAAAGTCAGGGATCAAGAAGAGAAAAAAGAAGAAGTTGGGGTTGACTGCTGGGGAAGATGAGGATTAGGGATGACGGTTTGTTGGAGGCCACAGCGAGGAAGAGAAAGAGGGGGATCAGGACTAAATGCAGATGGGGGGATGTGAAGAGTGAGGAATGGGGGGTCGGGAGAGGATAGACGGATGTGGGGGAGGAGGCCTTCAGAGGAGTGGCCATCTGTTGTTTCTGCTGTCCTGCGGTGAAGACTGTCGTCTCTTATAGCCAGGCCCCTTCCTTTGAACTTGAACAGAGCGATTTTTGTGTCTGTATGTATGAGACAGAGAGAGAAGTATACACAGAAAACTCCCATGATCTGAATCAAAATCCATCATCTGTTGAGCTTTTTCAACTTTATATAGATCATTTTTGATAACTTTGCGCCAGAGATGCCTCATCATACCGAAATTGCAGTATAGCAACAGTTTTGTCCATTAACTTTCGTTGTTAATGCCTCCTATATAATCCATATCTACTTTGTTCCGTCTGTCAGTTCCTTCTCTTGCTGTAAGTGATACTGTCCATCCATTGTGTCACCAGTGTGCTGTGGCGGCGATGATGGTAGAAAGTAAAAGAGCCATTGTTAGAAGATGATATAAAGCTGCTGACTGTTGTAATGAATATTTCTTTGGTAACATGTTTCCACAGATTAAGGTTTGCAGCAGTTTCCTGGCCTGGATCTCTGTCTTTTGAGAGAACTGTTTGAAAGAAAAATCAAAACATGTGTGTGATTATTGTTTTCCACAACAAGCGTATCACCTAATTATTTCTATATAGTATAATGCCTGGTGTGGTTTAAAATAGTCAAGGTGTTGATTTATAGTGCAGTAGCATTGGTGTGATCATAGCTCTCATATTAATGTTGCAGTATGCAGCTCTGTTTTGCATGTACAAGTGATGCTTCCAAATGATTTCCTGCACTTCAGTCCTTATGTATCCTGTATCTCTCAAATGTTTGAATATGCACTTTGTTGCTGGAGGCTGTCTACCTATACACAGAGCAGTATCAATTTACCTTTTCAAACTACAGGATTAAAACCTGCTTCATGCTCTAATTATGTCTCTGCTTTCAGGAAATGAGATAGCAAGTGTTGGTAGATAGATTTGTCTGCCGCAGTTATTTGATGTGCTGCCTTCTGTGGTTTGCAGGATGATGTTTCCTATTTGCATGCATGTGAGTGTATTTAGCAGAAGTCAAGTTCTTGGTAGTTAATGTGCTGCGTTGTGGCATTTCTGCGGTGTGAAGACACCAGGTCACCTTACTATTTCAAAGGCTGTGAACTGGTGCACTGAACCGACATGCAGCAAGGTTACTATTAATGTTGGTTATTGTTAAAGCCCTGTCTTTAATAGTAACGAACATGACCACATAGATGCGTCAGTCTTTGTATTTGCTTTGATAGAGAGATTGAAAGTGCTTCAGACTTTCAGAGGTTCTTTCAACTTATGAAATGGAGTGCAGTTATTTTTGCTAAGATAAGATAAGATATTCCTTTACTCGTCCCACAGTGGGGAAATTCACAACCAACCAAATGTCACCAAATGTCAGTGTGTTTGTAATTACTCCAAAATTAGATCTTTTCAAATTCCTTCCTGAACACATAACACGAGTTGTTCTTAGTCACACCTCACTACACACTACCAGGAAGACACATTTGGTTTTTAATTTTGTTGCATTTTTCTTTTGGGTTTGTTTTGCGGCTTAATCTTGAAACCAAAATACCACATTCTGTTCAATACTTGGAATTTACTATAACCAGGCAATATTTACATCTAACATTGCCTTTTTTACTGTGATTACAATTTTGTTTAATGAATATTATTAATTTTCTAAGATTTGAAAATCAAAACTATTTTACATCTCGTGCTGTAGCCACACGTGTACTGGCTTCAGTGTCTCCATGCCGTGACCTGTCTGCAGTGTTTGCTTGCCTTCTACCCAAGGCATGCTGGGATAGGCTCCAGCCAACCATGGATGGATGGATGGTGATGCTATCTAACAATTAGATGGAAACTAAAATCCCAATGCACAATAATACAAAATTGATTGTGCAGCTCTGGATTGACACATCTACTTTGTCATGGCTGGTCAGCAGTGACTGACCTCATTTCAGTTCTCTTTTATGTGCTGCCTTCCTTTTATGCTTCCTCTGTTTTCTTGCTGCATAAGCCAGATATTGTTTTTAACAAGTATCCATTGTAGAAGAGCAATGTTTCAAGCTGTTCAAGGCCTACCCATACTGACCCAAGCTGAAAACTATTAAAAATTATGTGTTAATATAAAGTGTTGCACAGTCCCAGTTTTTGCAGCCATCAGAATATAGTTAGATATAAATATACATCTCTTTATATATATATTTAAATTTGGCCTTTGTTTATTTGCACTTAACTGTATTTGCATCTTGCTAAAATGTGGCATCATTTGATTGTTTTACAGGTACGTCATCGAGCTTCAGACCAAGTTATGGCTCTGAAGATGAACAAGCTCAGCAGCAACAGAGCTAACATGTTGAGAGAGGTCCAACTGATGAACCGGCTTTCCCATCCAAGCATACTCAGGTTGGTAACCAAATAGCTGACTAATTTGCTTGACTGTATCCTGGGGGCTTACTAAAAATTTTCATCTGGAACTGTGCGTCAGTGTGCTGGTTTCATCTCATTTTTCAACTGAACTTGTTCTCTGAGAAAGAACATTCAGAAGCCAACTTTAAAACCAAAATGAAGAGATTTTTTTTTCACTTTGTTGTCGTAGTTGATTATTGCATTATAATGTAACATCAGCTACTTTGTAAAACGTGATTAGTCAGAAAGAAACTGATTATTAGCAGTGATTTCCTTTTAGCATGTTTCAAGGTTTTATCCAAAAGGCCTCTTATGTATCGAGATCCAATAAGAAGCCAGTAATAACTTGGAATGGGCTCGCTTTCATAAATTCACAGTAGGCTTATTTTAAGGCTTAAGAGTTTACGTCACTCAGTAACTAACACATTATATTAGTCATTTCTTATAACACCTGTCACTTTCGTTATTATTTTTATACATTATGTCACTCTCTGTCTTTACCCCATGTCTCCCTTCTCTCACTTGCTCATGAGCTTGTGGTTGTGACCTGTTTCCTTTGGGGTTGGCTAGAAACTGTGTCAAACACAGAGCCTATTAACAATGGATTTTCTAAACTGCCAGCTCCTGTTAGAGCTGCAGCAGCGGCCTAGAGGCAAAAAGCGAGGAGGACCCTTTCTGTCACAAGGGAACAGGACAAGCTATGAACAGTCAGGTTAATTTTTTAGAGATTCTGGCCAATGATTTGAGAGACAAAATATGCCAACCATTATACTGTGTGAGCCCCTTACACCTGGCTCTGTGCAGAAGTGAAGTGAGATTTTTTTTCTCTGTTGTGTGTTCTCTCTATGTCACTTTGACTTAAGCAGAAAACATCAACAGCAAACAGTTTTTAGATGAGCTGTACAACATAAACAGTTTCTATGGCCTGACCAGTCACAATCAGAGGCTGCCCAATCAGGGGCTGCCCTACAGTCTGCACTCCGTGACGCAGTCTGGAGCACGATCCAGGACGCCACCATTGATGTCACCGGTGACATCAATGCTTGATGAGTCTGTGATGAATTTAATTTGTGAAACCACAGAAGCAGCTGTAACCAGAACGATGGTGAAATCATTCCACAACCAAAAACCATGGATTATCAGAACCATCCAGGATGCCATAAATACATGCACTGCAGCCTGCCATTGCCTGGTGCAGGAACAGCATCAAACTGGACCATAAGGCCCTGCAAAGGGTTCATGTGACATACAATAAGCAGTGCTATACCCTGCCCAAAGGATATTTACACCAGGCGTTGCAAGAATAAGGCCGAGAATCATTAAGGATTCCAATCACCCAGATAATGGTTGGGAAGAAGGTACTGGATACACCAGGCCAGCACTGAGAGAGCTTCCATCCTCAGGCCACCAGGATCCTCAATGCGGACACTGCCTAAGACCCAGTCATACACATACTGTATATTTATCACATTTCCTATTCTATTTAAACTGTTTTCAATGCACGGAATGAAGGAACTGAAGTTTGATTAATGAATAGATTGACTTATCACTGCAGTGTCACTACACTGATTTTATATATTTATTGATTTTATTTTCCTTTTCTGTTGTGTTGTTAAATTGTGTTCTAGTGCACTTCTCCTCCTCATATAAAGTTTGAAATACCTCCATTTTTAAAAGGTGCTATATAGATAAACATGCCTCCCTTGTGTTTTATGACAGGAAAAGGAGAAGTCAGTAGACAAAATAAAACTTTATAGCAAAGAGACTTCAAATCTCTGCAATCTAGTTGTGATCCCCAAGAATAGTGTTGTTATTCATTTTTTTGTAGTAAACACTTTCTGCTCTGGGCTCCTGAGTGGGAGAGTGTGTGTTCATGAACATGCACATACATGCATAAATGTGTGTTTGTGTGTACTTCCACACACATGCACAGTATCTTTTACAATGCCATCTTTGTTGAGCTGGCCCAGTGGATTGTGTGAGTGTGTCTGTGTATTAACAAGCAGACACTGAGGGGGTCATTGTTCGCTAAAATCCAACGAGGACCCACAAAGTTGACCTTTTCATTGCCTTCAGAATTATGAGGCCTTCAACGCTGTTTGTGAACAAAGTTGGTTCATATGTTGCTCTGCACACACACATTGTTTCACTTTAGTTCAAGGGGTGCATGGTCCTTCCTGGGTTAAGGATATTTTCCAACCTCTTGGGCTCATGACAATTCTTAGAAACCCATCAGAAGAGTGAAAAAGCAAGTTAAAAAAACATTGTCTTCAAGCTAAAATGAGGCAGTTTTTATCTATTGCTAAAAAATTGTTCACTCAGAAATGAACATGCTCAGAGACGTGAACGAGCAGTATGGAAGATTGTATTTCTGCTAATGAAGAATGTAGAAATTGATAGGTAGAGGGAGAAATGGATGGAATGCCAGTGAAGCAACTGAGCTGTTATTATCTTCCTGTTCGCAGTCTTTCAGTAATCACTTGTCTGGTCTTGTCTGCTGGAATTTTAATCCTTTCTTAACTTTTCTTCCTGCTTTCCCTGTTTACTCACCGCAGAGGAGGTCATCCAAGTGTTTTGTTTGAATATTTCCACCTTATTTTAATTGGTATGACCCTGTAGAGCAAGTGTGAACTGAGAAACTCAAAGCTGTATGTCCTGGTCTTTCTCCCAACTTTTCTTTAGATTGTGAAGATGAGTAAAATGTGTCAATACTCTGATTTAATTGATTCCAGTCAAGTTCTAACAAATGTCAACATGTTGTTAAATAACAAATAACATTCATCTTCATCAACTTCATCCCTCATCTCTATTGTTGTTTTGCAGGTTCAAGGGTGTGTGTGTGCATGAGGGCCAGCTTCACGCTCTGACAGAGGTAGGAAAACACACGCAAACACACCATTTCACATTAAGGCTTGTGTACAAACCAGCAATATCGTAGATCAAAGTGTCTCTAATGAAAGGTAGTGCACTGGCACATATGTTCTAGTATTTGTGTCTACATGTAAATGTGAGAACCGATACACCCACGTGTTTGTGTATGTTCCTACTATTTCCCACAGGTGAACATCACGTCATCCGTGAACACAACACATAATCACTCAAGTCTGTAATTGTGGAAACCAAGAGAACTGAATGTTCTTATGCTGTGCTGTGTTTGTGTGTATGTGTGTGTGTGAGACAGAGAGAAAGAGGGAGGGAGAATTTGATACAGGCAGCTAATAAAATCCTGCAGAGATGGTTAATGTGAGGACGTGCACCATTAGGGTTACAGTGAGCAGTATTTTCTGTGGTGCACAGTTACAGCTTCTCCAGTGTGAGAAACAAGACATCACTTTGGGCTCTGGAAAATTGTGATGTTGATGATGTCATGTTTTTTTTCCCACACCATTATGGACTACAAGATTAATTGAGAAAATAACCAGCAGATAAAATAATCTTAGGATTGACTGTAGGATCTTAGCATCCTACATCGAACAGTTTGATGAAGACATAGCATGACATTTCTACATCCTGTGTTCTTTGTATTCACATACAAACTGCACAAAAACACACATTCACAACAGATGCACACACATACACGTCTACAGTTGAACCAGTGGCTTAAGATGGATCTCTGTCAACACGTTTGTATTTGAATACACTTTCAATGGGCAAATTCATGTAAATGTGGGCAAACAGCACAAAACACTCGATTCATCCCTCTATGAAGAAAGCATACACTGTTTAAGATGCTTCCAGGCGCACGCACATGTACTTGATTACACTGTTGCATTGCACAGTGAATGTGCTTATTGTAGCCTTGACAAACACAGTTGCGTAAGACATCACACATCTTAAGATACCAAATTTCAACACACACACACACGCACACACACTTCTTCCTGTACTGTAGTTACAAAGTGAATCCACGCATTGTGAGACACACATATGAATATACATGCACGCACTGCGGTAGGTCTTGTATTCCTGCTGCAGGGTAAACAGATCCTGTTGTGTTGTGTCAGGACCAAACTGAACGCTCTGACCCTGGTAGCCAGCTCATGCTGTTTTGTTACCTGACCCCCTCTATGAGGCCGTGCTCAGAGGAAATGGAGAATTAAGTTACCGCATGGCCCCAAGCTACCTCGAGAAACTCACTGTGTCTCACACACGGACACAAATCCACAAACTGCAAAATAAACAAAACATAGGCAAAGTAAAAATGTTTGAAACACTTTGCTCTTAAACACTTGGTAGATGAGTCTGAATCTTTTTGTGAGTGATGTTAGAATTAAGAACAGCGAAAGTCAAGAAGAACTGTGAAACTGAGGGGCGTTCCAAAACTATTTCAGTCCCCAGCACCCTTCAAAAGAAATTTATTGTCATGGCATCCCGAGCCACCCAACCCCCAATATAACATGCGTATGTGTATACAGATGCTAATTGGTACCAGGGATGAACGAGCCAGATCACACATATGATGTTGGAAATGTGCAATAGTGAATGCATCGGACAATGATGGGTAACTGTCTTAAACCCTTAAACTGTTTTTTGTCTGATTTTAGCTTTGTTGCTTAGCTCAGATTCAGTCCAGTCAGAAGGTGTTGAGGATTGAAACGTGTCAGCATTTCTTTGAGCGCTGTTTGCTGTGTCATATCTTTACATCGCTTCTTCTGAAAGTCACTAGTTTTCTTACTGTGGACTTCCTGAAAACCTCCTGAGGCGGAAAGTGTGTTGTGTTATTATGGCAACCAGTGACTGTGAAGTCATTGGCTGTAGCAAAACTGCTTATTGAAGAAGTTGTAAAATTGTGATTTTGATATTTACTGTTAATATCTTTGAAAACATCACATGAAATGTTTTTAATGAGGTGAAGCGTTATCAAAACACAATAGATGAACAATGACATAATACATTTTGTAGCACCCACTTTGGGAACCACTGATCTCATCAAGCCTTATTTTGTCTCTGCTGAATCTCAGTCAAATGCACCTTATAGGAAATGCCTCTGCAATCATAATCTGGCCTAATGTTAAGTCATGACCCATGGCAGGATTATACTGCTGTTTGAAGCTGCTCCCAGCAGCAAACAAGGATCCTTTTGTTTGAGTCTTTCCCGGCTTTTTAACCTGAAACACAGACAGTGTAGCAGAGCAATTTACACAACAGTTGCAACCCGGCATATGTTTCTCATTTCCTCAGCGCTCTCCGGTATACTTGATCATGGCGAGGTACATATATGGCTTTGTCAAGGACTATTACTGTGGCATATGAGTAACTCCGCAAATAGGATAAAGCAAATTCCAGAGCCTGAATAAGAGGCTTTCGTGAATATGACTTTACTTCCATTCAGTTACTTTTCATTGACACAGCAGGTGCACTCTTCCGCTTAACCATGTGATTTGCATTTTGGACCAGGCACACTTTGCATTTGCTGCATATTAGATATTATTATATCAGTCTCAGAATAAATTGGGTGCTGTCTTAATCTTTAATGAGGTGATGAAGGAAGGGACTGGGATTAGTCTGAGTTTTACTTGTCTCCAGTGGAGATTTCCCCTGTTGTATCTCTGTCCCCCCAAACCTCAACTAGGCAGACAACAGATGTTGAACTCTGTGGCTACTGAGGAATTTGTTAGACAAATTCTGTAATCCTCTGACGTCTTGACCAGGATGTGCATGCGTGTGTGTGTGTGTGTGTGTCTCAGAATAGTACAAGATTGCAGGTATCTCAACCTTTTCTGGAGTCCTCACACCTTTTTTGACATTTCTTAATAATGGCAGTAAATCATTGTGTTCTAATAGACAGTTTTTTTTATCTGAACTGTTGATAAGGATGTAAAATTTAGAAAAGGCATGCAATGGACATGAAGATAATTCTTGTCCAGTGGAATATTTTTAATAGATAATATAACTTTGTTGGCAAAGCAGGTTTTTCATATTAGTGACCCTGAGCTCTAATCCAAAGAGAATCTATTTAGGATCAAGTCAGACACACACATGTTTATTTTCTATTTCTTATACTTTACATTAAATACCAAATGTAGTAGGATACCTTCTTTAAGATGCCATTGATTGAAAGCTCAATTCAGTTAACATCTTTTTGTTGTCATTGTCCTTTGGAAGCTGATTGAATCATCACAGCGCTTCAGGTTTAAGTGGTCTAGAGAGATGGTGTGACTAGAGATGTGAACGTGCGTTCAGCCTGTAGAGTCACGCACAGCTTAGGAGAAATAATGACATTAGTTGTAGGAGGGCAGCTCTTCGAGTTGGTAGAACATTATCTGATGTTATCATTGTCTTGGTCAGGTTGCATCTTTAAAAGACTCATTCAAGACATACACATTAAGTTTTATATTTATTATACAAAATATGCAAAGATTATAATAAATCTGACCATGAACCCAGTTTATTCAATCGTGTGATGTAGTAGAGACCTCCTCCCCTCACCAGCAGCCCCCTTTGTCCTAATTCTGCTCCTGTGAGTCATACCAATAACCTCAGCTAAACCAGAGTGTCTCTTTATCCCATCCCAGTTCTATCTAGTTAACCACCGTTGTTCGTGATATGTGACATGGGATTAGTGTGTCTGTGTGTTTGCATGCAAGCAGCAAGGTCAGACAAGTTCTTCTGGATCAAAGCTGACAGACAGAGCGAAGGACCCTGGATACTTTTAAACCCACTGAAGTGATTTGTCCAGCCTTCACGATGGCCAGGCACATTCGTCCACATTCGTGCATGTAGAAAACAAGCAGTCCTGTGGGCCAGTTAAACAGGCTGCCAGCCAGATTTTATTCCGCCAGTTGGTCGATAAACCAGCTAGGCCCCAGGCCGCCAGGCAGGCCGTCTGTAAACCAAACAACCCAGTCCTGCACTCCGTGAGCCAGCTGGATAGGCAATCGGTTTGTGTAAAGTAGTCAGTACCTTTATGTAGCTTAAGTCTGAATATTTTATAGTGGGTCAGTCCGTCAGTAAACCAGTTGACCAGTCTGTTGTTTCTGTCACTAGTAACAGAAAGTGTTGCTATGATTGGAGCATACACACCAACTGAGTTAAGACATGTCACATTTAATTCCTTTGAAAAGTTGTTTGACATCTCAACAGCTCACTAATCCAATGACCTTATTCAGCCTAACAGGAACATTTTGCTATTCATAGCATAACAAAACAATTCCTGTGTGAACATTTGATGTCAGTAATCAGTTATTGTTTGACAAACCCATAATTTCCCAATTTTTGTTGTTCAACATGTTTTGGGCATAACATGATACAAGAACAAACAATTTCTTAAATTTATCTGATGGCCAAGCACCTTTTTTCATTATATGAGACTGAAAACTGAAATTGTTCATATATTACCATAAACCTGAATAGTTTGTCTTTCCTTCCTTGTGGATTAATATTTACCCACTTATTTATTTGTGTCTCTTGCTTGTCTTTCTCCAGTACATCAATGGTGGAAACCTGGAGCAGCTTCTAGACAGCAACAAACACCTGAGTTGGCCCACGAGGGTGAAGCTGGCCTGTGACATCGCCAGCGGTCTGGCCTACTTGCACTCCAAAGGCATTTTCCACCGGGACCTCACCTCCAAGGTTAGCTAGACAGGCTAATTGGTCATTAAGAGGAGAAACTGCAGCTAAAAATAGAACTGCAGGCCGTCTTGTGGCGTCACTATTATAATGTCATTACAATGCATTTCCTGTCAATTATATTTTTTTAATCTGATTTGTTATTTATTTTGATAAATGGGAGCTTTAACATGTAGCACTGGTTTAGAGGCCTGCATATTGTCCTAAGCCTCTTTCACTAATGAGCGCTGTGACTCTTCCTTTCACTGTGGCTACTTGTTGTTGCCAGTAGTTTCAGGTGGCTGAGGACTTCTGTGCAGTATATATTCAAATATTAGTTGTTTTCAACAGCTTACAGTGCAATATCAGTGTTTGTTCCCAGGATAATGAAGCAGCCTCTGTGTATAAGCCTTGTGTTAGATGTTACAAATGTTAAAGATGTTAAGAGTCTTGACACACTTATCTGCTCTTTTACTTCCTGGCCTGTTAACCTCCCTGTAAAGAACACAGTGTCACAGTCAGATGTGATAATCTGTACCAGGCAGCTTCTAGATTTCCAACTTGACTCAGAGCCATGTTGGCATGAAACTGTCAGGGAACAGGGACAGCATGCACTCTGCTGTAAAGTCATATCCATTGCCTGTCTACACTTTAAGTGAACAGGTGACAGTGTAAGACATAAGTAAACAAAAGACACTTAACACATGTGTATGTACTGTACACTGATACTGTGAAGCAGAATGGTACAACATGCTCACCTATGATTTAAGGGTTGTGTACATGATGTCAGCCGTGCTCATACTGTTTGGTACAGTTCAATTATAGAACTGCTTGGCAAATATTAATGACCATTGCAACAAATGGTAACAGTAGAAGTACAAATAATTCCTTTTATGGTGAAGAGGAAGAGTCTGAACTAGCAGTGCATATTGAAATGTCCTGTTAGTTCTCTTTTTCTGTTGTATTGCTGAAAATGAGCAGTAAAATAATATGGAAGGCTTTAGTTTAATCAGGAAGTGGAGGTTTGTTGTCAGTGTCACAACTTCCTTAACTGAGCATGTGTTATAATAATGATAATGTGTATCTGTATTCACAGAACTGCCTGATCAAATATGATGACAACGGCTACACAGCAGTGGTGGGAGACTTTGGCCTGGCAGAAAAGATCCCCACCAATCCGTAAGGATTTCGCCACTAATTACTCCTCTAGATCAATATACACGGTCGAAGATCATTATTAGTTATTAAATAACGACCAGGACTTCGATGAAACAAAGACAGCTAATTTCTTTCCCTCTAAGATCCGTATTTGATTAATGCATTAATAAATACTTTTGATATTAACATTGAATCTAATGAATGTGTAGGTTTAATGGGACTGTCACACTCTAGCTTGACAAAGCTTTATAGCCTCTTTTAGCTCACTGTTTTGTTTTTTTAATGCTGCAATTACTCTGCGGTTGAGTCTCAGCTGTTCTCGTCAACCCCTGTTGTCTCATGGATTGTACACACACAAACCCATGTACAGTACCTGCCAATCACGAGACAGACAGTTAGTGAACCACGTCGATGATTTAATCTGAGTCTGCTCTGCCTACATGATTTTATTACACTGTTCAACCAGGAACACAAAGTTCAGGAGTCGCATTTCTTATTTGGCACAAACGACTTCCTTGTTATAATGGATCAGATACATCAACATGTCTTAATGGTTAAACATTGTGTCTGTGTGTGTGTGTGTAGTGCTGAACGAGAGAAACTTTCAGTGGTCGGTTCTCCTTTCTGGATGGCTCCGGAGGTGCTGAGAGATGAACTCTACAACGAGAAGGTAAAGCCACCAACTCTGCTATAGTAAACCATAGTTCATCATGTTTGAAAGAAACAATCCAAGTAGGAATCTTCTAGGTGTTTGCATGTCTTCATGTGTGTCTCTCTGTCTTCAGGCCGACATATTCTCCTATGGTATAATCCTGTGTGAGATCATTGCAAGGGTGCAGGCTGACCCTGACTTCCTTCCCCGCACAGAGGTGACTGCTCATCTACTTCTCACCTATTTTCCACACTATACCTTTGTAATACTCCATCTACCTGGTTACTTTCTACACAGCTGTTACTGTCCCACCCTCACAAAACTGTAGCAGAGCTTCGATTATGGGCTGGTATTATTGACCAATTATAGCTTATGAGATATATATTGGTATCAAACAGATTTATAGGCTTATTTTAAAAAGCAAGCTTGAGTCTATGTAGAATTTTTTAAAAACACTCATGTTGATTTTGTTGTTGGTTTGTTTGGCCTCCACTATTACAAAGTCATCAACCTTCTCTGATTTGTCTGCATGCTCTCCCAATATGAGATACATGTTTATTATTTAATATGCAAAGAAGGGAAATTTAATTAATTTGTATACATTAAAAAAAAACATTTACCTTTTTGAAACCCGCAGAGACCTTTTTTTCTATCACACACTCTAGTCTAACAGTTCAGTGGACTGAAGGAGACAAACTGTCTTGCAGACTTGGCAGTCAGCAGGACCATGTCAGAGGGATTAGTTTGACATGAAGCTGGTTTTGGCAGAAGAGTTGCAATATGTCAAACATCCGATGAAGCTCTGTCTGTTTCTGTCTTTATCTCACTTTTGGAATAGTTAATATGAATTTCCTGTTGAACTCTCACACATCCAAATCTCTTTGTCTCTCTGTCATCTCTCCTCCTCCTCACCAGAACTTCGGCCTGGACTATCACACGTTCCAGCACATGGTTGGAGACTGTCCGCCCGATTTCCTCCAGCTGGCTTTCAACTGCTGCAATGTGAGTCCACCACACTCCCATCCAGTCAGTCTGTCTCGGTCATTTCTTCTTCTTTCTAACAATCCCTGTCCACTTGTGATACGGCTGAAGAGCAGCAGCCATTTATCTGCTCAAATTAGCATATTATACATATTTTGTTTTCATCTTTAAGTGCATCTATGACAATAAGGTTTAAAATTGTCTCTGTGTTTGGAGATTTCCCAAATGGCTTGTCTTGGCTTCCACTGTTTTATCTTTAATTTATTAAGTAACTATTACTCTGATGTTCAGATATAGAGGGTCAATCTGATTATCTGAATAATCTGATTTAGCTATCTGGGGGGTCTTCTGTTCACTAAAAGCTGGATCAGTTACTTAGCAGACTCAGCTTTTCTCAATATTCAGACATTGATTTGTTGTTCAATTGTGTAACTATTGAAATGAGGAGGAATATTAAGTAAATCAAATTGAATCAAATATACTTTTTTCATATTTTTGACAGTTTAGTTTTGCTCACATCATAATGACTGGGCTTGAATTGTGTTCTTTTTTTTTCTCTGTCATAATTACAACCACAGAGGATGAGGGCATTAAAGATTTCAGAGCACCCTGCTGATTGATCCTATACTTGCTCCCTCCATCCCCTCTCATCCTTGTCTCCTTTTTATCCCTTGTCTCCCTTATCCTCCATCCGAGTCTTTTTTCACAGCACCCCAGTGTAATTTCATTTTCTTAATAGTCACAGCGTCTTTCTAGAATGTGGCTTTTCTAGAAGCCACATTTTTCTGCCCTGTCTTGTTTTTCCCTCTGTTCTTTTTCTTTCCCAGCAGCATTGTCCCTCATGCACCTTCTCACCTTCCAAACTGTCCATCCACCTCTCCTTATTCCTCCCAATGTTGTTTTGCTTCCCCCTTCCTTCTTCTTCAGCTTCAGTCCCCAATTTTTATTCCTGTTTTCCTCACTTTCAACTATTTTCACTAAAGATGCTTTGTGTGATATCTTTAGCAAATCACTGGAAAGAATACCCAGATAACATTTCTATTGCCATCTAAAATGTATTCACACACAAGTCTTGATGCTTCTAGTTGCAAAGAGGACATTTCCTTCTTCATTCAAACATGTTTTGTTCCACTTTCGGCTGAGAAACTGCTTGTTTTCAAAGTGTATGTTTTCCTTTTTCTTGATGATAATCTTATGAGTGCAATCTATCACCGCTCCTGCACCGTGTTACTGTATATAAGTCTCATTCTTCTCCACGTCTCCCCCCAGATGGACCCTAAACTCCGTCCATCCTTCCCAGACATCGTCAGGCACCTCGAGGAGATTCTCGCACGCCTTAAAGTTGAAGAGATGGAGCACGAGTGTGTCCCGCTCAGCGGGGACAACGACAAGAAGACCATACCCAAAGGTCTGATCCGTCATTTCAGCTTCAGCTTTACAGCCAATAAAAGTTACCACCTTTTGTTTACGAGGAGATGCCTGTAAATTCCTGTAAAAGAAGGTGGCAGAAAGGGAAACTAGAATCAAAGTGAGGCAATAGACACCTATTTTATATCCTTCTCCTGGCCTCTCTGGCCTTTCACCCCTCCTTACCACTGCATACAGGCTGTGCTTGTACTTCAGCACAATCCAGTCCAGTCAGTGTTGAGCCTGACAGAAACTTCCCTCCTCTCCTAACAACAGTTCCTCTTTAAAACCACACTGTTAATTCCATGTTTGTCCAGCCAGTTACAAGGATGCTATTTACTTGTCCTCACCCAAACATACAACCAGGTTTGTTCAAACCAGATTTTTACTTCACTTCCTGTTTAGTCACACAATGAGTAATATCCCTGTTTCCACAAGAAAATCCCCTATTCTTTGTCCCCAAGTAAACTATTCAAAGGTCAAAGTCAAATATGTTCTAACATTTATCTGAGTATCACACTTCAAAGGTCCAGAGTGCAGAGTCCTTGGTTACTGATAATATAAACTTCATCGTGACTTAGGAGGAAAACTGGTCTGAGATCAACATTCCTATTTTGAGATACTTGATCCATGCAAGCCCAGGTTTCACTTCTAATTTGGTCGAGCGTGCAGCCGCCTGCATGTCTGACCAGCACAGAGTCGAGAGGCAGTAATGTTTTTGTTGAGACAGGCCAAACGGCTCCTCTTCCTCTGTACTACAGCGTATGAAGAAAGAGAGCACCATCATATCACATCACAGGATGCAGAGTGATTTATACTAATGTGGTTTCTTACATCTGGTGTTGTGTTTTGTTGTACATAAATCTAGATCTAGATTTATAAAACTCAGTCTGGTTCTGTTGACATCAAAAATATCTCACTATTATTGTGTGGAAAACATGTCCTAGATCTGACAGTTCTCACTCCTCATCTGCTGTCACAGTACATCATGTATTTCTTCTGCTCCCTCCGTCCCTCTCTGTCTCCCTCCTCCAGCTCTCGCTCTCTGTTTACCTGATAGCATCAGTATTTCCTGAAATCCAGGATCATCCTCATAGTAGGAAATATTTCTGTTGCATAACAGCTTTTTAGCCAAATATTTTTGTCGAGTGGCTTTTCTGGTCCTCATGAGTGACATGAGTAATTCCTGCAGGTATTTCCTGGCTTAAAGGAGAGACATGAGTCTCAGAAGATTTAAGAGGAGGATAAAATAAGATATTTTCTTAATTATCTCATGTGTTTATATGTATCATCTTTGGGATTTTTGTGAACTAGGGAAATGACTATTTATGTGCTTGTATGAATAATCTCTTTCTTGACAATGTGAGCTGCAAACTGAGACTCATTTTTTATCCCAGTCATCCTCACATTCCTTCTTTCATGCTAATATTTTTTCCTGCTGCACCAATTAAAGTTTATGAGAATATTAAGATCCAACCACACTTCACAGGATATTTCTGTATATAAAAAAATCTCATCAAGAGCTGTTGGAAACATTTGAAGAACAGGGATTCAGTGAACTCATGGTTATGCACTCTATGCAAGATTTATCCTGTATCGCCACCTAGTGGTTACATAGGATTCTCTATTTTACCATGAGAGTACTCCTAACGTGATAGGATGCTGTCTTCCAAAAAGTGAAAGATACATCTCTAGACTTACAGCTCATACATATTGTTATCAAATTTTGTGTAAATCTTATGCCACAAAAATGAATCTGTCTCTTTGTGAAGGTGAGAAGATCCAGGGCTTCAAGCGACTGAACCCTCTTGGTTTCCAGGATGATAAAATTCCTCCGAAATCACCTCGGCCCCGACGAAACATCTGGCTCAGTCGCAGCCAATCGGACATCTTCTCCTGCAAACCAGGAAGAAAAGTGAACGTCCAGGACCCTTACTATAACCCCCCCACTGTTCAGCGAGCCTCTAAAGCCCGCAAGATCAACCCGTTCACTGCCCGAGAGGACCTGTGCGGGGGCAAGATCAAGTTTTACGACGTGCCCAGCAAGTCCGTCTTCTCGCTGGTGTTTGACCTCCACTCACCTCCGGGGAGTTTGTTCAGTAACCAGCCGTCTGTTCATGGACCTGGAGGACCCCTGCAGGAGGGATCATACTACTGGCAACAGCTGCCAGGAAGACAGTGTCACTCCTTACCAGTGTCCCCCCAACTCCCCCGCTCCGAGATCTTTCACCTCGCTGCTGCTGTTAGCTCCAACAACAACGGCTCTGTTACCTGTAACTCCAGCCAGCTCTCCACAACGCTGCCAGGTGAGCTGACTGAGGGTCAGGCCCCTTTAGCATATTTGATATAAAAGTTAATTTGTATTATTTTATTTTATTATTTGTGTTGTATAAATTGTGTACTTCAAAGTTTTTGTTTCCTTTTGTGAGCTAGTTCGTCTTAGTTTATTATATTGACCCAAATGTGAGTTTATACTTTGGCATCATTTATCAAATTACCTTTCTTTTTTCCCTTCCCTTCCCCTCTTTCCTGTTTCCCTCTTTTTTTCTCTGAGCAGCTAGCTCCAGGTCTGACACCGGCCTGATAGGAAACGACATCCGACAGAAGGCAGTGCTGAGCGGCTGGGCGAAGAAATACGTTGTGGTTGAGATCCCACCTTACTGCAGGCAGAGAGGAGGGGAGGAGGACGGAGAGGTCGACGGGAGGAAGGAGGGAAACGAGGACGGTGAGCTTGGGGAGAGCTGGTCTCCGATGGTCCCCAGCAGTGAGAGAGACAGTGGAGAGGCGATGGACTGCTCCAGCAGCCTGGAGGAAGAGGAGGAACGACTGAGAGGGACAATCTGCCCCATGTAACACACATGTAAATCTACACACACACACACAAACATGGAGGAGGTGGCAGGGAAGATGTGATGGATTCTTTTACCCCTGGATTGTGGACATGGAGGCAGTGGGAACTCATTTTTAAAAGTAGACTGACAGACTGGACACATTTCAAGATTTTGGAAAGTAAAATGTAAAAAGAAAAGAAAAGGCACTTGATTTTTTTTTTTATCTTTCAAGTGAATGTATCACATGTTGATTAATGAATCAAGCACCAGATGTTAAGAAATAACTATTTTTCAAAGATATTATCACCCAGATGTGAGAGAAAGTCTCCATTTAGCACACAAAAAAAAGCTTTTACCAACACAGTGGACATAGAGATTATTTTTTTGGTAAGGTTGTTTATATTTAATATTGTGAGATGATGTAGATTTCTTTCCCTTTAAAGGCTTCTGATATTTGGCGTCTTTGTCTATGAGGAGTATTGACGAACCCTTGTGTTGTGTTGACTGTTAAAAAAAAATCAAAGCTTGTGTTTTGATACTTTTCCCCATGTTCTTTGTTAGACAAATGTTTATACTAAATCAAGAAAAATCTCATATTTTTCTGATTAACAAGTGAAGATATTCAGATGAGGAAATTAGAGGTGATTTATAATAACTGAGTGCCTGAAAAACAACACTCATTCACACTAATCTCAAACCGAGCAACCCCTAACTAGACTGAAGTAGTAAAATATTTTAAATAATTTTAAGTCTCCTCCAACTAATTCACAGGGAACCTAGAGAGGAGATGTAGTTCAGGGTTTCATCCAGTCCATTACATTCAATCTAAAACATTCAATCTATCTCGTCTCATTTATCACTTCATGACTGTTGCATACTGGTGATCTTTTAGTCCACAGCATTTTGGTAACCACTTGATGACATAGCTCTTCTATCTGGTTTGGTCAGAGGTTCTATAAAACAGTCAAACTAACACCATTCAACAGCCAAAGCACAGCATTCGTAGACAGTGTTGTGGAGACATCAATTCCAGAAGACAGACTGTAGGCAAACATGGATGTTGTGAAAAATGACCTCATAGCCCGTTTTAGCAAGTAAAATCCCAAACACTCAATGAGCAGATTTAAATTGAGATTTCCTTCTCATCTGAAGCTGAATGTCTCCCAGCAAGAGTCTGACACACTCCCTAAATTAGGTTGCCAACATTTGCTTAAATTTGTCTTTTCAAATTGGTCTCATGACATTTTCTACTTTTATTAACACAGTTCATAGATGTGGGTGAGATGTGTGAGTATGTGACAGGTCGGGGTGAAGTCATTTCCTCTTCTTTTACGATTGAGTCTCATTGGAAAGGTTTGTTTAACATCAAAACAGTTTTCAGTGTTTGTCTGAATGTTTTCAGTGTATAAACTATAAACGACTGTTATAAAATGAGATTTATATTTGTTGAGCCATGTCTGCTCCAGTTCTTCCTCATGACGCTCTCATTTCATTCTCCTGATCTCGGTCTGATCACTTCGATACGAACTAAAAGGCACTTGACCAGTGAAATACGTATACAGTGATGATCTCCTCTGACCTACTTGTCTTTTCTATGCAACCAATCTAACTTTTATGACAGTGTTTTACAGTATAAAGGATCTAATTTGATATTTATGAGAGAACATTTTTAATGTCTTACATTTGTATATTTGTGTAAAAAGTTTGTGTTACCTGCCCTGATGAATACAGACTGAGATGTTTTTGCTGATCAAATAACAAAGCTTCCCTGAGTTTTGTGTTTGTCTCTCATTCTCAGACAAGCCTGGAATTCAAATTGAAAAAGTCATATTTGTTTTAAAAAATGTGCAAACTCATGTCTCAGAAATAAGCATCTGTTTACTGCAAGACCAATTGAGAAAAAAAAAACCCAGGAGGTCAAAAACAAAACTTTTATTTTCTAACTAATTTTGAATTAAAAAAAATAGATTTTTATATTTAGAATTGTATACCTCCTGGCTGGCATGAAATATGAAATAGGGAAAAACAACACTGACAAAATAATAATAATCAGATTTTAAAAAATCATTTTGTTTGACAAAGTTCAAATCAATTAATGACTTTAATGAAATGATAATACATTAGAGGCACAAGTTCAACCTCACAGCTCATAAACTAGTCAGACCAGATTAAGTTTTTGCCAGACTGACATTGTCATTTACATTTTAAACAGTGCAAACTAACTGACACAAATTAATGCTGAAAGTTTCAAGACTCTGCCAACAGATTTTCATATCACATAGAAAAAACTCAATACATTAAAAATAAATGAGACTCTACATATTGCATTCAGGGTCAAGTAGTAATGCAAAACACACAAAAAGAAGAAACAATTTGATCAATTTATCTCCTGCTTGGAAACTTTTTTAAAATAACAGGGAATGTTTCTTGAAGATGCACAGTCATAATAAACCCTGTGAAGTCAGTGTGCTGTTTTCTGATGGGACTTCAGGCTGGACCGCTGGGTGAAGCACTTCCCACACAGCAGGCACTCGTAGGGCTTCTCCCCGCTGTGGACCACGGCGTGTCTGATGAGGTTGCACTGTTTGGTGAAGCTCCGGCCGCACTGCAGGCAGCTGAACGGCTTCTCCCCCGTGTGACTCCTCAGGTGCTCTTTGAGTTGACTGAACCTCATGAAGCTTTTGTCGCAGTACGTGCAGCTGAACCTCTTCTCGCCGATGCCCGACCTCCAGGGCGTCCTCATCCTCCTCGTCAGGCCGAAGCTGCCGCGGAGAGAAGTGGTTGCTGTGTTTGGTGGCGTCGAATCCTGGCTTGGGTTCCTCGTGTGCGCCGCAGAGTCTCTAAACTGATCCTGTGATTGTTGAGGAATCGAGCTCTGATCCATGTTACTCTGAGATACAGCGTTGTGTCCTTCCTCTTGTTGTGGCCTCTTACATCCAAACGTCCTGACTCGCCTCTTCACTCGTGCTGCACTCCCCACGGCTGAATGTGATTTCTCCACTGAGTGAATTCGGGGCACCATGTCTTCCAAATGTAATCCGCTTTGAGATGGGAACACAGAGGGAACTGGTTCAAACTGCTGCCCGGCGTACGAGGAGCTTGGATCGACGGCGTCTTTGCACAGATTGGACGACCACAGCTGTTCGTCACCTCCCTCTGTTGCAGGCTCGTGGGCTGAATCGAGAGGAGCTGCGTTCTCATCCGGCTCCTCTTCTGTCTCGTGTTTCACTACGAGCTCGGCCTCATTTTGATTTCTGTTCGGCTGCTGCTCTGGGAAAGCGTCATACCCGTCTGTCGGGGAAACCAGAGATCCGGCGTTGGCTCGGTTCTGGTGACGCTCTACAAAACTGTTGGTCTGTGCAGGTTGTGAGGCTTTGAAACACAGCAGCTGCTCGGCTTCAGAGACTAAAGAAAGAACAGGAACCACACACACTCTTAAAAGTAAAGGTTTTCAATCTCTAACAAATCTCAAACCTTTCAATATCCACCCTCTTTTTTTTTATTACAAAAGAGCAACAGACAAAACATTCAGTCATTTAAACAGCACATCAAAAAGTTTGTTTGTAGCTCAGGGGCTCAATAAGGGATTAGAATGGATTCACATTCAATAAGCAGATCCAATACTGGAATTGAATTCAATAAAATATTTTCAAACCCCAACCCTGACGTTCAGGTCTCCACCAAAGAGGGACAACGTCTTACAGAAATCCAGAAACCAAATACAACCAAGACACTGAGACGATGAAAGTAAATTCAAACACAACCTGAGCTCAGTTTGACTTTAGTGTTTCCAACAAACCCAAGTGATGAAGAAGCTAAATGTAACACTAACTATCTGATGTGCTGCTCTGATTTGTTTTTGACTCTCAGTGATTATGGTGAATGAATCACGTTAAAGTCACACATCAACAAATGTGTTTTTGGCCACACATCCTGTAATTAAACACACGCTGTAAAGAGCAGAGGAGGTTTCTGTGTGTGTGTGTGTGTGAACTCACTCAGTTTGTCCTCGCTCTTCCACACGTCCTCCTCTGCACTCTCCACTTTGATCAGCGCGTGCTCGGCCTCATCAGCGCACTGCAACACCAGGCTCAACATTAATGCTCACACACAGAGACCAACGACCTCACACACCGTGGAGTCACACACACACACACACACACATGTGCAAGTGAAGGGAAAAACCCACTGTGAGTTTACATCTAAGTTCAGTAAACTTTGGTAACCTTCTTGGAAATAAACCATATGAAGAAATAAAAGATACACAAGTTTTTTATAGTTTCAGTATTTTTCAAGATATACATTTAATGAGTCATAATAAAATATAGTGTGATGCACCATTTATTCTTTATGCATTTTATCTCATTTTAAACTTTTAAATGAGACACTTCTATTCCCAAAAACACCAGAAATTTGCTCTATTGTGTTAATAAATTAAGACAAAAAAAGGAAAAATCCATTTATAGTTTGAGTCATTTACCAAAAAAAAAAAAAAAAGATATAAGGATACTTTTGGTCAGACAAAATAAGAAAGCTACAGACAAACCTTTGGATTCTGGGAAACTGTGATCAACATTTCTTAATAAATTGCCTGCATTTTATTGACTAAATGATCAGTTTGAGCATATTGAAAATAACACGTATTGATACCTGTTGGTTTCCAGCCTCAGCATCCACCTGTCTGTTCAGCACCACCCTGACCAGAGGAGAGGACCTGTCAGCTGCAGGAGGATAAAACAAACACACCCCAGTGAACAGACAGAAACTACACCGACAGCCTCCATCCAGGACATGAAGTCTGACCCTCACCCTTCCTCCTGCCTCTCATCCTGCTCCTCCTCAGCTCCGCCTCCATCGCCTCCACCTTCCTCCTCAGCAGCTCGATGTCCCTCCGGCCCCGGCTCACCTCCAGCCGGAGCGCCGAGCAGCCCTCCTCCACCCGCCGCTCGATCTCCGCCACGGCCGCCTTGGCCAGGAGCTCCATGACGGAGAGCAGCTGCCGGTGGAAGCCGCAGTTCTCCATCACGCACCAACTTCCTGTGAAAACGCTGAGAAACGCACGCACCTGCGCACACCTGTGTCTGCTGGGTGTCACGTGACGTGAGGATGGCGATGTGGTCAGATTGTTGCATCCATCACTGTGGGGAGGTGGAAGATGCTGTAATTATCTTCCGATGACGATAGGTGGAGAGGGGCGCTCGTTTCTATCACCTTGCATCTCACACGGGCGGTGTCACTCCTTCTCTCTTAAAAAAATATTATTTTTATCAATGAGCTTTATCCTATTCTTCCATATTAGATTCGTTGTACTTGGGCGGTGTTTCTTTATTTTTTATTGTTGCTAGTTCAGCGTTATCCCCGCCCTTAAGGGACGTAGTGAAAAAAAAACGAAGTTATCACAACAGCGTCGCTCGTGAATTACCGTAAATATTTGACTACATCCGCACTGCGACCCCCAGCGGCGGAAGTAGGAACTACGGCTCAGCGAGGTGAATCCAGGCGACTGAAAGATGTTGACAAATATAACAGAATTTCTAATATATGGAGATATTTTGTTTTCCTTGTAAGTATACTTCAGTAATGATCAAAAATGCTCATCAGCATCAGCCACATATTCAAACACTATGAATATGTCACTAATAAACTCATATGAAGATATAAGAATCATCAAGGTCACAAACATTCAGTGCATCTCTACTTTCTCAGTTCATATGTTGCAGCTGATGGTTAATTACTCATTTACTAAATAATGTTGTACACATTAGTTATAATCCGTTAATAAGACTGAACGGCCAGGTGGTGACAAAAAGACTCTAATGATGAACTTACTTTCTAGACCAAAATCAATGTATTATCAACTTGATAAACATTTCTTGATGGCATATTAGAGGTTAAAACCCACAAGTATTTATTCGTGGTTTACCAATGTTACATCTGCATTAGAAAGTATGAACAGACCCAAAGGGGATTTTGAATGAACACATTTTACATGGAGTATATTTGTGTTGTATTAGCTAATGGCAACATGTCATCATACATCACTTCCTTATTAAACTGGTCACAATTTGACCTGCTCACTGAGGTTAATGCTCAAAGTCTCGTGTGCAAACACTGAATTTGGAAAAACTGCTTTTGTTTCTCGTGCTCACACACTTTGAACATTTTACACATCAAACATAACACAATTGTACATTTAGGTCAATTTAAAACCGTGATTACAAACTACTCTGCTCTTGAATGTGCTGGTTTTAACTGTGCTGTGTTGTTTGATTTCTCATTAATTATTTTGTATGTAATTAATCTGTTAATTGTACTTGAATTGGAAATGAGCGCATGCCCTCAATGATTCTGCGAGGTTTGAATAAAGGCTGAGTTAATCTGAGGTAATAATGTGGTAGGTTTAGTTTCTGTTGCGGTCTCACCCCTGGGTGCTGTCTTGTAGCTGCATGTTGTAGCAGCAATTTGTGATATATGATTTGTTGATTGTGCTGGTCCTTTCAGAGCCTTTGTTGTATTTTGTGGTACTTCTGCAGTCGTCACTGAGGCTCTGTGTGGTGCTTCAGTTTATTCGTATTGGGATGCAGCACTGATGTACAACTGACACAGTCGAAGGAAATGGGCTGAAATGAGTTGAAATTGTCTATTTAATGTCCACATCTTGCTGTCAGAGTGAGAAGCACACATGGTGCTCGGTCAACGCTGAGACAAACGCAGCAAATAAAGGGAAATAGATGCACTGGACTGATACACTGAACTGATTTCCCTACTCAATCAGCAGAGGCGGAGAAACTCTAGGCCACATACAGAGAGAAAGCACAAGAGAAGGAGAGACACTCAGGAAGTTAACAGGGGAAGTTTAGTGGTTTCTTGCGTCATCATTTTATGCTGCTACTTGTGTGCCGATGCAGAGTGAAGGTAGGAACACTCGTATTCGCATTTTAGCTCGCTTATTTCTTCACTTTTCTACACTGAAAGTCTTTCCTAAAAGTGGGCAGATAGGGAGGGATGGTGGATAAAAGGAGAGCGGCGACAGGTGTCGAGGAGATGGAGGGGATGAGGAGTGAGTTTGAATGTCTGTGCGAGTCTATATGTTCAGGTTTTAACAGTGCTCGACTTCCGCTGCAGCAAAAGAGGGGGCCGCGATTGTCATGACATGTAGGCCGGGACGACCAAACCGGCCTGTGATGAACTCGGTCTTCAGGCCGTTTGGAGGTTTAAGTGAGTCCACCAGCCCGGAGCCAGATTATGGTGTGATTGGAGTAAAAGATTCAGAGGCTCATTTCAGTGAATAGGAGAAGTGCGGGGCAAGGGTGTGGCCTTTCATTCGAGAAAAAAAAATTGAGTACATCAGGGGGAAGTGGAGAGTCACATATGCATGCTGAGGATTCAGTGCAAATCGTTGTTTGATCATAGGGGAGATTGAAGTTGATGTTTGCATAAAGAAACTTTTATTTCTGCTTTTGCAGGGTGGAAGATAAACCGAACCATGTCCTAACCCTCCCAGCTTTTACGTACCAACTCCAGAGCAACATAGCTTACAGAGGAAACAACCTGCACCCAACAACATGCACTGAAGCGAAGGGAAGAGAAGCAGCACGGTGAAATCTCTGAAATGTGCAGGACCTCTACGAAGTCAGTGTCACATTAACCGAGGTTGGTCAACACATCCAGCAGCCACACGGACAGTCGGTCAGCCTGACGGTCGCGTACAGAACAGCTCGGGCCGGTCTGAATGTGAGGTGAGAACAGCTGACAGGAAGAGATGAGGAGAGTTCGGAGAAAAGGGGGCAACAAAGAGAAGGTGTTTGGATGTGATCTGCTGGAGCACCTCAACGCCTCTTCTCAAGAGAGTGAGTGAGACTTGTTCCTGTAACCATTTTCTTCTTGACAGACATTACAGTACGCACGAGACATCATCCTGTACAGATAAATAGCAGCACATGTGCATGTAGCATCACCAGAAACAGCAGTGTTGATGTGAAAATTCATATATAACAATATGTGTAAAGTTTGGATAAACGTCCTCATTAATCTGTATCACTCAATGTGTTTTTGCCAATATTTAAAAACCTCTAATGACATCCTCCAAAATGTCACCTTACAGTGTGTAAAAGAATCATCCAACAGAAACGATGGCAACTTTTTGAAAGCTATTATTTGTCAGGTTGTTTGTCTTTGATGCTTTTAAAGACTTCGTTTTTCATTTTCATTCAATTTCTCAGTTTGATATTAAGTCAAGAGAAAAACTTGCTTGTGCTTTTCTTTAGACACATGTTCAATTATCAATCTGTTAAGATTAACCACAACAACTCATGTCCTGGAAAAAGGGTAAATCTCTCTGTAACATGTATGAGATTAAAAAGTGCAACCTGACTGTCATCTATGAAAGATACTGACAAAATACATAAAAACTGAACATGTTCACAAATGAAAATAACTAATTGAACATTTTGCATTGTGTTATTATTCATTTCATTAATTGGAGTCACTTGCTGTTTCCCACAGTTCCTCTGGTGTTGCGATGCTGCAGCGAGTTTGTTGAGACTCATGGAATCGTGGATGGTATCTACAGGTTGTCTGGAGTGTCGTCCAACATACAGAAACTAAGGTAAGTTTTGCACTTCTCAAGCCTATATGTAAATGCACTTTATACTCCGTGAGGTTTGTGTGTTGTGTTAATATGTTCTAAAGTGAATCTATGTGTGTGTACAACCAGGGGTGAGTTTGAGAGCGACGGGAGTCCGGATCTGAACAAGGATGTGTACCTGCAGGACATCCACTGCATCAGCTCTCTGTGTAAAGCTTATTTCAGAGAGCTGCCCAACCCTCTGCTCACGTACCAGCTGTATGACAAGTTTGCTGTGAGTCCAGACATGTAAACATTTCATACATTTTCACCCCTCGTGTGTGTTCATGTAGTGTTTTGGACTGATCACAGGGTATAAAGTACCTGCCCCGCAAAGAAAGTATGTAACATATGAATCAGTCCAGATCTGATCCCAATGAACATAGACAAGTGTGGTCACTGTGTTTACAACAAGTCTATATAGGCGACGAAAGAATTAATAGAGATTTAATGTAAAATATTGTCAGTGGTGGAAGAAGTACTTGGATTCTTTGATGAAGTAAAAATAGAAATACCATAGTTTAATAATACTCCATTACAAATAAAAGTCCTGTACAACTACTTAATTGGAAGTAATGCAAAATGTAGGTCCACTTAAAGAATCAAAAGTGAAAGTGCTGTTTGTGCAAAATGGCTCCTTTCATTAACAAAAAAGTGACAAATTGTACTGGTGTTTCAGGAGGCTGTGGCCATCCAGCTGGAGGAGGAAAGGCTGGTCAAGATCAGAGATGTGTTGAAAGAACTACCGAGACCACATTACAGGTACAGTCCTCTGCCTCTTTCGCTGATCTCATCTAGTTTCCCCAACTGAGTCTATATAAAACCTGTCTTTGCTGCTGTGAAACAGGTGACAGTCTGTATTTCTCTGTGGTTATATGATCCAGTGGATACCCTCACAGTTTTTTTATATTATTAAATCCTGTGTGAGGTGATTTTGGTTGTTAAAGTAATTAACAATGTCATTACCATAGAAATAAATGAATCACAGGTTTTGAAAGTTTTTACTTTCTCTTTTACTCTTGACTTTCTTTCCATCAGGACTCTGGAGTTTCTCATGCGCCACCTTGTCAGAATGGCCTCATTTTCCTCAGAGACCAACATGCATGCCAGGAACTTGGCCATCGTCTGGGCCCCCAACCTGCTCAGGTTAGCTAACATCGGTTATGTACATCAATAAGTGTTGTCCGTCTCTGCCTTTAACAAAGACACTGAACCACAATCTGCCCTGATTCTGCAGGAAAATATGCACGAGCTGTTTGTGCATAGATTCTTAAAATTTAACTAATAGAGCAATTTTGTTTGATGATATTATAAATGATTAGATGTTTTCTTTCTTTATATTCCCATTTCTTCTTTCACTCTCTTCACTGCCCTTCTTCCTTCATTCTCTGTCTTCATTTTTTCTGGCATTAATTCATTCCGCCATTCATCAATCCGTTAATTTACTCACTCATATTCATCCCTTCTTATTCCCTGTCAACATAGATTTCATTTATTCCTTCCATCAATCAATCAATCAATCAATCAATCTGTATGTTAAGGTCAAAGGACATTGAGGTGTCTGGGTTTAACGGTACAGCAGCCTTCATGGAGGTCAGAGTTCAGTCCATCGTGGTCGAGTTCATCCTCACACACGTCCCTCAGCTGTTCCCTGAACTAGGTAACACACACATGAGCCTGATAATAAAACTGAACCGCCATTTTATTTCACTTAATTTATTCTGTATGAAAAGCTGAACAAATCAGCAAACTTACCTGCAACACTGCGTTACTGACTTACTGCTGCTGCACTCAGGTCTATCAAGTGAAAGAAGGAAGTCCCTCCCCTCACCGTCAGCAGCATCCAGTCAGGAGGAAGGGTTTTTCAGATCTGCTGCCACGCAGCCTCTCCCCAACTTTGGTAATATCAGTCCAGGAGACGGTCCTCTACCCATAAGACCGTACCACGCCATCATCGAAGGGACAGACAAGTGAGTAGACTCAATCATTTATCTGCTCAAACATCTGATCTAGTTGGTAGGAAGTTTTTCATACAGAGGTCAGGGGTCAAGAATTATCAATGGAATTATCTTGGAAAATGAACAGATTTATAAAAGTGACATTCCAAGATGTTTGTTTACCCATTTACCAAGCAGGCATTTAGAGAACCGTATCTCATGTTGGGCCTGATTCAAGTCTGCAATATTTATGGTGAAATCATGCTCAGTGTTTGCTGCCATGATGATGTTATATCAAATAACTGAATCTTGGAAAACAGGTGCTTTATTTCATATCCCAAGTCCTTGTGAATGAATGTGTCTTGTTCAGGAGGAAAGGATCTCTCAAAGGCAGGAAGTGGATGTCCATCTTCAACATCGGAGGACGATTCCACGACCCACGACGGAGGCACAAACACTCAGCCAAAGGTACAAAACCTTATCATGGTTATTACTCCTGCTAATACTCTCAAACTCTGTACTTTGCTTCTGTATCCTCCCCCATGTTGGTGTATCTTGTCTTAAATAGCTGGTTCTTTGTTTCAGAGAAAGAGAGGCCTGTGTTGAGACCAGCACGAAGCATGGACTCCCTCAGCACGCCGTCCTATCCAAAAGAAGGTGCTGCTCTCGTCACACATTTCTGTATTCAAAATTCATTTAACCTGACCTGTGGAGCAAACTCATCTCAGTTTTGCCGAAGGGTGGAGAAAGTTTCTATTTTGGCTTGTGAAACCAATCTGCAACCAATCTGCAACAGTGGAGATGGATGAAATGTTGTTTTTGTTGCTCAAATAATTTAAAAAAGACTTTTGAAATGCTGAATTGAATTTTTTGGTAAAAAGTAGTTCCAGGGGAAAATGTTGTCAATGAAGTCTGTAGATTATCCAGAGTAACTGGGACATTGAAACAAACTGTCTTAGAGCACCACAAGCAAAAGTTTCAGAGACAGTTCAAAACTGAGGATCATTGAGGAAAAAGTGCTTTTCTGGTTTGTGTGAACTGACCCTTTAAAACAAAATTTGAAGACCGTTTGCTGGAAGTTTTTTGTTGAGTCAGATTGTTTTATTCCAGCTTCCAGACGTACCGGCCAGCGCCCTCCTTCCACCAACATCGCCACATCTCCCCTCGTCACCTCCTCCCCTCAGCCTGGCTCCGACGTCACCGTGTC
This sequence comes from Holacanthus passer, assembly GCA_025331565.1. NCBI lineage: Eukaryota > Metazoa > Chordata > Actinopteri > Pomacanthidae > Holacanthus > Holacanthus passer. The sequence continues at coordinate 585,333 of JAFREQ010000126.1, read as the reverse complement.
CTCTGGGGCGATCGGTGGCAGTGAATACGCTGTGACCTACCGCAGGGGAACGGGGTTAGTAAGCGGAGGTGCAGGGACCCAGGGCACCTACACCGCTCTTGACCCCGAAGGTTTAGGAAGCGCAGGCAACGAGACCCACCAGTCCAGATCCCCGGGACTCTCCACTAAAGTGGGCCGAAGAGCAGCCATGCACATCACGGGGCCCACCATCGTCACCGTGCCACTGCATATCACTTCTAACCTGGCATTAGGGGTGCTGCAAGGGGGCGGGGGCGACAGGGTCATCCACCGAGGCAGGGATAAGGATGGAGGGGACAGGGTGGAGGGTAAGGAGGGAGGAGAGAAGGCGGAGGGGAAGGAAAGCAGAGGAAAGGAAAGGAAGGTGGAAGAAGGCAGAAAGGTTGAGGAAGAGGAGAAAAATCACAGGGGGGAAGTGATGGAGAGGGAAGGAGCCGTGGAGGCAGAAGGGAATACAGTGATAGGTGGTGGAGGGGAGGAAGGAGGTGAAGGAGAGAAGGAGGAGGAGAAGGAGGTGGCGATGGGAGGTGGAGGTGTGTCCAGAGAGCAACGAGCCAAAAGCCTGACCTCCGACGCTGAGGAAGATCATGATGAAGACACTGTCCATGATGACAATGATGTTGATCACAACGATGAATACATGGGTAAGTTCACCTGATTCATAGCCGTGATCTCCTTTAACACAAATAATCAACTTTTAACTAATGATTATTTTCAACACTCATAATTTTATGGATATTTCTTTATTCTAGTGGTTCCCATTCTTTGAGTTAGGGGTAAATCTGAGGAGTCACAAGATGATTAAAAGGATAAAAAGATGATGAGTGTATTTTCTTCCCTTCATATGAAACTATTCATATGAATGGGTCACAAGATATAAAGTTTGTCAACCAATGATTTATTTTATGAAATTTACAATTTAGCAAAAGACAGAAAAGCAAATCCTCATATTTGAGTTGCCAAAACTAGTCAATGTTTTAAATACTTGTTTAATGACTTAAACCAGTAGTTGCACTTTTTAAAAATCTTAAAAAAATAATACAGCAAAGTTTGACCTCTCTAAAGTTTGTGCTCATATAGAATGCATGTATGTTGTGAAATACTACATGAAAAAGAGAACATCAGTGCATTTAAGCCTGATTACGTTCCATCCTCACCCTACTTTCCTCATCTTGAACATTTCTATTACAAATCTACATTTATATTATATGGTATTATATGACAATATATTTATTAAATCATAAAATTTTATTATAAATCTGATGCGTTTTTAATATGATGTCCTGACTATTACATACCACAAAACTATATTTTAAGCCCTCTTCAAATTTATTCTCTTGAATTTATTGTTTAGTACATGGATGTAAAAAATCTAAACTCACCTATAATCTTTGCCTGCGCTTCATTTACAGACATGACAGAGGTGAATCCAGTTGATTTCCAATCGGAGGTGACTCAGTGTGATGATGAACGTGTGTTTGATACTTCAGAGATCCTCAACTCTACTGAAGTGGAGGGAGACGACCTGGGGCTGTCTGGCTACGTTCAAGATAACTTTGAATTCCTGGACCAAATGGACTGCAGCGTCCTGGACCATATGGACTGCAGTGTCCCCTATCAGGTGCGTGTTCTTTCATCTGTACAACTGAGGTGTGAAGATGAGAAACATAAAACCTTCTCCCTCGCACCACTTTTCACTTCTTGTCCCTCTTTACCTGCCAGGTGACCGAGTTCTCCGTTGAACCTCCTGGTCACTCAGATGATGAGTATGAAGTCATGGAGCAAGCTCAGCCGTCCCAGCTCCAGACTCACCTGCGGCCGGGCCATGAGACACGCATCCGGAGTCACACAGAGCTAAACCCACACAGGCCGCTCAGCATCGACACACACAACCGACACACTAAATCCCTCAGCTTGCCTTACATGACCTCGCCTGTCCACGGACCAGAGGAGTCTTCCTCTGAAGAGGAGGCGGCGGCGGACGATGATGACAATGATTACAGCAGCGAGGACATTGACGACGAGGACAACATGTTTTATAAAAGCCTCCCTGGTGATTTCTTTTTAAACAGTTTGACCGGGTTTGAACCACCCACAGATACACAAGACAATCTTGATAAAGTTCCTGTACCTCAATTAGTGATCTCTGAGGAAAGAGAGCACTCGTCACTGAACCTTGAATTTCCTGCATGTGAAGAATCAACAGCTGCAGATCAGGAGCAGGTAGAAGAGAAAGACAAAGAAGATGGACTGGAAGAAAAGGAGGTAACAAAGACAGAAGAGGAAGATAAAGTTCACCAACAGGAGCACAATAAGCAAAGGTGAGACTGATTTCCATTTGACATTTGAATGTATAACAAAACTGTTCATCACAGTAACTCAGCCATGCAAGTGTATTTCTGTCAATCAAAGGCTTTACTGTTGAATTATTTAGCAAAGAATGCACCTTTAAAGCTGCTTTAGCCAACATTTTTATACTAACTATGGGTCAGATGGTGCTTGTAGCGATGAACCCACAAATAATTACATCAAACTCATCAAACCAGTTTCCATTGTGCATGACCAAACAGCAGGCAGACACACAGCTGTGTAAATATAAATGAAAGTGAATGTGACATATACTCAATTGAAAACAGCACAAAGACAATATATTTAATGATTGACCTCATCAACTTGATTGATTTTTGTAAATATCTGCTTATTCTGAATTTGGTGTCAGCAACAGGTTTCCAACAAGTTGTGGACTGATCCAAAAACACCTGTTTGGATCATTCCACAGGTAAACAGGTTCATTGGTAACAGGTGATAGTATCATGATTGGGTCTGAAAGGTTCATCCTGGAAAGACTCAGTCGTTCACAAGCAAGGATGGAGAGAGGTTCAATACTTTGTCAAACACAGGATTGTATAAAGGACAGCTCTACAAATACTGGTTTAAATAAAGTTAAGCCAGTAAGGATTATATGAGTATGTTTAGCTGACTGTGAATTAACAGTTCTTTCAAATCACTTGATTGTTCAAAATCATGAACAAAATGCTTACTTATACTTAATACACTGAATTTTACAAATCTTCAACCTGTTGTCTGAAGCATCATATCTCTCTCTCTATCTTAAATGTTTCTATCTGTCATCCGTCTGCAGCAAAGTCACGGAGGAAGATCACAGCATCGTGGAAGATGCTCAAAGTGACAAAGAACAACCTCAAACTTCAGCGGCATCGACCGACTGCTGCGCTGACCATCCACTGCCGAGCGATGATGAATCAAGCTCTATGCCTGACGTGACGGTCGAGGAAGAGAAGGAAGTGGCTGATAATCCTCACAGTGATTATCCACCTCCTTGTGAAGTCTCTTGTTTCACACAGAAAGAAACTGCTCCATTCGAGGAGTCCAGAGATTTTTATATGAGCGCAACAGAACAGAACAGAGCCTGTGTTACAGACGAGGGAGACAGCGATGAGGGAGAGGACCGGAAGGCATCCAAAGAGATAGAGGACATATTTCAAGAAAAGGTTCTAGAAATAAAAGCAAATGATGAGAACATGTGGGAAGAAACCACTGAGGAGAAAATGCAAGAAGGCAGCAATGAGCAGGATAGTGAAATTTGTAGCAATGAAATTTGGGACGAACTCGAGGATGTTGTATGTGAAGTGATCGAGGATGAGGAGAGCAGGCAGGCTGGAAGGAAGAGTGCAAGAGAAAGTGTTGCTGAGGAGAAAGACAAGATCGAAGATGTCAAAGTTGGAGAGGAGGAAGAGTCGATAGCAAAGGTTTCAGGAGAGGAAATGGTGGAAGTTGACGAAGGAGGGACAAATGAGACAGAAGTTAGAATAGAGGTGGTCGAGGAATCAACAGAGACGATTGAAGAAAAGCTCACAGATCCAGAGATGCAGCAAGAGTTTGAGGAGAAAGATAGAAATTTACCAAAGACAAGTCAACTACATGAAGCAATTCAAGACAAGCATGTCACCAATGATGAAGCACAACATTGTGAAAGGGAAGAAGTGGTTTCAAAAAAAGAGAACAACCACAAAGAGAGAGCTGAGGAGCAACGAAGAACACCACCAAGTGCAGATCTGGTCAGGTCTGATGTGAAGGAATTGAAAGAGGGCAGAAAGTGTGAGGAAAGTGACAGCAGCCAAGGAGGAGTAGGGAGGAAGCTGGTCCTCACCACACATCCCAAAGTCTACCAAGTAAAAGCCGTGCCAGTCGTGCCTCCGAAGCCGCAGCACTGCAAGATCACGGCCCTGACCCTCCGGCAGCAGCAGCAGCAAAGAGAGAGAAGAGACGCCGACAGAGGGAGAGAACAGTCGCTGAAGGTCCCGACAGAGCTGGACAAAGTCTGTCCAGGAGAGCGGGAGAAAGACGGAGACGACGGAGAGGAGGGCAGGGGGAAGAAGGAGAGGCCGACGCTCAGGGGAGGGGAGAGAGAGAGGGACAGGAGGAGGGATGGGGACGAAAGCACCGCGAGCAGAAACAGTCCACTCAGCATGTGTTTCGACGAGGCTGTGGCCAAAGCTACCATGAGACGAGAAAAAGAGAAGGAGAGCGAGAAGGAGAAGGAGAGGCAGAGGGAGTGGGGAAATGAAGTACAGTGAAGGTCTGTTTTTTCTGTATATTGATTTAAACTGATTTGACTGTGCAAACTATTTGTCGATGTGGTTGTATTTTCCCTGTACTGATTGAGGGTTTTCTTTCAGTATAATGCAAAGTGCAGCAAAACAGCAGTATTGTCTATGCAGGGCTACTAGAGATGTTTAAGTGGTTTTTCTTCCATGCACAAACTTCATGTGCAGCTGGGGAACTAATAGGTTTTTAAAAAGTATTTTGCAGAGGAGGATTTTTCCCCTTTATCAGACAGAGAACTGGAGAGAGCTGACAGGAAGTGAGACGGGCGGCGACATACAACAAAGCTCGCCGACCGAACTCGAACCAGGGCTGATGCAATTATGTGGTCAGCGTTTTAAACCACCGGGACACCTGATCAGGAAGCTAGGAAATAGCTGCAAACGTGCTACTTGCGATTAAGTTGAAATAAAACTGAAAGCAAACACACAGATTAAAGGTGAAGTGCTGCTGAAAGATGTTGAGGATGAACTATTTGACAATCCATCTGAATAAACTGAAGTTTTCTATATGAGCCTTTCATAGCTTCCATATTACAAACAAAACATCCCATCATTTGATAATCACTCAATTTTGATCAATATTAAAACATATAAACATATAAACAGTCTTAGATCCAGCTCACTCATGTTTGCACTCGTCTAATTATACAATACTTTGTAATTATATAAAGTATATGTATGTATAGAGTAAGTGTATAAGTAAACTGTTGGCAAGTATGTGGTTAAATGGTGGATTTGAAAAAGCAGGGATAATTAATGGAATGTATCATTTATGATAAATATAATGTCTGCAAAAGTTTTTTGAATTATGTGAATAAAAAAAATGTTTCCAAGATGGTGCCTGTTCTTTATTATTATTATTATTATTATTATTATTGTCATTTTTTGCCTTCTCATGTTTATTTTTAAAATTTCATTGGAACAAGTTTCACATATAGAACAAGAGTGACAGATAATTGCTTTATTATTATTTAATATATTATTATTTTAAAAAATATATTTAGGAAAGGAAGTGATGTCTTAAACATTTTAAAAAGAAATATATTTTACCTTGTTTGTTAGTAGATGTTTTCTTGTTAACAACTAAAATGGGAGATAAATTTAGAATTCACGTTTATTAACAGAGTTACGTCAGTTGCTCTTACGTCACATCCGCCCGCTGTGTTTCCCGGAAGTAAACCAAAATAAAACTGCTGTGAAGATGCTTCGCTTCACTGCCGAAGCACCAGCTGTTTGATAAAGCTTGAAATTAGCTTCTGCAGAGTTTTTATCCTCTCTCGACAGGATGTCTTTCCCCTCCTCTTTCGGCTCGCAGGTCGCCGCCATCATGGACGTTTTAGCGAAGGCAGCCGTGGCCGAAATCACGAAGCTGGTGGAGGACGGGACTGTGGTTCTGCGGCTGGAGATGTGTCGGAGAGACACCGAGATCCAGGAGCTCAAAACAAGTTTGAAGCTGATGGAGGCTGAACTCTGCAAAGCTCGAGAAGCTACAGAGGACAAACAGGAAACAGCAGCCAGAACAGGTCACACCAAACTTCATTCAAAAACTCTCTAATTTAGACTTTGCTTCCTTCTCCACAGCCTTCCATCATTGGTAGAACATAACTCAAGATCCTCATTTTGTTTTGACGGTTTCCTGTTAAATCAATCACTGATCACTTTTATTTCATCCATCAATTGCCAAACCCAAAGCATTAGATCTTGGATAATGAAGAAAAACAAGAAACCATGAAATTTGGAAATGGTAACTAGAACATTTTTAGATGCTGCATTTGTTGGTGAAAAGTTAAAAAAAAGGCCATCATGGTTTCTTGAAGTCCAAGATGCAGTCGACTATCATTTAAGACAAGGAAAACCTCCAATCCACCCAATTGAAAAACAAATTAATCAGTATTTTCATTAACCTGCCAATCGTTTGTTCAATAAACAAATATCAGATAATTGTGGAAAAACGTCCATCACAATTTCCAAAGTCCAAGGTGACGTCCTTAATTTTCAGCAGTAGAAAAACAGAAATGTGCTGTTTACCATCACATAAGACCAAGAGAAGCAGCAAATCTTCAAATCTAGGGAATGTTTGGGGAATTATCAAATGCTGATGCCAATTAAGTTTATGTTGATTGACTAATTGTTTCACGTCTAAAAATGTACTAAAAACTGAAAGGTTTTCAGTCAATCAGTCGACTCAGTTGATTCTTCATCTCAGGGTAGAAGAGAATCACGTAGTGTTCACAAAAAATAATGTCATACTCTTCCAGAAATGGACACTTTCCATTCAACAGGGTAAGTAAACAGCCATGGGGTTGTTCTGTTCTAAAGAATGACTATCAGGTTTCCATGCAAATGTGGCGCAATCAAACCATGAGAAAGACGATGCCACAAGGAGATTAATTAAAAGAGCGACATTCAAACCGGTCAAACAGTGGAAAATATGATGGAAATATGGAAGTTCTGTTTGTTGCATGTATTAATTTGAGGAAGGTTACTGCCTCCTCATCGCTCCACACAGATCACAGACACAGCTGTTGCACAAATTGAAAACATGCATAAAAACAGGTGGATGGAAATGCATCTTTGTTGACTTGCATTTCTATTTGTGGAGTCAAATTCGTGTGTACCTTAAATTTTCTTGTCACTCGCAGACGAAAAAGAAGATCAACAAACGTGTGCGGTGTATCTGGAAGCAAAGATTGCTGATTCAGTGTGCGAGCCTCGACATGGATCAGAGGAGAGCCGTGACACAACGACAGCACTGAAACATGAGCCGGCAGATGAACTTGGCACCCAGGAAACGAGAGACAACACTGCACCAGCAGACATTTGCTTCGAGGCGGGTGAGCGAGATGACCTGATCTGGCCTCCACCTGCTTGTAGCATGTTTGAGAAAAGCTCTGTTGCAATGCAGCGGCACGTTCAGATTTTCTCCCCTCATGCTGAGCAATATGCTGCTCAAAGAAATACAGAAGGTTCCTATAACTCTCTGCCAACTGACACAGAGGAAATCACAGATGAGTCTTCAAGTGTGCCGGTAAAAGTAGAGGTGGAACTTCAACCTATGTGTATGGGAGGTACCACTTCAGAGTCTGTTAACGAAGAACAGTTCAGACATCCTGCAGTCAGTCAGGACCCCCGCGTGCAGTCGGCTTCGCATCAGGCCGGGTCATCACTAGGCCGCCCTCATGCACAGAGGTCTACAGCAGATACAGAAGATCACATCCTCGGCAGAAACAACCTGAGAGCAAAAAGGCTGATGAATGTTTGGAGAACAACTCAGAAACTGTTCATCTGCACGGTCTGCAACAGGGGTTTCCCCCGCTTGTCTCAGCTGGAAGAGCATAAGACCACCCACCAGCCCTTTAAGCCCTTCAGGTGCCTCGAATGCGGGAAATCTTTCACCCAGAAGACCCGGCTGAAGACGCACCAGAGCGTGCACACGGGCGAGAGGCCGTTTAGTTGTAAAATCTGCGGCAAGATGTTTTCGAGGCAGGACAACTGCCTGAGACACGAGCGGTTCCACAGCGGACTGAAGCCGTACAGCTGTGGGCAGTGTGGTAAAAGCTTCACTGTGCTGGGGAACCTCAAAATACATCAAGAGATTCACCTGCAGGGAAGGTAGCGCTCAGATAGCGCTCAGATACTGGGGCTCTCAGTGACACTGATTAAGAGATTTTGCACATGTATCTTGCCAGTGTACTTTGATGGTATTAATGGCACCGTAATGTCTACATGACGGTGATGCTGGCAGTGTTCAAAACATGCGTGAGGAAACCGTGATTGTTGTATTTATTCTAACCAGCATACTGCATAAGTTGAAAATGCAGACTCGTTGTCAGAGTTTATTTTCCTCTCAGTCAGGACTGAGTATTGGATCTATTTGTTCTTTATCATGTATCAGTGTGATCATAGTGTGGAATTTATTGCTGTGAATTAACACAGGTATTTCTACATCAGCAGTACAGGAATGCTACAGACTGACAAATGAAAATGACAATTTCAGTTTTGCTTTCCCATTAATGCCATCAGGTCTTAACCTGTGGACCACGATCTCAACAAGAGATCACAATATAAATTTAACCAGGTGATAACTAAAAAAAAAACAGTTTAACCTTTTGAGCCATCTCAGATAATTCAAATTAAACAATCTGCAAAGGCAACATCGGTCACAAATTCACAGACATTTAAACTGTGACAGTGTGACACAAGTTACTTGGAAAAAAGGTTGGGAATCGCTGGTCTAATACATACAGAGATTTTAAAGAGATAGCCGCCATGCTATGAATTGTATGACAAACTGACAGATGTCAAATTTATATCTTCTCACACTGTATGTCATCATATCTCTCAACCATCCTTTAAACACAGACTATTTGTTGCAGCCATCTAATTCCTTCTCTGGGCTCATGTTACCGTACATAATAATGATTTCAAAAAGTGAGCACAGATATCAGATCAATACTCTTTATCAGCAGGTGTCCTCACTTCAGCTACAGGACTCATTGGGAGAGAAAAAGCTGGATCAATGTAGTTTTTCCAGTTTCATCATGATGTTGTTGTGCTCAGATGTATTTCAGTGCCTTGGAAAGGTTCTGCTATCGTCTTCCTGATTGGTGCTTTTGTAACGTTCCTTTGTCTTCATGATGTTGGACTTTCCAGATACAAACTGTATTTCACCTAAAATTACTCGTCACACCTTGAAGTTTCTGGAAGTTGGCTTCACCAGTGATGATCTAAGTATGTCAAAGTAAAGGGGGTTTAGGAGTGTGCCTATGCAATAATGTATTGTATTTCATATTTGCACTTAATTTAAATCTATTTGTAGATGTTTGTTGTCTCTGGACATTAAAGTATATTAATGTTCACATTTTTGCCACATGTTGTCTTTAAGGTTCCAACTTTGATTTCATGTTTTCCCTGCAGGAATTTTAAATATATATTCTTAGATTAAAAACTGCTTAAATATCAGTATAAATGTGAGAATATAAGTATATAATACATGACTGCTTATTTTTTTGACCTTATTTAATTATGTACCATGTACTATCATTTTTTGTATTTATTAGTTTATTTATTTACTTTTTCCTTACATGTCTTTGTTTCAATTATGAACTTTCAATATTATGAGTTCATGAATATGGTTGTGTAAATGATTATTTTATTGGTGCAAAATGGACTTTAAAAAGTATAAAAACATAATAAAGTGAATGGCTGTCAAATCACATCCATTGTGTTTCAATGTATGGAGGCTTTTCATCTAAAGTAGGCCAGTTCTCAGTACTGTTGGTTAAAGTAAAAGTAAAGTTGAATAGTATTGCAACACAAGAATAAAACTGTAGATGTTCAAAGCACTTTGCTCCATGTTGGCTTTAAAATCAAAAATTGACAGTTGACCTTTGAAACAGTAGCCGACTAAACAAATGACACTTGCTTAACTTCAACGTTGACTCCAATTTTGCAGCTTTTGAAAATGATTAAAAAATTTTCTTTAAGAAAGTGCAAAATACTTTTTCATCATGTGAACAGATATTGTCTGTATATAAATCATGTTCTGAAACTTTTCTGCTTCATTCAGTTGATTTATTTTATTAACCTGTTTTATTTATTACTGCTGCTTGGTGCAATCCCTGTTTTCATGTTGGCTGAATGAGAAAATGAAATCACTAACCTCGGAAGCACTTGAGCACGCGCTGCGCCTTTCCTCCGCGTTTTACGGTATTTGTGTCATCACTTCCGTAAATCGAGACTCTTTGTCCATGTTTTTCCTTCGCGCAAATGAGCCGCAGCTCTCACGTTAAAACCCGACAGCAACAAACCGAACAGCTGCTCGCGGCACCATGTTGAGCAGCGTCTCTCTGCGGGCTCAGCTCGCCTCCATCATCGACGCCTTGGCCAAAGCGGCCGTGGCACAAATCGCCAAAGTTGTGGAGGATGACATGTTGGTGCTGCGGCTGGAAATGTGTGAGCGAGAAAACGAGATCAAGAAGCTGAAGAGCAACATCGAGCTCCTGCATGGAGAGCTGAGAGAGAGAGTGAGACTGAGAGCTGAGCGCCGGGACAGAGGTGAGACCTGGACACACCTGGACACACCTGTCTCACCTGTGTTCACATGGGAACAGACACGGTGGTCACTGACTGATGTAGGAGACATGAGGTCAGGGTTTGTTAGGGATGGACATGCACTGATCTCTTTTCTTGACCTTGGTGTTTGAGGAGTGGTATCTCTGTCTGCCTGTCTGTCTGCCAGTCTGCCTGTCTGTCTGCACACTCAATTAACTTGATCACATTTATGGACACTGCTGCAAAAGCGGTGGCATGTCAGCAGATATTGCATCATCTGACAGTCAGTTGTAAATGTGTCTGCTCCAGAGAGGTCATGTCGTCTGAACAGCGATAACTCACTGAAAACTATTAGAGAAATTAAAGCAGCGATGAGCGACAGGTTGACACAGCTCTGAGTTTTCATGAGGTGGATCTGCTGTCATTTTATAGGATGTGCTTTATGACTATGATACAATATCAGCATGACTTCAGGCTGGGAGTCTTATCAAACACGTTCGGGGCAGTTTTGACCGAGTTGAGTCAAGTTACAAACCACTTCCTGTTTTGTGTCGAAACATGTAAATTTGATGCCTCGCCACAGCCATGCCATTCAACAAAGACTCCAAAGTCTTTTTATCACTAACTGTTTCACATACACTGACCCAGAGGAATGTGAACTCAAGGTGAGATACTTCACAAAAGGTGTGTTTCAGTCTTGGGTGTTGATTATGATTATTTTCATCGACCACCAAACATGTCGGAATGAAGTGACTGATCAGTTTTAATCCACATGTTGACATTGATGTGACATTGAAAAATCTTGAACCACCTTTTTAGAACTAATTCACTGTTCTACAACTTCATCGCTGCCTTTCCACAGACGGTCAGAGCGACGTTGCTGATGAGAAGACCCTGCTTGAAGAGGTGCACGCTGATAAGGACCAAAACAGCCTGTCTATACCTGAGGTGAAGGTGAAATGTGAACCTATGGACGCAGGACGTGAAGACGCCAGAGGACGCCCAGAGCAGCCGGCCTTGTATGAAAGGAACAACGCACAGTGGAGACCGACCACGCAAACTCAGGCAGGACCCAACAACTCAGAATATTTAAATTTAGGGCAGAACTCCTTGTTGTGTCTTCCTGAGACTTCTCTGGACAGCGGACTGTCTGTGCCCTGCAGCAGCTCCGGGGGGTTTCAGCAGAGCCCGTCCGGCCGCGGGCTGCTGGGTTACAGCCAGTACCGTAACTCGTACAACACGGCGCGGAGGAGGACGGTGAAGAGGTTGATGTTCAAGAAAGGCTTCATCTGTCCGTACTGCGGTAAAAACTTCGAGCGTGCCGGACACCTCGAGAGGCACAAAAGGATTCACACTGGTGAGAAACCGTATCGCTGCGAGATATGTGGGAGACGTTTCAATCAGAAATGCAGCCTGAAGGAGCACACGAAGATTCACAGAAGATGTGAGTAAAATACTTTGTTGTCTAAGGTTGATTAAGCCAGATGGGGAAAAAAACTTTGCAGGGAAAATCAAGAGATCTTTCTCGACTAAAGCACTTTGCCCTCTGAAGCTCATTACAAGGAAACTGTTATATGTGTCAGTTTTCAAGTGACAGATTAGATGCAAACGTGATGCATGCAAAACAGGGAGTCGCCTGAGAGAGTCTGTGCACTCAGGAAATATTCTCTTGATAAAATGTCTGAAAATAACTTTGGTCAGGCGGTCAGGACCTTTGGCTCTGGAGCTAGTGGGGGTTTAGTGTCTTGATCCAGGACTCTTCAGCAGGGCAGGAGTAGATTATTACCTGGATGCCTGGGGTCACTGCCAGAATACAGTATTTATATTTAACTGGACAATTGTTATCAATATAGTATAAACTAGTTTATAATGTTTAAAATATTCGTGACTGATGTGGAAAAGCAATAAATTTATCTGTTAATTTGAAGGTCCTCCAAATCTCCTTGACACATTGTCAGCTAGTTGTATTTCTTCGTGTTATTTTTGTCCTCCGTCTTGGAGTCCTGGTTCAGTTCACAGTTGGAAGTCTCTGGCTGTGACATTCCTCTGCGTCACAGTAAGCAGAGAGAAACTGCAGTATGTGGTTTGGGCGAGACGACAGTAAATGGGGGATGTGACTTCGTCTGGCTTATAAGAAGACCGACCTTTTACATCGTCTCAGAGCAAGACTCATTGGAAATTAATTACAGGGGTCATGTCTCTGATCACGCAGCACCGAAATGAATGACCTTCAGGTGCTTTATTAGCCTTTAGTTCTGCTAATGATCCAAAATGCTTCCACACATTTCTTCTCAGATGGGTTGATGTCACGCCTTTTAGGTTCAGTAGTAATTTCTTTGCATGTTTGAAGCGTGATTTGAATTTTCAATAAAAACTGACAGCCCTCGTGGTTTTTATTTCAGGCAAGATGACCAATCTCAGCTATAAAACAGTTTTTTTAGTTGTCACAGTTTTTACATCAGTTATTTATGTGGTTAAACCAGGAGAGACCAGTGTTTGAATAAAGATTAGTTATTTACAGTACAAAGTCATTCGTCCCAATTGTGCATGTAAAAAATATTGATGACAAACCTGGCAAAACTCCTGACACAGTCTGACAGCGTTATGGTACATGCACCTATATGTATACTGTGTTAACTATTTGACACAAGGGTTATAATTGGTTTGGTGACGTTCGTGGGATGACTGGGATGTAAACATCAGTATTGGTATCTGGTATCATTAAAAGGCTATGGAGAAGTTGTCGGTTGCATACGAGGAGTGTTGTTTGTGTTAAGAACATTTAATTTGGATGGCAACCTTTGCCTGATCTACATATATTAACATACCATAAAGTTTAATGGTCAAAAGCTTTTGACTCTTGCTGTAGATGTGGGTCGTATAAATGCTTATGATGACTGATTCTTTCTGCTTAAACAGGTATTCAGCCCAGAATAATTGAGATCCAAGTGGGTGAACAGACACAGATTCCCGAGGTGAATCCATGCACTGATAGTCATCGCCCGGAGGAAGAGAGTAAGATCAAAACTGAGGATGGCCTACCTAAGAATGAGGACATTCTCACAACATCCATACACGTTAAGTCTGAGCCTGCGGAAGAGAATATAGCACAGCCACTGTTTCATGGAGGAAATGGACCACAGACAGTGGAAGGAGTAGACAACATGAGCGAGAGCTTCACAACATTTGAGAGAGATGGTCAGCAGTGGATGTCCAGATTACAAGGACAAAACAACACAGAGATCAGCAGCACAGAGTATCTCAGCAGCTCAGCGCAGAGTATCACATCCTTCCAGGGTATAGCTCAGTTACTCCCACCACCAGTCGAAGCTTCATGCAGCACATTCTCCTTTCCAGGGAAACCATATGGGGAACTGAAAAACAGCATGATCTCCCAAACACCATATGTGTCCTCAGAGCCGCTGATGATATCAAGGGAAGCAGGCTTGCATGGTATGGCAGGAGCTACTCTGAGTCTCCACCAACAGAGAGGAAGCAGGTCTTTTCAGGTGATCAAACCAAAGAAGAGCTTCGCCTGCTCGTACTGTGGCAAGGTTTTCAAGCGCCTTGGCCACCTTGATAGACATTTACGGATTCATACCGGGGAGAAGCCGTACGGTTGCCATATCTGTGGAAGGTGCTTCAATCAGAAGAGCAGCCTCAAGGGCCACATGAAGACGCACAGAAATGGTAAGAGATAAATGTTGTCAGATAAGATATTGACTACCGCTGCAAATAACAATGATTTTTATTATTAATTAATCTGTCCATTGATCCATAAAATGTCAGACAATGGTAAAAAAAAAATGCCCATGACATTTTCCTAAAGTTCAAGGTGCCAAATTCAGTTTGCTTGTTTTGTCGAACTCCTGGTCCAAAATGCAAAATGAGCACCTCTGCTGCAAAAAAGCACAATCTGTTAGCACTATTTGCTCACTTAATTCTGTTGCTTGTTTCTTCTGTGAAGGGGAGCATGCAGACATGCTGGAGGCACAGCACCTGATGTTTACAATGTCTGATAATCAACTGTTGAAGAACCCGGCAGAAATCAAGACTGGACTGGCCGCTTTAGAAGAACAGTTACCAGGCTCCACGTTCAGTGAACCAGATGGTGAGCAAACAGTGACGGTAAAGCTGGAGCCAAACGGAGACGATTTTCAGACTGTAAGTCAGGTGGGGACTGATAACAGCACAGGGGCCTCAAACCAAAGTCAGCTGTGGATGTCTGGGATAGAGAAGAGTGGTGATGCCAATGAACAAAATGTCTGTGCACTTTTATGTGATGTCAAGTATCACCTCAGTCCTGCTGATGGAGCAGCCAATGGGCAGCAGGGATATACCTCACCAGTTAAGGATCTGCCTTTTCTGGACCACAAAGAAAAAGAAGAAGTGATGACCAACGATCAGTATTCAATGATGGGAATGCAATCAGGTAGCTCTGATATGACTCTAGTACCTGAGCTGCAAGAGCAACATATAACACAAGAGGTGGTGGTGAATGAGTACACTGCAGTGAATGACAGGACTCACGAGGGAGGTGTGTTTGAATTTCATGTGACCGCCTCAGGCGACCATGAACACAACTGTAGGGATGCCACCAGGCAAAATTGCTTTATATGCGCAAATTGTGGGCAAAGCTTTGATAGTTTCAGTTTATTGCAGAGGCACCAGTGTAAAAGTATCACAGAGCAGTCCTTTGGCTGCAAGATATGTGGTAAAGTGTTTAATCAGATGAGCATCCTGAAATTGCACCTTAATCTGCATGTAGAATAAAATCATTTGTAACTGACACAAGGACAAATACTGTGCATGAGTCATCACAGTCAGTCGGTTGCAGCACTGATGAAGTGTAGTATTTTTTTGCAGTAAGAACAAAAGCGTCTCTTTAGCGTTTGTCACAAATTCCAGTACTTTGCACAAAATGTTTTCCTGCTACTTTGACCCACTCCATCTTGTCATTTCTAGAAGACTTTAAGACGAGCATTGTTGGCGTGGACAGTGAATACAGTTCTTTGCTTGAAGCTGGACAGATTTGGTCTTTGGAGTAGCTTTAATAATGACTTAATTACTAGGCAGAAACCAAACATTGTTGAGTTTTTTTAAGGGGCAATTGAAGCGGTCTTGTTTTCTGGTCTACAGTCAAAGCTGTTACTCAGATTCATCACTAGTTTCACTTAACTAATTATTATTATATTATTATAATTATTAATTATTCTCCTGACACGACACTAACTGAACTATCAGTTTTTTGCCATGTTCTTGCTGTTTTCACAGTAAAGTAAATGTAAACCAGTTCAGTCATTTGTTCGGTATGTCATCACAATAGACTGTTAATATAACTCAACCTTTTTTAGTCAGACTATAATGGCCTCACCCTCATAGAGAAAAACATGAAAAACACACACGGCATTCATTGAATGAAATGAAATGTATTTAAAAATGTGAATTACAAGTAATGGGGAAAAGAGACAGATCAACATGCTTGTTATCATCCAGGATTTTATTCCTTAGTGTGAAGTAGAGTTTGATGATGGGTAGAAAATATCCTGATATACTCTTTGGCTACAAAGTATTTAGTGGGATTTGGCTGAATTACAACCAATTATAGTATGCAAAGCTCCTGGATTTAGAATATTAACTAGAGATAGTATAAGATAGATTTCTTCTCTATTCAATCCTACTGTGCCATTCTCAAGAAAAAAATATAAAATTTATCAATTTCATTTACTTGGATAAGACATTCTACCATTGCTGACAGTAAGACACACTTTTGTGATGTGGATCTGCATCAGTTTTTTTGTATCTTAAGATATGTAACAATGCCAATTTTTATTTGAGGAGGATGCAGTGAGGGTAATACTTTTTGGAGCCATTGCTAAAAATATTCATAGAGATCAAATGAACAGAGCAAACCGTCATACAACAATGCGCTGTATACCTCAAACTACAGTTGCCTTCACAGCTGCATGTAAGTCTGTCTTGATAATTAGCACCATATTCTGTTGGTTTGGTCTGTTACAAGTCAAATTTAAAGTAAATGCTGTGATTTATATATATATATAAATATACACCAGACCTGACACTAACCAAAAATGACAAACAACAACATGCTAGTGTTTTTCTTAGAGAAAGGGAATGAACTACAATAAATTAATGTGAATTCATATGCAGGAAACTTGTGGCTTATGTATAACTAAAGAAACATGAAATACCTCAGTGATACGCAGGGACACTGTAGTCATGAAGACTTTGATAAAAGTGAAGGTTATGTTGTTACCTTTGACAGGCATTTATTGTGTGGGAGATATGTCTATGTAGTGTGCCCTATATTAATGACATCGGCTATCAGATAAAACAGATTACACCACCAGTGTTCAACATTGCACATTGCAAACTGTAGTATGAAAAGCCATTAAACTGGTTGAGTAAATTGTTTTGAATGGTTCTGAATGAATGGTGAAGTTTGCATTAGTTTGGAGCAGGTGGCTGGGCTTGAAGAGGTCATTAAAATACTTTGATAAAACTACAGCTAAGCTCACAGACAGAGCACATTTCTTGGGCTGACAGGGTGACACAAAACCCTTTATAGTACCGTGTGACCAGTGCCTACATTATTCACATGGGTATGAAATCCCTAACTCTGACACTGCTGTGTTGTTGCCTTTTGAAACAGTGCCACAAATTCAACTTCTTGTAATTCTTTTCTCATTAATTTATAGATTGATGGAGTGTTTTCATTCTGCTTTAATTCATTACTTTACCACAAGAGGTCCCTGATCAATAATTGTCAATCAATTGTAGCATGATTCACAGGCATCACATGACCTTTATATAATACAATAGTTTATCACATTATACAAGATGTTTGATTACATTTGAAAAGATGAATATAAGGGGAAAACAAATCAGATTTCTTTATTTAGCTTTTTGTATTTTCAAATAAATTCCAGTTCATAAAATTGTGGAGTCTGGCACTCTGTTTATTTTAATATTGATCAGTGTGAATAAATGATTGTTGAACGTTAAAGCTCTCCTCCTGCATTACTTTTTTGTTACTTACTCACCTTGCCTCCTTTTCTTCCAGGGTTTCCACATTATTGTAAAAGGTGCAAACTTATTGGATTTTCACTCAACAGATGAGGACTCAATATGGATCCTTGAGGGACTCCTAATTGAGATCAAATTTCTAGGGTCACAAATAACAGGTCATCAAAATCAAGTTATATTAAACCATTAAAATGCTAACTGGCAAATTAGCTTGTAGGCGTTATCAGATCTTCACTGAACAGATGAGGAGCCAATATGGATCCTGGAGGGACTCCTAATTGAGATCAAATTTCTAGGGTCATAAATAACAGACCTTCAGAATCAAGTTATATTAAACTATTAAAAGGGTAACTGGAAAACTAGCTTATATGTGCACAAGTTAATGTAAGCTAGTTGTTCTACAGAAGAGGTTACAGTTGAGTAACTATTCGTGGAAGTGGATGGTCATGGTGCGCTTTTTCAGACTGACAAGTGCATCTCTTCATTTGAACTTTTAAGAAATAAAAAAAAATTTAAAAATGTAGGCCTACTTACAAGTGTGAATTTGTATTTTAAACGTGTTTTCAACCTGCCATCATTTTTGTTTTTATAGACGTTGTCCTGCCAGATGAGCTAATGTTACAGAAGCGTGCTGTCGCTTTTAAGGCTTTACAGTTGTTTGACAGATCAGAGAAGGTAAGTCATTTTTTTTTTTTTTTTACCTGAAGCACCTGTGAGTGAAGACGAAGCCAGGCGAAGGCATCAGGTCACTCCTCCTGCTGGTGGTAATTGGCACTGCGCCTCTCCTCGTGTATTTACGGTAAAACTCTCCGCCACACGGAAGAAAAGGTTCCTGCTAGCAAGAAACGCAGGGATGTAAAAATTTTCTAGTGCGTCGGATCTTTTCGCAATTTTTACAAGAATCTGCCCGGAAGGAGCTTTTTTTTTATCATAATTTATCCTCACTCATTACTTTGCATGAATTAACATGGCGACGTGCATCCCCTTTCAAACCCAGTTATCCTCAATAATGGAGGTTTTGGTTAAAGCAGCAGTGACAGAAATCTCCAAACTAGTCGATGACAAATGTGCGTTTTTGCATCTTGAAATATCCCGAAAGCAAAACGAGAACGAGATGTTGAAGAGGAAATTATTAATGATGGAGAACAAACATGCACAGCTGCAGCGAGGCTTTGGTAAGATGCTCCAGTGCCTTATTTATTTATGAGCTTAATTAATGACTAGTTAATTAATGTGTGATGCATATTAATGTGACGTATTGACCATGATTACATTTACAGTGAGTTCAGGACAGCTGTAGGAACACTTATGTGCATTGGTAATTAAATAAGACACCATTCCTCCTTTGAGAAACAAATTCAGTTTGATCCAGCTTTTTTAGATAGATAGGTCATAGATAGACTTTATTGATCCAAGAAGTGAGAAATATGTTAGTAGAAAAATAAACCCAACAAATAAAAAAATGCATGTAAGTGGCTCATTAGAGAATAAAAGCATAAAATCTCAGCATACAAATATAATAAGATGTATATTCGTAGACTTTACACTATAAATATGCTCAAATAAACATATGTGTCATAACATAATAATATACATTGGACATTTGTGCAAAGTTGTTTAATACATGTATTATTTCCTTTTCTGCACCAGAGAACTACATGGACAGAGGAACTGATGTGGGGAGTAACTGTCCGCATCCCACAGGAGATATTAAGGTCTGTGTCCACTTCATGACTCCAAAACTAGGATTTACAGCACTAACGTTGCTCACTAACATACGTTTAGATGTACCTGAATCAAGGCCGGACATAGTGGACCTCCAGCACACAAATTAGTTCATGCTAATATTTGAAGACTGGACATTTTTTTGCCCTGGGTTGAGCCACACAACTGACAGATAAAATAAGTGACAAGCTGATGAAGATAGTGGAGAATTTAGCACCGAAAAAACCAGATAATTTCTGTCAGGAGTTGGCGGAGAGCAAACAGAGTTAGAAGGAGACTGAATATTGGAATATTCTAAATAATTTTTATAAAATTTGTTTCAGCAAATATACTGTACTTTATGAGGTTTACAGTTTTTGCTGCCCCCAAGTGGACAGAAAATCTATCAAAGCTGGTTTAATTTACCCATGACTCATTAATCCTGTCATAGAATCAGCGTTTCAGGCACTGTGGTGTCAGTACAATGTGCCTGTTGTATTTCTAAAGTTGGTCTCCTGTTTTTACATCCTCTCTTCATCTAGTTTCCGGAGATGGAAGATGCCACTGTTTCATTCACAATTAAAGAAGAAAGTCCAGACGAGACGCTGTGGATCAGTGACTCTGCTGGGCCAGTTGGTGAGTTTACAAAAATGGATTTTGTCCAAGAATTGAATCCAAAAAAGTTGCTTTTTGATTGTAAATAACTACATGCCCCCCTGACCTCTTTATACTTGTCCTTTGCAGGTTCTGCTTTACAATACCCAAATCCAGCTAATGCCCAAGAGAGCCAGCAACTTGAAGAGAACTGTCAGTTAAACCATTCAGAGGTCGCCAGGCAAAAAACCTCGGAGTTCGGTGACATGTACAGCTCTGGTCAGCTTGCAGGAGACATCAGTGGCCTTCAGTTCACTGTCAAGACGGAGAAGGAGGAGAACCGATCTGGATTCAGTCAGGATGGGTGCCAGCACGGCGCAGGGAAGCAGACTCAACTTGCTGCTGACTTTTCCATGGATGAAAGAGAGAATCAGCTGTGGTCATCCATAATTGAAGGTAATGACATTGATGCTGGTTTTCCTGACTTTTCTAGCGTGGTGGAGGAGTATTCCAACACATTCCCAGACCATTCCGATGCTCATGTGGTTTCTAACACTGCCAAGTCGGCTAGTGTCCAGCAGTTGTCCTCTCAGAGGCCGTGTAACGGGATCTACAACAGTGATTATCAGAAGGACGTTCCACAGTCGTCGAGTTTTCAACCCAGACCTCAGGGTACACTGTCACAGCAAGACAGACAGAAGGAACAAATGTACTCGCAGAGAAACCCCTCGCATGTTGCACATCTGAGGCAGCCAGACGAACTCCCTGAGAGGGAGGCTTCAGCTGGCGACAGACCAGTTGTAACTCCCTCGCACAACACTTTCTCACCAGACAGCTTCCCCCCTCACCCCCCTCACAAACCTCTCTCTGGCATGGCACGGGGATACGTTTGCTCGCAGTGCGGGAAGACGTTCGGCCGTCTGCACCAGTTCAAGCTGCACCAGCAGAGCCACAGGAGAAAGCGGACGTTCTGGTGCACGGTGTGCGGGAAGAACTTCCAGTGTTCGTCCCACCTCAGCATACACCACCGGACACACACGGGCGAGAAGCCGTACGGTTGTGGACAGTGCGGGAAGAGGTTCACGCAGCAGAGCAGTCTGAGGGTCCACCAGCGCACACACAGCGGCGAACGGCCCTACAGCTGCTCGCTGTGCGGGAAAACTTTCATCCTGATGCACCATTTGAAGCGGCACAGAATCATTCACACATACAGCTGAGGCGGTTGACCTCCAAAGGGATGTTGCTCAGGTGAAAAGACACAAATGACCCTCAAAACCAAATCAAAAAGCCAGTGAGCGGCAGCTTTTTTTGGTTGGGATTCGTAGCCTTGTGGCGTTGCTCACGGACTTTGTATATTAATGCATATTTTACTATGCAAAAATTCATCCAATTTTAAGATGTTTGCTTCTGTTTTAAAATACTCGTCGGACAATTATTAAAACTTAAAACTAAATTGCGACTGAATTCACACAGGTCAGTATTTTTTAAGACACCTCCAAAGCTAGAAATCCAAAAAACAAGAAATGTGGAGTCGTTACAAAAAGATCCTGCAGATTTCCTCTTACAGTTGCTCACTCATAGACGCAGTTTCTTTCAGCTTTTCATGTAGAAATATGCCTTACTTCATCTTCTCCATCTCAGCACTGAAACTGTAGAAGCACAAGACGCTCATTATTCCCATAAAGTTTCCCCTTTACCGACACAAGAGGTCTTTCCATTCAGAGCCAGTAAAGCACCTCTCAGGTTTATGTTTTGATGTCAACATTGGTGAAAATTTTCCTGACTATTGTTCCGAGTTGAATTTTTCCATAAAATGTATCCCCGACATCCTTTTCCCTTTCTTATGATTTATATTAAAGGATCGTTCCAATCAGCAGCTGGAATTTTTCAGGTCTGAGTGATTCTGGTTTTGGATGCTTTGGTTGCTCTTGACAATAACTCACTTGTGTTCCCTAAACTACTCGTCCACAAACAAAGTGTTGACTTCCTTGCCAAGTTCAGTATCATTCTCTGTATTCATTCAATCATTAATATTAATTTAATATTTACAAATTATTTTTTTAGCTATTCAATGTCAAAAAATGGTGAAAAAATATTGCAGATTCCCAGAGCCCAAGATGACACAAATAATTTGCTTTGTATGACCTGCAGCAAAAAACCCAAAGACGTACAATTTACATTTATGTAAAACAGAAAAAAGCAGCACATCCTCACTGCTGGTTTTGGTGATTTGTTTGCATTTGCGCTCGATAAATGATGATTAATTGTTTACCAGAATTTTTGTTGATTTATTTACTATCAGTTGGACTTGATTCATTGACTGTTTCACCTCTACTCAAATGACGGCTTCATTCAAGCCTGTAGTTTTGGCACTGGTAGATGAAAGGGCACCAGAGGGCAGCGTAACTCATCCTTTAAAGCGTCTCTGCAGAAAGGGAACCATTGACTCTACAGTGCTGCTGCCTGAACAGGAACAGGATCGTTGTCTTCCTGATTCTCCAGACCTGAGAGATAAACAGTGTCAGCTTTAGGATGCACGCTATCATCCATCTCTGATAGGGAAGAGTTGTTGCCTCCTTTGTCTTTTTTGTGTTCTGGTCCGTGTGCTTTCCCTTGTGTATGTGGTTTAATAATGGACGTAATGGTCAACATGGCTTTGGTTTGGTGTTGAAAGGGTTACACAGGTAGTAAATTACACTACAAACACAGCTCGGGAACAGCTTGTCCTACAGTAGTGCTCAGTGCCAGAGCTTCCTTTTTCATAGGCGTCGTCTTTCCAGACGGCTTAATTAAAAAAGCAGCTGCCATACTGTAACTTTTCTGTTTGTAGAGCTTCACTGCAAACATACGCAGTTATTTAAAGGTTTTGGAGGATGCAGTTAATGATTTCCCTTTATGAACACTGAGGACTGTTGCAGGAGCATCTGTTCAGTTGACTCATCTGTTTTTCATTATAAAAGACAGGTTGAAATACAGCAGGTGTTATTAATATTATGCTGTGATGAAAACACACCTACAGCTTCATCTTCCACTTTTGTCAAATCAATGTTTTATGAAACATTTTTCAAGAATATAGGACTTAAATTTCCGCTCATCAGAAGGTGTAATTGCTTGGTGCCAAACAGATCAGTGCCTTTTATTGACTTTGTTAAGATTAAAATAACAGCCGAGTGTTGAAGCAACTTTTAAAACTGACAGTACATCCCCAGTCCCATGTAGAACATACTTTGCATACTTTCAAACAAACCTGAGCACATATAGCAATTTGAAAGTCTGTGTGTGCGTGGCCATAAATCTAACCTGAAGAACTAGAAGGTGCACTTACTGATGGCATGCTGGCGTGTGCTAACAGACTGTACTGCCTGTACCTCAGTTTGCTTCCCTACGCTGCAGCGAATCAGCACATCTTGCGTGGACACCTGGACCCGCTCACTCGCTGCACTCAAACAGACAGCTCATAAAATTCTCACGACCTTGTATGGCCATAAACACTGGCGCCTGAGCGTCATGGAAAATGTTCTTTTTGGAGGAGGAGGAGGAGGAGGAAGGGTACAAGTGGTAGTGGATATATTTTGGGTAAAAAAAAAAAGTGGCAACAGGCAGAGACGTAAACGAGTGAGTGGACAGCAAGGAAAAAGGGTAAACATGGCTGATAAGTTGAAGGACAAACCATCAGGATGTTCTCTTTCACAGAGGTTCAGCTGTGGGCACCACCGAGACTTGTCTGACGACTCTTGTTGGCATTCTTTCTCTGGGAAGCTTGCACTGAGTTTGCAGGTTGTGCTTTAATGGGAGGATCTGCTTTCAGATCTCCATGATACAGTTTGTATTTCTGGCACATTTTTCCTGTTCCTGTTGACAAATGACCAAACATTAAACATGATGTTTTATTAATACAATATACATTATATTGCCACAGGTATAGGGGCACCCCTGTCTCCTGTAGCTTTGGTCTATTGCTGTTTTTCATGGTTTAGGCTAAGCTGTTTAATTCCAGTGATGAAAAATCTTAACGCTACAGTATAAAGGGATATTTAGACAACATTGTGCCTCTAATATTGTGGCAGTGGATCAATGCTAAACTTTTTTTCCCCTCGTGATTTGCATTAAACAAATTTAGTCACAATTTTTGTCTGTTCCAGAGAATCAAAGAGAGGTTTTATAATTGTGTGCTAATGTTCACCATGCAGGGAGAAATCCTTCTGACAGGAGCGGCACTGATGAATGAGAATCCACTGCAAACAGGAAGTTCAGCGAGTTCACGTCTGGTTCAGGTTCAGGTCTTGCAGAGCTGGATGAATGTGCCAGGATGCTGCTATTGTCCTTGGATGGTTTCATTATAATTTAACTTGACCCCCAGAAACCGACCTGTGCTCCTCTCTGTATCCAATCACTCCCATCACTTGTTCTATTTTTTGTTTTGTGTGTCAGTAAGACAGGACCTCAATAGATTAGGTATGTAAAAATCTAAAAGTCTCCTTGTCAGTTTATATTTGCTGCTCAATCAGATGTGTAATTAATCAAACTATAAAAAACCCCACAGTTGGTCAATCTTAGAGAAGGCTTTTTAAAAAAAAGACAAAACCTCTAACTTGACAAGTTGATGTGACAGGTCAGGGGAAAGTTTGTACATGGAAAATGAAATAATAAGTGTGAACATGAGAGATTTAAGACTGATCAGTTATCATGGTTTAAGGTCAGAGGCTGGATTTTTCCTTTAATGACTGTGACTCAAGACCACACCATCCCACCAACAAACTACAAATGAACACAGAAAGATCCAACCTTTTAGTTCTGAATGTCGCAGAAATGAACCACATTGCTTTCAAGTTGAGTCATTTTATTGTAAAAGCAGATCCACAGTTTGTACAGTTTTTGGTAAAGTACCTCTAAAAGCACAGTGATAAGACATGGAAGGAGATTTAGTTCAAATCTACTTACTTTGGTAACTGTCCCAGCAGGATATAATCCCTTTTTTCTGTCCATCAAACAATTGATATATTATAAAAGCAAATAAAAACACTACTTAAATACATTCAGTATAAATATTTTAGAACATTTTACACATTTTTTACACCATATGAAATTATTATTTCAACCTTTTAGGCATGATCTCATGAACACATGTGATGAGTTGGTCCTCCATTATAAAAAAATGTGAATATTGCTGTATTTAAATTAGTTGTTAAGTGATAACAGGGAATGTAAATGACAATAAATATTTATATTTTATTAAGTTAAAAGTTATTAAGTTAGAAATTACAATACGATGCTGTTTCACTGAAACAGCCGGCTGAACACAGTATGTTGTATCACAGCAGGGATTTGCTGTGACGACTGCACTGAAGTACAGTAGCATCATTTGTGTGTACGCCTCGAAAATGTAAACGTTGCTGATAGAGGAGTGCATTAAAAAACAGTGGACCAGTTTCCAGGATTTTAAGACTAAACTTAAAGTAACAGTCAATGGCAACTAAAAAAATTAGATTTACCTAACAATTAGTTTATGGAGTGGTAAACCCAGCCTGGAGGTTTACAGCTATAGCTTTTTTAGCGTTCTAACAAGCATTTTAATAAAGCAGGACAACAGCTGACCTGGGACCAGGTTCAGCAACATCCTGATCAGTAGGAGTTGTTGTTGTGCTCCAGCCGAGCCACCATGGTGGACACCAGCTTCTCCAGCTGCTCGGCCCTCAGCCTGCCCGTCTCCAGGACTTCTTCGTGGTTGGCCTTCTCCTGGCTGTCGTAGTCCATCACCGCCCGGTTGCTGATCAGCGACAGGGCGAAGCAGCGCATCCCGGCGTGGCGGGCAACGATGACCTCGTGGGCAGTGCTCATCCCTGCAGCAAAGACAACGAAGAGGAGGTGAGAAGTTATACTGCGAAGATCTCTGCTTGTTATTCAAATGTTAGTCAGTGTCCCTGTAGGTTATCACACGCAGATGTTGAGAAATGTGTAGGTTTACATTCAAAACTAGATATTTGTCATTGAAAATTTCCCATCCTGTTTATAACAAGGTAGCCATCATTTTAATAGTAGTTCTAGGTGTATTAAGAGTATGGGCAATGTTACAAGTACAAATTAAGTTGATATTACTAAATACTGGAAATATACAAAGATTTACTTGCAATTTTAATGAACTTTGTAATGCACATATATATATATATATATATTCATGACAGGTATCAGTGTAAATCAATTTCATCTTAAATGCTTCCTCCCTCAGCAGGGGCGCTGCATTATCAAAAGTTTGAAGTTGCTTCAAAGGGAGGTTTTATATGACTTGTCCTGTGACTCACTTCCTTCTTTGTATTAGTCAGGAAGAGAGATTTAGACCTTGTGTGTACAAATGTTAGTGTGCACGTGCTGAAATAATCATCTTTGTGATTATTTCAATGTAAAGAACATTTTTAAATTCTTGGTTTTAAGGATAAGGTTAAAATAGGTAAGGGTTAGGTGTGTAGTTGTGATATTTGGGGTTAGGGCAGGGGGAATGTCAATGAAGGTCCTCACGAGTATAGAAGAACAAATGTAAATGTGTAAATGTGTGTGGGAGAGAGACTCACCAACAGCATCGGCACCGAGCCTGTGCAGCATGCGACACTCGGCGATGGTTTCGAAGGATGGACCTCCCAGGACGCAGTACACTCCCTCCCGCAGGAAGTCGCTGTAGCCCAGCTCTGACGCCACATCAAGGGCCAGCTGCCGCAGCTCGCGGTCGTAGGCGTCAGACATGCAGGGGAAGCGGACGCCGAACCTGAAGGGAGGAGGATGGTGTTGAGTCAAGTATAACCAACTTTTGGAATCCACCCGACTGTGCTACCCAATACTGAAATTCCCCCAAATGACTCAGGCATCATTGAAGCAATGCACCAAGTTTCTGAGGTTGGTTAATGTCCTCATGAGGACAAAGCCATCCGTTTGTCATTGGTGCTAATCACAGCATCAAGTACCACAGTTTAACATATTGTAGACAAAGCTGTATATCAGTGGTCATGCTTGTTTTGATGCAAGGCGAGGTGACAGTACAGTGAACACTGTGCATAGAAGATTTGAATGTCAACTCATCCGACATCATCTGTAGTTCAGCAGGTTACTCCTGCAGTTCATGGAGGAAAGCAAAGACAGAACAGTGATGCTGTGACGTCAAACACAGTTCTGCTCTAAAGCTAGAAGTGTTTTGGTGCCTCTAGTCTGCAGCCACTGAGAACAATAGGTGCCTTTGTTGACACTGGCATCAGTTTATTGTCACTCCAGGCCTGAAGTCTGGCGGTTTTGTGTAGGAGCCTGGAAAAATGCACACAAATACTGAATAAAATATGGTGGCTGCTGAGTCATTTGAACAGTGAATGAGTAACGACTGCCTTCTTATGATTGCTAGAAAAATAACATGAGACTTTGACAAAGACTCTTTGAGCTGATGACATTCCTTTTTAAATGTTAAATTTTGAAATCTTTCTGGCCAGTTATTATGAAAAACATTTGCAAATTATGTTCTAATTTTGGTGAACTGACCATTTAATGTGCTAGAAGACACTTGAAAGACTGTTAGTTGCCTCAGTAAGGAGTTTGAGTGTTGCATGATGGTCTACTGCTGTTCAGCTTTTCCACTGTGACAAAAACTAAATTGTGCAATTGACGGGAAATGCTGGTTGTTTTGAGCATTACAACATGTCAATTTTGAAAGTAAAATATTAATCACACGCAGCAACGAATAACAATGTCAACAGTATCTCATGAAAACATCCCTCCCTCCCTCTCCTCTTCCTACCTGTCATCGTTTGGTCCAGCCAGCGGGTTGATCCCAGCAAACCCCGGCATGTTGATGTGGTCCTTGATGATCATGATGTCTCCCACCTTGTAATCCTGGTTGAGGCCTCCGGCTGCGTTGGTCAGGATCATCGTCTCCACGCCCATCAGCTTGAAGACACGCATGGGCAGCGTGATCTGGAGAACACAAGGTAATGTCAAACATCTGCACACACAGTTATAATATTTATATCATGAAGAAGGACTACGAGTATTAGTGTTATAATTTTGTACAAGAGGGAAACTTGCATGCCAGCTGCACAAACACTGGTTGAAACAAAGCTATAATGAGAAATATGTGTTCCTCAAAAAACATTTTGGAGGAAGGAGAATTAACAGGTGGCTTCTCCTCAATGGAGGAACATAAAGCCTGATATCACCACCCTGCTCACTGTGATCGTGAGTAAATACAAATCTACAGAAGATCATCAACAAAACTTAAAAGGGTTTGGTTCCCTCAAAAGACAATTACCGCTTGATGGTTTTGGTTTTATGTGTCTAGGTTCTGAAAGCTCTGTATCTGAAGTTTGTGCCTGAGAAATCTGCCAGTAATCTCAGATTTACATTCGAAACACTCAACAGATGTGTGTTTCTCCACAAAGGCCTCTGTTGCCAGTTTTCCTGGGAACGTCTTTCTGCCTAAATTGTCCTTTAAAGATAGTCCAGACTATAGGACATCTGAAGTGATTAATGTGCTTCTCACGCGTCAAGATGTTTTTGTCCCTGAGTCATGTTGACGTGGAAAACTCCACAGCTAATCTCAGGTGGGCTGGACTGATCACAAGATTATTCCAGTTGGAGAGATCTGTAACTGGAGCACATAGCTGCCATCCCAGACTTGTCTTCAAGGTACTCTTCATACAAGTGTATCTTGTTATGACAAACACGTTTCACAATGAGGTCAAGACAAGAACTCGCGTGAACTAGAAAACCGTTCATGGCAAGACAGGATTTCATGCAGACTTGATTTCCGTCTCAGATCTAAAAAAGCTGCTACAGGCAAAAATTCATTTAGTCTGCATGAGCCTTCACTGGTGGAAACTTTTACTCAAGTACTGTATTTGAGTACATTTTTGAGGTACTTGTACTTTACTTGAGTATTTCCATTTTATGCTCAATACATTTGAGAGGAAAATATTATATAGTGTCTAGGTACATTTCAAAGTAAGATTTTACATTTAAAAAACAAAACTGTGATCAGCTTGTGAAATAGATTTTTATTTTTTGCAGCTTGACCTCCCCAATTTCCCTGTTTAGGATAATAAAGTTGACCTTGACATTATTTAGTATTTTTATTAAAGGTTCAACCAGATTCTGATGCTGTTTTTAACCTTGACTCACCTTCTGGATGGGGTAGCCCTCGTACAGGTGGAATCTGCCCTGCATGCAAACACACGGTTTCCCTTTTAGTGTTCCAAACACCAGCCGGCCAGCATGACCATGCACTGCAACACACACACACACACACACAGTGCATTTAATTAGAGGCCACAAACACTTACAACAGCTGTGTTCCCCAGACAGCTGCAGCCTGTGCATACCTGTGCTCCTGGGGAAGTTGGGAATGTCACTGTATTTGAAGACCTGAGGGTCCTTGAGCAACTCAGCCAGCCCCCCCAGACCTGAACCGCACACGATTCCCACAGTCGGCCGCACCTGTGTGCTGGACAGCAGCCAATCAGCCGTGGCCTGACACTCCTCATAGCTGGAGCTGAGAGAGTCAGAAAAGCAAAGATCAGTCACTCAACTCTCTTTAAGCTGGCCTGACACACTGTAAATACAGAGATGTCCTCATTTCCCCTCTGTGTGTGCACAGTCATGCTGCATTCAGGTACCAGGAAATGACCAGGGAAAATCTGATTCACCAGAAGGTCTTTAGAGAATGGGGACATCCTGTATAGTCACTGGGCTGAAATGAATATCTTTCCTGGCTTTGAGTAATATTTACATAAACACGCAAGTAGACAAACATTCAATCTTGTTTTGTATCTTGGAATCAAAAGGTTTGAGTGGCTTTATTGTGCAAACAGTGCATCACGTTCGGTGAAGAAACATTAACACATCTACAGGATTTCTCAAACACAAATTTGTCCTTTTATATAACTTTATGAACAGCTTTGTTAATCGTCAAACTGTTTGCTAATGCACAGTGCAAAATAGGAACAAGTGAGACAAGTTTATGACAAGTCACGACAGACAACATATGAAGACATGTGATACAGTCACCCACATAAACACACACATACAGAAGTTCGCCTGCAGCCACTAACTTTAAAGAGACACAATAAAAACAATAATGTTACCTTGAGCTTTAAAATTCATCATGAAGATTTTTGATTGATTAATTGAGAAAATAATCATCTTTTAATTAATCATGAAAATAATAATTAATTGCAAATCTCTTTTTTTCTGCCTTTTAGAATCAGATCTAAAACTGAAATTGTTTGTCATAAACACATGAACAGTATGAACATTGGTGGGTTATTCATTGGCTCTAATCACAGGTAAAAAAAAAACAGCAGCAGAACTGAGGGCAAACACCCACTGACTGTACAGTTTGTGTTCATCTCTGTAAGAGCTCTGTGCAGGAAAGGCGTCAGTGCGCATGCGCCAAGCGTGGAGCCAAATGGGTTTTTTCCTCTTCCGTGAGCAAACCAGGGCTCTTCCGCGCTTTAATGACTCATTACAGGATCGTAGAAGAGCACGTTTCCCCCTGTATCATCACCTGGAGCCTGAACTCATCTCTTCTGTCTGATTCGTGGAAAGAAAAAACTCCAGCATCTTCAGGCGCGACAGCCACACTCTCAGCCACTTTTTAATTATCAGCTTAATTATAAGGCTCGAATGTGTCTGTTTCTCGGGGGATTTTGAAAGAAATGTAGCTACATTTAAGTCTGTTTCATCGCTTTATCACAGCCTCCATACGTGAGTTCCTGTGTTAAATAAGTGATGATGATTTTAAGATCAGAAAAAGGCCTCCATCACAGCAAATGATATATAATGTATAGAAATATTATACGGTTATTATATGTTAGAATTATACAGCATTTTTTTTTTTATCAGACATGCTTTTTTAATTATGATAATAATTATTAATTTACTCACCCGGATAAAAACTCGGACATGGACAACATGATGAGACGATGCAGGAACAGTCGACAGGTTGTTCCGTGTGAAACCGGCGCTGTTAGAACAATCCGGTTTCCTGATGGGGGACCGGTTTTACGTTTACACACTATAATAATACCCCTCCGCTCCCCCTGCCTACGTCACAGTCCGACAGAGGCTCTAATTGGCCGAAGTGCAGGCGTTGTTCCAGCCACCGATGATGCGTTCAGGAGCTCCCCCGCAAAACAAGACATGAGTCAAGAAAATGTCTAGACGGAAATTATGACAAAATAAACTCCCTTTTTCTTAATGTGGAATGAAAAATCAGTAGGCTTTTATATTAGGCTTTCCTATATAACTTTAAAAGTGAATGGCACAAGATATAAATGCATTAATAGTCTTTTGAATGCTGTAAAATTGTGTTTGCTTTGGAAAAAAAAAATCCAGATGAAAAAAAACGTTTTTAAGATATTTTTTACAATAACTTAATTTGGAGAAACACAAGCTTTACTCATAACTCAATTAGGCTAGAGACAATACCTCAGATTTAAATGATAAAAATGAGCTATTTGTTTTCTGAGAGACTTTTTATAAAATGATTTAATTTTTGTTTCCTATGTTGTTATATGTTTTATCACACATTTTACGGCTGTTTCTTTCATATTAAGATGAAATTGGCTCATAGGCTAAGTTCAAGTTCAACTTTATTATGATCCAAGAACAACACAGCAACAGACAACACAACGGACAATACAAAAGTCAAAAAGACACATCACAGCTGTAAGAAGACAGCATCACACAAAACAATCAAATCATCAATAACTGATAAACAATACAAATAAACATAATAGGCCAACTAACATGCATGTTTGTTACCTTAAATATGACTCACACTTGAATATCATTAATTTTATTACTGTATCCTGTTATGATCCAGTTTTGTTTTGAAACTATTTTTTTTTTCATTATTCAGCCTACGTGACCCCTTGAGTGTACGAACTTTAGAATTTCCGACAGTACGTGAAGGCAACATACATCCATTTTTCACAACGTGGTCGTGTTGCCGATAGGTGCTGATGCAATCACTCTGCTGGAGAAATATCATTTGATCATCCTGTCTGGTGATTCATGGGTCATTTAGTTCTGTAATAATTGATAAATTCAAAGCTTCCTGTTTAATAAACTTATGCAATTTATTAATAAGAGTGGGAGAAAAGGAAGAACAAATTTTAATTTAAAAATTATAAATTAGGAGATTTCTACCAATTTTTCTGTTTCCCATGTCACAAAATTACCTGAGAAGTAATCACATTTCTTCTATACAACAAATCATCGGTGTCATGATGATCATCTGTTGTTAAAATGTAAAATCTGATTTTCACGACAGGAAAAACTCAGCAACAAATTTTAAGGATGCAGATGTTGAAGTAGTGATCACAGCAGGGCCAAACTTATGTTAAACATCTGGTCTCATTAACAAAAACATAACTTACAGCCAGTGGTGGAATTTTAAAAGTATATTTAATTGAGTACTGTACATAAGTATGAATTTGAGCTACTTTACTTGAGTCTTTCCATTTTATACTACTTCCATCCCACTACATCTCAGAGACATTTTCACTCCACTGCAATTGTCTGACATCTTTAGTTCCTTTAATACTTCCTGTCCAGTGAAAACCAAATTTTGTGATTTTGAGCATTTGTGATAAACTGAAGGAAGTTTTCTTTTATGAGTGGAGAAAATTCTCCTACTTCTTAAACTTTAATTGAAGAGGGTTTGTCTTGGATTAGCTGGAAAATGCATCATCATGATTTTCTCATGGACAGTTGAGCTGTTAGAGATGAGTGGTTCTCACAGGACAGTGACACTACAACCATATGATGATCTTATAGAATAGGATGCATTGCTGTGGATTAAACTATCCAACAGTATATGAAGTCGTTCAAATGAGCTCAACCTTAAACATCTGCAGCAGTAAAATGCAAGATACACGTTAATGCAGCAGGAATGTTAATCCAGAAATATCAGATATAATAGTAAAACACCGACCAGGAGCATTTTACTGCACAGTGACTAA
Organism: Holacanthus passer; assembly: GCA_025331565.1. NCBI lineage: Eukaryota > Metazoa > Chordata > Actinopteri > Pomacanthidae > Holacanthus > Holacanthus passer. The sequence goes on along the minus strand of JAFREQ010000126.1, from coordinate 552,293 downwards.
TTTTACTTTTGATACTTTAAGTTAATTTTGCTGATAATACTGACATACTTTATTTAGGAAAGACTTTGCAGGACTTGTAATAGTAACAGTGTGGCATCAGTGCTTTTACTTAAGCAAAGGATCTGAATACTTCTTCCACCACTGAACGGCACCATTCAGCATTACACTAGAGAGGAATGTCCCAGTGAATGTGTGAGTGGCAACAGTCCAGAGGGGCCAACAAGACATACCAGACATTAACCGTAATGCCCCTCCAGCAGACGTGCAGCTATTACGCTCCACAACAACAAAGTGCTGGATGACAAACCAAAAAAAACCAACCGGGAACAACAGCAGGGCAGAGAGAGACATACAGTCAAACTCGTGGAGAAAACAGAGGCAGAGAGAACGAGCCCAGACAATTTTAACGTGCATACTTTAAATGACTGGTGAATGTATATATACAGACATGCATGTAGGTGTCAGTGGTGAAAGTTGGATTCAGATCATTTACTCATGTGCCAGGATGCAAAGATAATCCAATAATTTACTGAAGTATTAGCAACACAATATGCTTTGAGTGATGATCTGTGTCAGTATTATATCTCTGTATTATGGATAATTATTATTATGCATTGATTTATAGCTGCTCATATGCTGTTGTGTAGTTAAACCTATAACCTATGTGTACAATCTATATGTCCTCTGACACGCAGTGGAGTGGAAGTATAAAGCGACAATAGATGCTAATTCTCAAGTAAATTACAAGTACTTTAAAATTGTATTTAAGCACAGTACCTGAATGAATATAGTTCCTTTACACAGCTGGTATGTACATTTATATCTGTGTGTGTGTGTTTTGTTTCATGTACCTGCTGTGATAGCAGCAGTGTTCTGATTACACACCGTTATGTAACTCCTAATTTGTATTCACACAGTTGTCGGGCCTTTATACTGTGAGCGCCAGACAAAAGCTGCTGCTCTGGCTGCCAACAAATTAGAGTCACCAGTGGGAAGGATTTTGCATTGATAAAAAAAAAACCAAAATCAGATTCATGCTTTTGTTTCTTTGCAGATTGAGCCTAAGTTTTATCTGCCAAGTTTTATGTTACTCTTAGTTGTTTTCTTTTTTGTTCTTGCTTCCTGCACATTTTTCTGCTCACATATAAAATCTTTTTATTGTTGCAGCTTTGGACTGCACATTGCCTTCATGTATTTATTACACATTTGAGACAAGACACCAAAGAGCAGCTTTACTTTCTTTCCTGCAGTTTTTAAGCCTCAGACTCACTGAGGAGTCATTTCCATCACTTATTTCTGTGTATTTGTACGTATGAACACGATGGCTATCAAGTAACAGCAATATTACCTTATTGTTAAGGAAACAAACTGGGTCATCTCTTTGTGTTGCACCATCTGATCCTCTGACTACAGGCCCATACATTGAACTTGAACTATTTTAAGCATCATGACTCCGGGGGTGGCAGTCTTGGTTCGCTGGTTTGTCGGCCTGCTGATCCAACACTTTGGTGGACATTCGTGGTTCCCAGAGGATGAACAATAATAACTTTGTCAGCACTCACTTCTTCCTTCTTAGATCACTTGCAAAATTAAAACCATTCCCGTCCATTAAAGGTTTGGAGACTATAGTTCAAGCTTTTATTTCCTCTTATCTGGACTACAGCAGTTCTCTCTATGTAGGAATCAGTCACCTCTATCTCACCTGCAGCTGGTTGCAGCAGCGAGACTCCTCCTGGTACCAAGAAGAGCAACCATACCTGCCCTGTACTCCTCACTACACAACTGATTTTAAGACTCTTTCATTTGTTTTTACAGCAGTGCACAGACTGGCACCAGGTTACATCTCTGACCTGCTCACCCCCGACCTCCTGACACCTCCGATCTGTCGACCAATCACCGCTCTCCATTTGATGCACTTAGTTAAAAAACAAAAAATATCGAGCATTTTCAGGTGTTGGCTCTAAATTGTGGAATACTTTACCACTAACAATTCAAGGTTACCCCTCCTGATACCTTTAAAACTGTCTAAAGACACATTTCTTTTCTTTAGACTCTTAATTATCATCATGAAGACATGCATGACCAAACTCTGGGTCCTGTGTTTTTGTTGATGATTGTAATCATCAACTGAATAATCCCATAATTTAAACTCTCCATACAGCAGTTTGGCCAACCTTTGGTGTTTTTACATGTGGCCTGTAAATAAATAGACTTGACTTGACTTGACTTGTTAAAATGAGAATTATATGTGATATTCAAGGAAACTGACTGAGAACCTGAGAGAAACGTTTATTAATTTGTTTTATCATTTTCCTCAGCACTTGCTTCAAAATATTGTACATATATATCTTAACAGGGTTTGTTGTTTGAAAGTAAAAACGAGTCCCCACAGTCTTCCAGGGGTTAATCTTGAAGACTGAAGACAGTGAACAGAGAGTAAATTTACAGTTGCCTGAGGCTCGGCTGTTCGTCTCTGCTGTCTTTGAACTCACGCATTCCCATGTGGCATCCTCACCAGTGTCGCCCCGAGCATCTGTAACCTTGAACAGTATGTTCTCTAAGAGGGACCCGGCCTCTCCAGGTGGGAATCGTTCCAAAATGTGCTGCAGGGACTTTGACAGTATCCACCATACCTATGTGTAGTCTTACACATGAGGCCGTCGCTAAAGGTGGAAAATACAACATACGTTGCTGATCATTTAAATCAATTCGGTACAAAGATTTGTAGTCACCGTTCATAAAGCTGTGAACTGAAGTTGCTGCTGTAAAGTTCTGAGTTCACTCTGTTGATGGTTTGAACTCATTTGTTCAGTTCAGTATAAAACTAGGCCGCTTATTAGGTTAATAACTCACCAGCAGAATTTTTGCACCGTGACTATTTGTGTGACTTTCATGGTCCTTCAGTAACCTTTTAACCAGTAACATACTGTGCATCATGGTGCTCCCTGTTACCACTGAGGGGAGTTCTCATGCAAAGAGCTGCAAATTCAGTCACCGACCCCGAGACAAAAACATATATGTTTTGACATTGCATGCAGCCAAAATAGCCAGTCTCAAATGCAAATGTCATATATGTTATGCTATATAATATTAAAGCAAAAATTGTGGAAAAAAATCAGACCTTGCTGGAGGTGTACTCATGTGAGCATTTGTTTTTGATCAGGCAAACACATGAAATCATTATGTTATTTACATATCTTTATACACATGTACAGATCTTGTTTTAAGCAGTAACTTTTGTGTGTAGTTTGTTGTGTTTGTTGTCCTTATCACAAATCTGACCCCATAATTGTGCGTCTCCTTCCAGGTGAGCAGACCGAAGCTCTCTTCCCACGAGAAAGACGAACTGTCCTGAGAATTTCTAGATAGTCTGAGTGGAAACACAGGCACAAACCAGACAGAGACACGAACACACACACACACACACACACACAAAACACACACAGAGGGACAGTCCTCCTGCAAACAAAATTTGTTATCTGTTGCCACCTGCTGGCTGAACTTAAACTTGCAACATGTGCTGCCATAACAGAGTCTTCACCTCTGTGCATTTAATCAATAAGAGCCAGGAGGGACTTGGAGGTGGTTAAAACACTTCCTGTAGTGGTCAGATCCTTTAGCAACATCTACATGCGCAATTATGTTTGTATTCACCTTATTATTAACATGTAATTTACCAGCATTGGTGAAAAACTAGTGCCAATAATAGACCTCAGTTTTTATTTATTGTCGGCAAAATGAAAGGATAGTAGTCACTTGAAGGGTTATTACATATTTATTACTTTTATTAAGTATTTGGCATTGCAACTAAGGATATTACTTTTTAAGTTAACTTTATAATTCTTTTATTTTACAGATGATCATTTGTGGTCTATTGCGTTACAACATGTTCAGTGTGGCAAATGAACGGGTGATGAGTTAATTAGATGCTGATGGCAAACAGGCTGAATGAATGAATGAAACAAAGACAGATTCTTGAACAAATACTGACTGTCTGTGATTGATGGAGAATCACAGCAGGTCTCTAAACTCTCTCTGAACCTGTGTCAGAGTTTCAACCGGGACACCGAGACCAGTGCAGGAAGGAAGTTAGACAGCGAGCAAAGCAGCAAATAAATATGCAAGAGACAGGATAAAGAGCTGAATAAATGGCTGAGGGAGAGGGAGAAAGAGAGTTTCTAAGGATGAATAAAACGGAGGTAAGTCCACCAACACCACCACTGACAGGAGCCAAAAGCACTTACTGACCCTGACACACACAAACACACTCAGACTCACACCGTTCTTATTTCTTCCCTGTTCTTTGTTTCGTTGTCTCTGCAGGAGGAAGTGGTTGAACTGTTGTTTCTATCACAGGCCTTGGTTTTTACTGATGAGTGAGATAGCACCTGAAGTAACTCTGAGTCAAACAAGCACGCAGTGGAATATGTGGGGGTTTTGTAAGACTTATCACCTCCTCATTACGTGATGACGATCACACCAGAATCATGCTCATGTTTCATGTCAAGCCTCGTGTTTTGACTTGTCATAGTGTTATTTCCTCGTGACCTGTCCAGGGTCCAGTCCCCTAGTTGCAAAGTAACTAAAGTTATCAAATTAATGTAGTGGAGTAAAAAGTACACTATTTGCCAATGAATTATAGTGGAGTAGAAGTATATCGTAGCAAAAAATGGAAATACTCAAGTCAAGTATTTGAGTAAATGTACTTTCCATCCCTGAAGAAATGTATGAATATACATATAAAGTCAAATAAATCCATAAATTAAATAACAACTGTCACTCAACATAGTTAACCACCATTATGGGAAATTACAGTACTGACAGGGAACATGCATGACTGATTGTCTCAGTTGACTGACACTTTGTTCCAGCCCAGTTCCCCATAAAAACACCGCGTAACTGTACTTTACATGAAACGTGCCGGAGTGTGTTTGAGTGTGTGTTGAGTGACTCTGTTGCTGTGGTGAATGAACCATCCCAATTACAGCAAGTTGTTGGAGTATTCCTCTTATAATGGCTGTTGAGGAAGCTGCTCTCTGATTGGCTGTTGAACCTAGTGGATCAGTTATTTTGTGTGTGTGTATATTGTGTAGTTCGTTTTTTCTTTTTTTGCCTCTGTCTTTTCCTCTGCAACATATTTTCTGTTTCTTATAGGAGAGCATATAGGGACACTTTACCCACATGGTGAGTCATTTCCTCTCAGACGGCAGAGGCAGAACGTAGTGCAATCAGCTCCAGTCTTTGCACTTTGTTTGAATGCAGTTTTAACAGAGGAGTTGAGACGACAGGTCATTCAAAGTGACAGCCTTGTTGTTAAGCTTGATGTGTCAAGTTTCTACTGAGGTGCTCATAAACAGGAAACTGAATCCTTTCCAGCTGCAAGGATGATGCTCTGTTATACGTTTGAAGGCCTCCATCTTTTCTAACATCCTTTACCGTGTATTGCCACAAAATCAAAAAAAAAAAGGCCTTTCCTGAACTTCTGTATCAGACGCACACACAGAAGGTCTTCAGCACATTTGACCAATGGTCCTCATCAACTCCTTCCACCTCTCCCTCTTTCAATTAAATAATGCTTTGTCACCTTCTCCTGAGGCAGAATAAGGGGTCGTATTCACCTCACGGACGTCCCTCTTTATGTGTCTGAGCTTAACAGGACGCTCCGTACAGACGCTCTTGGACACAACAAACGCCGGGCACAGAAGTTATGAATAGGGGGCTCTGTGGTGGCCCCCTAAAAGAGTGGTTGTGTGTGTGTTTCTCAGTGTGTGTGTGTGTGTACGTGTGTGCTGCAGGGGGTGGTCTGTTGGGGCCGCTTGTTGGCGTGTGCCCCAGTGCATTTGTGGAGAATGTGCACGAGAGGGCCCCAAACATGTGCATCCGTCTGCATGTGTGAGTTTCTGTGCATGCTTGTGGACATTGTGCATTTAGTTGGGAGGTGAAGGAGTGATGGACCGACAGATGCAACAAAACGTGATGAAAAAAAAAAAATTAACCTCATCCTGTCAGGACGGTTTTCAAGGCTGCAATATGATGCATTTGTGGTCCCTTGTATTATTCTGATGCTGAATTAAGACTGGGGCGGGGGGGGGGGGGGGAGTGGCGGTCAATTATTACAGCAATTACACAGACGTGAGCAGGACATAATACGAATTCAGGAGTGAGGGCAAGGGAGACACAGCGAAAAAGTAGAAGTGAGAGTAGAGAGAGAGACGCCTCTTATAAAGCCAAGTCCTGTCTCTGTGGGAAGAATTTGGGGGCAGTGAGACCAGGCTTTGGGTCAGAAACAGGAGCCCGATGAGCCAATGACTGTCTCCATAATTCTCCTCAATGGTGTTTCGGTGTCGTGGGACTCAGGCTGGTGAAGTTACTCTTCCTGCAGAATTACAGTCCCAGCTGTATCATGTGAGCATGCGTCTGAAAACAAAGCAGACATGTGGACGAAAGGCTGACTAACTCCTCTCTGCACGGGTCAATCAGATTGCAAACTCAGCTGAAAAGGTAAGCAAATTAATTTCTCAGCAGAGTGCAATTAAAATATGAAAAAATAAAGAATTTTGCATGGCAACAAGATGCATTTATTTGTTAAATTAAGCAAAGAAAATTCTTTCTCATAAAGTTAAGGTAAGTTTCTCATTTTTTCCTTCTGGATAATGACATATCCAGAAAGGAAATATTACATATTGCATATTGTGATGTATTTGAATCATTTTTGTATTTGTTGTTGTATTTGTTGATTTATTATATTGCATTATTGTATTTGTTAATTTGTTATTTATTGTCAACTAATATATGTATTTGTGTTGCATTATTTCCACAGCTAATTGTCATATTTCACTGGTAAACTATGGCAAACTGTTAAAAAAAAATCTGCTTACAAAATCTAATTTGGCCGAATTTCTGTGTTAATATTTCTAGAATGATGAAAATCTGTACAAAGAAAATTGCATGTATGTAAGTAAGTAGCATCAACATGATGTGAGCTACATAAACTTTAGGTAATGAAAGCAGATATTGGTGTGTCTGAAACTTGAAGCTTCACAGGATGCACTTCCTCATCTGATAACAACAGGACCGTCAGAGATGAATGAAGCTGAGTTTGTGGAAAATTAAAATATCTCATCAGATTTCACATCCAGTCAGATTTAACAAATACAGTCAGTTTGTTTATCCCGTAGTAAAAAAATAAAGCTTTAAAATTTATGGTTAACAAAAATTTGAGTTGAAATCAGTTCACAACATGACTCAGACGGCGTGATGGTTAATAAACGCTGACATTTTTTTATCTCATGATGCAATTTGCTGCAGTATATTAATTAAAAAAGTGGGAAACTATGATTAAAAAATACTCAAAAAGTTGTTTTATCTCTGAGAAGTTGGAGGATGATGATGAAAATAACTAATAAGGCTTAAATGTGTTTCTATCCCCAATGATTGCAGATTTAGTGTGTTTCAATCTTCAAATGAAATCAATCCAGAAGTGATTTATTAAGAACCCTATACTGTCTTAACTTATATTAGTTTAATTTTTTGAGCAGTTTTTGGCATTTCACCAAATTTGTGCAAACTATTACATATTTATGCAAGTTTGCCTTTATCACATACGCGACACCATCGCTACCAGAGTGTCATATTGCTGAGTCTCTGTTTGCCTGATGAACAGCATGTTTGAGATCTGGTACCAGCAGGAAGGAATTTGACGTATGAACTGTAAAAAATCAAAATGGAAAAGTAAGGAGGGTGCAGAGGAGTTATTGTAACACTAAGTGACAGAAAATGTAAAGTTATCTTTTATTCTTGTCTAATAAATCCCACCATGCTTTGGTGCCTTATGCAATTCTTTTAATGAGGCTAAAGTGAATATTATTTGAATTAAAAGGAAAGAAAGAAATGAAGGAAGGTAAGAGTGAGCAAACTAGGGGGGTGTGAGGGGAGAAAGAGAGGGAGAGATGGAGGGGGATTACTCCTCACTCCAGAATACTAACGAGGCCTTTTGTCACAGATCTCTTTCTCTCTCCCTTCCTCTCTTCCGTTCCCTCGTTTTTCCTTTCACTCATCTCACACACACACATACAATCACACAAATACACGTATAATTGCACACTCTTTTTCAAGTAATTGCGCCCAAACACACATACATGCAATCACACATGTACGCCTACAGTTACACACAAACACACGGCAGAAATACACATGTAATTGCAATCCCACTCTCACATAATCACACACACACACACACACACAGACTCGGATGGACACAGAGTCGTTTTTGTCAATGGCGTCTTTTGTTTCTTTTATCTCAGCTCTAAACAAAGCATTCCTGTGTACACAGAGGAGAGAGAGAAGGAAGGAGAGAGAAAGAGGAAAGTAGAAAAAGAGAGAGAGAGGGAGATCAGGAAAACATTCAGCTCTCCTTTGTTTTGGCAAAAGAGAAACTTTTGATTCAGTTTTTGGATTCGGCGGGGCACGAGAGTAAAGTTATCATGGAGATGGAATACATCCTACTGGAGAGGTTGGTCAAAAATATGTTCACTCTCATTTACTCCCATTTGCTCTGTTGGTTATCTGATATGTGCCTGTGTTGGAATTTGTGTGTTTTTTTTCTGGGACGTGAGTGTGTTTGAGAAAATTGGGTGAGAGGGATACACAGAGTTGAAAGAGTGAAGTTTTCAATGGTGTCATTGTAATTATGAAGCTTTTGAGGGGCTCGCCCTTGCATAATCACCAAAGTGTGATGTAATTAAAGCTGATTGGTTATGCAATCCATGCTCAGCATTGCATAGAGGCTATTTTGATTTACACTACAGGGCCAAAAGCATGTGGACACGACTGTCTTCATATGTTTGTGTACTTTTGGTCCGAGCCCCGACCTCAACCCCATCCGACACCTTTGGGATGAAATGCAAACTGCGAGCCAGGTCTTCATAGTGGAGTGTAATTTTAATTTAAAGCACATTTGCTTATTTACTTTGACTTGCGACCTCTTACAAAAAAACAGTGGCTCGTTCAGGCTCCTTGTGGCACTTCAGATGAATTATTAGGCGTCTCACCAAAGAGAGATTCCCCTTTTCAAACTTCCTAGACTTTTAAATGATCAAAGCAGATGAAATCAAATGATCCAATATTTCACAAAAGAGCAAAGATCAGAGGAAAGTCCAAAAACTGATATACATTTGTGTGGTTGAACTTTTTCTTCTTTCCCATCCCATTCATCATCAGGACCTCAGGACTGCTGGACTACACTGCATAACTGCATATAAATACTGCTTAAGCATTCATTTAACCATCTAAACATAGGGTTGGAAACGAAATTGTAGTAGTCGCCTTCTGCTAATCAAAAATTATGTAAATGGATGAATACATAAAACATTGGTTTTGTTAAAGTTGAGCAATGGGTTGTTCTCTGTGCACCATCCTGCAAGATTATCGATTTCCCCCCAATATATATACAGTTGTTTGAAATCTGACCGATGATCTCCAAATTTCACAATGGAGTTCTCTCCATGTCCAGTGTGCAGTCGTGGGTGCACAGCGTGAACAGGAGGGGACTGAGCACACAGCCCTGGGGGGCTCCAGTGTTGATCACTAGAGTGGAAGAGGCAGCAGCATACTGATTATATGTCTATACTTTTACTTAAGTGAGATTTTGAATGTGGGGCTTTTACTCTTCATGGCGTGCTTTAACATGGTTGTAGTGGTGCTTACACGTGAGTAAAGGATCTGAGTTCTTCTTTCACCACCTTTTTAACTTTCATCATCAGTGGCCAACGTCATGATTATTTGGCTGAATGGGAGCGAATCCCTGCTGTCAGGCTCCAAAATCTTGTGGAAAGCCTGAAGCCACATATTCAACAAACATAATGTCAGGGTGTCCATAGTTCATCAGGTGAATTTGTATTTTTTGCATTAATGAAAGAAAGAGAAACAGAGTTACCTTGTGAGGATCACGAGTATAAAACAACAAAAAACACCTGAGAGAAAGATTACGAAAAGATCCCAGAGCCAGCCTGAAAAAAAGTCAGGGGCATCCAGAAAGCCAAATGTTGGCCCCTTTCCTACCAAACCCTTACCAGCGTCTCCAGTTACCCGTCAGAAGTTCACTCTTTGTCCAGTAAAGGCCTCTCTAGTTAGAATCAACAGTGAAGCCTTTAAAAAACTTTATCAAGATAAACCTCCGAGTTTTGGACAAAGATGTTTTACCTTAATTGATTCATTCAAGTTTCTTCTCTCTCCTCCAGCTGACAAATGAGACTCTGTGTGGATGGTCTGTTGGGTTGATGCAGTACGTCTTCATCCTAATTCTACTCTTCCTTCTTTTCTCTTTCCTCTTCCTTATCTTCCTCTTTTGTGGGTTATCCTCTCCCTGCTGGCCGTCGCGATTTGTTGGATGTAAGTCGGTGCGTCAAATGTGTGGAGATACAGTAACTGTCTGTCTGTGTGTGACAGGAGTGGACGGCATCTGAAGGGCACACATTCATGCAAACACACAGTGTAAAGCACTAAAACACTGATATTACTATAACGTACATGTAACTGTTGCAGGTTGGGGATATTTGCAGCTCATTGTCTTTACATTAAGACAATAATACATGTGTAAAGACGTCAGAATGGGCCCTGTAGATATCACACATGCACTGCAAAACTCTTAAGATAAGATAAGATAAGATAAGATAAACCTTTATTCGTCCCACAGTGGGGAAATTTGCAGTGCACAGCAGCAAGGTGATAGAACAAGAATGAAAATAAACAGGCTAAAAAAAATCTTAACAAATGACTTCATGATGTCATTAATGGTCTTAAAGTTGTCAACTGAACAGGAGCTGTTTTTTGTTGGCGTTCACACTTTTTATAACTTCCTTTATTCTGTAATAGTAACCTAACAAGAATCTACAGACACACGTTTTTGTTAAGCACTCAGTCAAGTAAATGCAAAAATGCCAGTGGTTATCGTCCTAACAGACTAACAATGGTAACATCCTGATGTTTAGGTTTAATGTTTACAGTGATGTTCAGCATCTTAGTTTATCATGTTAGAAAGCAACATTTGTATATGTAAGAATTGGACACATTTAAATTTTGACCTGATGATGTTTAGAGTCATTAGAATTCAGCATCTTGAGACCATGAATGTCTGAACAAAGTTTCATGGCAACTCATCTGACAGTTCTCCGGAACAACATAGTGGAAAAAACTTCTTCATGGTTTATAGCACCTTTGCTGACTGAGTCTGAGGAGCATGACTGTTATTCAGATCTGAGATGCTTTTTCTTTTCTTGTCACACCCAAGCGTTTCACACCGATGGTTCTGTCTCTCGTGTGGTTGTGGGTTTTGATGAGTTGTTCTCAAACTGGTGGTTCCCAAACGACAACGAGGCTATAACGTGCCACTGACATGCAGATGTATCATTAGGTTGTAATTATTTTCTGAATCTGCTTTTCAATTAATTTCTCTAGCTTGCAACCTATTAAAAAAAACTTTTTTTTGAAGAAACAGTGGCTTATCATTGCTTCATGTATTGTGTGGCACGAAAAGGAACTATCATAGTGTTTTGAAACTGAACTAATTTTGAAACCAGTGGGGTTGTTCTTCCTTTGAAAGCTGTAATCTACAGATAACTGTTGAAATCATTTGAAAAACTTCTTGAAAATTTGAAAAAAAATGTCCCATGACAAGATTCTCTCTTAGCAGCTAATGTTACCTCCTCTATTGTGTCTTGTTGCTTTAAATAAATTGCAGCATGTGAAACCCTCCACCAACTTTTTCAAAAATTTCCAAAAGCACGCACTTTACCTAGCAATAGGCCAGGTATACGGAGGTGAGAACGAAGGCAGGATTTAAATGTGTCTTTTCAATAGTTCCATATAAAAGCAAGTCCTGTCTTTGAGTTTGTGTTTTGGGGTTGTTTGCCTTGATTGACAGCTCTCTCAGGCTTTTATAATCAGCTGTGGTGGTTGTATTTGACCCACTACCTTTGATTTTCTAGCTACAAAATACTGACAAGATGGCATCGAGTATAATCCCCAAACTCTGCAGGGTTCAGGAACAATTCCAAAATGATAACACGAGCCAAAAGATTGAGACCCACACACAGACACAGTTCACCCACTCAGGTGTTTCTGTTAATTCTGGATGGTTAGACCTCCACTGAATCTGAATCTCAGCATTTAGAGGGAAATACTTGGCAAGATAGAACCTTTTCCTGAGTGTGACTTGGGAAACTCCAACTACATTTGCACCAAATTTCAGCTGAATAATTAGTTAACAATCAGAAACACTTGTGTTGGTGTGTGCGGCCTTTCAGGCTTGTTTTGACTTGATTTGCTGATTAAAACTATGGCTTTCATGTGGCTTATTTCCTTTTGCTATGAACTGGTTGGTTTTCTGTTACGTGCCTTTTAGGCTCGCTTGAGATGAATTCCTCTGAGAATGAGAGCAGGTGGCTGCAAGGGAAGTTACCTAAAATGACAGTCATCATGGGAAGTTTCTAGATTTTTCTAAATGCTGCAGGAAGTCACCATAATCTTAATTACCTCATGAAGTACTACTGATGTTGTAAATGCTGTTAGATATAAAAACATTTATCCAATGTTTTTTTTGCAGTGATTAATTAAAGGCCTATCGGTCCATCCTAAACTCATCTCAAATGAAACAAAGGAATATCTTAACTTATCTTTTAACAGCTCTGGTCAGTTAATTAGAGATAAGGTTTAACTCTTCTTTCTTTGTTGTTCACCAGATGACATCTGCTACACCTCCTTCCTCTCGTAGCTCCTCCCCTCAGAAGGTTTGCCACTCTCAGACACAGACAGATGTTTTAAAGCCTTTACTGGGTGGAGCCATATCTGGTGGGGGCGGGACTCTGAGGAAGAGGAGGCGTGTTCTGTCCAAAGATGGGCGTAGCAACGTGCGCATCGAGCACGTCAGTGGGCGGAGCGCTCTGTACATGCGTGACCTATGGACAACGTTTCTGGACATGCAGTGGCGCTACAAGTTCTTCCTGTTCACGGCCACGTTTGCGGGCACCTGGTTCTTATTCGGGGTGCTGTGGTATCTGGTCGCTCTGGTCCACGGAGACCTGCTTGGTGAGAGAGCACGGATCGTAGGTTAACGGGTAGTTTAATGTGTCTCCCATGAAAAACATGATGGGCTCATTCTAGATGATCCACCGACCTGTTTTTTAAAATGTATTTTTTATGCTTTGATCAGAATAGACAAAATTCTTTTCACCCCCACTGTATTGTGGTCGAAGCAGAAATCTCATGCTTATCTCACACCTCAGAAAATAAAACTGAAATTATCCACATGAAGGTGAGTGAAAAAAATATGTCTTTGTAAAATGGGTGAATAGACCCTTTAACTCAGTCAGACACAAGTTTTCCCTTTTGGACTCCAAATTATCTCTGCAAACTCTTAATGCACCTACCTCAATGTCAGGGTGTGTTTGCAATATATTTGCGATTGGAGGTCTAACAATGGTGCGTTCCCTCTTTAAAGAGTAACTGAATACTAAATCCACTCATGTTTGGAATTAATAAATTGCACGTACAGTCAATTTGTTAAAATATGTGTACATCTTGCCCCCCTTCATGTAGTGTTACTTGCAACAGAAATTATTTATCTTTCTCAAGAGAAAATGCAGTAATTCTGTCCAATTCCGTGAACTATGAGATGGCATCAATGTCACGCTTACCACAACCCCGCCTTCAAGCCTCAAACTGAAGTGAAATTACGCTGTGAGATATTTGTGTCCTCAGGTGTAGGAGGTGTAGCTCACTATGATGAACAGTTTTGACAGCCAGACAGTTTAACCAAATAACCAAAAGGACATAGCATTCTTGGAAAAAATGCCTATTCTTATATATTATATTTTAAATTTTCTCTTAAATACCCTTAAAACTTATTTTCTCAATTCTTACCATGCTTCTAACCGTGAGTGATTGAATTTTGCACGAACCCAATATTTTCTAGAGCAGCTATGCTGGAGCAAATCTGCTCAAACCACATGAACACAGTCCTGATAAAACAGATTAGCTGATTGTAGTTGATTGAAGCCTCCAGAGTCACGAAAGTATCTAATGTTCTCAGGCTGAAGTGTTACGCAGGATGAGTTGTTGCCACAGGATGTCTTATTGATGGTTCTTGTGAAAAAGGTTTCTCACCTTGTACCATTGCTGCATGAAGTGTTGCAAACATTCAAATGTGGCAGTAAAATGCCCTCTGTGATGTTACAGAGTCAGGCACTTCTGTTCTGCTGTGGAAATATTATGAGACATTACAACGATCAGCATCCCACAATAAAGTGTAGAGAATTTAAACATTAGATCTGTGATGTCAACATAACATTACAATAACTTCAATGAGATTTTGTTGCCTTTTCAACCATGTTCCTCCAGAGTTTGACCCTCCGTCAAACCACACACCCTGCGTGATGCAGATGCAGACCCTGACAGGGGCTTTCCTCTTCTCCCTGGAGTCCCAGACAACCATCGGTTATGGTTTCCGCTGCATCACTGAGGAATGTCCTGCTGCCATCATCCTCCTCATCATCCAGCTTGTCCTTACCATGCTGATGGAGATCTTCATCACTGGTACCTTCCTGGCCAAGGTAGCCAACACATAAAACATCCAGCTGCAAAGTGAGATACAGTGAAAACAGACAACTTATTCATACATAGATCAATGCAGTATAATACAAAAGAGAATTTATGTTTTCTTAAGCATTTTCAAGTAAAAGCAGATGTGTGGTCTCCTCCTTAAATAAATCAAGTGCGGCTGTGTACAATTCCTGGCAGTGCGCATCCATTTGTTCCTATGTTGGATGCAAGACAACACGAGTCTTATCAAAGAGAGAACAGAACTAAATGAGCTTTCTCTGCTCAGGTTGCTCGGCCCAAGAAGCGAGGTGAGACAGTGAAGTTTAGCCAACACGCCGTGGTGTCGACCCACGAAGGTCGACCCTGCCTGATGATCAGGGTGGCCAACATGCGTAAGAGCCTTCTGCTTGGGTGTCAGGTCAGTGTGTATAGAGATAGATTATCAGACATTTCCACCATTTCTAAAAATTCTGCTAGTTTGTCTGAACAAATTGACAGTGAAGTTAAATACGTCACAATAAAGTGTGTTTATGTTTCATGTGTATGAGCAAATTGTCAAACTGTGAACCAATTTTGCTAAAACTGCTCGTGCACATTGTTCCCCATCAGGTGACTGGAAAACTGCTCCAGACATCTCTGACCAAGGAAGGCGAGACGGTTCGTCTGGACCAGAGGAACGTGCCCTTCCAGGTGGACACGTCCAGTGACAGCCCCTTCCTCATCCTGCCCCTCACCTTCTATCACCTCATAGACGACAACAGCCCCCTGCGAGCCTGGGCCGCCAAGGGTAAGTTTGATGATGAGGGCAGGAGATTTGGTGGGTGGAGGTCTGGCCAACCAAATTTAGACCCACTCATAATGATATTACTCTGTAGCGCTACCAGTGGTCAAAAACTTCACTGTGTACCTGTGTGCCATCACCTCCCTTTACCTCCACCAGGTGGGGGCTGGACAGATCCAGAGCTGGCAGACTTTGAGCTGCTCGTTATCATGAGCGCTACCGTTGAGCCAACTTCCGCCACCTGCCAGGTCCGCACCTCCTACCTGCCGGATGAGATTCTCTGGGGCTATGAGTTTCCCCCTGTAGTCTCCCTTTCTCCATCGGGCAAATACGTAGCAGACTTCGCCTTCTTTGACAAAGTGGCCAAGACCAAGACCACGCCCGTCTTCAAACCATCCAGCCCTCAGCATGGGTACCAGAGCAACGGGGGTGGGACTGTGCCCGAAGTGTCCGATCCAGACAAGATTCGTCTGGAGCAGAGCTACAGGGAGAGAGGGGAGGACCGAGGCCGGGCCCGAGACGCTCCTCTCAGCGTTCGCATCAGTAATGTGTAAACAGATGAGACGACTGAGATGGGATCATTTCATGGAGAACAACGTGCAAGAGACTGATTGACTGTCAACAGCAAATCAATGACACACCATGTCAACACAGCTTGGGAGACTTTTTTAGATTATTTTGAATTTATATCAGAACGGTCTCTAGGTCCCAGTAGCACCAAATGATGCAGAAAGAAGATATGGAAGACTACAGACCAACCTCAAGTTTGTCATTGTCATACATTTGCTGGGATGACGCATGTTTTACACTGGTTTGACTGTATTAATATGACGGCATGACACATTGCCTAACTGCAGCTACTGTAAGTATTTTTGGGTCATACACTGTAGACACTTTATAACTGAAAAAATAACATGTTGGTTTATTTATTCACACAGAAAAAAAAATCCTCTGAGCAAAGCAGTGGAGAGTACGGAAAACTTGATGGGCTTGTTTGGGTTCTCCTGCGAGCACTTAATGTCAGATCACAGAGAGAACAACTATACTGTGTAGTTTCCAATGTTACTGGAAGCGTTGGGCGGTAAGGTTAGTGTGATAGGAGACAGGAAAAAATGAACCTTCTATATATTTCCTGTATAGTTTCAGTGTGGTTTCCCCCAACTCTCACAACACTGATATTTTTATATTTCCTGTAGACACATACACGTGTTGTCACTCATGTGTATTGTACGTGGTACTGCACTGGAATATGTTAGATAAAGCACTTTGGAGGTTATAATGTAGCACTACTACTGGTATGCAGACAGAGACTGAATATACTGTGTTCAAGGTGCTCTGTATACTGTATCTCTTGACGGTGTGGGCATTTCATGTTTTCCGTTATGTATGACTCATTGCTGTTAGCACTTTATGTAATGTAAGTACATGACGTTTGTTTGCACCTTAGGAAAGCTAGCTGCTAATATGTTTTTTAATACTACTAAAGGCACTTACACATTGATTATCATTGAATTTGAAGCAGGTAGAAGAAACTTCAAAACACATGATTATTTCCTACAAAGCTACTACTCAGAGGCTTGACTGACTCAAATGAGAAAATGTTTTTAGATCCTCACTAACAGCTTTTGTACATACATGGATGTAACTTTCCATCTGGTTATCGTGGGTTCAAATGTTACTGTAAGCACAGAGGAAGCTCTTCATTCTGTGGGAAATACAAGCCTTCTTCATTTTTGTGTTACTAACGTTGTCCCCCCCACCCCAAACCCCTTTTTAAGGAAAAGGAACTATAAACACCTGAATGCTGACAGACGAGAATGTGAAAGTGATGTTATGAGTCACTGATAGTGATTCTACTCTGATGGGAATGCTGGACAATGATGGTTGGACATGACGGATGAAGCAAGGACGAGTATGATGGATGCGAATATGTTGGAAATTGCATGTGTTTGTAACAGTTCCTTAATTAACACCGAGCTCTGGAATGTTAATAGCGTTTAAAGTGCAGACGGAGAGATCAAATGAGACAGTTCTCTCTGAAAAGTGATTTAATAAAGCTGATTATGAGTTATTAAAGACCACATTTTGTTTCATGTCTTTTAACAGTTTTATTCTGGTTGGAAAACTGAACACTGAGGCCCAACGGCAAAAACTTGCGACTCTTCATCATCACTCTTCATCCAAACTGTATGTTTTGCTAAATCAATTGTACTTTCGTCACCTTCAGCTGCATTGAAGCCTAATGTCATGTATTTGTATTGCTTTAACATAGGCTATCGTGCTAATATTAGTATTCTGCGCAACATATAGAATTAAGTAGTAAACAAAAAAGTTTTAAACAAAGCAAAATATGATTTTTATTTTAGATTCTTAAAAATAGTCACCATTTGCCTTGACAGCTTCTTTCAGCGAGCTTCACCTGCGCGTCACATCAAATGTTTCTCAGTTAAAAGGTGTGCCTTTTCAAAAGATAGTTCGTGGGATTTCTTGCCTTCTTAATGAGTTTAAAACCATCGGTTGTGGTGTGAGGTAGTGTTGACTACCTCGGCAAAAACAGTCAAAGGCTATGACAAAACTGGCTCATAGGAGGATTGGCCGTGAAAGGAAGACCAAGAGTTACCTCTGCTGCAGACGATCAGTTCGTCACGGTTACCAGCCTCAGAATTCACCAATTAACAGCACCTAAGATTAGAGTTCAAGCAGCAGACACATCTCAACATTAACTGTTCAGAGGAGACTGTGTGAATCAGGCTTTCATGGTCGAATTGCTGCAAAGAAACCACGACTGAGGGAGACCAGCAAGAAGAAGAGAATTGCTTGGGCCAAGAAACACAAGGAATGGACACTAGACCAGCCAAAATCTGTAATTTGGTATCTCTCTCTCTCTCTCTCTCTCTCTCTCTCTCTGTTTTTGTTCTGTCATTGTGAATACATCATAGATTTTCTTTTTGAATTTTGAAAGAGCCATATTCAAGTTTTAAAACAGCTGTCATTAAACCAGCCCAGAAGAAGAATAACTATAGGCCCATCTTCAACTTACCAGTCCTCAGCAAAATACTTGAAAAAAACAGTTTTTGTCTTAGCCTAATAACTAACATCAAACAGCCTGCTTGACATTTATCAATCTGGTTTTCGATCCCACCACAGCACTGAAACAGCACTTGTCAAAGTTGTGAACCATCTTCATGTAAACTCCGGCTCTTATAAGCTACTTGTTCTTTTGCTCCTAGATCTCAGTGCTGCCTTTAACACTGTTGATCAAGATATTTTATCAGAGAGATTAGAAAAATTAGAAATTAGAAAAACCTACCCACAGGACAGACAGTTCTTTGCCTCGTACAAAGTGGTTCTTATGTGTGGAGTACCCCAAGTTTCGATGTTTGGACCATTAATATTTAATCTCAGAAAGAAAAAAAAAAAAAAAAGCGACTCATCTCAGTGCTCCGTCTCTGAAGAGCAAAAGTGAAGCCAGAGATCTGGATGTAATAATTGAGAGCAATTTGAAGAGCCATCTCAGATCAGTCTCCTAGCACCTAAAAAACATGTCAAAACAAGGGGGCTTTCTATCAACACTCTGAGAAATTAATCCATGCATTTCTAACAAGTAGACAAGGCTTCTGTAATGGTCTATTCAATGAAAACATTACACCTGTTGCTAGAGCTCTGCATTGGCTCCATGTCAAAACTACAATTGAATTTAAGATTTTGCTACTTGTATACAAAGCTCTAAATGACCTTGCGCCTCAGTCTATAAAATCTATGCTAATTAGTTAGAAAGCAGCAAGGACTCTATGCCTTTTGTATCTATATCCTAAGTAGATGGAATGTCCTTCCTGGGAGAGTCCATTACACTGACTTCTTTTAAAAGCAATTTCCAAAAAAAACCCCAAAACACAACATTTCCAACATTTCTGCTCTTGAACTGCAATGATTGTGTTGTGAATGTGTGATGTAAAGTACGTAAATACTTTGACAGATGTTTTAGTTGACTTACTTCCTGTTTCAGGTCTTCATAACGACCAAAACTTCCTGGAACAGTAAAACATCGAAATGGGTCGTGTGTTATTTCTATCTGCTATCTTGCTGGTACTTTTGGCTCAAGGTAAAAAATTATTTTCTTTCTTATGAATATTTTCTGTTTTGCCTCCTTTATTTTGAAAATGGGTTTGTTGTACCTCAGCACTAAAACGTGGAAGTGAACAACATAAATGGAACTAAATAAATGAGTGAGGGAGAGGAAGAACAGCTTCGAGCGTGTACAAAATTCTAATCTGAAAAAAGTCTGACATTCACTTATGTGTAATGATAAACCTTAGGGTGACAAAATAAAGAAGAATGACAAAGTTAAAATAATGGAAACAAAAGAACATAAAAGAATAAAGAGAGGATAAAATATCTATCTGTATATACTGTATATTTTTTTTGTATATATTTTTCATTTAAGCACAAAATGTCCTGACAACTTTGGCTCTATATTGACAATTTATACTGTTATATTGTATGTGTATATAGGATTGACTCCATAATAAATAATGACATAATATTCAGTTTTGGCTACATAGTCACTACTTGTTATTAGGATGAATCCTAATAACAATCATTATCCTCCAGCTGGTCAAATTAAGATAAACCTTTATTTGTCCCACAGTGGGGAAAGCAAAGGGGATAGAAGCAGTTAAATAGTAAAAAAGAACAATTTAAACAGGCTAAAAAGAAGATATCAACAAGAAGATATTAACAAATTTACACGAGAAACAATTCACACGAAACTTATATATACAATTATATACAATTTGCACATATGAGTATGAAATATGAAATGTATGTCCAGTATATACACTATTGCTTGAATTGCGATAAGCGACAGCTTGCATGTTGGATTAAATATGAAATATGAAATACTAAATACAAAATATTGCACATTGAATTGAATTAATTATTGCATGGTGAATGGAACTGACATAAAAAAAAAGAATATTGCACAGATGTACAGACATAGCGGTGTACAGTCTATTGGGAGCAGTGCTGGTTGTAGACCTGCCAGTGAATCATTCACCAGCATGGTTGACAGCTTAGCCATCCTCCTCTTCTCTCCCACCACCCCCACTTTTCTCATTGCTCTAAAATAACTGTGCATAATAATAATAATAATAATAGTAATAAAGCTGTCTGAGTTAGCTTAATTAAGTGGAGAATCTTCCAAAGTTACAGTCTGTTTGAATGAAGTTTCTACTTTGAATTACAACACTTCCCCTAAACTTTTGAATAGATTTTTAAACAAAACAGGAACAGTTTGTTTGTTGAAGTTTGTTGAAGTGTATCTCCTCATAAGCTAGAAAACACACTACAACCAAGTGAGATGACACAAATTAATATATAACTTGCGCTGTCCATGTGTTTGACGTGGCTCCAGTCATGTGAGAGGCTTTGATAAGCGTTTATCTGTAAATTCTGCAAATTCACTTCCTGTTTTTGCTCGGTGCACTTTAATGACTGACCTTTCTGAACACACAGACAGATAGACGCTAAATACAAAAATATAAACTTCACAGTGACTGCATTTTCTTCACTGTATTCTGTGGTTTGGTTTAGGCGACTAAAACTGTTATGTTACTACAGTCGGGCATCGATAATGGTCTCAGTTAAAACAAACCTAAAAACTTTCCATTTGAAAACATTGTAATCAAGCACGTATCTACAAGTGTGAGTTGAATCAAATGAGTGCAGACTTTGAAACGTCTTCAAGAACCTACACCAAGTCCAGTTGCCTTTGATTCAGCTCGCACTAGTACACCATGACCTGGATGACTGAGAACCTTCACAGACAGGCACATATCGAAATGATTAGTGGTCCTGATTTCATATTCATAATCCTGCGTTGAGTTGGGATGTTCTTTTACACACAGAATCAGAATCAGTTTTATTGGCCAGGTATGTGTACACATACAAGGACTTTGAGTCTGGTTTCACATGCTCTCTGCACTTATACATAAGTGGACTAAGAGAAACCCTGAGACACTGAACAAAAAAAAAAAAAAAAAAAAGTGTTCATGTGTCTGGTTGTTTTGGTGTGCAGTGCTCTGTAGCGCCTGCCGGAGAGGAGAAGTTTGAATATGTTGTGTCCAGGGAGTGTTGGATCTGCTGCAGCGATGTGTCCTGCCTGTTTCCTGACTCTGGGCCTGTAGGAGTCCTGAATGGAGGGCGGTTCTGCGCTGAATACGTAGATATAGAAACTGGATGGTTGGATGATATAATGTCATAGAATTTGTAATCAAAAATCAAAAATAAAAATCAGTGAAGAAAATGTTACAACTACAAGAAGTTGTGCTTAAGAGAAAGATAAACTTCATTGTTTGAGTTTTAAGCAAATAAACAAGTATATCAGAGTAAACATATTATTAAAATCTTGTAGTCTTTAGGTTAAGTTGTTCTTTGTAAATGACATTAATTGGCAGAAGCGACTTACATTCTTATTATCATGTAAACACAATTGTCAGCAAATTGTGGTTTTCGCTCAAGGCGACTGTGACACGTAGACAGAAGGAGCCGGGGGTCAAATCTGTGTGGGTAAAAGAAAGTCCCCTTTTTTTTCAGAAGAGACAGTGTGGAAAGACCCTGTAGTGTTGACAAGAAAAACAAGTATCATCTCACTCTCGTTAGGCTCAGGTTCACCTGTTAAACATCCTGAGACAAGCTGTGTCAGGACTCAAAGTCTGATCAAGGCATCCTTAAAGTCATGTTAGAGCTGATGATCCAATGAGTTAAAGTAATACTCAGTGTATAACTACATATGTTGTGTGTGATTTTATTGTATCATGTGTTTGCTGTTTTCACAGGGTCCAGTGCTTTGACTCCTGTGTTTGTGCAGACGGGAAAAGATGTGCTTCTGAATATCATGAAGGCTGATGCTCTGAAGCAAAATGATATTGGTTTCTGGAAATTCAATAAAATTATTTTAGCAAGATTTTTTCCTGATAAAGAACCTGACATTGTCAACGGAAGGACTGAGTTTATTAGGAAGAATTACTCCTTGAAACTGAAGAATCTACAGGTGGCCCACAGTGGAGTTTACACTGCAACAGCGACATCGGAAACAGAACACCTACTAGCTGAATACAACGTCACAGTCCAAGGTAGGTTTGTTAACATGTCAGACACTGATAGAGACTTTCTGCTGCCATGTTTCTGAAACCTTTCACACAAACTTCCCTCCATCAGATCCAGTGTCTCCAGTTGGACTGACAGTGAACTCTGTGTTCAACAGCTCAGACTCCTGTAACCTCACTGTGACCTGCAGTTCACAGGACTCTCACATCAGCAGCACTTTTAGATGTGACGCTGAAACCTGCAGTCAGGAGGGAGGAGAGAGGTCAGAGGTCACAGCCTCAGGTGCTTCTCTGCAGGTTGACCTGGTGAATGACTCAATCATCTGTAACCAGAGCAACCAGGTCAGCTGGAAAAAGGACGTTAAAATGATCAGACATTTCTGCCCCAGACAGACTGGTAAGACTGACCAAACAACCAGCTGACATCAACACAGAGCAAAAACTTGTTTACTATTTTTACGCTCATCTCAAGATGACATCTTTTACTGTAAACTGCTGTGAACAGAGTTTTCTTGATCAGGAAATACAATAACTTGTAATGTCGGGGATATAAAAACTATTTGAAATGTATTTATTCATAAAATTTTTAAGCAATTTTTCTACAGATCAGGTCTTTAACCAAGAAAGCACAGGATGGAAAGATGTGATGCTCCAGTAGCACAGTTTCTAATCTGGCTTTTATTTTTCTTTACAGATCAACAGCCCATCAAGGATATTGTCCCTGGGATAGCTACCATAATTCTGCATTATCTGCATTATCTTGGCAGTATTTCTTTTTTGCCGACGGAGAAGAAAATGTAAGTGCAAGTTTCCATTTTGACACTTAATTACAAAATAAAATCTACCAAATCCTATTTGTTTATTGTACAGTGTTCTAGCCAAGTTCATCATCTTCCATACCTATTGATCCGCCTTTATTAGACAATGCAGTTACAATAATCACATAATTAACAATATCTCAGACACTTCATACATTATACCGTATGAATGGGAATCCACAACTCTTCATTCTTTGCCATAGTCAATGATGACTCAAACATTGGAGTAACTTAAAACCTATAGTATATGTAGATACAATAATCACATAAAAATTAATATTGCATCTTTCACATTTTTACCAGAACTGAATTTTACTGTAGAAAAATAAGACCGATTGCTGTGGTCTTCAAGCACCTTTTTTGACTCAACCTCAAGGAGCCGTCATCACAAAATATCAAATCCTACACATCAGTAACACCAATGTGAGCTACTGTTTGAAGATGGACTCAAATAATGCAAATGTGATGCAGTTAAGAAGCAGAAAGATTAAGCTTTCAAAATGAAATGTAAATAAAATCAAACTTTTTATAAATGCCCTGCAGGTAAAAGTGAGAAAATCGCCTGTAGAGAAGATGAACTTTCTCAGGTAAATGTCCAATTTTTTTAACCTCACTCTCCCAAACAAGGCAAAGTAAAGAAAGTTTTCAAAATAAGAAAGTGGAGCCTCACATATTCAACTAGCTGTCCCTGTCCACACCCATGACTTTACATTTACCCAACAAACTGGTCATATTTTCTTTACAAGACCTGGGCAACTTCATACTGAGCCAAAAGTTTTTTGTGCTTCTGCATCTTCTTACACCGTGAATATTGAGAATATTGTCTCAGGAGGTAAGAGCTGCACTCAGTGTCTGCACTTGTGTTGAATGCTTTTGCAAACCATGCTCTCTGTGTGATAGTTGTGTGAAAAGCAAGTGAAGTTAAGAAAACTGTTTGAAGGGAACCAGAAAGCTTCATTTTCAATCTTAGAACAAAGAGAGCGAGAAGTAGAAGCGTCTTTTTTAAACAAATGCAACATACTGTATGTGTTATCAAAGCGCTGTGAATGCTTTCTTTATTTTGGTGTATTGTGTACTGTGCTCTCATATTTATACTTATACTAACTCTTTACACTGCTCTTGACGAAAAACAACTAAACATATGTTTCATAGCAGTTTCATGTATTTTAGATAAAATTACTAATTCATTCTAATTTTATGAAACGTTTATTTATATAGTGCCAAGTCACAACAGAAGTTTGTAGTCAATGACACTGAACTTTGTAGTTTTTGATTGATATTGATCTTATCTTCACATTAATACAGTATAATAGCACTGTTAGAAATACAGTGTAAAATAAAAGCGGCAAACAGCCTTCGCTAAAAATGTATGTTATTTATTTTCCAGATAAATGTTGGAAACCAACTTCCAGATCGGACTCCAACAAGTGATGATTCAGGTTTTTCTCCAACCTCCACCTACTGCCTGGTGGGGCCTCACACTGGACCCACGAGCGCTGGACCCAAGAGCGCTGGACCCAAGAGCGCTGGACCCAAGAGCGTCCACACAGGCAGCACTGCGCCAGAGAGCCTGTATGCTCAGGTAGAAAAGCCTGCCAGGACCTGAAACTATTCATCTGGATTCGTATTCAATATTTAAATGTTGCTAGGACTCGTGACACTGCGCCAAAAAATGTTCACACATTTGATGGACTCATGGTCGTGTGCACTGATGAGCAACTTCTCCTAATCCATCCAGGATCAATGTGGTAAAGTGACAAAAATGTAGTTACCTCTGTGGTGTACTCTGATCACCCAGTGGCCCTGAACTATGGTCATGTTCTTAGTAGGTTTGTAAATAGTTGCTAGCAATAAGCTATGAATTATACTGTGACATAAGCAGGTATGCAGGCCCTAAAACTGAGCATGTGCAGATAAAAATGCAACGCAGAAGAACTGTAACTGTTATAACACACCACGGGAACCTCAGTGCTCATGAGCTGAAAGCTTCAGAAGAATAAATATGATGCAATATGATGACCACAAATAGGATGATGATGAGGATGATGGACAAAATGATGCTTCCTTCGGCTCTGAGCAACACGTTACACATCGAAAATGTCACTTTCAAGGCCTCACAAGATTGGTGTGATATGCAGCAGCGTGTTTACAGCGTGTTATTAACTGTTATTATGTACTGTATTTTTAGATATTTAATTATAACAATTATAGAATGAAGTAGGAGATGCTTAATGAGCATGTGTTGTGTCGCTTAGCCGCCAGCTAATATGATGCCAACCAAAGATGATTGGTCTATCTGAAATGAATTACACTTAAATTATTTCCTGTTAAGAAATTCGAAGTACTGTACAACAGCAGTTCAAAAAAGTTTGATGCTGTGTAAAACATTGAATTTACAAAACTGAACTGAAAATCCATTTTGGAATCAAATACTTGCTCCTCATAGACTTGAAAAAGTTTTCAACAAATTATTCCATTAAGTTCACCTCATGCATAATATTCATTGAGCAATGTGTCATAAATAAATGCAGATATTTTGTCATACCTTCAGTGTATCGTGTGTGTTTCTTTATTATTATTATTATTACTATTATTATTCACAAAATCACATAAAATATGAGTCTGTTGCTTTAAAACGGTCCAACAGAAACAGCTTTTCTTAGTTCATCCAAAGTTTAAAAAATGCTTAAACAAATAATGGCACTTATCAGTATTTTATTCAAATGAACATTGAATTTAAAAAAAACAACAACATATATATATATGCAGTCATTTTGAGAATATTAGGACCACAGACAGGGTTACATATAATGTATTGATCAAGGCTTTTTCTTGAATGTTGCTGGCCTTGATCATACAAATATAGATCTTATTTTTGTTGTCTTATCCTCCACAAGCATTCTCTCACATGGTCATCTGTGCGCAATCAGTTTCTTTACAAAAGGTTTTCTTGTAAACAGAAAATATTTTTGTTTAATGAAGTTTTACTTGTCAAAATGCATTGTAAGTAACTTTAAAGCCGTAGAAAAGAATGCAGATTTGATTAAATCTTGGGTTGACTTGCAGCTTCTTCTTCTACCTACATTTCTTGGTGTGTTACTGCCACCAACTGTCAATCAGCAGAACAGCATCAAATCAGCTCCATAGTTCTACCAGTGGTCAAAAAAACAGAGATACATCTGATTGGCTGGTAGAGAACCATTGGTTTATTTTTGCTGCTGGAGCTTCTCCTTGATGTGAACACTGATGACTGCAGACACCATGATGATCAGGCCGACAGAGAACACGGCTGTCTTCACCAGGCACACAGAGATACCAGCGGAGACGCGCTCTGAGCCTGGAACACAACAAATCAGATCCAGATTGTGATTCCTCTCGTTATATTTGAAAAGTATCATGTGTACTTAACATTTGAATCAAGTACTGTTATTATTTCACTTCAAAAGAACATGCATGGGTTTTACAGACTGTACATATGCATTGTACCCTGTTCAACAGCATGATGATAGTTTTATGTTTTGTTCGTTTTGCTTTGCAGGTTAACAGGTATTTTTACGCTAATTTAAATAATCACGTTCAAGACCTGGCCTATAACAACAGAGACAAATAGCACAATCTATTCCGAGCACAGTAAAAAATCAATTAGCAAATATTTATTTAATCATTAATCTCTCTTAAGTTTTTCTTTTTTTTTAAAGCTAATATGCTGTCAATTAAACCTAATTCCAAACTATGCATCATTATCAGCAAGTGGTTTGTTTTTCAGTCTTACCAGTCAGTCTGGGGCAGATATGTCTGATCATTTTAACATCCTCTGTCCAGCTGACCTGGTTGCTCTGGTTACAGATGATCGAGTCATTCACCAGGTCAACCTGCAGAGAAGCACCTGAGGCTGTGACCTCTGACCTCTCTCCTCCCTCCTGACTGCAGGTTTCGGCGTCACATCTAAAAGTGCTGCTGATGTGAGAGTCCTGTGATCTGCAGGTCACAGTGAGGTTACAGGAGTCTGAGCGGCTGAACACAGAGTTCACTGTCAGTCCAACTGGAGACACTGGATCTGATGGAGGGAAGTTTGTGTGAAAGGTTTCAGAAACATGGCAGCAGAAAGTTTCTATCAGTGTCTGACATGTTAACAAACCTACCTTGGACTGTGACGTTGTATTCAGCTATTATCTCTTCTTTTCCCGATATCGCTGTTGCAGTGTAAACTCCACTGTGGGCCGCCTGTAGATTCTTCAGTTTCAAGGAGTAATTCTTCCTAATAAACTCAATCCTTTCATGGATATTGTCTGGTTCTTTATCAGGAAAAAATCTTGCAAAAATAATTTTATTGAATTTCCAGAAACCAATATCATTTTGCTTCAGAGCATCAGCCTTCGTGACATTCAGAAGCACATCCTTTCCCGTCTGCACAAACACAGGAGTCAAAGCACTGGACCCTGTGAAAACAGCAAACACATGATACAATAAAATCACACACAACATATGTACTTATACACTGAGTATTACTTTAACTCATTGGCTCATCAGCTCTAACATGACTTTAAGGATGCCTTGATCAGACTTTGAGTCCTGACACAGCTTGTCTCAGGATGTTTAACAGGTGAACCTGAGCGTAATGAGAGTGAGATGATACTTGTTTTTCTTGTCAACACTACAGGGTCTTTCCACACTGTCTCTTCTGAACACACAATACGATAAAATCATACACAACATACTGTATATGGTTATTTAAGATTTCAATCCTTCATTGCTTACATATTACATCACCATTAAAGCAGACTTTTCTTGACTCACACCACTGTTCACCAGCTTTCATCCTTTGCTGTAAAACTAACCTTGAGGTCAAACTGTTCTCAATGACACCTTTATGACATTATATCTACACACAGAAGAACATTGTCACAGACATACTGACTGTCATGAAATCACTTTACTCTGTGTTTAATGTAATTAGACTGTGTTCTTATCCTACCTGGTGCCTCGATGCAGATCAACAGTCCCAGTATCACAAAGACAGACATTATAGAGTCTCAGCCTGACAACAATGATGTGTGTTTGCTGTTCTAACGGATACACCGCAGGACTATAGTTTTGCTAGTGGTTTCCTGTCAAAACCACATGTAAAAATAATACGCAGGTTCACGGTGTGACAAAAGTAACTTCTCTTTTCAAAGTTCCTCCTTAAGCTCCGTTTTACAGCTTGAGATCCAGTTTTCTGTTTCAACTGATCCTGTAGGCTTCTTTACAAATTATGAATAAATATCAGCAATATGTTTGCGTTTATTTACTCACTTAAAAGGAACTAGTTTTTGTTTGTTGCACCAGAGTTTCAGCTTAGGGATATTCATCTTTGGTCTCTGTGACAAAGACACAAGAAGGAAAAAACATTACAATTGTGTCAATATACTTCAAAAAAACTACAAAATACTGTAGTTTGTGCTTCACTTGCCGTTATAACCACTTCTTTTTTTGTCGCTCAGTATTTAGTTTTTTTCAAGGCCATATATTTATGTTTCTTTAGAGCACTTTGCACATGAGCAGCTCACATCATATAAGTAGCTTGTCACAAAATACTCAGTTCAGAAGGTCCAAAAAACACATCTAACATCAATGATACATCAGGTTTTATTCACTTCCTGTCCCACTTCAGAACTTAACACTGGTCTGAAGTCAGAGATCATATGATCATGTGACATTTTTCCTTCAGTATAAAGAGACAGAAAAACCTCCTGCGACATCAACATTAGTTAACAAAGGTTTTCCTCTCCTCTGCACTTCAGGTTTAGATTTAGATTTATTTTTGGTTACATTTTGCATCATTACTTAAAAGTTTTATTAGACTGAACTCGGGGCCAAAAAAGGAAAGTTTTCTAGCATGCAGTGCAGCCTATGTGGTACTTTATCACACTTCCTCCACTGGAAGCACAGAGGTCCACCGGTGCTCTCAGGACTGTCGACCAAACACGATTCAGACAAGAAATCATCTGTTAAAATGCAATGGTTGCATTGTATGTGAAGCACTGTGGTAGTTTTAATGGTTTCTTGTGTTTTACGTATCACAGCATCTGACAGTGTTTACAGTGTGAGGAGGTTTTCTTTCAGCGTGAAATCATTTTATTCTTGCTTACAGCGAGAAATGAGCGAGGCGACGCCAAATCTGTCGGACAAACAATGACAGATTTTGCTTTGATGCATCATCTGCATTTCGATGACATACAAGTCACTCATAATCTTTCCCAATCCGCAATCCAGAGACCTCAAACCCGTAGAGCTGAGGAACAAATCTCTCTTTGCTTCACTCCAGGTAGGAGTGCCAGCATGGTGTCTTCCAACAGAATACCCGATGTTTGCACTCATCGTGCCAGTTTGCAGTCTTCTGCCACTCTCATGTTAATCTATCTGCTGTCTTTTCACAGATGCATGAGTTTAAGGAAGTGCTTTAAAGGACCAAACGCTGCCTGTTTATTTTAAAGGCCCAGCGTTGGAGGCCAGACTCCTGCCCTGCCAAAGACTGGACTTAAACCAGAGCAGTTCACAGACATGCTGGTCTGTTTATAGCCTCATCAGATGCATCTCTGCATCTATAAACTCTTTGTGAAAGAAGAGGCTTTAGCAGCATTAACACTGAGGAGGAATAATCTGCCAACAGTTCTCACTGATCAGCCGGGGATTTTTAAACCACGACTCAAATAATCCATCTTCAAATAGAGGAAGGACGCAACTTGGATCACATTCTGAATACATTTGCATTATAAATTGCTGATAAAATGTGTACGTCAACTTCCACAAGAGAAGGATCACCGCAGAGGCAGGAATCCTCATTGTTATTTGCTTGATTTATTCATATCTGTTACAGTCGATCTGCTTCATATTCTTATAGTTTGATATGTTAATTCAGCTTGCAAACCTTTTCCTCAAACAGGATGTCCAGATATTTAAAACTAATATGTTATAACAGGTTTTCAGGCACAATTAACTTGACTAGCAAATGATTTCTGTTTTTTAAATCAGAGCACAATGTTGAAATCCTTTAAAATCAGATGTCTGGTGTCTGAGATCACAAAACTGTTTCATATTTGAATCAATTAAAGTTGAGTTTGACCCTTGACTATAGCAACAAAGTCATTGTAGTGAAATTAGATTGCCTGAGTTTCATCTCATTGTTCTTTGCATGCACTACTTTCATCCACTCATGTTAATAATTTAAAGCAAACTGAAAAAACTGATGGTTTAGTGCTTAATGAGTAAAGAGCACAAACCTCATGACAGAACTCCAGCACTGCAGGATGAGGACATTCATTAGCGGATCTTGAGGCCGTGTCTTGAAGCGAGTCTGGTCCTCGTACCTTCTGCCCTAAAACAGAAAACAAGAATATCAAATCAAGTTTTAAAACCATCACTACTTGTGTTGTGCTTAAATGTTGCATGTTCTTCAATGACTGCAGCTAATCAACTTAGCACAAAGCAAAGCCAGGAGGTGTTTCAGCCTAGCCTTGCTTTTGTATTTTATATGTCTTTGTTTTTGATAAAAATCAGATGATTCTGAACCTAAATGTCCGACATCTTCACATTTGGACTTTCATTTATTATTTTTTCCCTTTTGCAAATTTTTTTAATGATGAATCCTACAGATATTTATCCATCAGTATGTATACATTTTACATTTGGGTTGACTGGTGTTGGGCTGCAGTAAAACCTCCCTTGTGATGTGATGCTTGCTTGTTTGATGAAATATTTATTGTCAACTGCAGACTGGCCTCAATCTAGACTCTTTCATTGTCCTTGGAGATTTCAAAGTGTCACTGTCTGATATTTCTATGACTCTTGTAAGTTTTTTGATGATCTATTTGTCATTTGTTTGTCGGTTGTCTGGCCTGATTTGTGTTATTCTTGCCTGCTGTCGATCTCAATAACACGACATGATTAAATAAAGTTAAATAATTATATACATGATCAATGACATACTAGTTTTCTTTATGGCTTGTAAGACTTTATG
This sequence comes from Holacanthus passer, assembly GCA_025331565.1. NCBI lineage: Eukaryota > Metazoa > Chordata > Actinopteri > Pomacanthidae > Holacanthus > Holacanthus passer. The sequence continues at coordinate 520,994 of JAFREQ010000126.1, read as the reverse complement.
ACTATGAATGTGATATTTTAACCTTTTTTTGCTGCTATGGATAAAACACTGGCTGTTTCTAATGTTTGTTGTTTTTTTTAACTGTGAATGATCAAGTTGAAAGACACTGATTATTGACATGAAACATCAGCTATGAACAACTTGCATCCAAAAATCTTGTCAAAGGCAACATGCTCCAAAAATGCATGTCGGTCAAACCCTGATTTGTAATCAAGTCATATCCAAAAGTGTCTGTGTCTTTTCTTCTGTCCCTGACCCAACAGTCCAACTTGGTACAGTTACACCAAGGACATCTATTACGAGTCACATTATCCTCTGGTTCAGTCATAAATAATTGCCTACATCCTAATTTACTCCGTTCCCTTCCTTGCCACTCATCCCTCAGTACCGCACTCCCACCACAAGATGGCGACAACATCAAGCAGAAAAACACCCCACAAACCACTTGACAACTTCTCTGCCTGTGAGACACAAAGCCAGTGACATCATCTGCAGAGGGACAGAGGGTGTGCCAAGGACAAATGTCTTGAAATGCATTACATCATTCTCCACTAATATGATAATATATCTCAGGCGCTGAGTGCGGTGCCAAGTATGAGAGGGGCCATAATCCATACAACGACCGCTTCAAATGTGAACAAGGGGATTAAATGGAAGTGGTGGTGAGGGAGGGGGGGGGTCCACTGGAGTCGAGGGTGCAGAGCTGAAGGTTGTTCCAGACATTATTCCTCAATGAGAGCAGGAGGAGAGAGGAGACGATAATCACTATTAGACACTAAGTAAAGACGAGGAAGGAAAGGCTGTAATGCCTCCTGTCTGTCTTCTGCCCTTGTCTCTCTTTTTCCTGCCATATCTGCTATTTCTTCCTCGCTTTTGCTTTTTCCTCCACCCTCAAGAGAGAAGAGGAGGACTGTGGAGAGGAGGAGTGAGGAGAAGCAATGGGACGAAGACAGGTGAGAGAAGGGTGGAAGAAAGAGAGAAGTAAGAAAGGGGAGAGCTGAAGAGATGTGGGATGCGGAGGAGAGGAATTGAGAGAGGAAGAGAGGAGAATGGCAAAAGGAGGATGGAGAGGAGGAAATGAGAGAAAGGAGGAGAAGGTTGGAGAGGTGAGAGAGAAACAGAGCTACTGCAAAACCTGACAGGAGGAAAGAAAGAAGAAAAAGGAGAATAGAAGAGGGAGGAAAGATGAAAGAAGACGAGAGAAAGGAAAAAGTTGCAGTGACGTGAGCAGGACTGACAACATGAAGCGAGGAATGAGGAGAGGTGAAAGGAGGAGTACAGAGAGCAACGGACAAGAAGATGAAAGGACAGGGGACGTTAAAGGAGGACAGGAGAGGAGAGGAGAGGAGGAAATATCATGATGAGGCGAGACTGTAGAGACAAGACAGTTAGAAGATGTAGGAAACAGGAGGAGAAGACAGAAGAGAGGAGAGCAGCAGAAGGTCGGAGGGGTGAGAGGAGGACTGACAACATGAGGTGAAGAGGTGAACAGAGACAAGCTGAAATGAGGAGTAAGGAGAAGAGAGAACGTGAGGGGTGAGGAGAGGAGGAGAGAGGAGGTGAAAGAAGGACATATGGCCGGAGGAGAGGAGGGATGAAAGGAGGACTGAGGGGAAGAAGTGATAGAGGAGGACGGACAAGATGAGGAGAGAGACGAGGAGAGACAAGACAGCTGGAAAAGAAGGAGGAGAAATGATGACAGGACAACAGAGAAGAAGAAAGGAGGATGGAGGAGAGAGGAAGGTTTGGGATGTGAGACAAGGTGAGATATGAAGTGAGGAGAGAAGAAGAGACAGGTCAAAGGAGGAATGAAGACAAGTGGAGGAGAGAGGTGGAGGAGGTCCTTAAAGAGGAATGAGAAGATGAAGCAAAAGAAGAGGAGAGGAGACTTAAGGATGGGGAGAAATAATAAAAGAGGAAGGACAAAAGCGAGAAGGTCAGAGGAGTGAGAGAAGGACTGAGAAGATGAGGCAGAAGCAGAGGTGAAGAGAAGAAGAGGTGAACGCATGAGTGAAAATATGAAATGAGATGAGAGAAGTAAAAGAGAAGGGACGAGACAGAGGAGTGAAGTGGGAGGATGAGGAGGAGAGGGAGAGACGAAAGGAAAGGGTGGAGAGGAAAGGAGGAGAGGAAATTAGTAAGAAAGGAGATTGACGAGATGATATGAGGCAGGAGGAGAGAGGAGAGGAGACAGTCCTTCCACACTGAATTCTGTTTTAACAAGGAAACACGAGGCTTAAACAATGAAAAAACATAAAACACAACAATATCAGTAATTAGATGTCACAACTGATAATGAAAAAAACAGGAAAGAAAGTGTCCGAAGAACATTTTGTAGGAAAGACGTGAGGACATTAGATTACTTCTGAAAAAGAGTGACAAGATGAGACAAAAGAAAAGAAGAAGAAGAAAGAGGAGGAGGAGGGAGGAGAGGAAGAGGAGAGGAGAGAGAGAGGAGAGGACAGACCAGGAATGAGTTTTAGATGAGAGACTCTGCAAACGTTAGTCTTGGCTCCTCCGTCAGGTGAAAACACTCCACATGCCCTCGTGCCTGTGTGCTATACATAGACACACACTTACCGTCAGCTTCAGCTGCTCGACGTGAGAAACTGTCACAGCAACAGTTTGGGCTCAGTCATTCACACTTTGACCCAAATAAACATTTGTGATGCACAAACTTCTGTCGGAGCAAACAGTTGAAACCACGTCCTGGAGCCTCACATATAAAAACACAAAATCTAAGTTAATAAAATGAACCAGGTTTCAGTATAAGAAATAAATGCAGAATAAAGGAGCTGCTGTTCTTATGAAAGCCGTGTCTTATTTTATTTTCTGTAATACTGTGGAAAAATAATTACATACAATTTGAAAAAAACCCCAAAACAAACCAGAAATCAAACATGAAAATAAAAGAAAATGTTAATAGTATCTTGTATGTTTTGTACAGTTTTTTTTTTCTTGAATAAAAGGGATAAACAAGTACTCAAACATGAACATAATACACACGTGAACAATATATAGGGATAAAAATAAAGTATGGAGAATAGATGCTTATTTGCACACACACACTGTTCCTCTCTCACCCACATGCACACCTCCACTTCAAACATTTTCAAGTGCAATATGGAATCCTTCTCACCGCACCGATCATTGTCTTCATATGCTTAACGATGGCGAGCCGAACGTCAATTAATCCCGTTGGCTCGTGCAGCTGTTTGGGAGAGCAGACAGGCTCAGCAGCTGGATGAGGGACGGGCGGACCGCCTCGCCTCCTTCCTCGTGTCCTAAGGCCACGCAATGTCTCCTTCACTCTGTCTTACCAGCTGTCCTGCTTCATACTAGGGTTTGACTGATATGGCTTCTTTGCTAATAACAATCAAAACGTACTATTTTTATCCCAAAAACAAATACACGGCATTTCCAACTGAATCCTCTTGACAGGATGAAAATGCCTTGTAGCATCAGTTGATAAGTTGAATGATCAGTTTTAATCCTTCAGATTTTAGTCCTGATTCATTTGTGGTCAGTATTGACGTCATTTTTGATGAAACAGGTTCCAGCCTCATGTTCAAAATGACACGTTTACCCCACAGAAAGGCTGGAGAGCAACTTGTGTTTCTGTTCACTCATGATAATCAGACTGAATTTCGCTTCTTCACTCAGTCTGACATCGAGGTAATGTTGGCCGAAGTCGTGGTTTGCTTGAAGCAAATTAACGTTTTTTCACAATGATTGAGGAAATGTGCTGATTAATGTCTGTAAGTCAACTCACAACAATGTGTAAAGCTGCATCAATTTGATCCACAGACAGTTTTTCTTGAAAGTCTAGCAGGTGCAGGAAGATGATGTGACCTTAATCCCACCTACAAAGCTCTGATTCATCTGTTGTTATTTGCAGCTTTTAATGAACAGAAGGTCCATTTGAAGCACTGACAAAAAACGTAATATGAGCAGTGATTGAAAGGTGTGGAACCAGGCTATCTGGCTAACAGCTGGCTACACCCAAACCAACTGAGAGGATTCAACACATCACATTGTGTTAATGAAGAAGAATCTGCAAACAGTAATGCTGAACTCATGACCCAATGTTGTCTTCCGCTTTAAAGAAAATGCATGCACCTGCCTTTATCTTTCCTTGCGAGCGGATACGCAATTTGAATCCTGTGTGACTCAGCCAGCGACACTGAGAGATAAAATATAGAGAAGTAATTACAGAATGAAAATTTATCAAATGGCTATTTTGAAAAATTGGGTTTGATAATTTGATCTTTTAATTAATGATATTTTCACAAAAACAATCTGTAATTTCAATGAAGGCCTCAGTTTTTCAGACTATTTATGTACCAAACCAGCAGGTGACAACATCACCGGTTGATCTGTCTGATATTTGCTCGAAAACAATCAGTCAATCCCTAATTTCTACAGTCCAGTGGTCCCAACACATTTCTAATGGCATGAGGACACACTGGTGTTACAGGCTGCCAACACACATGCTCACATGTTCACAGACGGATACATACAGTACTGGTGCATGTATGGAGGCACAAACAGGTAGCGTCCACACACACACACACACACACACACACCAATAAGCATACAGACACATAAACACGATGAATACAAATGGCTGCTGCATTTGTTTGTCTGCTCAGTTCTTTTTTTTTTTTTGCACAGTCTTTTGGCACTCACTGAAGACTCCGAAAGGTAAAAATGGACACCGAGCCACTTGAGTCAGTCTTGGCCGGGGATGGCGCAGCGCGGCACAGCATGGAACAAAGCAGTTAGCTGCGGGTCTGGCCTGGTTCGAGCCTGGGTTGGCCTAGTTGAGACAGAGTTTTGGCTATTTGCGGCCTGGCTGAGCAGTCGATTTGGCCACAGACGCACACACACCCCCTCTCTTTTTCGCTGGGTTGATTAATCAGAGCCCCCTTACTTGATGCATACAAAATAAAAAAAAGTAAAATACTGGATATAAAAGTTTAAACACACACTTTTGACCACAGTCATTTCTTCCACTGGTGATGAAACACCACAAAGTAATACCAAGAAAATAAGAGTTAAAATACTGATTTTCATAGAAAGAAATGAGAAATAAATGAGGTTGATGTCATGAACTCATGAAGCTATATATCCTGTAAAAACAGACTCCCAGCCCTCTAACGTACACACATTAATGCAAGCTAGATACTCCATGTGTTGTCATCTTGAAGATTTGGAAGAGAGAAAGGTTTGCTATGTTGTGATGAGTTTTTTCCTCATGAAAACACGGGTTCAACGTCTAAATTTGGAAGCTGGTAGGTGGCTATTAATATGACACAGGGGAGAGAGTGATGTGTATCAGTACTGCAGTGAGAGGAATGTATGGAAAAGAGGGGAAACGATATGAAATAACCGAGTGGAGTAAACACTTCCAGATTCCCTTCTAAACCTCATATTCTTTCATTGTCGAACTAAATCTAAACACCTGTTTTGCATTTTCGTCGTCTATGTCCTCAGCACCTCCTCTGTGTCAAATTTACTCATTCCACGCAAGGTCATAACGACATTTCAAGTCAGATGCAAAATACTGCACAGCTACAACTCTGTAAAAAGGTTGTAAAGAAGTAATAGTATGCAGTACCAAGCCTGTGATAACCATATAAATTTAAAAGGGTGCTCCATCTGCCGTTCTTCTCTCTATAACTACTGAAACGGTTTATATAGTGACCTTGGAGCTACAAGGTTCCATCTGATATTCTAATCAGAAACGGTGTGGCTGTGGTTTCCTTTCTGAAAGTGTTTATTCAAAATAGGGGCAGTAAATACAATTTTTACTGCCCCTTAGCACAAAATTACCATAATATACGGTATCTGCGAGGGGTTGATAGTGTGGATGATAAGTATAAAGACTCAATTATTACCTCTAGAGGTGGTGAGATTTCTGGCTTCGCTTTGCAGCCTCTGGTCTTTTTGTAAAGCACCGCCTCGTCCGCTATCATTTTTAAATGCTCAAAAATGTATAGTAGAGATAGAAGTGGGTGAATCTTTGTTGCATAAAGTCCCTTTTTTTTACGGCGACTATCCAATAAAGCATATGTGCCCCTAAGAAAAGGTAAAAAATAAAATGCTGAAGCAATTTCTGGTGGTGGCTGTAAGAAGTTGAAAGCGTTGCATTAGAGATGGAGGCTTATAATTTCAAGCTCAGTCTATAGGAAAGATCGATGCTGCTGCTGCTGCCGCTGTGGAGTCGACACACGATTGTCATCGTAACAGGTGATGTTGGGTTGCAAAGCAAAGCTCGGTGTGCGAACATCTACAACCGGTGGGAACTTCGTGGCAGACAATGACAGCTGTTTTCACTCAAGCACAAGTAGCTGCTTTAGACAAGTGTTTTCAACATCGTGTTCACGCCACAAGCGACATTATAAGTAAGCGGCTGTAAGTCAAATGATTTTCTGTAGAGGAGAAATATCTCACATAAGGTGGTCAAAACTGAATTTCTTGTGCTCACTGCTGATCAACAGCCAATCGAATGTCTTTGTTAGTTTCCCGAAAGATGTGATTCTGCAACATGAAATTTCTTTCTACATGGAGAATACAAAATTATATCATACTAACTTTACAGCTGTTAAATAAATCTCTTAAAACTGATGCTGGGTCAATGGTTGCATCCATAGTTGGTTCGTTGGTAAACAGCTCTTTTTTATAAGTAAGGCTTATTTTTTATCGTCAACATCTTACTTACAATAACTAATCAAGATTTTCTCATCAGGTAAGAAAAGAATCTATCATTCGATGGTTTTTGCAGTTGCACTGAACTGCTACAGTAGACAGGTACAATCCACAGTGCTCTTGTGCAGCTTTTGTAAACTGATCATAGTTGTTAAGTTAGATTCAGTAAGAAAAACTACTAAACTGCTAGAAAGACTAGCTTCAGATGTTGCAAGCTCCGACCTTCAGCGAAGACTAACCAGACAAATTAGATTTTCTCTATAGGTGGAAAAAATATTTGGTAGTGTGGCGGCGGAGATTCATTGAAACATGGGACTTGTACATTAGCTGCATCAGTAGAGGTCAGAGTAGATTACACCGATTGAATTATGAACCTGCACGGTTAAAGGCCAATCACACGTACCAAAGCGGACACAATATGATGGAAAAATCGCAGACATAAAATACCACCAAATTTTCTGTTGTAGTGAACAAACCAGCACACGTACATACAGTATAAATGTACAAAGTACCATATGAGCTAGATAGAACCATCTGTACCTTCATTTTGATATGTTAGACTGCACTCCAATCTTCTCATTGCTTACAAAGTTGACAGCACGGCTCAAAGTGAGCAGCTGCTTGTTCTCCATCCATCATTTTGAATGTCGTCGACGTTTGAAAAAGGCAGTCCAGTCAGAAGACTGGAAGTCAAACAAAGAGCTTCACACCAAACAGAAATGTCCACCAAACAGATGTCCCTTTGTTGGATACTTCTCATTTTGGAACGAAGCTCTTCAGATTCTCTAATTTAAGTCTACAACATCCACTTTAAAAACACCATCCATCGCTTTTTAAAGAAACGCAAAATGTCTCCAATAACGATCACGTCACCACATACACATTAAAAAGTGAGTTTCACCCAAAACGCTGAACCTTTGGTCCGCAACTCCTTATAAAAATACTATAAAATGTTTCTGAATTCCATTTTTTTGATACGTTTCGGTATAAATATGGAAAAAAAAATTCTATCCTACTGTGCAAGTGAGAGAAACAAATACTTTTTGACACTTCAGGGTAGGGGAGGTATCTTTTTGTACAAATTGCAGAAATTCATTGAATGAAAAAAGCGCTCCCGCCACCTCGTTTCACAAATACTGTGTACAGCATTGACCTCGAGTGAAATGTTGAGTATCGAAATGCATCATGATGATTAAAAAAAATGAGAGATGAGGAGGAGAATGAGCATTTAGAGATGCTTGCTACCACTCCGTTCCTTTTCCTCTCAGATGTGGCATGTAGAAAACCTCTTCGTCCAGAGAATCTCATCGTCCGCTCTTTACAAAAGAAAACACACCTCAATAGTTTGTGTGTGTTGGCACGTAAGCATTGGCACTCTGGTCACTGACTGTACCGCTTTGAGAAGCTCTGTCCCATTTAAATCAAGGTAGATCTTGTAAGCGTTGGCCACTGGGCAGGTTTTTAGTGAGGAAAAGGGATCAAAAAGTGCCAAATATATTAATAGTCCAAGCTGCCCCGATGCTGCAATACATTGAAACAAATAAGTCTTGAAAGATCCGTGTGTGTTTTTTTGCAATATGTGAGAGTCAAAAGATGCAGAAGGAGCGGATTATAGGAAGGTTTGCTGTAGGTCACTGTACTGCATCACACTGTATAGGTTTGTACAAGGAAATAAATGACCCAAATCTCCATTTGCACTTATTTACAGAGATGGGGTGGGAGGGAAATGTGATGCAGGGAGATGATCCAAGAGCAAGACGAGGACCGCGGGAAGAAAAAGGTTCCTCCGCTCCTCTTTAAGCTCCTGGCGCTCTTCTTCTTCTTCCCGTCTTCAAAGTGCTCTTCTCCTCTCTTTGTCTCTTTTCTCTTGATTGTGGCTCTCGCTGTTGCTTTTGTCGGAGCATGAACGCTGCACGCAACAGAAGGTCTGCGCAAATGTGTGTGAATGTCGCTTTGCATGTGTTGTATGTATGTATTGCTGCTAACTGTAATAAATGCGATGCTGCTAACTACTGTGCGTCGTTGGGGTGTTTTATCGGTTCAGAAAATGAACGAGATTCCATGCACTGGATGCAATGGAAACAAAAAACGGATTGTTCCTTTATTTTTTTTTATATTTATGTATGTTTTTTTTTAATGTGTAATATGTACTGCTGCTGCAAAAAGCAAGTCAAAGAGTGTGTGTGTGTGTTTCTCAAACATGAGTCTGCATCCGCTGTGTGTGTCTTTGGGAATAGTCAGAGGGTGGAGATGAGTACGAGAAGCGAGTGGAGCTTCCATACTGCCCCAGCCCTGTTTCGGGGCTTTGTTGTCCCGGCCCCGGCCCCGGCCCTGGCCCGGTCCCTTGTCCTGTTGGGTACATCTCATAGGCTGGTCCTTCCTCTATGGGCGGAGCGAAGCCCATGCGGTAGCTGGGATACTGGGAGGGGTATCCGTAGTTGTCATAAGCGAGCTGGGTTGTGCTGTCCAGCAGGCCGCAGTCCCCGGGGTAATCTCCGTGCGACTGTAGAGCTGGATTGGGAGGCGCCTGCTGGCTCTGAGGCGCCCTGGAGAAGGTGTTGAACTGGGCGTAGGTGGCGTGGGACATCCTGGAAGGAGGGCGGGGGTCATAGCAGCCTGCCCTTGAGCCTGGCACTGCGCTGGGGGGGACGGCACCACTGGCGGCAGCTGAGGGTCCGCCGGATGTGGCGCCAGCCGGTCCGCTGTTTGGGTTCGGGGGGCGAAACTCACCCTGGTAGTGGATGGCACGGGACTGGGGGCGCGCCTCATCGTGGGTGGTGGCTCGGACGTTGTAGTAGCCGTTGGTTGGATCCTGTGATCAGAGGGGAGAATATTAGTCCTTCAGTTCTATCATTTGAGGTGTAAGAAACAACATTGGGCTGAGATGTAAAGACATCTAAACATCTGCTCTGTGCTTTGTACACAGTTGCAGTTCTTTCACATTTGGGTGCACATAACTCTATAATGTGTCAATCATCAGAAAGACTGGGAGCTCTTCTGGAGAAGCACCAGCAAATCAAAAATCCACGACAAAAAATGCATGAAACAAATCCAACAATAAAGGCAAATACAAAAACATTTAGAATAAATAATTTGATGTGATAAAGTGACTCTTATTTTCTACTTCATACTTCTCATAGTGTTTGTAGTGTAGGTCGTCGGACACATCGCAGGCTGATATGGTTGGTGATCTCGGTGACGTGCTGTGTGTTCATGCTATGTCCCAAAATGTAATGGTGTGTGAGTGATGCAGTGCACACTATGTGTATGAACACCAGACATCATGACACGACCTCTTTATACCAGGATAAACAATGCAAGGTGACAGGAAGCTCACCTGGGCAACAGCTAACTCTGGAACAAAACTATTAGGGTGTTTGAAGCACTTCCTTTAGTTTGGTTTGAGTTTGTTAATGGACACAAAGTTTTGAGGTTATGAGGAGATTTTAGCTCCAGGCCAGCTTGGGGTTGATCGTGTTCTGACCTAACAGAATCCTGCAAATGATGCATAAAGAATCCATCCGTTTTTCAGAACTTGATTGATATTAGTAGATTTGAATAAAAGTATTATTGTTGCGAAAACCAAGCTTTCAACTCCAGTGCAAATGGTGAACCTGAGGAAAAAGTAGGAGCTGGTAACTGGCACTTAATGATGGATATGACCACAAAGTTCACAACATATGATATGTCTGTGCACCATGCAGGATATAATGTTCAAGATGCTGCAGATAAAAACCCCCAACGTCAAAATGCTAAAGCGTCCGTCTCACCTTGAGCTCGTACTCCTCCCTGGTGTCGCTCTCGCTCCTGATGTCCTGCTTCAGGTCCATGTCGTCTTTGAACGGCTGAGTGGAGGGAGAGAGGGAAACAGAGGGCAGAAACTAAACCATCAAACAACGAAACACACACACGGAAAGAGGGAGGGTGAGAAAGGAAAGGAGAAGGAAGAGGGGGAGGGGAGAGGAAAACAGAGTTTCAGCTTTTTCATCCCAAGAGAGTGGAAGACGAGAAACGGTTAGTTGTTGGAAAAAACGGTTTTGGGCCGAGCTTTAAAACCTCTTCAGAGGAGCCTCGTCCATTAGATTCTCCAGGACTTCCAGGGTTGAACGCTTTTCTAAAAGGAAGGAGAGAGTGTGTGTGTGTCTTTGTGTGTATGTTTTATTTCTGTGTGTGCAGTTGAATGTGTGTGCACTCTAGATTTAATTTGCACGGTGTGTGTTTGCGTATGTATCGTACTTTATGACGTGTCTGTGTGCGTCTGTACTTTCTCGTCTTCATCTGCGTGCGTGTACAGTACAGTCTCTTGGTTTTGGGTCGAGCGTGTGTGTTATTTGTGAGAGTGTGTTTTGGTGTGTTTGCAGGCAGGCCTTGTGCGTGAGTGTCTGGGTGTGTGTGTGTGTGTCTGCCTCTGCTGCCATGTTGCCCTTTGTGTCGGTGTATCTGTACATTTAAGGCCATTGACCCATACGCCTCCTCTCCACGGCCCCCGGTGACTCAGATGGGTGTCTACTCACGGAGTACATGGCCTTGACCATTCGGTTTGCTGTGGAGACGTCGGCCGCCTCCTCCTCCAGGCTGTGGGTCTCTTTGTTGACAGTCTCTACCTTGATGTCAGGTTTACCGAGGGTGACACCCCGGCGACCTGGAAGGAAAAGGCAACCTCTGGTCATATTCTGGCTCAACGTCAAGATGAATTATTGAGTTATTTAACAGTCAAGACAACAACACTTTATTTTGCTTCATGCCGTTTTCGATTGACTTGTCTCGTCTATTGTTTGTCTCGTTTCTTTTACTTTCTCTCGGCCGATATTGGTGCATTTAGCTATTTGGCAGGTCGGCAGCCTCAGAAGGCAGAAAGAGATAACGATTTGAATTTTGAGGACTTCACCAGGAGGAAATGAGATGTCAGGAAGCTGCACATTCCTTTGGCATAAATATCTCCTTAGAAGCCGCAAGGGTTGAAAATGAAGATGAACATTTCGCAGCAGGTCTTTCTGTCAGAAGGTCTTATGAAAGCTAGAGACTATTTTATTGTCCACACATTTAACTTTTCATGAAATATTACATAGTTTAAAAGGCCCCACTATATGTGGAGGATTTCTACATTTCTGAAATTGGCGACTCTTCGTGGCGACTTCAAAAAAGCAGCAGGTAATTTGATCTGAGCACTTTTTCACTCAGAAATCATGCACAAGTTTTCTCAGTATTAAAATACTTTTCTAGTAAAATACTAGTTTCTGGTGGAGCAGGAAAAGTGAAAAGGTTTGGCTAACATTTTTTTTTGTTTTGGTCCTGGCAAAAGATGATAGACACACAATATTACAACATACAGTTCAAGATATAATATTCGGAGCCAAAAGGTGAATCTACAGCATTTTAAGCCCCTTTCAGTCACCTACCTTGTTACTATACTTAACATACTGTGCATATTTGCATGTTTGTCTCAGAGTGGATTAACTGCCAGAGTCACTTTTACACACAAGTCATGACGACAATCTTATTAGAAGGGTCAGACCTAGTAATATTTCCATTACACTTCCAAGTCAGAATTAAGTGCTGTGATATTAACATGACGGCTTCAGCAGCACGAGATTAAATATGCACAGGTAGAGATTAAACATATTTTATGTCATGTCAATAAAAGGCTTTAGTTAGGTTGGTTAGGTGAGACAGGACAGTCTGTTATATCAAAGAAAAAGAAAAGAAAGAAGACAAAGGATTTTGGGTCAATCAAACAGGTGGGGTGTGTTTCTATGTTAAACACGGCCTCCTGCAACCTGCAATAATGACACGACTCATTATAACTGATGCATGTCAGCAGGAACGAGTCTCTTTCAAAAGCAGAAACCTTAAAAGTGAAGATCTAAATCTGTGAGCTGCATCATTCAACAAATGAGAGACGGCTTATCTGGAACCGATGCTTGTTTGAGTTTCTATTTCCAAACGATATCTTTTCTGCGGTGGTGTTATCAGGTCGGAAACCAGAAAATATATCCCAAGAAAATCCCTCTGGGGAACTCTGCCATTCACCTTCATTGTCTTTCCCAATTCTTTATTTGCTCTGGAGCAGCTCAGAATTAAACAACTTAAGTGAACATGCTCTCAGCTCTCTGGTTCGTGTTCATAAAAGCTAATTGGATTGCTGCAGGCTGTAGAAATAATATATAGGGAATCACAATTTAAATACTATTCACCTCTAAATGCTCTTGTTTTCTGCTCTGTTATTTATGTACGTTATCTAGTATACGAGCGGCATATAAATACGATTTATTTAAAAAATAATCACACAATTCCATGTCGGTGAAATGAAATGGCAAATGTATAGTAGGCGTTTAAGGCAGTTTGCCATATTATATGAATATTCATTAATCTCATTTGAATAAAATGCTATACGGCTGGCATATGTTCCCTTCTTCAAACGTGGAGAGGCAGAATGACAGATAGGGAGAGTGGATGAAAGAAAGACTGACAGACACATACAGTATGCATGTGCGTGCCCATACACACACACACACACACACACACACACACACACACACATTAGTGTGCACTCACTGCCTTTGCGTTGGCGGTAGAGGAAGAAGGCGAGCGCCAGTAGAAACATAAGCAGCAGAATGGAGGAGCCCACCGTACCACCGGCGATAATTCCCACTGGAACAATATCTGAAACAAACACAAGCAGAAACAGGGTCGGGGTTGAGGGACAGCTGCCGCCTCATTGTTGCAGAAACCTGCACGGATATTGTGTCGTTTAAGCATAAATCCCGTTGTGTCCTACAGTAGCTTAATATTGGATCTCTGAGGGCTGCTCATGTTGATAAGGCGTGCAAGTCAGACGAGGGATAAAAACACTGTTAGTGTACATGCGAGGACAAATCCAAGCTCCGTCTCTCTCTCTCTTTCTCTCAGATGTTTGGTAGATTTTCTGAAGCTTGCGAAATCTGACAGCTGAAAGAATAAGAGCCAGATAAGACTGACAGAGCATGAAGAAATCATTTTCTCAATGTAATGTGACATACCGAGTTCTCAAAATAAAACGCGTAACCATCCAGAATGGATCTCACACTCTATCTACTGTCTGTCCTCCAGCTGAGGCCGCTGCGTAATAATCTTGCCCAAGGGCACTTCAGTTTATCAGAGACAGAAGAGCGGCTTTCTCAGGGACATTAGAGAAACTGTGTGAAAATTTCATCGTAAGCAAACACTGTTTTTGCTTACAGTCTGTGTTTCTCAACAAAATGCATTATGTGTTTCCTTAAAGCCTAACAAACAGGACAAATACATTTTCTTCCTCATAAAACCTTTTTTTAATATTTTGAAACCTGCATAGTTTTTCCACGTGTGCTGGCGTCATCCAGAAGTTTCTCTCTGTACTTTGTTAAGTGCACAAACTTTAAGGTCTAACAAACAGTTTGAATGTGTTTCCTATCTTATCTTTTATCTCTAATATTTTAAAAACATGCAAAACACTCTTTACATGGACGGCCTTTAAAACTGCCTCCAAATGTTCGTACACCGCCTTCTCATGTCCCTGCTGTCTTTATAGTGCACGTGTGTCCTTGTTTTTTGTGAAACAATGGATGTCATGGACTGCCTTTATAAAAGTGATGTCTGTCATAAATTATAGAACTTAAATTGCAAACAAACTATTATTAGTCTTCCTAATATGCATCTTTAAACTACATGCATTTAGCCTAGAAAAACTTTTTTATGTGCATGACAACAAAGCAAAGCAAATAATGATATCATAATGAATAAATCCACTGTGCCTACAAATGCTAACACACAGGATACCTTTCATTTACAAAACCCTTCGGCGCACTATGACGGTCCTTGAGACTAATATCATTTGCCATAATCATTTTGCTGTCATCAACTAATTTGTCATTTAAATTAGAAAACAACTGATGACTTGAGGTTTGTGTGTGTCTTGATCTGCTCTATTATGATGATATAAAACACACTCATTAACTTTATAACTATGACACGACGATGACTGCGTTTTTCCATACCCGTCTCTTCCAGGGTGATGATCATGGTGCCGGGTCCGAAGGAGTTCCAGGCGGTGCAGTTGTAGGGCGAGTGGAAGTCCGACTCCATGACGTTGTTGATGGTGAGGGTGGAGAGGACGGCCCCGCCCTGGGACGGAGGTTTACTCTGCTCCACCGTGTACCTCTCCATCAGGGTGCCCTTCTCCTTCTCCCACACGTTCTCCTTCCACGCCCAAACCTGAAACACACATAGTAGAAGCTGATGTCACAGAAGATTGACATGACATTGATGTTGGTTTGGGAACTTTCTGACATGCTGTTGAATTTATCACGCTGTAGTTTATGTTGTGTGTTGTTGAAAAAGTTTTCTCATTATGTCCAAATCAAACTATGAACACATACATGAGATCAATGGTTATGGATAATTAGAAATCACTTTGTAGGGAAAACCTGCTCTCAACCTCACGCCGTGTGATCTTAAAAAGGACTGAATTAAAATGTTAAAGTAGGCGTTCATCAATTTAGGATTAAGTTAAGATCAAAGGTTTGATACACGTGTACACTAAAACACTTGTAAATCTATAAATCTTTTCTTAATCAACACAGCAGGACAAGGCCGACAGGAGGTCGGCATGAAGATGCAATTTCCAATATGTTTTATTTGTTTGATTTGTATCTCAACTCCACTGGTGTAATCACCCAATTTCCCCTCAGAGATCAATAATGCTAACTTCACCTTATCTTATCTTGTGCGGTATTAACCACACTAACGTACAGACACAAACACACACACTCACAAGTAAACATTCAGCAAACAGACGGGCTGCTGCTGTTCAGAAAGGTTAAGCGAGTCTGAGTGGGAAATATATTTTTAAGCAAAACAAATTATATTCTCACACCTTGGTAATTTTTTTCTTCTCCTGTTGTAGTATTTGTCTCATTAAAATTTGTGCAGCAACTTTTCAGGCTGGGAAAGAAAGAAATTCTTCACAAATAAATCAGAACACACACACACACACACACACACACACACACACACACACACAGTGCAGCAAGTGTACATGAGCGATAAAAACCCAAGCAGGTTTTTCTACTTAAAATCTGCTGAGGTAGAAATTTGAGTGTATTAAATATGGAGCACGGCGATATCAAATATACATAGAGTCAAATGCTGGGCTAATGTACCTTTTAACCTGGTTTGAAAAAAAATTAAAAAGGAGAATATGATCATGAGTGGATGAAGGGAAGACTGCTTTTTCCCCCTCCTTTGACAATCTTACATAATACGTCTTTTCTGTCTCCACAGTCTGTCTCTCAAAACCCCTCAATTTCTCCCTTTATCGCATTTTCTCACAATATTTTTGTTGCAACACAACTGTCTGTATTTTTGTCTCTTTCTCAATTTCTCATTGCCTGTTTCACACACACACACACACACACACTGCACACACACACACACACACACACACGCGCAGCATCACACTCCATATTTTATAAGCTCTTGTGTCTCTGCATTAAGCTGAGACTATAATGTCGTATCACATTATACGCTCTGAGCTCTCTGCCAGTGCAGCAGGGGGGCTGAGGCTTCCTAAAAGCCCTGATTTCTGTCATGTCGGCACTGCACAATTGGATAATTGACGCTGAAATGTACAGATTTTTACTCTCCCTCCATCTCTCCCCCTCTTCTATCTATCGGTTTCATCCTCACACCCTCTCTCACTCATTCCAGCCTTCAAACTCAAATGTCATCGCCGGATTTATTTCACATTTCCCGGCTTCTTTTTGTGATTTGTGAGCATTCTGGTATTTCTCCTTTTTTTTTTTTAAGGTTTATGTCACACACAATACCGCTCATTTTGTAAGTTATATAATGCACAGACACTTTATATTAAACTGCAGTTTGATCAAGTATTGCACTCAGTGAGTTCAAGAAAAGGCAGCGATGAGAAAACTGCATACAGTTCTGCAGTTACGGCACATACACGAGGATATTCCATCAGTTTTCTGCTGAGGCAATCTACGTGAACACTTTCCTATAAAGAAAAGATGGTTACCACTTTGAAAGGGATCACTGGATTGGAACAGTTTTGACTGGTAGGTCCACTTCAAACTAAAATCAAGATGCTGCACTGACCCTTTCCTGGTGACCAAATAACTGTTACTACTGAGGCCGTAAAGCCGTCACATGTAGAATTTTATGTAGGAGCTTTCACTTTATTCTAAATGTAGTTGTGGGTTTACATGCTTTGGCCAATCAAATTTTGAGAGGACACAAAGTTGTAGCCGCGACGATAGACGATGCTTCACACGCACAGTTTCAAGGTGCGTCTCCAAGATTAGCGTCACCAAATCAGTACGACTGAATGTGAAATACAGTCACAATCTCTCCTTCTGTTCCTGAGTTATGGCGTCGAATAATGGCCGTAAAAGTGTTTCAGCAGAACATTATGCTGCCACAGTGAACTTGACCTTTGACCTTGTGGGTATAAAATATCATGACTTCATCATTTTCTCCTATTAGATATTTGTGAATTCTTGAGTTATGGCCAAATTTCTCGAGGACACAATGATCTTGATCTTTGACCACTAAATTCTAATCAGTTCATCCTCGAGTCCAAGTGGATGTTTGTGCCAAATCTGATCAAAATTCCCTCAAGGCATTCCTGAGACATTGTGTTCTCGAGAATGGGATGTACAGACAGACAACCTGAGAACACAACGCTTCTGGCCACAACCGCTGCTGGCACTAATAAAAGCCATGTCAATAAAACTATAAAGGATGCTAGTTAAAAGAAGGTAGTAATGTCAGTTAGAAGGTTGTGTTCTAACATATCTCTCAACTCTATGTTGAATCACAGATCGCTCACTCACATTTTGGTGATTAGCTGAATAATCCACTCTGAGATGACCTTTTCCTTCTCAGTATTTTCATGACTTATTGTCCTCACCCCAGATTATCCAAACATTAACCTGTCATAAAATACTTGAATAAACATGTGGTAACACAGGGAGTCCTGTTCTCCTTTTTTTTTTTTTTATGATTTCTTTTCTTCTGCCGCACTTCACCATCTCGCTGGAACATGTGTACAGTACTGAGTGTCTCCTCTTTCATTTCAGCCAAACACTACAGCAGCTGTTTTTGATGAGTCACAGCGTCCACCGCAGAGCAGGAACAGATCGTTCTCACATCCTCGTGACACAGTTGGAGAACAATGCCACTTGTGCCAACCGTTTATTTAATGACACAAAGACGAAGAGGAGGAAGTAAAAATCGTTTTGCTTTTCGGGGTGGACGAGGAGTTGTTGTGATCAGGATTCTGTCTGAGGCAGACGCAATCCGAAAAGGTCGAGCACCTCTGCAGCAGATTACAACTTCTAAGGATGGACTTACAATCTTATCGGGCGGGGGGGTGCTCGCGATGTAGCACTTGATCTCTCCTCTCTCCCCTCTGACGGCGTACTGGACTGGATCACTGGAGATGATGGGGGGACCTGAGACACAGAGACATAAGAGGATTATCACAACAAATCATAAGGTTTGAGAAGTACACAAGCGCAGAACTTAGAAAAAAATCACGACAAGTGGCAGCAATTCAAAGTGGATGGATGTTGTGCTCATTGATGTCTGTTTCTCAGTTGGAAAAACAACCACTGTTAAATGGCAAAGACAAAAAAGGGCCAGGTCTCACCAAACTAAGAAAATTTCAAATTTTACGTGGTGCTTTCAAATGGAGTTCAACTGAAATTTGACTCTTGACTAGTTGTTGATTGTCTTTCAAAAGTGACTGTAAAGCTGGATTTAGACTTTGGAGCTACACCTTGTGCACCTCCTCAAAAATCTAACGAAACGACGGGTCTATAGCAGCAAATGAGGACGTTGCAGCTGCTTTTCTGTAACACACACCTTGGAAAGTCATTTCCACTGGAAACCTGCTCTCTGCAATATTGTTGCTCACAGCAGTAGTTTCTTATTCAGAAATGCATCATGGGAAAAAACAAAAGTAACCTGGTTCACGGTATCACAAAGTAAATGGAAGAATGCAAACACAATTACTGTTGGGAATATAACTAATGCACGGTACGACCTGATCATGTATGATGTGCTATTGTGGCGACATCAACAGGTGAAGTCCTGAACTAGAAAATCAAACCTATGCAATAAGTATCTACAGCAGGACGACAGTGAACCTCTGGTCTTATGCAAAAACCCAGTTTGAGAACCCAAGACAGAGAAAACAATCATATTACATGTGCTGCGCTGTCCAATAACTTTGCTCTGCTGGAATATAAACGGCTCCACAAAAGTGATGCATCACGGTTAGTTGTTAGAAATATGTGCAGATGTGCAAATACTTTCCTTTGAATTAACTGCATTAACATACTGTCTGGTTAGTGAACAGGTGTATTCACTAGCTCATCGAGCTTTCAGCACCACACATTCTGCAAGGACGTGCCAGTGAATGTCGCCGTCCCCCATTTGGGTTTGACCGGGCACTTTATCAGGTGTCAGGCGAAGATTTAAGGAGCGTGTGTGAACTCCCTTTTCGTCATCCTGTTCCCGGCGAATCAGTTTTGATTTATTAAGTAATTGCCGGTCTCTCGGGGAGAGGGTTTTGACATTGAAATTTTGGCTTCGGGCCTGTTTAAGGCTGAAGAATTAGCTGTTGGGTTTGGGTCAGTCTTGCGCCGGAATGAATCAGACTGGGTCGACATAAATACAAGGCCATGCGGCGCTCTACTCGGAGGCTTCAGGTGGCGGAGGGATACACATGCATGCATGTAGAGAATGATTAAACAAACACATAATGAGGTCCATGTGGTTTTGTCGTTCATCTACCATGTCTGACTCAGAAACAGGGCTTTGCTGGAAGAAAGATCTGTTCTACACATTTTAGCTCGGCAGAGTAATCGGACGGCGACTGACCGTTGACAGTGAGCGTAACCTCAGTCTCTCCCACTCCAATCCGGGGCACGATGGCCTTGCAGACGTACTGGCCCGCATCCGCCTGGCTCACTGACTTCAAATACAGCTGGTTGTTGTTGCTGAGCACCTGGACACACAAATATACACAAGCATGCATTAAAGCAGGATGGCAGATTTGAGGTGGAGAGCGGAGATAGACAGACCGGGAGAGATGTTAGAAAGAGGGATGGAGGGAGATCTATATTTAATTCATAAAACATGTTGATTTACTCAGCAGGCTCCATTAGTTTTTTTTCCTGGAGCTTTTCTTAACTTGTTAGGCATGAATTAAAGATTTAAGATATGAAGACAGAGTTTCACTTCTAATCATCTGCTTTACAACTGAGCAAACATTTATGAAGTCTGGGTCTGAGACATTAATATAGGTTGGGGTTTTGGCTGTAATGCCAGCGACTGGATTTACGACTTCTGAATATATGACCTTTCAGTGAAACAGCGTATAAAATCTGGGCTTCGAGGTCAAAGGTCAGCGGGAGGCTTGATGCTTTGTTCTCACCATGTTGGAGCCCTTCTTGGTCCAGGTGAGGGTCAGAGGCGGGTTGCCAGACCACTTGCAGTTCAGAGTGACGTCAGAGTCCACATCTACTGTGACCGGCCTGGGCTCCACGACCAGTATTGGACCGACTGAAAGAGAGTGAGAGAATTAAAACCCTTGACAACATTTTAATGAAATACAGGCTGAGTGATCATCAAGTAAAAAATGAAACTGATGAAATTGTTCATGCAGCTGGGAGGAGAATAAAACCTCTTACATTTTATTCTATAACTATTTTCAGTAATGGTTGTTTTCACTAACTAGTTGTTTCAGTCCATGTACTACGGCTACGTTTCTACACATTCATTCTCATCGTCTTCACTCTGTTTATGCGCAGACTTTGGCATCAAATTCCATCAGGCTTTGCTGAATTGAACTGGACTGAACTGAGAGAACAGATTATACAGAAACAATCTATTGCAAATTTATTCTGCAAAATACATGAATACAGCGTAATAACAAAATAAATGCAGCGCGGCTCTTCGAACAAATACTGACAGATATAGCTGCTAGAACACACACACACACACACACACACACACACACACACACACACACACACACGTCACCCGAGTCCCACTCAGCTCAGGAGTGTGTGAACTCCACTCACAGTGTACGTCCACCAGGATGCTGACGTTGGTGCTTCCCACAGCGTTGAAAACTTGACAGGACACGGGCTCGGTGAAGAAGGAGTGATCCGCCGTGGTGACGAACACGCTCTCTCGGGCCCCCTCCAGCAGCACGCCACCTTTCGCCCACCTGACAGAGAAACACGCCGTTCAACACGATTTCGAGCTCTGCAAATCATTGTTATGTCTGTTTGTCAGCAGGAGATCTCAAAAGCACGATGGGTTTTTTATAATGTTTTGGTCGTGATCCGAATGTTCGATTTCCACTGTTGGACAATGAGTGTTTTTATATGATCAATTAAAGCTGTTCAACTAACATTTAAGAAGCCTTGACGTCCAAACCTGCAGAAATGATTGCAAGTTAAAGAAATAAATTTCTCTCTATTTCTGTTATCCATACTGTATCTTGCCAGATATATTGCTCAAAATCATATAACCATATTGCACATCTGCCATTAGATGACATTCTATTATACAGTCAATAGGCTTAGTGCCTAAGTGCTTGGCAGCGCTCCCGCTCTGGGACCCTCTGGTGAAGTCTTAAACCTCCGATTAAAACCACAGTGTTAAAGTCTAGCATTTAGCAATTTCAGTGCTTCAGTAGTGTCACCTAAGATAAAAGTCAGTGTTTAATTGTACAAATGTTCAATACTTTGACCAATTTTGTTGGGCAAGCAGAAATTACAGTCAGTATCACCTCCAGATGGTGGTTACAAGCCGATTGGAATAGATGAAAGAAAATCTATTGGCATTAAACAGAATTGCAATCTGGCTCCTGATGTTAGACTGCAGGTATCAAATGAAACACTGTCCCTAAAATACACCATTGACCATGACCACGATTTAAAGTCCAACACATCCTGAACGGAACATAAAGCTGCAACAGTGCTGTCATCATAAACAGCGACACTTTGTTTGCTTGATAAAGAGCACAGATTTGACAGATATTATCGAAGGTTAAATCCTGGTGTGAATTTCATCCAGACCTGTAGCCCATGATGGGAGGGTTGGCAGTGGCCTGGCAAGTGAAGGTGACTCTCTCGCCCTCCAGGACGGAGCGAGGCTCGATGGACAGGGTCACCATAGGAGGGTCTACGCAGGGAAAGACACATATTAAATGTACGACTGAAGATATACAGAATTACAGTGTGAATGTTGTGTTTCAGGTTTCATGAGGATTGAGTTGAATTTTCACAATAAAATCTGGTCTTCAAAAAGCCCACCTCTCTACAGCCTTCTGTACTAAGGCAGCACTGGTTCTACATCTACTGTTACTGCAGTAATTTCTCCAGTAATTACTTACTACACTGGGTTGGAAAAACACATCAATCTTCTTGATTGAAAATTCAAATTACAGTTTCCTTGTGAGCAATCGCTCCTTATTTCTTCAGGGACACGACTGAATTCCTTTTAAACACAAAAAGTTTCTGGTTTTCCAGATGTTGAAGAAAATCCACTCGCTGAAACGCTTTAGGTGAAAATCACTGACTGCAGAGACGGTGCAAAATCAATGCAAACAACGCCCCACCCATGCACCTTTCTGACAGAGAACAAGGGCAACATACGGTGGACGTTGAGGGCCACAGTGGCCCGTTTGCCCATCGGCACCGCCGGGTTGCTGGCCACGCAGGTGAAGTTGCGGCCACTGTCGGTGTCGGCTGGCGTGATGGGTAAGTAGCTCCTGGTCGTCACCCTCTTCCTGTCTGGCAGCACTTCCTGTTGGGCAAAGAAATAAGGAGGGAGTGGAGAGGAGGGTTGTGGGTAGAGGACGGCGTGGGTAGAATTTAGGAAGGGGAGCCGGCGGAGGAAGATCAAAGAAGAGGAGGAGGAGCACAGTGGATGGGGAAGGACGAAAAGGAGAGAAAAAGGAGGGAATGTCATGGGAGAAAAAAGAGGGAGGAAGGGGAGAAGAAAGGAGGGAGACATAGGAGGGTTACTAATGGAGCCAAGAGAGATACAGAAAGAGCATAAAATAGAAATAGAAACAGCAATTTGAAGACAACATTTTTAGACATGATGCTGGAGAAAGAGAGAAACTGAAGAATGCAAAGGAGACATTTTATAGAAAAGCATATTCTTATACTTTATCTTCATAATACGGAATTTAATGTCGGTGCAGGAAAATAACTGCCGACAAAATGTTCTTTCAATTAACACAAGCAATTCAGTTTTATAACGATACTGGACTTTGCATTCAAAATGAGAGCTGAATACAGTAACAGTGCTGAAACATTTCACTAGTTTATTAGTTCTGAAAACTATTTAGCTGCTTTTGTCACTTTTATATAATTGCAGATCAAATATACTGTATATATTTGGGTTTGCTGGTGAATTTGGTCAGACAGAAGAAGCAATCTTGGTCTTGGGATTTGGGAATGTGTGATGGGCATTGTTCAGAGCTTTTGACATTTTATAGATTAAAGAATTTCTTTATTAATTGAAAATACTTGATGGATGAACCAATATTAAAAATGATCTTCAGTTGCATAAGTTTTTTCTGCACAAGAGGAACCTAAAATCTGTCTGGTTGGATTCTGGAGGTGGGGTGCTTTGCAAGGCAGTTACAAAATCTGTCAAGAAAGTGTGTACAGCCGTCAGTGTAGTGTAAATGCGTGGTCAGTAACACAGTAACAGTAAGAGCAGCATGTAATATGTATGAGCGTGTGTGGGGGGGCATAAAACCAGCTCCAAGAGATGTAAAAACATCTGCGTTTGAGTGTGTGAGTCAGTGTTTGCTGCTGTGTCTGTGTGCATATGAAAGCATGAGTGTGCATATGTGAGTGTGTGTGTGTGTGTGTGTGTGTGTGCTGGCAGGCATAATTTCACGTGTGTAGGAGAGTATACGGGAGCGTGAAGAGTGTGAATGTGGGAGAAAAGAGTACAAAATGTATCTCTGTGATCACAAGTGTCACCTAGTTCACTTCCTGCCTATGTGTGTGTGTGTGTGTGTGTGTGTGTGTGTGTGTGTGACAGAGAGTCTGAGACTTGTAGGTTAATTAACAGGTCGATCCGTCGTATGTGTTAAAGTGTAGAAAGTAACCGATGTCTAGGGTGCAAGTGTATCCACACAAACTTCTCTTTTCTTATCTGCAAGCGTGGTCGACGATGGAAATACAAAGTTTGTTGAAGTGTGATTCTATCAACTGGAGATGCTTTTGAAAAACACTGGATCAATGGGATCAGGTCAAGATTGATCTGATGAGGATCCAAGATCAAAACATCTATTTGAATAAATTTGCAGTTAAGAGTCAGTGTGTGGGTTTTACTTTGTTGTGAACACAAAGTTGATGAAACACCACAAGTGCATCTATTTAAGTCCAGCGTGTGGCCCAAGTGGAAATCAAAGCTACATAATTAAAGAACAAGCAACCACTAAGAAATTATCAGCATCACAATCAGAATCTGCTTTGTTGGCCAAGCATGTGGACACATACAAGGACTTTTTTCACGGCTCTCAATGGTCTAAAACACAGGATCAAGTCTGATTCCAAACTTCACTGACTTATGTTCAACTTTTAAAACCTCTTAAATGTGCAGAAACCAAATGCAGTTACTGTCATTCTCCCATATGGTCATCGTGTTCAAACACACAAACAAACTAAAATGTTAAACAGTGGACGACTGAATCAAGTTTACATCAGTTTACATTATTTGTTTCATCCTGATCCAAAAATGCAGTTTTGTTTCACTAATTGTGAAAAGATGATTTAACATCTGCACGTTGAGTTTTAAATTCATTGCGTTTGTCTGTTGTGTCTTTCATCAAACAACGGCAGTCGAGGCTTCCTCACACTGAGAAGACGGGATGTGTCCATATTAAAACTAACAAGTTTTAGTTTGATATGGTAAACAGATACAGATGTTTGCGTCCTTTCATCGCCACAAGTGAGAATAAAGAGTGTATTAATCAGACCCCAAAAAGTCTCCCACCATGTTTCAAAGCACAAAATGCAGCTTCCCACATGTGAGCAGGTCAGAATTTGTTAGCATTCAAAATCATGACTTAACTCATGTGGCCTCCATCTGTGGAGATGTTATCATTTAGTCAAGAGCCTCGAAAGTCTTGTGCTGACTTCTCCGCTGTGTGCACTGCATACTGTATTTCCCTAACGCAGGACTCCGGGGGTGATGTGCGGCCTGAGGTGTACATACTGTATTTCCCCTTTGCAGTGCCCGAGGCAAAAAGCATATAAACAAACACCAAACCGACTGAGAGAGGCTGTTTGTGAGGAGCAGACTGCGATTTGTTGTGTCTTTTGAGGCCAGTAGGGAGATTAAGCAGGTCTCATTTTTGTGTAATAAACTCTTTCACGTGCGTTTTACGTCACGTGACTTGTGTGCTTGCTATCGTCTGCACATGTGCATGGGCGTGTGTGAGTCACCGTGGAGTGGTAGGCTCCCTCCACAGCGACTCCGTCCTTGGTCCACTGGATGTGCGCTGCAGGCTTGGCCCCGCGGGTCACACAGGTCAGGTTGTACGGAGTCCCAGCCATCAGCAGGAGCTCCGGGGATCCATCGACCACCGGGTCCTCAGGGGGAACTGGAGGACACACACACAAATACAGAAATATGGAAATCCACTTGTACATATATCTGCAGTCATGTATACAGACAAATCTATACATGTATTCACAGTATACACAGACAAAATACTGTAAATATTTCACAATCAAGAGCAACTTCTAGCAACTAAGGTGATGGATAAAGTGAAAGGGAACTTGTGCTGTTTGACCACATGTTTTTTTTTTTGTGCTGTGATATTGGAAGAATCTGTTTCCCACACCAGAGAAACTTGTGGATTCTGGAAGTGGTCTTGCCAAGAAGGATGATGATTAATGGGAAACTCAAAGATTTTCTGCAAGAGCGATGCATCAAATATGGTCAATAATATCGAGCCAGTTGAACCAGGCCTGAATATATGTGCATCCAAATTGATGATGTACTTCTAACCACATCGCTCATCCATAAAGGTGCTTCTGAGTGTGATGCTCATTCTCTCAACTCAGGAAACTCGCTCTCCACAAGGACACGAGTATCAGCTTGAAATAGTTTGATTTGATAATCATCTCGGAATGAAAATGCTCAAACAACACGTACGGTGATTAGAAGAGAATCAGAGGAATGTATGTGCAGCCCGTTGACTTACTGAGCACATTGAGTTTGGCCCTCCTGGAGCGCAGGGCGGCCTCAGTGGCCTGACACTCGTACAGAGAGTCATCAGACAGCTCAGCGTTGGAGATCTCCAGGTTGTACTGGCCGATGTCCAGAGCCCGCAGCACACGATACCTGGGCCAGGCTGCGGGGAGACACACACCGGGTTTACAGTCAAACAGATGGAGACACTCACTTTCTGATTCATGCGCTTCACGTTGGAGTTTCTGTTTCAGTTCTGCTGTAAGTCACGCGTGTTTATTTACAGGTCAGAAAAGCTTGAACTCCTGGAACGTAATTTAAAAATAGTGCATCACCTGGAAAACATGACCCACTGTTTTAAACTGATTGCTGGCATGAAGGAAGAGGAACATTACGCTCTGCTATTACAGTCATGAGTCATCACAACAGCACTGTCTTCACAACTGATCTGTGTCTGAGGATAATATCATCTGTATTTTAGAAACACTGAGCGATGACTCTCAGATAGATACACTGAGGAAAAACACTTTATTTCAGGTCTTGGAACATGAACTTTTATTTAAATCTACTTAAAAGAAAACAGATGAACACTGAACATGTAAATTCACATTTTAGGTATTTTCCAGCTATTATGATATTTATTGTTGTGAGGGATGTCTTAAAATCTGCAGGAAGTTTTATTGACAGCAATTTTTAGCTCAAAAAAATCCTCAAATGCTACAAATAATGGAATATGAGAAGAAAGGTAGTTAATTTAAAGGAGCAGGCCACTTAAATAAAAATTGCTCACAGTGTCTTCTAAGTGTCACTTATGCTGTTTTTTAATGTGGCAAAACCAAACTCACTATCTCCAATAATTTTGGTGAACTAGCCCTTTAGATTGTAATATCTCAAACTGCGTAAGAGACACAAAAAACATAAAGGCAAAGGAAGCTTTGAAAATAATTCACACATCGACTCGTCAGCTTCTTTTACTCAGTGTCAGCGACTGTATTTTTGTCCTCTGGTGACACCTGACTTGTTTACAAGATAAAGCAAATGTAAAAAGCTCTTATGATAATGGATAAAAGCGGAATCACAATCACATCAATCAGAGACGGAGAGCAGCAAATGGGACATGTATTTACGTGCAAATGTCAAAGCTTTTTATCATAACACATAGATAGCATTAAGCGTTAATAGCATTCATTTCAGAAGTTTGGAAGACCGTTTAGGATTGAGCAGAGCCTCTGGAGATGATACTATGTCCTTTACACAAACAACACAGGAAGGTAATGAGTGCAGCACACACACACAGAAACACACACACACACACACAGCAACACGATAAACAGCTGAAGGGTTTTTCACTGATCAAACATGGCCACATGTAGGACGACGCCACATCAGCTCCTGTATGCTACACAAACTGCAGGACTACAGGTAGCGCCGCCGCGGCTACAACGCCCCCTTTTTCTCTCTCTGCTTGAACCCTCGCCTCTCAGACAAAGACATAATTGAGCGTGACGTCCCACTAGGGGGCACTCATTGATCCTCCGTGCCCAATCCTAACATGACATCATGGATTCAGATGGCAAAGGCAGGCGAGCAGGCAGGCAGTTGGGGTGCAGAGAGGAGGAAGGAGGGTGAGGGGTGGGTGAGGGTGGAGGGGGGGGGGACAAAAGTATTAGTGGAGATTACATCATCCACTCCAGCACCTCGCAGCATAGCAACCACAGAGGTGAAAGCACCCCGGGGAGAAAGAGAAGAAGGAGGAGGAGGAGGAGGAGGAGGTTGAAGACGAACAATAAGCTGCCACCACTGATGCCTGCTGGTAGTGAGTAGATGAGTGTTTGCATTGATACATGCAAACATGAACATGCTGCTATACATTGATCATATATGTTTTCATGCGTTTTGTTATTCACATTGAGGAAATATGTCGAGGAAACTGTTTTTGATGGTGAATGAACACACATCTCCTGCGCGTGTGTGTGGGTGTGCAAACTGCAGGTATAAATTTACTGCACAATCTGCACTCCCACACTGTCATCAACAGCTGTATAAAACCATACAGGGAACAAAACAACAAGCTCTCACATGTCATATTTCATGCACCAGCAACACATCACGAGATCACAACAAATTAATATTATGCGTCGGTGCAAATAATAAAAACTTTGCTCCACACGCGACGTGGCTTCACGCTCACAGTATAAACAAGAGGAGCAAAAGATTGAGAGACAGCGTGTCAGGGATGAAGGGAGGAACCGCGGCTCAGACAACTTAAGGATAAATAATGGACAGAAGGTGATGACGGATGGTCGAAAAGCAGACGAAGAGAGACAAAGAAGACAACATGTTTATCAAACGCCGGCGTGTTTGTCACCGGAGCGGCGCTCACAAAAGGCTACAAGGACAAAGAGAGCATTACCGGCAGAAAGAGAGAGGGAGGGATGGGAGGAAGAGAGAGAAGAGGAGAGGAAGAGGAATGAAAAACAATGGAGGGGGGAGCTGGGAAATACATAAAGCAAGTGATGATGGAGCTGTGGCTTGAAAGACGGAGGGGCGGGGAGTAAAAGACGGGCGGGAGACAGAGACATGTTGACCTTTACTGAACCTGCGAATTAAATTGAGTTGAACACAAGATTCACATCACATGTCGGATCATCACTTGTGTGCATGTGTCTGTGTTTTGTGTGTGTGGGCTGAGTGGATGTGTGTGTGTGGGTGGATGTGTGTGTGTGATATGTCTGAGTGCTATACAGTATGTGTGGTTCTGGTGGTGTGATGAGAAATGTGGTGTGTGGTTCAGAGCTGAACTTTATTAGATTGTTCATTAAAGTAAATATCTGACATTTTCATATATAAACATATGTTTTCACTCTCTATGGGAACGGTTTTGAAAAAGCATCATGCAGGTAATGTTTTTACAGCATTTTCAGCCTCGGTCGTATGTTTGGCCTTAACAAAAGAAAATATATTTGACATCTTACATTTTTTTGTCCTTGTAGTGTCACCAACATAAAATCTAAGAAACAACATGTCAGTCCTTCTCACGGTTTGATTGACAGGCGCAGGACAACGCAGAGCAGAAATACCAGCATCAAAGGGATCAGATGCAGTTGAAGGATAAAATCTTTGAGAGATTAAGATAAAACAACAAACAATTTAAAAAATAAAAAAGGGGATCTCACAGATTATTAGCTATAAAGCAGGATTTTGTTTGCAGCTTTAGTTTGACCAGTGGTGCAAAGTAACTGAGTACTGAAGTAATGCACAAGTACACTACTTATGTGGCATCTTTAGTTACTTATGTTGTAGATTTTGATTATTAATAAAATATAACACATAAATGATGATGTTTTGTTATAGATTAAGATACCCAATAGCATATAAATCCATTAAAAGTAGTTCCATTAAAGTGATTCACACATTTATGCATCAATAACTATAACTTAAAACTCTGATGTGTGACAGTCTATAAAATGACTTCCACTTTGCTATTTTGAGTATATTTTGATGCTAATAACTTGAACGCATGACTTTTATTTCTACTGACTGTTTTTACAGGCTTGTGTAAAAGATCTGAGCGCTTCTTCCACGGCCGCTTCTAAAAGATGTCAAACACAACAAGTTAATATACTGTATAATCATCCTTCGCTGCGGTTTCTCAATTCTGTTTCAGAGACGTTCTATCATCTCTCAACAGATAAAAGTCTGTTCTAGTCTGCAGTAATTTTCATTACTGAAACATATTTGCCAAACTGTATCATGGGCAAAGAGTAAGAGCTATCAGCGGCTGCAGTCATGAGATTTCAATAGCAGCAGTCAGGAAGCCACAGCGGTCAAAAGCTTGTTTGAATATTTTTGCCAAATGGGGTTGAGGTCAGTGGTGAGGGACGTTTTTGCTTTTCTTATTCTTCTCCCAGGCCTCTTCTTTTTGCACTTCTGACCGTTTCCTGAATGCAGGAAAAAGACAACCTCCCTCTGTTGTGGCTTTGACCCTTTGACTCTCCTCACTTTTGGTTGCATGTGATGTTTCATCTAAAATGAAGCGTGCTCGACTGCTGCACAACACGGCAAGTCATTCTGGATGTGCGTGTCGGCTTAAAATGTAAATGCGAATGTGCGTCTGCTTTTGTCAGCAGTGTGAGGGATTTTCTCTAATTCAGCATGATATACAGGACTCATTTTTGCCCAGATTGTCACTCACACGCCTCTTGGCTCTTAACTCTCTCTCTCTCTCTGTTCAGTGTTCATTCCCTTAATGTTAAAAAAACCCTACACTTTTCAGGCATAATAGCTTTTGTCAGGGTTCTTACAGTCAAAACTGAACCGAAACCGTAGCTGAGTTATTCCCCTTCTTCACTTCACTTTGATCCCTGCAGCTTGGTGAAGCTGCAAGGTTGTTTTTTTTTCTTCTCTCTCCCCCACTGCAGGATTTCTTTCCCCTCCCTCACCTCGGAGACCCTCTCCGATGCCGAGGGCCAGGCCGTCCTTGGTCCACTGGACGATGCCGCTGTAGTTGAAGACCACGCAGGACAACACCACCCGTTCTCCCAGCACCACCGACTGGTCCGCGGGCTCCTGGGAGAAGCGAATGCACCACACTGCAACAGAGGGACATAGAGGGAAATCAATTTTAAGTTCCTTTCATTGTGACCTGGCCACGAGCTGCCATCTTTTATTGCACTGTATCGAGCTACACAGTCCCTCTCCGGCCTTATTGACTCGTGCTTGTCCATACGGCGGCTGTTGGGGTGATTTGTTATGTGTCTTTATTGTGTATAGGGTGTTTTTATTGTCCTTTTTTATTATGTGTTTTTATTGTGAGTGTGTTTTAATATAAGCCTTGTCTGTGAGTGAAATTTCTCTTACGGGACAGTGAGGCTTTGAATTGAATCGCCTGCGTTTATGCACATACGCCTCGGCTGAATGGAGGCACACAGGAGAATTCGCAGATTTTATTTTAGAAAATCATTCTAATCATTTTCTCTGTTTAACTGGACCTGGAGCTCAGTTGCTGGGATTTGCATATTTGTCATTCTTCTGTGCCTTCTGCCTCTGTTTCATCTCTTTCTTGCCCCCTTTTCAAGTTTTTTCCCTGGACTTCGCTGAGGCTTATGTGTGTCCCTGCGTGGGTATGTGTGAGTGAATGTGTGTGTGTGTGTGTGTGTGTGCATGGATGTGTGTAAGTGCGCTTGTGTAGCAAGAACATCATTGCCAAGCTGTGATACAGCCTGCTCTTTTTCATCACACAGTACAAAGGATTTTGCTTACACACACACATTTCCTCCAGCAAAATAAGCCTTTTGGCTATTGCAGTGCCACTAAAATACACGGATATAAAAACTACAAGTGTAGCGCCCGCATACATTAACGCTCTCGCATAAAGAGAAAGTGTCAGGTGAGGAGGCGAGGCACTAACCCGCCGCTGTTTTCAGCCGTTTGCATCATCAGGTAAAATTGTTTCATATTCCAGAGAAAGTCTTGCAAGAAGGCGCGTTAATTAAGGCAGAGAAGGAGACTGTGGAGCCTTAGATGACACGTGCACACGTACGTGCACGAGCTCACACACACAAGCACTCTGAACCTTACACAAACAGACGCTCCTGCACACACGCGACACTGAATCACACCCAATTTATGCACTCGTACAAACAAACACACACACACACACACACCTCACTGAGTCATTCACTCACATACAATTGCACATTGTGTCACACAGCTGAGGATGCATGCACACACACACACACACACACACACACACACACACACACACACACATACACACTTCCACTGAGTTGGTGTTTGTCTTCCCGTGGGCTATTCTGTTCTTGGATCATGGTTAAAACAATCCTATTAGCTAATTAAGGCAAAACTGGTTAATAAAGCAGGCCGTGGCTCTGAGGGACACGTCTCGGCGGGATTCAACCACAAAGGTGCAAACAACAGGAAGATTCAGTGATTTGTCAGGAGGATTACACGACCTGTCATGTTATTTGTGCAGAAGGCTCCTTTAATGAAAACAGGAATCTTCAGACTTCACAAGGAACACTTTGATGTTTCATCAACTTTCCTTTTGAATACTGAATCAAGAAGACGACTGCTGCGACTGTGGGCTGATAGCTGTGCTCTCCTCTTGAAGTTAAAGGGAAAACCCGCCTCAAAACACAAATCTTTTGCTGTTGTTTGCTTGTTTTTTTTGTGTGTGTGTGTCTCTGTACAAAAAGCAGATGATGCGATATTGAAACATCATCTCCAACACAGATATAGAGAAGTTTTACAACAGCTGGCTCAGATATTTGCACCATCTATCAGGTTTTGTGTTGACCAGGATTTTACTGTGCTGGCTCCCTGGCTTTAAACACTCATTCTGCCTTTCTACAGCCTGGCAGTAAACTCTGTCGACTGGTTTAAATCTAATTTTGAGAGCTATTTTCTCTCTACTCATGCTTTTACTTGCTCTGAATCCTTGTAGGGTTTTTAACATTAATTCTAATCTTCAGTTCAGACATTTATGTGCACGTATTATTTGTTTGTTTTTGTACCTTCATTCTCTCATTTGTAGCTGTGAATCATTTTGTAATCCAGCTTTTGAAAAGTGCTACATAAGTTACGTACTTTAGGCGTCAGCTCACCAAATTAAAGAGCAAAGGCTTCTTATTAGAGCCACCACTTTGCTCTGATGTTTGAACAGTCCCTCTCTGCCGCATCGTTTTAAGTCAAGGCACAAATGCACAAATTTCCGGTCAAAGAAAAGAAAATGTTCTTCAGGGACTTTTAAGCAGAGCAAAGAGAAAAGTCATGTTAGAGGCCTTGATTTAGTCGAACACCGCTTCTGACCTTCAACTTTGGCCCTCCATGAATCCACTGAAGAAAACACGATGATACGACTCAAAAAAAGCCTCAGTAGACCAGAATTCAATGCAGTTTCAAGATGTTTTCAAGGTTACTTTGTCTTGTTGTTTATTAAGAATGTGATGATGCTATTTCACTTATTTATAATAAGTTAGAAAACCCTGATGAAGGTGCACGTTCTCTTTCCTAAAACCTGACAGCAGAAAGCGATCCTGATCTTCACAGCCTGGAACTATGTGAGTCTTTCTCTCTTTCATCTTCAGGAGTCGCAGACAAACAGAGCAGCTGAGACAAAACAATGAAAATGGAAGCTGCTGCTGTTTCCTGTAGAGAAGAAGACGAAGGAGCTGCTGGGATGTGATATCCTGCTGACATGAGTGATTTACATGTGGGTCATGTTATGCATGATTTATGCAAAATTAACAGCTATTACGAGTTAGGGCCCCTCTTCTTCGTGTATAACTCTGTACAGAACAACGCGTGTTCTCCTGGGACAGACTGCGGTGTGTGTGTGTGTGTGTGTGTGTGTGAGACAGACAGAAGAGAAACAGTGACAGGAAGACAAAAAGGAGGAGACAGAGAACATTTCTGTTTGTGTGTCGTGACATATGAATGTGCATGGATGTGTGTGTGTTTATCTGTGTTTATGAGTGTGTGGGTATATATTAGTGTGTGTGTGTGTGTGTGTGTGTGTGTGGCCTGTCAGCCTGCAGCAGGGACTCAGATCGCGGAGGAGAGAGCCGCACTGACAGAGAACAGAGATGTAATTAACCCTACGGGATACCCCCCACCTCCCAACACACACACACACACACACACACACACACACACACACACACACTCCTCCTCTATCTCCTCTGCCCCCTCCACTTTCAAATTCCCTGTCTATCTCTTCTCCCACGTGCTCACTTCTTCTTCTCTCCTCCTCCCTTCCTTCTCTCTCTCTTCCTTTCCCCCTCCCCTCCTTCACTTCCTGCCTCCTTTCATCTCCCCCTTTTCTTTCTTTTCTATCTCGCTCTCTCTTTCCAGGTTTACCCACCATCTCTCCTTGTCTCTCTTTCTCTTTCTCTCTTTCTTTATTTTCTCTTCCTCTTTCTTACTTACTTACTTCTTTTTGTCTTTTTTTCAACATAGCAAATCATCCTTTTTCTCTCTTCCTCTCCTCTCTCCTTCTTCTCTCTGTCCTCTTCCCTCTCCTTCTTCTCTCTGTCCTCTTCCCTCTTTATCTCAACCACTTTACGTATCTTTAAGCATTTCTTTCTTCCTCTTTTTCATCATTCTCACTTATTCCCACGCTCGTCTTCTGTCTTTTTCTGTCTCTGCAGATGTTTCTGTGTCTCTCTTCTCAGCCTCCTTCCTCCTCCTTCCTTTCTTCCTCTTCCTCCTCACCGCCCTGCATCATTACCCTGAGGGATGATGTTAGGTATATCTCCTCTTCCTCTTTCTCCCTCTCATTGCATAATGACCCGGCGGTACAATCGACGAGCTTCACAATAACGGCCTCAGTGTCCAAACATATTATCCTTAATGTCTTTAATATCTTTTCTTCACTTTGTCCTCTTTTCCCCATCAGCCTAAGCTTTATTAAACATCTTCACAAGTACTATCTAACTAGCTTCGTATCAACTTACACACTTAACATTTAAACGCAAACGTTGCACTGTATTATGCAATTTTCTGCAGGCTCCATCATACATGAGCTGAAGTCTTAGGATTCAGTGGTAAACACAGGCTCTCGTAGACCTGATGAGCTGAACTGGAAACTCAAACAAGTGCAGACTGAATTCTGTGACAGATGACAGTAAAGTCTAAAGTCTGACATGATCGACTTTTTGTAAAATGCAGTCATTTCTGAGTCCGCCCTCAAAATGCTGATGGGCAACACGCACCAGATGTGTTTCATTGTGTTGCATCATTTGATCCAGGTAGCACACAAATGGACTCTCCGTAAAAACCAAATGACGAACGATGTTGTTTGTCATCGCCTCCAAATTATCTCCTGATGCACTGCAAAATCTCTACTTGTGAGTCTGTAAGATCATCTTATATCTACATTTAAAATCTAGCCTGTTTATCCAGCGATGACTCTGCGAGGCTGGTTGACCTAATTCAAGTAAATGTCACTACCCTTGTCTTCATTAGCAGATTTATTTGGGCTTATGTTTAGTGAGATAAAAGCAACACATCTGTACAGGACGGCCCTGTTCGCTTTGTCACTTACTTTAAGCTCTGGAGTCAAAGACAAACATTTTGGGTTGCATGATGGTGCATTCAGAACTTTATCTATAAATTTATAACCGGTCACATTCCACTGATAACAACAGTGCATCAGATAGTTTAAGTTCTACCAACCTATCATCTCAGAATAACCTTTAGACCTGACACCCTTCTCTGATGATATGAACCAGAGAGCACATATTGTCCTAATGTAAAGTAATAATGTTCTGTGCATAGACAAAATGACACTTCATGGAAAAGGACTAACTTTGAAGGACTAACTGTTTTTTGTTATCTCATGCACTCACAGCACTGATTTGAGATACAGTACAAAGTGTGAAGTAACATTTAACCAAAACCAGAAACTTTCCCTAACCTTAACCAAAGTGCAGCTGTTGCCTAAAGCAAAGCACAGATGAGAGTCTGGATGTGAAACCTGGTGTCACAGTCCTGCATGTTGTACACCAGAACCTCCTCTTTATGACTCAGGCAATGTTGTTGTTCTTTAGTGTCTGACACGATTTCTTTAGCTCATTTGTCTTGGCTGTGATTGACAGAAGTGAATCTTATCAGGTAGCTTCACATTTTCCATTTCATGTTGTTCCAGGAGAATTATGATAGTGATGAATCAAATCATAATTCTCTTGCATCTCTTGTTGGAATTTGGGTTAATATGAAAAGGAAGGAACTCGGAAAATGTCTCTGTAGAAACAAAAAAGTCAGCAGATATTTGACTTTCTGAACTTCAAAGTGGTTTGTCTTGTCATCTTATCAGACACGGTCGCAGTATTCAGAAGAATGCGCCCACTGTTGTCTTGGAGCCGAAGGCCTCCAACGGGGCCACCAGAGGCCGCGTACAATATCCTGCAAGCAAATCAGTCCTATGTAGAAATGAAAGGACAGTTTGTGAGGTTTGTAACCCTAAACTGCAGCCCTGCACACCCTGAAGCCGTTATCCTCTTAACCCCCGCCCCCAAAAACTGCCACGCTGACCCTCTCCGTGTATTCATGTCCCAGCTTTGCCCCCGGGCTACAGCTCGCTCCCATTTCAACTACGGCACACCACTCTCAGGCAGGAGAAGTGTGTGTGTGTGTGTGTGTGTGTGTGTGTGTGAGCATTGTCCGTGTTTACACGCATGCCTGCATACATATCTGTCATTGTTGTGCTGTGTATGCCGTGTGCATATATTTGCCATTTCTGAAAAGGCAGCAAAGGGCAAAGTGTGGAAAGGAGAGTAAAAAAAAAAAGGTGTTTGCATGAGAGAGACAAAGTGGAATAGCGTGTGTGTGCATGTGTGTGTGTGTGTGTGAAGGAGGGGGAGAGAAAGAGAACCACATGAAAATAAAAGAGAGAAAAGGGAAGAAAAAGTGAGGATGAAGAGACACAGAAAGATCCAGTAGAAAAAAAATAAAGGCTCCTCTGTTGCTGAGTTTCACTTCAAGCATTTTCATGACTTTTCTTTTCACTGTTGTAAGTTGAATGGAAATGAGGAGGTTCATTAAAATCATCCGCAGCAAAGTTTTGACACTCCTCAAAGTGGAAAATGTTTTTGTTGATAAGGCATTTTCTGAATAATTACTGGCCCAGATTCTGTCAAAAAGTCTAAAGCTTCTTTTTGAACTTATGGACACGGTCAAAATAAATTGGTGAAATTAGTTTGTCAGCTTCGTCCTGAGGACCTGAATGTGTGCTAACTTTTTACCTTTCACTACTATGGGAAGACAAATCCTTTCAAAGATCCAACTACTTTTTGAGCTTAACATTATCAACCACGACTATGATAACTGAGTCAAACATGTTTCAGCTTTCACTGTTTAGTGCCTGACGTGACAGAAGAGAGCATTCCTTTGGTTTTTGGTTTGGTTTAAAACATGCAATACAGCATTGCTAATTTTTAACAGACTTCCTCTAAATGATTTTTTTTTTTTTTTTACATAAAACATCTTGTCATGTTTACAGCAAATAGAAAATGTTTTTTTGATTATGCAAAATGGCAAAACTAACTTACAGTTGAGCAGAAACAGAACAAACAGGGCACAGCACCGTGTACAAAATGCACCCCCCAACTCATTTGAACGGGGCGGCTGTGTTGATGCAGTGGGGGTGCAGACGCAAAGAAAAACTAGTCTTCTGGGACCGATTGCACCAAATTTGCAACATGCAAGCTGCAATTTGCAACATAAAACCATTTCCTATTCCATTTTGACCCGTTTCACCAATCAAAACAGAAGCCGCACCTGTGCCCCAAGCATGAGCACATAAGAGCCTGTGTGGACACTCAGTTTATGAGTGAAAATCATTTGTGAAATTTGACGCAGCAACAATCTGGGATCTGCATGTAAGCACAATACAGGAATATTTTCAGTCGCCTACTTATAGATGAGAAAAAACGCACGAAAGAGTCGCCATCGGACAGCAAAGAAAGGACAGATTAATCACAGATACAGAATGAGAGACACAGTGGATGTGCATGCAGGCAATGTTTGATGCATCACTGCATCTTATTCTATTTGTTTATTAATTGGTGTTTGCTATTTGAATGTTTCTGATGTGTTTGTCTTCCTTACAGGAGAGCGTCTATGGTGCGGTATACAGCGCAGGGAGGAAAGACAAATATAACACAGGAAACAACACACAAAGTCACCACAGAAAAGTAATCTGAGTTCTGTGTCACAAAACAAAGCCATGTGTCCCTCCAGTCATTTACAAACAAAGGTCAGAATACAGCGACCTGTTTGTTGCTGATTGGCCGCGAGGGACGACTGCATCATTCCTGTGGGATGATATGTTTACTGCTGCCTTGTTTATTGTAATGTTTTTGGAAATATCATTCATGTAACATTTATGCGCCCGAAGCACACGGCATGAAGCTGACAGAGACGAGCACGAGAGCAGACAGAGAGACAGAGCAGGACTGAGGGAGACAGACACGGAGGGACAGACACGCAGATGATAACTTTCACACCGTGTGTCCCGGCTCGCTCCGTGTTTGCTGTAAACAGCAGCTCAGTGATTTCCCAGTGTCCCCCTTGCCAGCAAACGCTGCTTTTATTTCCCCTCACAAACACTTCCAGCAGAACAGAGGAACAGCGTGACGTCGACCGCGGAGGAGATGCTGAGCAAACCGAGCAGTTATTGGAAATCACACACGCACGCCAGCGCACACACACACACACACACACACACACACACACTTACAAGCTCTTCCAGGGGCAATTACTAATGTGTAGATGTAGAAACACACACTCTCATACACACACAGTGCATAAAGTCATGCAGTCAACTGTGTGCATGATTCACAAGCACACAAACACACACATACAAAAACTAAAGTAGGGACAATTACCAAACCACATGCACGCACACACACACACACACACACACATATACATGCTTATTGCACAAATTTACACAAATGCCTGCAGAGTTGAACGCACTCTCAAACCAAATGCACTCACACACAAAATATACTCAATTACACTCCCAAAATCACTGCGAGACATCACGGCTGGATACAAACAGACAGACATTTTCCTTCACCCACACACACACACACACTGTACAACACACACAAACAATTACATGTAAATACATTAAAAGAGTGACGTTGCTGGGACATTAAAATGTAAGGATCATGTCTGATCATAGATCATGGTACTCTGTCTGTCTGTCTGTTTGTCTGTCTCTTCATTTAATTCTTTCAGTTTCAATTGGCTTCATTGGCATTACATATAAAACACATTTCTAATACCAAAACACATGTTTGGAAATAGACTGTGTAAATTACTTTAGTTTGGGGCAAAAAGGGTGAGTTTCAACAGGAAAACTACAGTAAGTTCATTAGTTGATCTTCTGCTGTCAACTGTGAACTTTGATTCTAATATCTCAGTTCAGGTATTTGCAGATAAAATACCAGTGCTTTCTTTCCCTCAAATTTTAAACCTGTGTGAAACCAGCTAGAATAATTTTTATGTAAAGTAACGGGAGGCGAGGGACTGCTGCGGTGCTAAAAACTGAGTTGGTGGCCCACGATGGCTGAATAAATGTCAGTGACGGCGGAAAGACAAAATTTCATAATGGCATTGATGTAGAAACTGTATTTAATGTGGATTAGTCACTTCATGTTCATGCATATTGCATATTGGATTAGTGCATCTGTGGAGAGTTTGCCCTTCACCTTCATTTTCTCTTTCCAATAAGCGTAGCTAACCTGGAGCTTTGTTTACAGCCTGCCTGATCTTTTATGGCCCAGTCTGACTTCTTTTCACACTATGGAAATAAGACCTGAGTTGTGAGTGAAAATTAAAACAAGATCAAAATATATGTCCTGTACCCTTTTCTCCTACTGATACTTGTTAACATGTATTTTGATTTTACAAATACATGTGTCGATCTATGAAGGTGAAAATGTTGTTTTCATTTCAAGATTATTATTATCATTATCACAAAGTGCCACACTGAAGAGCCATACATGAGCATGAGAGAGACCTGCATGACCCCTGTTTGAAGCCACCATTTGAGATCTACGTGTAAGTGGTGCTCACAGATCGTATTTTGGAAACAGGCTCCTGGTTCTGTATATTTATTGTCTCACACACACATATAGAAACACACACTCGTGCAGAAAGGCTTTGGCTCGTGCTGAAGTTCAGCTTGGTAAAAGAGAAGATGGTCTAATCATCACTGTGCTGCAACCAACCTGATTATGCCGCTGTGGACTTCAAACAACTGGGTTGTGTTGGTTGACTATTTTCCGGAAAGCAGGCAGGAGAGACACACACACACACACACAAACACTGTGTGCACACGCTCGCAAACACACACAAAAACACACACACACTTGCAGCAATCCCTCCCCTCTCTTCCTATCTGCTTCTCCCTGCAGCTCTCTCTCAGTCTCTCTAATTGACTTCTGCTTTCTTACATTTCATTTCATCTCTTATTTCAGTTTTATTTCCCCCTTTTTTATGATCCCCTCTGTCTTCAATTATTCATACCTCTCTCTTTCTCTCTCTGATTTCTTTCCATCTGGTCTTGGTGATGTTTAATTCACCTCTTCATTTGGAGGAGGGGGGCGGCTGCTGCTGGGCGCTGTTAATTGGTTTTTAAGAGCGGTAAGTACACACACGTACGCACACTTGCATTTGCACATACCCGCTTGCATACACAGGCCACAACACACACACACACACACACACACACACACACACACACACACACACACACACGCACACCCCTCCCTCTGCTGTTAGAGCACACTGTACATGTCTGCTGGCATTAACATCACCAAATGAGCACGGAGTGAAAAAGCATGTGAGAAGAGGAGGGCAATCGTGTGTGTGTGAGTGAATGTGTGTGTGTGTGTGTTGGGGGGGTGGGGTTGTGTTTGGGTGCACGGTATGTGTGTTTTTTGGTGCATGTGAGAGCGAGTGCGTATGAGTGAGCAGGTCAATGTTGTGAATGTTGCATTCGATAAAAATTAGACCAAGTGCATGGATGAATGTTTGTGTGTGTCTGCTCTTGTGCTTCTAT
Source organism: Holacanthus passer (assembly GCA_025331565.1). NCBI lineage: Eukaryota > Metazoa > Chordata > Actinopteri > Pomacanthidae > Holacanthus > Holacanthus passer. Next base: position 480,412 of record JAFREQ010000126.1, on the reverse strand, counting down.
CTCTGTGAGGACACATCAGAGACTCTGTGTGCAGACAGTTTTAATAGTCCTCACTTTACTTAGACTTAGGGTTAAGATTAAAATTAGGTTTAGATTTAGGTTAGTGTGAGGGGTCGGCATGTAGTTATAATGACTCGAGTCAGGGTTAGAGTTACAAGCGTTGCAATACTGGGAAACACGGCATCAGATCTAAGTGAAAGTGTCAGAAGTCAAATTGTTATTCTAAGCAAAGAGGAGTTTTCTCAGTGTCAAATCGTGGCTGGACTAAAGGTTTATAACGGGGCAGCGCATGAAAATACTTTGCAGAAGCTGGATCAGTTGCATCCAAAGCACGATCAGTCAGACCAAAAGTGACCATCAGAAGATCAATACATCAGTTTAGATCCCTGAGAGATGGAAAAGCAACTTCATCACAGATACAGAATTTGCTAAATAAAGAGCCCAAGACTCCAATCAGCAAAAGTCCTGTCAAAAGCAGGTTGTCGTGTTGTGTCTCAGAGGATGAGTGGCAGTTTCTAAATATCTTCTCAGGAGGGGAAACGAGACCAAACGCTCGGGGTGGGATTAGAAAAACCATAATTTCACAGTGGATGACTGGAATAAGTCTTATTTACTGATGACGTTTGAGATTCATGGCACTAACAGAAGGGTGAATATAAGCAGACAAACAGGAGACAGAAACCGACAGTGAGACAAGGTGGTGGGAAGATTCAAGTCTGAGGGTGTTTTGCCTTCTCTGGAGTCGGACGCCTGCACAGACCACGACCCTGAACGCACCTCAGAGCATCGCAAGAAGCACTTGAACTACAGAAGAAGACCGAGGAGTCATGGACTTTCCTCCACAGTCGCCTGACCTCAACCCCACTGAACATCTATGAGGCACTTGAAGACTGAGAAAGCCAAGAAGGTCTTTGGAGCTTTTATTGCCTCTTTGTACATCGAGCAGACACAGAATAACATTAGCATTCATCTGAAAACCAATGTTCATTTTCCTTTAGGATTTGTTTTGGGTTACTTTCTTCACCAGCTACTAACTAACTTTGTCTTTCAACCAATTGGCACCGAGGAGTTATTTATACAGAGGGTTTATCAGAGGTTTAATTTGATATTTAATATGTCATATTTAAACATATGAACATGCACAAAAAATATTAGAAACATGTCAACAGCTAATTTCTCTGTCTGGTTTCAAACAGTCCGGTTTGAACAATGAAGCACTGGAGTGAGCAGATGGAGAATTCACGACATAGTGGAGTGTGTGGAAATGTGGGAAAAAAATGTTTTTACTAAGTTTCATTAAGGGGGAGTGTAAGAGAAAAAAGCAGCACATGGGGTTAAGGCCAAACGTGTGTGTCAATGCGTGACATTAATGAGAGCTCATACATATAAGTGCTTACAGTACGTGAGCAAGTGAGTGACTTACAAGTGAATGTCTGCAAGTATCTTCTGTGTGTGTGTGTGTGTGTGTGTGTATCCTCTGCATTCCCAGACAACGCTGCAGCCACATCATTAGCCACATCCTCTGACTCCAACCTGGACGTCGGATCAGAGGAATGGAATTAAGTCGGGAGCAGATTAGTCATTATCCAAATAACGACCTCGCTCAGCAATGGCTGTGCGATTTCCCCTTCAATAAGAATTGGTGATGTGAACTCCACTGAGGCAGAGGAGATGAGATTCTGCTGTGAAGTGAAACGGTGAAGAGAGAAATAACCTTGCTGTAGCCCTGTGAACAAGAGGACAAAAAAAAAAAAAAAAAACTGCTGCAAACAGGGATGAGGATACTTTAATCTTAATGATGACGGAAGAAAATAGAGTTAAAGGATCCGAGCTGCCGCCGCCAAGCAAATGAAATGTTCACACAATTTAATCTAATTGTTAATAAGTTACAGCGGTAATGAGTGAATTTTCATAGAGTTACTGCAGTACGGCAGCAGGAACAAGAGCTGGGCTTCCTTCCAAGAACCAGAAGAGCTGAATGTAAATGTCAGGTTTTATGCTCACTCGAGGTAAAAAAGAAAGGTCTGCAGGTTAAAGAATTCGTTGGGAGGTGTTTTGTGTAAACCGTGAATGCCCGGTGAAAAAGAAGTTGTCTCTCCCAACTACAACGCTCCAGTGTAGCTTTGGTCAACGATCTCCATCTTGAAAATGAAAGCATGAAATATCACTTACACCATCTGAAACGAAAGCACGATAACAACTTGCTGAATGAAACCAGTTCTTGAAAGTCTGTGAATGATTATAATAATCAATGAGCGGCACTTTTCATAAAATAAATGCAGCTCGATGCACTTTACGTCAAAGGACATACACGCACCAAGTGCTTCACATTAAAAAGACATAGAATGAACATAAAAACACGGACAGAAAATAAGATGGAAAATAAAACCCAACTTGATAATAAGAGTAAAAATAAGGCAAAGATGCATAAAAACAGCCAGTGCCATAATTAACTGAAAATGAGATGACGAATAAAACGTCTGTGTCTTGATATTAAAAGTATGAATATAATAAAAAACAGAGAGAATTCGTAAGATTGAAAATAAAATCCACTGACTCATAATAACAATAACGTTAAAAATGGAGTACAGAGAATGCAAACTAGAGTTTCAGGCCTGTATCAGGAAGGTCAGAGCTGCTTAAAGGCTAAAGTGAAGAGAAGAGTTTATAGTTTTTAAAAATATTTAGCGAGCTGGTTTCCTGATATCTATAGGATGGATGGTGTGCTCTTCGTGTAGCTGACGAAGGCTGCATCCCAAATTTTCTTTCCAGCAGCAAACGTTTTTGAAGGCGAGTCGTGAACGAAGGAGAACAACCCATTAAGGGCTTTAAGGAGGAGGACCTTAAAATCAATTCTAAACGTTAGAGGAAGTGAGCAGCTAAAACCGGACTAATGTGCTCTCTCCTCTTGCTTCTGGTTAACAGCCGAGCTGCAGAGTCTTGAATGAGTTCAAGCCTCTCAGTGGTTTTCTTCGAGGTGGCTGATAGAAACACACCTAATTTGCATTTTAAAAAATTCACTTTAAATTCCCTTCCTCTCCCACAGCGACTGCCTGACATTTTTCTCTCGCAGCCCTTACACTTCTTAATGCACAGATATAATAGAGCCGCGTTGAGAGGGTGTGAAAGCCAGAGCCGTTGCATTGGAGGCCTCATTTTTGTCAGAACTTCACAGCCGAGCGGCATTCAACATTCATAATTTTTTTCCCTCTGATGTACGTGCAAGATACTTCAGCTCCTACAGACTTTGAAGATCTGATCTTGCTATTGCAAAGAATGTAAAATATGAAAAAAGGCCTTTCAGGTCTGTATGTGCTAATTTGGACTGTGTCGCACGCTGTATGTTTTAGATCCGGCATGTGCAGTTATAGTTCAGGGAGTCTCCGTATTCCCCGCCTCATGCTTCATTTAAGAGCGATGTGTTAAGGCAATATTTGAGAGTTTGAACTTTTCAATCATCCTAATTTTCAATGTTATGGAAAGTTAAAATAATAATTTAGCTCGTATCAGTCTGTCAGGCAACGTTATTAAGAGACAAATTAGAATATTAGGTTATTTCTTATGTGGAAAACCCTTCAGATTTGTGTGTTTTCCGTTAATGTAGTGACATCCGAGGTACTTCGAGCTCGGCGCTGTGCCATTACTGCGCTGCATTTCCCAGAGATCATCTGTCAATCTAACAGTGTTGCGGTACAGTGACTCGGCATCACGGGTCTATCAGGGGACTCCTGATTTCCAAGTGTCTGTCTCGAGGGGACCAGGACACTCTTCGCCCAGATAATTAGGCTGAATTAAGTTTGTCTTTGGGAAAAAAAAAAAGCATTTTTAAAAGTGAGAATTGCTGCCAGGGCAGAATTAAGGTAATAGGCTGGATCGCTGCTCTGAACGGAAACTGTCTCTCTCTCCATCACGGCAGCAGCGGCGAGGAAAAGCACAGCTGCAGCCTCTCAAAGCAAAGACGCTCTGACAGAATGGCAGCACTCAGACTCCTGCATAGATTTCCTGTAGATGAAGTTTTCTTTTCTGGTGATGAAATTCGAGAGCTCACCACCATCTCGCTGCTTTTGGGCGGCCAGAAAAACCCAACTATGAGCAACGGGGAAGCCGAGGTGGGACAAGCAGGCAGCAACCAGCAGGACTCGGTGTTAAAACAGCCGTCTACATTGTCTCTATCTGATGAAATACTGTAGGTGAGCTTCAGTTCTGATCAATACAGCTGTCCACACCCGCTGTGTGACGGCACGCACTTCGCCCGTCTGTGTGCAACTGTGAACTGAAGCATATTTTCACACTTCTGGAGCACAGCAATATTTTGTCTGAACGGATCCAGTGTCGACTCTAAACCTGCTGCTGATGTGCTGCTTACATGACGCGGGCGGTGTTGGACGAGGTGCGAGACACCTGTCAATCAAACAAGCATGCGGCCGAAAATATTTCTCTTTAAGCCTTAATATCTTCTCATGAAAGATTCCTTTTCAAAAAATCAGCTGAGATTAAAACTTGAGATCGAGATCTTGAGATCTCTTTTAAAGGCTGCAGCTCCTCACATGCTGAATGTACATTTCATACTGAGACAGCCAAAGCTCGCAGAGATCAAAACTGTGCATTCAAACCCTTCGTGCCAACTTCAACTAGAGTTAAATATTTTCATGCTCATCACCGGAAAGTTGCCCTTAAAACCGCTGACAAAGTGTTTCATATATCAGCGGCAAATTCAGACAAACTCTGTGATGTGACAAAAGCTGTGATGTCTCACTTCGACACATGATGGAAAACAAGAAAAGCCCTGTGATAACCTGCATTAACAACAGTGTGATACATGAGAACAAACAGTGGGGACACAAGCTATAAAAACACTGAGAGGTCAACTCATCTTTCCAGGCCTGTCATTGATAAGAATACAGCTTTAGAAAACTTTCCGTACTTTATTTTTTGTCTGATTCATTATGTAATTCTGTTTTTTCATAATGCTAATTCTGTCCACTCTGCACATACAGCCCGTCTGTCCTGGAAGAGGGACCCCTCCCATTTTGCTCTTCCTGACGTTTCCCTCGTTTTCCTGTTTAAGGGTTTTCTTTCTGTCTGTTGCAAATCTGCAGAAGAGTCCACTCTTTCCTTCAGAGGAGGAGATGACGTGGGCCGGCTCTTGTCAACTTGTCGGGACATTGACAGTCTGGAAATGCAGCCTTTGAAGGGTGTGACCCCTGAATTTGGACGCAGCACGAGTTTCCAACAGAAATGAGACATTTCCGCAATTTTCACTATAAAGCATTTCCGCACTGGCTGCAACATTAAGACGAGATGGCTGCTACTCGACTTCTTCTTTTTATCCAAAACAAACAAGCAAACAAGCAGAAAATGCATCATTTCCTGAGCTGCAGATAATTTCCCTGCAAAGGACCCGACATTACCAAACTCTGAACGGCCCTCGAGAAGCGGCTTTTCCTCATGAATCGCTGCTGTCGAGGCACACTGCAGGCAAAACCAATATCTGTGAGCGAACCAGTCGGTCACAAGGTGTTTAACGGAGCAGCCGAGGACACGAGCAGACAAATACGGCAAGTGACTGTCACTCGGTCCGTCTGTCTGTCCGTCTTTTTGTTTGTCTCTCCGCTGTCTGTTTCGATTTGTATGTGGCTGTGGATCACTGCGTCTCTCTCTGTCTTTCCCTTTCCCTCTGTCACTCTCTTTCCGCTCATCCTTTTTTCAGTCTGTAGGCTTGTCTGTCGGTCCCTGTCAATCACTCCCCGCTGTTGTGTGTGTGTGTGTGTGTGTCTGTGCACATGTGTATATGATTTTTTTAAAACCTCGTCTCCCACTGTCTTCATCTCTGTATCTCTGTGCCCTCTCCAGCTCATGTCTCCTCTCTCTTATCTTTCCCCGTCTCGCTGTCAGTCTGTCTATTTCAATCCGTCTATTTATCTGTTTATCTCGATCTGTTTTTGTTTTTTTGTTTTTTTCTCTTCGAGGTTGTGTCGCCGCGTTTCACATGCACAGACACACACACACACACACGCACACATAACCATGAACACACACCAGCCTGCCTTCCGTCTCCGGGCTCCATGGGGACATGTAAGTGGGACAAGGGGGGAGAGAACAAACAGATCAAACTTCAATCTAGGCTTTTCACTCTTTCCTCCTCCTTCCACGAAGCTCCCAACCTCTGACACACACACACACACACACACACACACACACACATTCTCCTCCTCCTCTTTCTCCTCCACTCCTTCTTCCCCTCCTCATCTTCCTCAATACACAATCTCTCCTTTGCCCAGACCCAGCAGCCTGTTTGGCAGAGTCGGCCTGTTTCAAACACACACACACACACACACGCACAAACCAATGGCACACGTGTACGAGCACACACATACAGAGAAGGAGAAGGGGAAATATGCAAAAACTTGAAAACATACATAAACAAGTGCACACAGAGACAGCAACACGATAAAAATTGCAAACACACACACGAACGCGCAGCCTCCTAAAACGCCTAATTGGCTTGTTGACAGTGAAATATTTAAAATGAATCATGAATTATATAAAGAGACATCGATTGTATATTTGCCGTGTGAATAAAACATGAACGTCCCGTGTTTCTTCTGTCTCTTACGTGCTCTTACCCCCCCCCCCGTCTCTCAATCAAATACTGCTCAGTTCAATAAAGCTTCACCGACACTACGTCTGATCGAAAACATCATACACAGAGTGAAGTCGATAATAAAAACAACTGATGCAAGAGCTAAAAAAGTAATGATATTCAGCACATGGAATGAAACAACTGCTTCCTCTCTCAGCTCTCCACACATCCAGGTCAATGTGTCTCTGTCTGTTCACACTTTCACACATTTGCTGACCTCACTCCAGCTGCTCTTCCTCTTTTTCCTCTCTCTCTTCTTCTCTTCTTTCTTTCTCCCAACACACCCTCTTCACCTTTCTTTTTCTATAAAAGTCCCATATGGAGCCCAGCAGGTGGCAAGTTGGTGTTTTGGTGGAGGTTTTATACGAATTAACATTATGTAATGACATTATAGGCACATATACCACTGCGAAGTCAAAGCATACAACAATATTTCAGTTTAGGCTGTTTCCTGTTTCAGCCTGATGATGCCCAGGTCCATAAAGAAATGGTTTCCAAGTTTAATATCAAATAACTTGACTGACCTCTGACCTCAACTCCATCTAAAAACGTTTGACATGAACTTGAAAGACAACCTCACTAATGCCCTTGTGAGCAAACCTCTGCAGCTTGCTTCCAAAATCTTGTGGAAAACTTCCCCAGAAAAGTGAAAGGATGCTGATATTAATTACAGGTTGATCTGATGTTTGAGCCTATAGTCTTGGCCATATATGGTGTGCGTGCTTTCATACGTAGCTTTTGCCTTTTTGTTGTCTTTTGCATCTGTTAAACATAACGCTCCGTAAAAATGAGACTGGCCTCCAGCGAGTGCCATAAAACAACACGTTTATGTGGAAGTGACGAAGCCTTCCGGCGGCCGGAGTAATTATGATGGGAGCGAAGGAGGAAGCCAGGTGACGTCATTATGGAGCCGCAAAGTCTGCGTAGGGAGGTCGGGTGGACGGACGGGTCAGCAAACCACTGGACATCGACGCAGAACAAACGTTTGTTCAGGGCTGTTGTTGTTTAACTCGCTGGTAAAATTTTAATCATGTTTTCTTAATTCATTAGCACAAATGATAAATGTGAGAGCATGAATTTGTCATTTACAGACACATTCATGTCGCACACAATCACAAGTTTGTCACAGAGGGCTGTGCAGCACATGACCCTGTTGTTACACTCGCAATTAAAATAAGTAAAAACTCCACCGAAGAACTGGGGGAAAAAAACTCTCTCTCTCTCTCTTTGCCTCCTAGTCTTTTTCTCTCATTTCTCCCTCTGTCTCCCTCCTTTCAATCTCTCTCCTATCGAGTCCTCGTTTTCTCTGTTTTCGCTTCCTCCCTCATTTCTCTGGAACAGTTTTAATTAGCCGGTAGCCTGAGGTCAACCTCTGCTCCTCCGCATTAGCACACCCACATACACACACTCACACTGATACACACACACTCACACTGATACACATGCACACACATATACATACTTTTTTATGTTTGTGTGTGTGTATATGTGTGTGTGTGTGTTATGACAAGCAGAATTGATTTCACCACTCTATTCCAGCAGCAGATACGTGTACTGATTCCTCCTTTAATGTTCCTGGAAGAGTTTGAACTCCCATGATGCCGAGCAGGAACATGACATGAAGTGTGTGAGTGTGTGTGTGTGTGTGTTTGTGTGCATACAATATATGTGAGCGTGTGTGCATTAAGATTCTGAAGCTTTTGAGTGTAAGCGTATGTGATGTTTGTGTGTATAGGTAGAAATACATCTGAGCATAAGCGTGTGCAGTGTGTATTGTGTGTGTATCATATGCATAATAATAAATTACAATGCTAATGATAAGATAAGAATGCAGGCATACAGTTCATGCACAGACTGCTACCAACCAACAAATTGCACTCCTGCTGCTGCCTGTAGTACAACGCACTTGCATTCTTCATAGTAATGTACATAATGTGCACATGTGCAGTAGAAGAAGAGCAGCTTCATGAACATAAGATGTGTACAGTTCAGATAAAAAGCAGTGTGACAGAGGTTAGACTCTGGCCAGTTTGTCATTTAGGGCTTTGATGGATTTCAGGGACAAAGGAGTTCTTAAAGCGGTTGAGCCGGCACCGAGGGACTCCGAAGCGTCTGGTGGAAGAAGCTGGTGTGAGAATGTGTGTAGTCCTTTATGATGTGTGTGTGTGTGTGTGTGTGTACGTGCACGTGCACGTGTGTGTGTAGACCACAGCCCCCTGGAGGTTCTTGCGACATGCGACATTAGCGGTGACACAGAAAAGATGCATCAGTTCCATTTCTTGTTGCACACACACACACACACACACACACACACACACACACGGGTGTGCACTAATACACACACGCACACACACACACACAATTCCACCACCACCTCTTCAAAAAAAAAAAAAAAAAAAAAAAAATCCTGGACTTCTCTTCCAATTTGATGAATTTTTCATTTGTTTTTTTTACACTAAAATCATCAGTGAGAAAAATGGTGTTTTTGTGACCGACTGCTGCAGGGAGGAGGGAAACGAAAGCGATCTCTGCGGAGTTGAACCGGAGGACTCACTTTTTAAAGGCGGCTCTTCGCTCCCGGACGTGGAGCCGTGGGACGAGTGTGTGTATGCGCACTTTACACATGTATATGTTTTTGCCAGCAGGTATTCTGAGTGTGTGTGTGTGTGTGCTCCTCTATCTGTATTCATGTGATTTGTGCACCCATATTGTACTCAGTTGTTTTTCTGTGTCTGCATCAGTAAATGGCTCACAGTGTGTGTGTGTGTGTGTGTGTGTATGGTTTTGTGTGTTCAATGTGAAAGTGTGTAAAAGAGTGAGAGAGAGAGAGGGCAGAAGGTTCTTCATTACACAAAGTATGAAGGAGGTGGAGGAAGATGTGAAGGAGGCTGGAGGGAGGAGATCCCAGTCACAGGACTATCAGCAGGGAAGCAGCCCGTCAGACCATCCACACACACACACACACACACACACACACACACACAGTATACTGTATATACATGCACAATGCACAAAAGAGAAGTGCAGCATCACGTGTGTCCACATGAGAAAAGAAGTAAAACATATTATACACTTTGGTTTGAGACTGTAATTTACTCCAACCAGCAGCTGTACGTTCAAATGTTAATCTGAATTCAAAATAACTCATTGTCTCACGCCGTCTCGAGAGTTATCATTACTGTCTGACAGGCGGCACAAGACAGTTGGTCTGCTTTTCAGCGCTGGAAGAAGTAGACGGTAAAAGTAGTAACACAATGTAAAAGTAGGACAAGTAAAAGCCTGCATTCAAAATTGAGATCACAGTGTAAGTAAAAGTATGTGAGTGAATTAATTATTTCCGTGTTTAATTACTGATGCGTTAAAGATCTACTTTGAACACCGGCGGCGCTGTCGAGTGATGTTTTGATGAAGAGGTCTTAATATTGTTTGAATGTGAGGTGATATCGAAGGCAGTAACACATGTAACATATGTGTGGTGGTGAAAAGGTGCCGTCAAAGGTAACAACACACTAAGAAAAGAAGAGACTAAAATCTGATGCAAAAATGCACATTTTAAAACATGTAAAGAAAAAGAGCTTCTGTATGTGTTGGAAGAAAAACCTGAATCTACAAAACAAGCACAAGGTGAATGTAATGAATATGTCTCTTTTATATGTCGTGAAGAAAAATGGAAATTCTCAAGGTGGAAGTACTGAAAACTACCTGATCTGGTTTTAAATGAGTAACCTCAAACTAAATGTTATTAAGTGTATTTCTTGTCCGGGTTTTAGCTAATTAACATGTCCTCTGAGTTCATATAGGACATTTTCCTCTGTGTGCTAAAAATTCTTTGAAAGAAAATCTTGCTCTAAAAAGTCATCAATAAAATCCTGTAAGATCTGAAACAGTAAAATGTCAAGTTACACTACTCACGACAGGAAAATAATCTCTGTATTCAAGTTTCGTGTCGCCTTGATCGCTGCATATTGACAGTGAGCGCGCTCACAAGTACTTTATCGCTTTATCTCATTTCACAAAACACTTCTTTTCCAACGCTCAAACAAACCTGTTCCAGTGTTTACCCACAAAGCCTTTCACATACAGTGCACACTCTCACACACTCCTCGATATCAAACACTCAAAGATATGAATCACAAATAGCTCACTTCCTCTGGCGGCCTGAATGAGCATCACACTTCAATCAGAAACATCAGAATAAAGATTTGCTCCTTTTCTCGTTCTTTTTACTTTTCTTAACCTTTTTAACTGAGTCTGGAGGTGGATTTAAGACAGTTTAACCTCTTTGACTCTTCATATCGACCATACTGTTCTTTAAACTATGTAAAATGATTGAGCATATGCAACAGCACTTACCGAAGCTCTGTGTTGATGCACATATTGAATGAAAAATCAAACCTCAAGACGCAGTGTTTCTATGGCTGCCCTGTTGCATCAGATGCAAATATTGTTGCTGTCTAATGCATCATTTATGCACATTTCTACAAAATGTAAGCCGACATATTTGAAACTTCTACTTTGTAGAATTTGAAATAATTACGGGTCCATATAAGTTTGTAAACACCACTTGCGAAGTCTAAGAAGTCAAAATCCTAAATTAAAAAAAAAACTATGAATGTTCTGAAACCAGATGGTGTATAAGAAGAACGTGACGATATAGAATAAAAAATCAAGTGTTATTGTAAGTGAAGAGCTACATTACACACAGTAGAGTGAACTTCATGTGTTTTTTCATGTAACACAACATGAGAAAATATCGAAACACTTTAAATCCATGGACTTCTCTGTGTGAAACGAAGGCCCTCCTCTCCGTCTCCGCTCTGACCAGATATCTGAATGCAAAGAATCTGTTACAACCAGGATCACAGTGCGTCCATGGCATTTGTTCAAGGCTTGCCCAAGTCTCATTCTGACTCATCTTGGCCTGAATCCTACTAGGAAATTGTTACTGGGCTACAGCAATGAGAAAACATCCACTTTCTGCTTTCCTCCCGAGCAGGAACAGCTATAGTATCAGCGCAGCTACAAGGCGATGAAATGGGTTTGCTGAAAAACTGCACTTTGATTCAAGGTTAGCTGACACCGGTAAATGTATAGGAGGGTAAAATATTTTCAGTTTGAAGCAAGAGAAATGAGAAAATGGATTCGTGCACGACGGATAAAACCAAACTGTTATTTAGTTAATGGAGGCGCAACCACAGCACAACCAACACGTAAGAGCAGAGTGAAGTTCCTACAAACTGAGGCCATTGATCTGGGAGAAAGTCGTACATTTGAAACGTTTCGCGGATGATCCACTGTGTTGAGTCACAAAGGTCATTTTGTGTGTGAGTGTGGATTTTTTTTTTTACAATCAAACTTGATTTATTTTTAAGTGCAGATGCTTTTAGGGATGTGCTGATCTGAGCCAATAGCGACCTTTTTAAGTGGATTGGCTATTGGAAAAATGTCACAGATCTATATTAAATACAGTTGTGGCTCCGATGAACTAAGCACTCATTCTGTGCAACTACCGGCGTGTCCATCACAATAAATGCATTTTAATGTGAAGGGAGTGATAGACCTTAGTGTTAAAATCTGTGATGAGATTTTCAACATTTTCTGAACTGTTGATATTGTTTTGAAGCTTTGCATGAATGAGTGATTCCATGTTTAACAAAACTTTATAAGGGAGATTCACCCAGGAAATAATGGCTGACTTTACATCTAATTAACAACAAACTTTTAGCGACTCGAGGAGCAACGTGGTTTGAAAAGACAGCAAAGACCTACAACATGACCTGTGTGTGTTACATGTGCGATGTGTCTGTTGTTTTCAGATTGATCCATTTTAGTGACACGATTTCACAAACCTTCAAACCAATATAAACAAAAAATTCACAAGGCTGAAAAGTGTGTCGGTGTATAAAACTCCACCTACAGTTCAGAAGTACAGTTACGGCCTCGCGTTGGATTATCCACGTTTTAATTAGCTTCACACAGACAGTTTCACATGTTGGGAAAAAGATCACATTGCATTTGGGAAAGTAGACTCCTCAAGATGACGCTAACCGATTTAGATTTCTAGTTTGAGGCAACACACATTTGTGCTCCTTTCAAGCATCATTACATCATATCGCCATGTGAAAGACAGCCTTGATCTCCTCGACAGTTTCTGGAGCTGATAAAAACCCGGCCTTGTTTCGAGCCCACTGACAGGGGCATCTCTGAGGTTATGTACTTGCTTTTCTGAACATTTAATAAACTCAGAAGTTATGCAATTCTCTCAGCTCAGAAAATTTCTAGAAAAAATGGGCTACATAAATTTTAAATGCAAAAAAAAAAAAAAAAAGACGTTCAGTCATTTAGTCTCACTGGCCTCCCTCAGACTGTGTATCTTCCACATTGAGCTTTCTCTCATTACAGTTATAGTTATTTATGTATATTTATTTATATATAAGTGTTTTTCTTCATTGGTGCTACCTCCTGTTGAGATTCTCTCCTATCGACTATTTTTGTTTATCAAATCAAAGGCTCGAAGCATAGCCATAAATTGTGGCGCCCAGTAGCTCGCCACATCGGCCCAGGCTCGATTCCAGCCCGGGCCCCTCACTGCAAATCATCCCCTCTCTCTTTCTAATAATGAAGCAGAAATGACAGAAAAAAATCTTGATAAAAATTAACTCAAAAGTTCCTGAAAGTACATAAAAATTGGCCAAGATTAAATTATCATTGGATCCAAAAATCTGTTTGAGAAATAAACTGAATACTTGTTGCACCATTTGAAAGTTAAAAAAAAAAAAAAAAGCTTGGATGTCAATATCACTCTTGATTGGATTTAACAGCAGACAGAGATCGGTCACATGGTTTAATCGCTCAGTGTTTCTAAGTCACACAGGAATGAGATACATCAGCTTTGGCTAAACAGGCAATAGGATCAAGTCATTGTTGGTTTGGGGATTTCTTAACAATTACACATAGAATATCACCGGCCTCATATTTTCACATCAGCATGTAAAACACTTTCAACTTATCGTCCTTTAGCGAGGGAGCTGTAGAGCCGTGCAATTTCTAGATCAACAAAGGGCTGCTGTAATACGAGGCTCCGTCTTGACAACTCAAGAACAAGCATGGAGGCCATCAGAATGTTAAGTGCTGCCTTGTCTAACATTAACTCCATTTTCAAAGGTCAGGACCACAGTCGAGGCGGTGATGAATCGAGCACTTCATTCCTTCGCTTATAAACCCCCTTTTCTATCTCTCTCTCTCTCTCTTTATGTATGGTGGTCTAATCCCTGCTCGCCCACCCCCCCTTCTCCTCTACCTCTCCTCCTCTGTTTCCTGTATTTCTCTCTTATTTCTGTCATTTCCTCCCCTCCCCTCTCTCTGTGGTTTTCTCTGGCCACTTAATGGAATGCATGGCATTTCCTCCCTCACTCCCCCCCCCTTCTTCTTCTCCTCCTCCTCTCCTCATCCCTCTCTCCATCCTCTTTCTGTAATGAAACGTAAACTTTGACATTATTTAGTCAACTACAATTTGCAGCGTCCGGTGGTTGGAGGGTTTACTGTAGCGTGGCGTCTCCGGGCTGAAGCGCCACTCGCGGCGAGCCCTGACCCTTCGCCCTGTTCTCTCGCTCCTCAGTATATTTGATCTTTCTTTCCTCCTTTAGTTCCTTAATCGTGTCTCTCTTCTTTCTTTCCTTCATGCATTCTTTGTGCTCGCTCTTTCTTTCCTTGACTTTTGTTCTACTTTGTCTCTCCCCTTCTGTGTTGCCTGATAATCTGCTTTTCCTTCTTCAGCCACTCTCTCCTTCTGTCTCCCTTTAATTCAATTCTCTGCTGACTGATAATCTGTCTTTTCTTTCTCTTTTCTTCCACTGAGCACCCTCGTTCTCTTTCACTCTGTCTTTCATTCTCCAAGTTCATTGATAAGGTCTTTTGCCCCCCTCCCCCTTGTATTTCATATTCCAGTCCTCACAGCTTGAATCAATAGCAGTTTTGCAGCTAATTCCACAGCTCTACATCAATACCCAAAGGCTCCAGTCTTCTCCATCACCCCCCTGCCTGCCCACTATGAATATTCAAATGCGTATTATAATAAAGTGGTTTTTCTAAATGCATTGGCACTCAGAAGGGAGGGAGGGGGGTTCAATACAAAATGAAATTTTCACCATTTTGAAGGAAGTGACAAACACATTTGCAACATGATTCACAGAAACAACGAAGATGCTTTATGAGGGATGATAGACTAGTTTGGATTTATTTGGATTCTCTTCATTTCAAAAATCACGTCTTGTTTTCTTTTTTTTGTTTTTTTTTTCCTCAACATGCTGATCCATTTTTTTTCAGTTAAAACTGCAGGAGAGGCAGAACAAAGCAAGGCCAGAGTGTACCACTGAGAGCTTAATGAAGTGGTTTTCTACATGCATTAGCAAGCAGAGACGGGCTCCATCTCCAAAGTGAGGTTTGGAAAAACTGGCACGCACGCTTACAAAGTGACTGACAGCATAAAATTTAAAGAAGTCATGTTAGTTTTAACGGAGAGATAAGAACGCTGGCTTTGTTTGTCCAGACAACAATAATCATACGGCTTCTAAGATTTTGATTCTTAAAGGATTCTGAATGATCGTCTTCAGGTTTCTTCTCAAAGTGAACATATTTTGAATTAAATCTCACGTCGCACCACCAGAGCCGGAGACATGGCTTTCTTTCTCCTCCCCCCCCATCCTCACACATTTTCTCTCCCTCCTTCTATCCCTCTATTCATCCCTCGCTCTCCCCAGCAAATCCAAAAGTTGTGTCGCCATAGCAACAGCTGCCGTCTGCGAAAATTACCTAAATCCCTCCCTTTTTTTTTTTTTTTTCACTGTGTTTTCCCAGTGACATTCAATGGATACTGTTTTGATGTGGGAACACACAATCGAGTCGGGGGGTGAAAAAGAGAAAAAAAAAAAAAAAGGCGCAGAGAGGTTGATGTTAGGGGAACAACAGAGCGGAGCAGCAGAGCAGAAAGAGGAGAGGAGAGGAGGGATTAGAGGTGGAAAAGCCTGGTGGCCAGACAGGCGGCCAGTCAGCCGGAGAGAAACTGAGAGAAAAAAGGAGTGAGACAGAACGCAAACACAGACAGGGACGGACGCAGGAAAACAACCACACAGACAAACATGCAGATCTGTAAAAACAAAGAGTGAATGAGGAAAGGCAAGCCAAGGGCACACAGACACACAGACAGACAGACAGGCTGACCCAGGGAGACAGGTAGAGAGGAGACAGACACGTGTCGCCATGGTAACACTGAAACCAGCGAGAAAGAGAGGTGGAGGTGGTGCTGGAGGTGGAGGTGGTGATGGAGGTGGTGGGGGTTAAGAGGGAGGGATATAGGAAGCATGCCGTCCCCATGGTAACGCAAACGGAGGGATCCTGAGAGAGGATGCGAGGCCGACACGCACACACACACACTCTAAACCAACACAAAAGGCACATTAAGAAAGTGGGAAACGTCGTTCTTCGCATCCCAGCATCCATCTCCCATCTCCGTGCGGCGCTACGGCCTGATTTGCATCACCGTGTTTACGTTGTGTGATGTGTGCATGAGAAGCCTGAGCCCGCTTCTATGTGGCCAATTAGTGCCTCCAACACGCCATTTATGATCCTCAGACTTTGCCAACGAGGAGCAGTTTTATCTCCGCGATGAAGAAGGCATGTAGTCGTGGAAAAACCCTGACGGATGGTGTAAATTATTACAGCTTGCAGCATTATTCTTGGTTGGATGGCATACAAGGCAATCTGTTGTCTTATCATGTGTGTGAGACAAGGCCAGTTTCCAGGATCATGGCTGAGCCAATTCGGCAAAGACAATCACATTCAATTGAGATAAAGCCTCGGTGGAAATCATGTAGCTGGGAAACTTCCCCAGAACGCTTATCAGACGCTAGTAATTACTCTTCAGCAAACACGCCAGCAGATTTGCAACTATTGTACCACTTAATCAGAGCATTGTGAAAGCAAAAAGGCTCGTGGCAGAATGTGACGAAATGAGTCAAGTTGCTTGACCTGAATGTGCTGCTGACTACAGCGACTGTCATTGCCAGGAAAAGAGTCACCAAACACAGCCTGCGGATTTACTCTTAGAGCTCGTAGCGGCGGCACGGTCTCAATGAGCCCACTGTCATTGAACAGAACAGAGAGCAACATGGGAAACGGCACAGAGAACCAGCAGCTCATAACTAACCAGCTCCTCCAGTTGGCGCCTTTCAAAGCTCATCAGGAGCGGCCGCAGCTGAGCTGGGACGGAAATATGACTTTGCAAAACATTAAAATGCTTTTGGACAGTGCTATTAAAAGTTAATTTGTCGCTTAAGTAGTTTTGCTCTTTATTTTATTTACAAAATAATCCATCTTAACAAACTCCATCAGCATTCACAGAGCTCGCTCTTCAGAACACAGATTGTTTATCATTGAAAATTCCCCCTTTCCCTGGCGTATTTACCATTGTGTTGGGTCATTAATGCATGCTCAACTCATAATTACTATATTTCCAACAGCACTTTAAGGCAGCATAATTGCAGTGTGCGGCAGATGGCTTTTGGCTAACTGGCTTGCAGTTACGCCTAATGGCTATTTGCTATCGGTGTAAAACAGGCTAATGGTTCGCTGGCCAGCAGCTATAGCTTAAAATAGACAGCTGTCCTGTGTGGGCTCAGCCAGAATCGAAATGACTATGTGCTTCCTCATTATCTGCTGCTTTGAATTCACCACACAATCATTGTCCATAAAAGCAAAAGAAGAAAGTGATGAACATTTCTTTCCCGTCTGATGTCTGCTGCGTGCGCCGAGGCTCCGCTCAAAAAGGTTAATTTATGCAGAAAAACCGGACCATGTTTATGTCTAATTATAACGGCCATTCCTCTTGGAAAATAATTATCCTTGTGAGGTTGAGTATAACAAATGTGAATCGTTAACGGTTGTATACGGCGTAACTGCTGTTCAAAGCCAGACTGTGTGCATGTTTATAGGCAGCGTGCTCCACAAAAGACATTCATGCTGTTTTTGTCTGAAATTTTATCTTCCAACTCAAGAGGGAAAAGAGGGGGAGACGGAGAATGTATATTCTTTTTCAAACAAGGAGACTAATTACAAGGGATTAAGTAATTGCACGGGGAATAGTCAGGAAATCTTTCTCAAAACCTTTTGTTCCAAACCCTATTAATTTCACCCTGCTCTGTCTGCTGCGTAACGGGTTTGACTTTATGAGAGATGTTTCAAAGGACAAATCTTCAAGATATTTTCTGTGCCGTTAAGAAAACAGCACTTCATAAAGGCGGAGGCACAAAAAGCTTCAGTGAGGCTGAAAAGTCACGCACCCACTCTCTAACTTTACAGAGGGAGCATTTTATGTTGGAAAAAGTTTGATGAAAGTAACACTACCTTTTTAATAATTTAAAACAAAAATAATTCTTAGGCTGCTGGTGCGCTTTGCAAAAAACCCTTTTAAAAAGTATGTAAAAAAGGATCAAAAGTGCGAGTTAGCGTCGCCTGCTTTTCCGTTTGGCTTGTGTAGACGCGGCTCAGCTCATTTGTAGTTTTATAAAGCAAATAATTTACTGGTCAACTGAATGCGTGGGAACTGAAGTGATTCTGGATTCAGGAACAAACCAAGGTGCTGAAGAAGAGCTGGAGAAACTTGCTGAAGAGAAGGGCCTTCAACTTTTCTACCTTCTCCTTTTGTCGCTCGCACCAAGAGAAGCAGTTTGCTTTATTCTGCATAGACTCAAGTCATAGAATCAAAGCTTTCAATCACATCTCACAATCATTCAGCGAACAGACTGCAACACACACACACACAAACACACACACCGACGGCATGACACACATCGACACCTGCACCTGACTCCCACACACCTGTGGCATCAACACCCACATCATCACGGATTAAAACGTGTCACCATATCAAGATACACCTCTACTATTTTACAGAACCGATGCAGGCCAACGGTCCTGAACACCAGCATTTTATAGCAGGCTCACTCCCAGTAGCCCAACAGGCCACTGTAGCATGACCTCTTCAGTATGAGAGGCACGTCCGGTGTCACATGATGCTACCTGACACGGACGGTTCATGTTTGTCTTATGTGAACCTCTATGTCTAAATTCACCACATTATTCACCCAAAACTAAACAATCAATATCCACACTCACCCCAGAAGAACTTTGTCTGTTCAAAATGTGTCTTCTATTATCATCTCTGCACATTGCACATATATTTTACACTGTGAACATTTGCACATTCCTTGTTCGACAGTTTGCACATTTCGTCCTCTTTGCTTCAAATACTGTGCAGCTGTTTTCACTTTAAAAACAGATCTTTTTTGATATATTTTTCATATATCTTTTATGGAAAATGTTTCTATGTTATATTCCCACTCGTCACCCAAACTTAATTTCAGACCCTGGTTATGCAATAAAATACCAAAGCGCATTCACTTGTATGTGAAAGCCTACTTGGCAATAAACCTGATTCTGATCCACACCACGCTCACCTTGCCTTGCTGGGAACATACTTTACTGTGAATCAAAAATATACGCTGACATGTGAATTTGTCGATGCAGAAACGTCTTTGTCCATGTCTCGTACATTTTACATACTAAATATGCACACGCTCAACTTCAACGCTCGGTGTGTAGGATGAAGAATTCGAACACTTCACCCCACATGACTCATGTCGACTTATTTTGGATCACCACGTAGCTTCGGTGCTTTCAGGGGGAAACAGATCGAGGCCTCTGCGGTCGGAGCTGTCTGAACTCTGGGACTCCCAATCAATCCTCTCTCCCTCTCCCTCTCTCTCTCTCTCTGTCTCCTCCTCTGTGTTTCTCATTGCTCACTCGCCCTCTCCACACAGTGATGGAGGTCATGTGTGGTCAAGAGCTGAGAATGGACAATCAGGCAGCAGCCGTAGCCACTATTATCTCAGCTCATATCTCTCTCTGCCTCTCTGCCGGCTCCATCCAGTTCGGGCCATATAACCCTGCTCGCTCTGTCTTTATCTCACATTTATAACGCTGAGCAATAGTGCAATGTGATTACTTTTTTTGCAACGAGTAATGTAGGGGATTACAATTGAAATTCAGCAATAACGTAACAGTAACTCATCCTAGTAACTTTGACATTATGGGGCTGTTTGCTGTCTTACCAGGAGATGGATGGGATGGATTTTATCAGCTTTGTCTCTGTGCCTTCAAAACCCAAACTCCCAAATTGGTGAACTTTAATCCAAAAATCACCTGGTTGGGTTCAGTGACGTCTGTCTCATTTTCTATTACTACATGTGTTAAATGCAGAAGCTGTTAAAGCTTCAAAGTAGGAAGAGCCACTGATTCCGTAATTATTTTTCCATCTCAAAGTTTTCTTAATTAATAACGTTCCATCAATATAGAAGCACCATAGTCTCCTTCATTATTTAACAGCACTATAGATTCATGTTATTGCCATTATTATTTCTTATCATTTTCCGAGTTTTGTATGGAGGGCTTTAAATACTACATTTCCCATGAGCCTCGGCTGTCACTGCTATAGAGAAGAAGCCAGTCAGGGGTATAAATCAGAGCAATTATAGAATGATTTGTCATTGGGAACAAAACACCACGACAACGTTTCAGCCTGGTGCCAGACCTCTGAATCGCTGCCCACATCTCCATCTCTGTTCAGACATTCAAACAGGGCGAAGGTGTGGCGCCCATTTCTCCCAGTTAGAGAAACAATCGACCAATCAGAGCTTTGCATGATGAATTAAGAACAGGAGCATCTTCTTCTCTCGCAGGTAGCCGAGATACCTAAATGAAAATTAGCAGCCACAAAAACAACGGTGAGTGCAGATGAGATCAACACAGCAGCACAGGTTCAGCTTTTAAATCGACATATTTCTTCGATCCTTGCGAGCAAGCGTGAATGAAACTGCACCTGCCAGCTTTTGGCAATTGACTTTTTTATCAAAGAGCCAGACGTGTTTTTAACAGAGCGGCTCATCTTCTGTGCTCAATATCCCACCAGGTGAGTCTGACGCCCATCCAAGTGTTGGAAGTCCTCCAACCGACAGTCACATTGTTCACACAGAAAATAAACAGGATTTTAACAACCTGAAGCCCGGACGTGCAAAAACAACTCCTCCCACTTTTCAACTCTATAAAGCTGTGCAATCACTCTTTCAATGAGTAATGACTCATTAATTAAATCTTTTAATTAACTTGCCTGATTACCCTTCGCTGCACTCCTGTATATTCGCTCTTCTTTTGCTTATCTTGCCTTTTACATTTTCTCCCTATATGTTTCTTTAAAGTTTCTCCAAGTCCTCTTTCTCCCTCTTCCTCCGTTGCTATGGTAACTCTCTCACCCTCCCTCTCCCTCCGTCTCTCCCCCACTTCCTCCTCCTCCCCCCCTCCCTCCCTCTCTCTCTCTCTCCAGCGGCTGGTTGGATAGTTGCTATAGAAACAGACTTATTTAAAAGAAGAGCTAAGAAATTATCTTTTCTCTCGCTCTCCCCAACACGCTCGCTTTTGCTCCCTCGCTTCCTCTCTCTTTCACTTGCCCCATCTCGCTCGCCCTCCCCCTCTTCCTCCCCGCCTCTCTCTCTCTTTTTCTTTCTCGCTCTGCCTCAATCACAAGCAAGCAGACCTACTCTTTTATTTTCCTTTGGCCCTCGCCGTATATTGTGGATTTGTACACACACACACACACACACACACACACACAAACACACAAACCTGCAATCTCTCTCTTTCTTCATCTCTCTTGGCTGAGAGCTACACGCACACACACACACACACACACACACACACACACACTTTTTCTAGTGGTCTCTTTCTTACTGCACAGTCGTCTTTCCATCACTTCACATTGACTTACATTCATTTCCTGGAGACTTTCCCAAACTATAACCACTACTTGCCTAAAATTTAACAACTTACATGACGGGAATTTGTGTTTTGTCCCCATAAGGAACGTGGGTGTCCACTATGTGAGTGTGTAAACAGACTTATGTCCACACAACATGAGCAATACATGGACCACACACACCTGCAGTCTCTTTCTTTATCTCTTTCAGCTGAGAGCAACACACACACACACACACTTTTTCCAATGGTCTCTTTCACTGCTGCACACACACACAGTGCCTTTCTTTAAAAACATGTACATACACACGATTTTTCTTTCACAATTCTCTCTCTCTCTCTCTCTCACACACACACACACCTTTTTTCACATAGAACATTGCATTGACTTACATTAAATCCATTTATCAAAACCTTAACCAAAAACTAAGCAATAAAATGTAACGGTTTACCTTTTGGAAACTTTCTGTCCAAATAATGTGAGTGTGTTGATTGCTTGATTTCACTTTTCTGAAATTTGTCTTGCCTCCTAAGACACACACTGTTTCACATATATAAGGCTACATTAGACATTACGAATAAGTGGCTGCAGTGCAATCAATTTAATGTTTATGTCCTCACGGCATAAAATTCAAATAGCCTTCTTCCTGGAAGACGTTTTGACTGAAATCACAGGTGTAAATAATAAAATTAATGATGGCTGAATTCCAATTAGCTGCTTCAGTTTCAAGGTCCCTGTATTGTGCATATTAGCTCACTGTCACACCGTCCTGACTTGGGACACTTGAGAAGAACGGAGCCATTTCATTTCATTATTAACACCTGTGCTTTTCCTGCCATGACAAGTCAAAATGTCTGCTGTGAGAAAGGCCTATTAAAAATAATCACGAACACACACGCTGCAACTCTCCCAAAAATGTGCTGTCACACTCGCAGCCTAATCTCCTCTGCAGAACAATGACAAATCTCTCTCTGACATAATCATCACCTGTGACGCCACGACTTCATTTACTGCCACGGGACTGAGAGACAAGCAGCGTGACGTCACTGTTCCCGTCCACCGCCACCGCTGAGAGCCGCTCGCTTATCTCCCCTGCACCCGGGCATATCAGGCTTCACTGGGGGGAGATAGTGTCACCCCCACCACCACCACCACCGGCTCAGCCAACCCTGCTCTCGCCTTCTCCTCTCCTCGCCTCATCGAGCCTCGCCAAGCCAAGCGGAGCCCGGGGTGTTATCAGTTCCTGATAGTTATCGACTTACATTAAAACATAAGAGGGGAGAGAGGAGGAACAGGCGGATAGACAGACAGAGGGAGGATGGAAACACAAACAGAGTGGGTGGTGATGGATACCAGCTTTCATCATCTGTAATCATGTTGTCCATCTCCATCTTCAAACCGCTGCTTCTTCTTTTATCACCGTTTAAAATCCACCAAAGGAAAAGAAATAAAAGGGATGGAGGGATATATTGAGACTTTAAAAAAAAAAAAAAAAAAAAAAAAACTCGGTAGTGGTGCCCACGCAATAAAATCATTTGGTTACACAAGTTTAGTTTCTGATAAGGGAAATAAGTTTGGAAAAGCCTCTGTGGGAAAGATTGGAAGGCGCTAAATGTTAAATTAAGTGAAAGTGGAGCCAGTGGATACTGGGTCTGTGGGGTGTATAAAATTAGGATTATGATCGTCACACGCTGGATTTTTTGAAAGAGAAAGTATTAAATATTACAAACTTTTCCTTTAGCAGAAGCTTTAGTTTGGATAAGATATGCTGTCTTAATAGAATTAGTAACTGCCTGGTTACACGAGGATGAAAGGAACGACTTGAAATATGATGATATGGTAATGTAGCCTATATACAGCACATTTAGTCTAATATGATATAATGTGTTATGGCAGGGGGCCCCAACCGTTTTGTTATACTAGTGCCTATATGATGCTTAAGTTTAGCACCAATGCATACATAAAGTACTTTGAGACAAATGAATGTGTTTTTCTGCAAAACGTTTTTCTCTCATTGAACAAAAGAGATCTAAAATGCTAAATGTCGTCTAAACAAAGAGAGTCAAACGTGAGCTTTTCCTAAATCAAACAGACTCTAATAATAAAGTCTAAACTTGGCAAAATTTTGATTTAAATAAGAATCTGATCCAAAAGAAAGTAAATAATCTGACCGGGCCTTTGATGCCAACTTTCTGTACCTGATCGTACAGTATAATGATGGACAGGAAACGTGGAGAGAAACCAAGGGGGGTGACATTCAACAAAGGTCCCCGGCCAGATTTGAACTGATGATGTTGCAGTTATGTGCTATGTGTCCCCTGTAACCCCGAGGCCACCACAACAACACTCGATTATACATTTTAGCATTGAGTCCAACACCCAGCCTCAATAATAGAAGAAGAATCTGTCACTCAAGTAATCATTTCATTATTTCACTGATGACATGGCAGAGTGCATTATAGTGTTACGTAATGTATGGAATAAGTGCAAACACACACACACACACACACACACACACACACACACACTTATCCAGCAGCATGCATAATCCAGGGCAAAGACAAAAGGGAAGACCTTGTGATAGCGATCTTGTAATGGATCAGATTGATTTAATTCACTGCGCCGGACAATTTCTCATTCTTAATCCTCAAGATGTCTCTGAATGGATTTTATGTGGGAGGCCCATTCAATTGTTCTCTCTCACCTCCACACATGAGACTCTCAGACAGCGAGCGAGCGAGCGAGAGAAAACACAGGCAGACAAAGAAACAGAGAGAGAGAGAGAGAGAGAGAGAGAGAGACAGAGAGAGAGAGACAGAGAAGGAGAGAGGTAGAAACTTAAACTACCTCCACACTAAGCTTATTTGATCTCACAGCCCTTTTTGTTGACATTTTTCCTCATATAAAAGGAAGCACTTTTATGCTTTTGGTGCTTTTATGCTTGATGTCTGCATTTCTTTGAAAGCTTCTCCTTGGAGAGGGTGGCCAGTTTGGTTTCTCACTTTCCCTTCCAAAAAAGCTAAGACGGGTTACTTCCAGCCTTTTATCACTTTTATTGAATACTCATGCAGAGAAAGGAGACCCACTTTATTTATCCTTAGAGGGCTGAGGACTCTGTCGAGGGCGGAGCTTTGTGCATTGCAGCGTGCTGCTTGGAACAGCGGTGAAATATGCTGGAAATGCCTGGAAAACTCCAGGCCCTGCTCTCCCAGGAGAGCCCCATCTATAATAGGCCTGGCTGTTTCCCTCTGCTCCCTCGCTGCAACCCTCTCCACACATAAATCTCTGCTCCCCAACCCTGCTCTCCTCCTCCTTCACTCCTGCTGGCTCCCTCTCCTCCTCTGCATTTCACTCCTGCCCTCCCTTCTCCTTTCTTCTTCTGCACTCCTTCCATTAGTCCTCCATTTCGGCTGGTGCTCAGCTCTCCTTCACTCCTCTGCCCTCTTCCTCCTCCAAATCTCTCCCTCCTTTCTTCTCTCCCCTGATCTACTTCTCTGTTTTCCTTTGCTCCAACCCTTGCCAAATAATAAATCCGTGCTCCACAACCCTGCTCTCCTCCTGCTTTACTCTCTTTCCCCCCTCCTGCCCTCTTTTCAGCATTTCCTCCATCCCCCTCTTTTACTCCTCGCCTCATTTTGTTGTCATCTTATCGCCTCTCTCCTCCATTCATGCTCCACTCCCGCCAGCGTCTCCTCCATCTGTCTCCACACCTCCTCTGACCATTCATCTCCTCTTTGCTGCCCTCCTTTACTCAACCCTCTTCCTCCAACCAAAATTTATCTCATCTCCTCATCTACTCCTCTTTTTTCCTGCTTCCTTGAATCCCCCTTCTTCCTTTTTGTTCTGCTCCCCTTTCTATCAATGTCTCCTCCCTCCATCTCTCCTCCTCAGCCCCGTCCTCCTCCTTCACTCCTGTTAGCTCCCACCCCTCTACACACTTATTTATATTTATTATTTTTCACCTGCCTTCATCCTCTTTCCGTCTCCATCTCCACTTCCATTGTCCTTCTCTACCTCCTTCACCTGAATTTCTCTCCTCTTCATTTCTCTCTCTTGCATTCCTCTGTCCTCATCTACGTTTTCTCCTTCTGTCCTCCTCCTCTCACCTGAATCTCACCTGCCCTTATCCTCTTTTCTTCTTCTCTCCCCTCATCTTCTCCTTTGTTTTTCTGCTCCACACATAAATCTTTGCTCCCATATCCTCTTCTCCTCCCCCTTCGCTCCTTCTCCTTCCTCCCTTCCTCATTCCTTTGCCTTCTTCCTCCAATCTGAATTCCTCTCTTGCCCTCATCCTTTCTTCTTCTTCTCTACCTTCATCTACTCCATTTTTCTTTCTCTTCTTGTTCTCTGCATGCCTTCTCCTCCTCCTCCTCCTCTTCCTCCCAGTCCACTACTCCTCCCTCATTCAGGCTGACATATCAGCCAGATTGACGGGTGTCAGTCTTAATACCAGTCGATGCTCTCTGTTAGGATCTGCGTACTCTTCTACTCTTTCACTCCCACACACACACACACACACACACGCAGAGGAGGGAAGGGGGGAATCTGCCAATGTCGTTTCAGCAGATTACCAGATTATCGGGGCATCATGGTGAATTAAGCGGCAGCTAATTGTGGCAGTTATTTTATTTTTTTATTTTAATTGCTGTTCCTTGTCACCACAGATTACACTTCCTGTGCCATAAGGATATCAGATCTGTCAGGAACTGGAGGGCTTTGGGATGAGGCCCACACACACACACACACACACACACACACATATACACACACTTAACTCCGCTGCCACTGTGTTGTTTGAAACTCCGCTCTGCTCTTAAACAAGGCTTGTCATGCCATTTTTAATTATCTTCATTTAAGTGCACAGCATTTTTTTTTTTTTTTTTTTATTGAAGTGGATTTTTTTTTTTAACACCCAATTACAGCAACAGAGTCAGTCAACCTTTTAGATTTGCTTTTATGGCACGATCGGAACAGTATGGCACTAATGGCCAAGGTTGGAGGTTTGATTCATCCTGAGGCCGATCGTGCAAACAATGCTCATCAGTAGAGCTTCAGATGATGAAATCCACCAGCATTTAGTTCCTCTGTATGTTCAATAGCAGTGATAGTAGGAAATCAAACTGTGTGGCCTTGACTAATATTTTTCTACCTTGGTCTTCAATTTGTTAAATTTTCAAGTCTGGATTAAGAACACACAGCTGAAAGGTAATTCCATCACATCTGCTCAACTGATAAAACATGTTTTTTTTTAATGCAATTTAAACCAGGCGACTTCTGTCAGGCCCCAGACCTTCAGGGGCCCTAGAAGTCCCAGTTTGACTATCTGCAAACTTGTTTTTGAAAATCCATCAATTTCAATAAAACTGGTAGAAGTTTTTGTTTATCTTGCCTTCTCAGTGGGCGTTCAGATCAAAAACAACAAGCATTTTAAAACTGCAGGCGGCTGCATTGGTAGGATCATGTTGTTTAAGGTGCTGTTGAGACAATGAACGATCCAGGAGGAATGTTTTTACTGCTCTGACATTCTTTCATGAAAGACTACTGTGTTTCTAAAAAGGTCTCTATTTAAAACTCCAGTATAAAAAGGTCTCTTACACTCCTATTGAATTTGTCTGCTAAAAAGTTCCAGGGTGCAGAAACAGTGCACAGAGAGGTGGCGTTGGTGGTGGGGGAGGTGTCTATAGGGGCCACCAAGGGGCCAAATTTTTACCTGGCGACTAACTGGGTTAATCCACCCATGCAACAGTGGCTCCCCTGCAATATGCACTGAAGACACTTGTGTGTTAGAGACTCTTAAAAAAAAGCCTTCCTGCATGAGGCCGTGCTTGTCAAATGTAATAAAGTAGTGGTTCATTACGCAGAAATCAAAAACATGCCAGCGAGCTGTTGTTGCATTTTTCCAACTCTTTACATGCTGTAAATGCCAAAACAGCTCTGACTTAACCCACAAACCCCCATCTGAGAGTATTTTTGTTGTTAGATGATTCAGAAAGGAATTACACAACTGTTTGAGGGCGGAACAGCGGAGAAGCTTGAAACTAATGATCAAAGACGATCTCAAACACTATGTCACAGCACCAACTTAAAGCAAGTGGAATAAATCATTTTGTGTGATAACTCTTGGTCAACCAGGTCATGATATATCAAAAAGTCAAAGGCAGCTGGATTTGCTTTAGATTCTTGAAGATGAGAATCTAAAGCAAGTCCAGCTGCCTTTGCCTCACCATATCTTGATACATCTTCAGAGACCTTTCTGAGGATCCCTCGATGCCCCTGGAGCCCACTTTGCTGTAAACCTGTGCTGATGTAAACCATCAAACATTGATGGTCCAGCTGGGTTACTGTTGAAGACTCAAGCCAATAGGGTCTTCTCTTTCTCTCTCTGCTTCCTGAGTGCTCCTGCTCTGCCTCTGTTTATCCTCAAACATCCCCTCTTGTCAACAGATTAGGACTGAACCCCGCTGTCTCTTCCTTTCTTCGTCTCTCTCTGCCTCCATCTCTCTGTCTTTTGGCCTGTCTCTTTACATCTGCGCCTCGGCTCTATTCTTGTGACGGGAGAAAAGAGTCGGAGGAGGAGGAGGAGGAGGGGGAGAACGGGGAGAAAAAGAAAGTCTGTGTGTGTGTGTGTGTGTGTGTGTGTGAAAGAGAGGGAGGCGAGAGATGGGACAGGTGCTTGCAGTGCAGGAATTGCTTTGCTTGCTTTGCTTGCACGATCAGGCTACAAAAATGTTCAGCTCAAGCAAAAGTGCTGTTCAAGAATCGACTGTGAGAAACAGGCTCCCTCGCCTGTGGCCAGACCGGCGCTGGCAGCACAGCGCACATCACAGCGGCAACACGCTACATCGGACCCACACGCATATACACAGACAGGGCCGAGCGGTAATTACAGAGGCCCACAGACCGGCGGTGAACCGCACAGAGATGTTGTTGGCCCGTGTTAGGAAGCCAGACACACCAGTGGACTGAGCAGTAAATCAGGCTGCTCAGAGAGAGACAGCCAGAGCTGTCAGCAGAGGGAAGCAGGCACAGACACCTGGAAGACTCCAAACAGGCTAAACACACATTAGGCTGCAGCTGCTGCATGTAGGGGACGGATTCACTCTGATCACATTTACAGGCTTACACCGGCTCAGCTGGAGACCCTGATCTGCTGCTCTGTTCTCTGCTGCTCTGTCTCTGTTTGGTTCTGCTCTCTACTGTTCTGTTCCTGATCCTCTCTGTCGGTTCTGTTCTATTCTGCTCTGTTTGTCTCGTTTTCTGTTTCTGCTCGGCTCTGTTTGGTTCCTGTCTACTCTGTTCTGCTGTGTTCTCTGCTGTTCTGTTTCTGTTCTTCTCTGTTGGTTCTGTTGTTTCATTGTCTTGTGTTCTCTTCTGTGAGTCTTGTTTCCTGTTGTGTTCTGTTTCTGTCCTGTTCTCTTTTGTTCTGGTCTGTTCAGGTTTCTCTTCTGTTCTATTTGGTTCTGTCTTTTGTCTCCTCTTTTTGTTCTGTCCAGTTGTGTTCTGTTTCTATTGCATTCTGATCGGTTCTTTTCTTTGCTCTGTTCTGTTCTGCTCTGTAATCGTTTGTTCTGATCTGTTCAGGTTTCTGTTCTGTTCTTTTCTTCCATGTTCCCGTTCTGTCCTCCTTTGTTCTCTTTTGTTCTGTTTGTCTTCAGTTTATGTTCTGTCCCTGTTCTATCCTGTTCTCTTTTTTTCGATCTGTTCAGGTTTCTGTTCTGTTTGTCTCCTCTTTTTGTTCTGTCTGGTTATGTTCTCTTTCTTTTCTTCTCTGTTCTGTTACATTTCGCTCTGTACTTTTCTACTCTGTTCTCCTCTGTTCTGTTCTGGTCCACTCTGTTCTGCCTCGCTCTGTTCT
Organism: Holacanthus passer; assembly: GCA_025331565.1. Classification (NCBI taxonomy): domain Eukaryota; kingdom Metazoa; phylum Chordata; class Actinopteri; family Pomacanthidae; genus Holacanthus; species Holacanthus passer. The sequence continues at coordinate 451,051 of JAFREQ010000126.1, read as the reverse complement.
GCTTTGTTCTCTTTTGTTCTGTTCGGCCTTGTTCTTTCCTCTTTCTGCTCTGCTCTGTTTTGTTCTTTTTGATTCTGTATAGTCAGAATAATCAAACTTTACTCTCTCTTCTCTTCTCTTTCATCCGTCAACACTCAGTCGCTTCAGCCCTAATTAATCGGAGCCCCTCAGAGCATTGATTGATTGACAGGTATCATAATATCAACTGATTAAATCTGATCCGTCAGATTCTCATCCAAAGATGAATGCATCCATTCTTCAATCCGTGATGCTCAGACTTTACACTGATTTCTTCTTCAGACCTGTTCTATTCTACTTATTTGTATGAAGCAATGACAATATTCTATTCTCTTCTATTTTGGGTGGTCGGCTCTGCTGCAGCCTGGGAGCTCCTCTGACTGTCTGTCTCAGCAGATCACTGTCTGTGGTTCATCACACCGGCGGCCTGCGGCACCGGGGACCCAGGTGCTGAGGCAGGTACACACACACACACACACACACACACACACACACACACACACACACAGTTGAACTGTTCACATCAGGCCACCTCAATTAATCACCTCTGCCTCTGGAGCCGTGACTGCCCTCAAAGACACACTCATCCTCTCTCTCACTGAGCTGTGTGTGTGTGTGTGTGTGCAGAGAGGGAGAGAGAGAGAGGGCAATCTATCAAGGTGATCGATAAATAGGGACATTAATATTAGTAATGGGGCTCTCCTCCAGTCCAGTGAATATGTCTCCGTCTTTACGGTAAAATATGAATTTTTCTTGGCACCTGCACGTTTGCAGCGGGGCCGCGCGCACGGGCACGAGCACGCGAGACTCTACCTGCATGCCAAGAGGATGCACTGCTCTCTATTATCTCTCACACGCACACGCACCGACTTTCTGTCTCGAGGGTCACTTGCGCTTTAGTCTCCACTCTTTCTCTCACACACACGCACACACACACACACACACACACTAAAATTGAAGGAATGCACGTGTTTGCGCGTGCGTGAGCGCGTGCATGTTTGGAAATTGATCCAGTGTGACTCATGTTAAAGCCCGGGTGACCAGACTTGTGCATTGGATCCTCGCCTCATCAATCATCCCCCCCTCGGCTGGCAGGCTATGCGCAGTGTGTGTGTGCACGTGTGTGTGTGTGTGTGTGTGCGCGCGTGCACGTGTGCAGCACATCTTCTGTTGACCCACACTGCGTTTGTTTGTGTCAAGCACATCTATCTATTCATGCGTTTCAAAGGTCACGTCAAAAGCGATGTCGTGCGCAGATGCTGCACATCTCTGTCACAAACGCGCAGCTGAGGAGAGAAATCTCCAAATCTCATTTTTCCCTACAGAGCAAAGACCCTGAACACCCCACGACTCTTTTCCCCTCAGCCTGCGATGATGATGATGATGATGTCCAGGGCTGTACACATCTACAACAACAACACATGTACGCACAGTGGCAGACATGGAGACGCGCAGACAGGGCAGAGAGGAAGGGTAAAAAAAAAAAAAGAGAGAGAAAAGAAATCATGCATGGAATAAGAAAGTTTCCACTGTTGCTCTTGTCTCCCCAGCTCAGCCCGAGTGCGTGGAAACATCTCACCTTGGTTCAAAGTGATGGCCAAAGTTAGGATCCACAGGGCTGCCATGGTTCAGATTCCTCCCCTCAGACACCATCAAATCCTCCCGACCGGCTGAATTTAACAGGAATCCTCTTTGAGTCATGAGAGTGAAAGAAGCCACATTTAGAGGAAAAAATCCCGACCTCCTTTCCTCCCTCCCTCCCTGGTCCCCCTGTTTTCCTCCCGTGCGTAAAATGGATAAATGTCTCCACTTTTTTTGGTGCCTGCTTCTCAGTCTGCGTCTCTTTTCCTCTCTCATTTAAACAGGACTGAATTCCTCTCTGACCCCCTCCTCCCTCCTCCTCTCATACAATCAGTAGCACACACCTCCTCCCCCTCCTCCACGCCTCCCCGCTCCAAATCTCCGTTTTGGACTCCACAGAGAGGAGGTGAAGAGCGCCCCCAGCGACCGCAGCGTGAACTGCAGCGTAAACATGGGAAAACTCAAAAGTGCTTCAAACTCACGATGAGTGCAGCAAAGAATATTCTGGAGGAGATCATGCTTGTAAATCTGCAAAAAGAAGAATGGGAACATATTAAATACATAAACAAAAGTGCAAAAATGTTGACGTTAATCAAAGGGCCAATCAGATTTTTGAGAAAACACAGGTATATTCTCATAGATCATAGAAGCAGGTTTTGTGTTTCTTATTTAAAAATAGCTGTGCATGTAGACTCACTCTGTGTTTAGGAACAAGAAACAAACAGCTTGTTGCTACATGACTGCTGTAAATCTGTCTTTGCTTTCTTGGTTTTAAGTGGGCAAAGCTGGAGAGAGCTGATGTCATGTGTCTCCACGTCACGGTCGTCTGGATCAAAACAGTTGTGGGGCTGTTTGCTCAGTCTGCTCACTGTCAGTCAGTCTCATGAAGCAGATTAGTTTCTGAAAGTTCAACTCTTAACACAACATAACCAAGACTTCTTTTACTTCTACACTATTTTTTATTAAGTCATGAATATTCAATGTTAAAGAGGCACACTGAGGCGATAGTAGGAGAATTAACCTTAGGTGTCAGAAAACATGAGAAACATGGATTTACTACTTCTACTGTCATGAAGTGCACCTTAAAATATCTTTGACTGACATGTTATATTGTTGATATACTCTGTTATATTCCTATTCAGTTTACACTATTGAACTACGACAGTGACCTTGTAGTATCACTGTGATATTTCTATTACAGCCAGTTCCTAAGAGAAGTGTCACACTGTATAAAAGTAGATAACTAGTATCTGATGTTAGTGCGTATTGCTTAACGCTGTTATTTCCATCATTCTGCAGCAGGAAATTACACTTAATTATGGTTAAAGTGGCTTCTTTTTAAGGGAAGCTTGGGGTCAGATTCCCACAAACTGAAAAGAACAAAAGCTATGCAAGCACTTATATTCTTACAGCTACATGACTCAAGAGTGTGCAGATACAGTGATAAGTTCCAGAATAAACATTTGTTCAAATCAGTGTTTTAATCAAAGCTGTGCTACTCACCACTCAGATGAGGTCAGCTTTGGCCCTGAACGCCTGTTGGCACCTACATTCATGTATTTTTGTTCAGTTTTAAGTCGATCACATTGTTTTGGAGAAAACTGATTACATCTTAACTTCAGCACAGTTCAGCAAAAACCTTCATCTTCAAACAGCTGGACAGAGTTTTGAATATCCATCTGTGTGAAGACTGTGGCTGCTTACTGGGTAATTAACTAGTAGCCTGTGTACAATGTAAGACTGGTTATTAACCTCTGTACCACTATCAACATGTGGTAACAATATCCCCCAAACCACAGCCCATATGGAAGGAGTGGAGGCAGGGGAAAGATAAGAGGAATGAATGGAAACCAGAGAGCGAGAGACTCAGACGCAGATGCACATTTTTGTCTGCAAGATAAGAAAGCTGTATTTAACCATGTTTTAGAAATAAGATAAAGACCACTGCTAATATGAAATGGAATTTAATTGAATTCAGAGAGAAAATCAATCAGCGTTTTGTTTTTAATTTTATAACCAACCAACATTTTTGGGGGGTTTTTAAAGGAGGGACTTTGAATCATTGTATTGTTCTGCCCTCTGCTGGTCATTTACATTCATTCACTTTAGAACCTGTTGATGACTTACACAGGCTTGCATTCAGTGATTATTGGATTTGTGAGATTTTGAAAAAGACATTTATTTTTTACTGTCACTAAAGAATTTAAGCTTGATGAAAAGGAAAGTATTTACCCTTTAAAAAAATCAATTTGTTATAAGAATCACATTTTACAAGAGAGTCTATATGACCAAAGTCCATTTGACAAGTCCTTGTTTATTTGACACTAAATTAATAATACAAGATTAGAATTATAAATACTAAGATTTGGGACATACTGTCGTGCATATTTCATGTCTTTTCTTCGTTAATTTTGGACACAACTTTTGAGTTTTTTGAGAAAAAGTCACATTTTGCTGAAACAGTGTACATCCCCAATTCCAAAAAGTTGGGACCCTGTACAAAACATAAATAAAACAGAATGTGATTATTTGTTTTCAACTTCATTGATTTTCGTTAATATCTGCTTATTCTTAATTTGATGGCAGCGACATGTTTCAAACAAGTTGGGACAGGAGCAACAAAAGACTGTGAAAGTTGTGGACTGATTGAAAACACCTGTTTGGATCATTCCACAGGTTAAACAGGTTCATTGGTAACAGGTGATAGGATCATGATTGGGTATGAAAGGTTCATCCTGGAAAGACTCTGTCATTCACAAGTGAGGATGGAGAGAGGTTCAACACTTTGTGAACACATGATTGGATAAAGGAGATTAATACATGGACTCAGGAGCACTTTAAAAAACAATAAATCAGTAAACAGTTTGTTTGCAAATTAATGCATTCTGCTTAAATGTATGTTTTACACAGCATCTCAACTTTTTTTGAATCAGGATTGAAGTAAACTTGTGATGTACATAAACAGATTACCCTCTGGATGATCATTTTAGTATTTTGGGTGAGATCTGATTTTGAAAGTTTATGAACAGGAAGAACCAACTACAAGACAGGTGAAATTAACCCAAATGCATGTTTATTGAATTCAACAACTGAACTGGTATTTTAACAAAAAAAAACAAAGAAAAAAAAATACTGTATGAACATAACAGCCAACAGACGCAAACCCACCACAGCATGCGGTTTGGGTCTCGCCTTGATGACATCATCAGCCATAGTACAAATTAACATACATGACAGCACTATTCTCATGTGATATGGATATTTATTCAAAAGGAAGACTTGTCATCCAAAATAATAATTCTAAAAACAAAGACGCTGTTTTAGTCATCGAAATAATAACATTTTTGTGAATGCAACACATGTAATAGTGTCTCCGGAGTCTGTTTGGGTCAATTAATACACACCTCACACTCATACACAAACACACATACACACACATATGTACAAATACACCATAGTCACAGACATCATGCCTGCCGTGCATATCCAGATATGTGTGTAGATGTGTATGTACCCAAAGTGTGTGTGCAAAGTGTGTATGGGTGCGCTTGTAAGAGTATCCAGTAAAGGCATCACTATGTACATGAAATTATATAAAAATGGTCGTTGAAACAGCAAAATACGCCAAAAGAAAATTTCTAACCTTCAAGTTTTGGAAAATCTAATTTAAAAAAAATGATTATCAATTGAACTGAAAGCAATAAATTTAAGATTATGCACACCTTTAACAAAACATAATTTAAAACTCAATTTGTTTACACTACAAAAGGAAAAGAGATGACTGGCAGCGAGTGTGCGACTGCCTGAGGAGGAGTTGGTGAGAGTCAAGTGGTGGGGCAGGACAGCTCGGTCTGACTGAAGGGGGGAAAGAAAAGCTGCTGTTTGCTGGCATCTGGTGACAGCTAGTCATTACTGCACTGATGCAATGAAATGTGAATTAGACTGACTGCATGGCCCAGTTGGACGCCATTGTACCTCCACATCGTTTCAACGCAGCAGCGGTTGGGAGAAGCAGGAGTTGTCGGTTTTCTCAGGGTTAATCCGAGGGCTGCGGCGTTGAGGAGGTACAGACGGCTTTTAACTGGGACACGATCTATGTTTGCAGATCAGAGAACAGCAGGGAGGCCAGTCGGACAGACTGCCAATCTTGTCTCAGGAGAGAAGCTTGTCGGCCCTTGTCATCTCCAACGCTATCTACATTTCCGACCGTTTCTCATGCAAGCTACATGCTAGCACATTAACTAAGACGAAGGACAGGACGATAAATTACAGGCAAATACAGGTCCATTAGTTTTTAAAAGACACTACACTTTGTTGAGTATGAGGCAGGTATTCATTTCTCCATTCACAGAGCAGAATTAGACAGGGGCTAAATACAAATCAAAGGTTGCTCTTCAAAGTGGACAACGAACTCTGTGAGACAAAGCCCGTCCTCTGGTCTGCAGACATGAAGACTTTGAAAAGCTGAAGAGGGTTGCAGAGCAAACACAGGATAAACAGTGTTCTGAATTCTTCAAAATATTCATCTTGGTTTGCTTCGAGTTGTCCGGTGCACGTCCAAACAGTCTCCAACAGAATTCAAACGCTGTTTAAGCCGAGTTTGCCACAACGTTAATTAGCCACCCCAAATTCCAACAGAGCTCTCTAGGAAAATAATAAAATAAAATAAAACAGCTGACCCTGCTTCAGGTCACGTTACCCTTTGCAGTATAGCTAGCTTATAGACATACTAGCCAGACCACTTTCAAAGCCGCTAGCCAGGTAGCAGTTAACGACAATGCGGGGAAAGGTACGAAAAGCACAATCCCTGAACGTTCCCAAGAAGGGTGTACAAAAAACTATCACAGACATAACTGTCTAAGGGTGGACTGACAACAGCAAATGGATTCTTCTCCAAAACACTCCGGGAAAAAAAAGTGCCGCAGAGAGCCATCAGCGCACGCCAGCAAACCTAGGAGGCGCTACTTCTACTGTAGGTTCACATGGACTCCTGAATGAGAGACCAGCAAGGAGAGTCGGACATCGATCAGAGATGGAGGCGGGAGACGAGGGGGAAGGAGTGATGAGGAGAGGAGAGACTGGGTGAAGGTGGATCAGGACGCAGACGGGATGATTGATTAAAGAATGAAAAGAAATGGACGAGCGGAGCGGAGGGGGAAAAAAAAAAAGGACATTTAAGTTCCTAAATGACTTTCTTCAGTGTTAGTGCAGCCCAGACTCCGGCTCGGCACCCTGCCCATCCAGCCAAACCTTGGCATGGGTACAGTCTGGAGCCCAGAGCCTCTTAGTTAGATCACAATCAATTTCCACGACCGGGCCAAGTGGAGCTTGCCGGTGCCAAAGCGAACTCCGAACCTTCATAAAACACCGTTCATTTATGGGAACCTTTTGCGAAGCTGGCGAATGATTCCTGCTCGCAATAACACACAGACAGAAAAAGAAACAATAATACAAAGGGCTTTTTTTGCCAGGAAGTTTGTCATAATGCATGTAGGCAGTCCTGTTTGGCCCCGTGGTGGAAAGCGAGCATTTTCACCTCCCCGAAGCAGCGACTGTGCCAGCTTCTCAGAGGAAGCCATGATATCGCTGTTCAATGAATTTAGCGCCAGGTGGCCTCGCCAAGACAAGCAGTCTGCTGCAGGGAGTCGAGCGCCGAGTGGAAGGAAGACCAAAGCGGTCCACGTGTGCCGGCAGTGATACTCCAGGAAAACTCCAACAAACACTTTAACACCTTTCGAAGCTGTGTTCGACCGAGGTTTTGCTACAATTTAGTGTTTGGGAGCAGGGGGCTGACAATCAGGGAGAGAATGGCAGAGAAAACAAAAAGCAAATCAACAAATAGCATCAAAACCTTTAACCTCAAAAAATCAAAACACAAGTTGGAAATTAGATTCATGGACTCCTGGACTGACAAACCGACAGACACTGTAAACTGTTAACACTGACAGTAACACACCGAGACACTGAGGAGAGGAAATCTCTCACGAGTCCCAAAAAACCAAAAAGGAATAAAAGAAAAAGAAAAAAAGGAAGGAAAACGTTCCTCATACAAATATTTGCAGTTAAGGTTAGTTTTCATCGCAACATCATTGTCGTTATTTTCATATATTTTTTTTTTTCCCCAGATATTGATAGTTTCGACTCTGCATTTCCACGCATGTAATAAAAACAGGCAGGCTTCTTTTTTCGAGTATATAAGTTACTGTAATGCAGTAACAGACTGTATGAGATACAGGAGAGAGGGAGATGTATGCAGAGAGAAAGAGAAGGAGGAGAGACAGAAGGTAGAGAGAGGACAGAGAGAGAGAGAGAGAGTGTATTTACAGCACACCAAACATTTTCTGTCAAGTAAAAAGAATGCTATATAATTCTATATATATATATTTATATATGTATACTGGAGCCCCTCGGCTTGGTAGCACAAGGCGGGAATGCTATTTTTGCATGAGTGTTGCATGTTGTGTGGGAACGGCTCGTACCGGGGGTTTGTGAGGACGCGGGGAGAGGTTTGATGGCATAAAAAGATTAAACTGTGAGAGAGAGGGAGATTATGTTTGTCAGTCATAATTTGCTTTGGATGGATTTCTCTGCCACTGGGATGTTTACGGAGCAACGCCGCCTTGTTAGATGGAGAGAATGAGGACACAAACGTGAAAAGACAGAGCTGGTTTGGTTTCGATGTCGAGGAGATGGGGTCGGAGGTGAAGTATCAGCTCGGGAATGTGAGTTACAATTTTTGTTTTTTTGTCGAGGCGCTGACAGTTAGAAATGCGATGCTTGTGTGAAAATGTGTTAATGCGTCATTCAGAAATATGTTAGTAGGAGGAGGCTCGCGTTTGTTAATCTGAGCATCTACGAGCGTTCAAGTCTGTGTGAGAAGAGTTTTCCCCAAAACTGACTCATGTATGTATGTTGTTTGTGTTCGAGGGTGTAACTTCAGTTCGTCCGTATGTCAGTGCAAAATCTCACTTCCCTGTATCAATGCAAAGAGGGTAGTACCAGTTGAAGCTCAGCTCATCGCTTTATCCTGCCCACAGTTCATCCCCTCCCTTCCCCTCCCATCATCCCTCCACACGAGTGAAGAACTGAAGCGTCGTGAAAACAAATGGAGTTTTTTTTTCTCTTCACTCCTCCCCTCTCCTCTACTCCACGTCCTCCATCTTCTCCCGCTCCTTTCCTCCACCGCTCCGTCCTCCGTCTAGATGAAGTACTCCTTCTTGTCCTCTGCTCCGGAGTGGCCTCCCTCTGCGTTGATGATGGCCGTGTCGGCGTCGGGGGCGTCGTCCGAGCCCTTGGCCTCGTGGGTCAGATATGTTCCTGTGGAAGGAGAGAGAGAGAGACACAGATAGAAAGAGAGAGAGAGAGAGAAGGAGGAGGAGAAACGAGATTGCTGAGGCAGTAAAAGTCAAACACTGGAACTGTAAAATGGCTAAGGCCAGCAGGACTGAGCGGCTAGATGTTCCAATATGATGTCTAAATGATCACTTCAGGCGCTTTTGGTAACTTTTGCTGCTTTTTTTTTGCTTTTAATGTCGGTGAGATACTATGTAATAAAGTTTTCTTTAGGTTTTGGAAAGTCTGAGAACAGTTAATAAAAAGGTGTTGAACTCAGTAACATACAGGAGTTTTCTTGTGGAGGTTTCATTGGTTCTGATGGGTCAAACAAAAAGTCGGTTCAATTCAAATGTTTTCTTGCTTTTATTACGACATCTCCAAGTATTAGGAGAAGTTTAGGTTAAAACTGGGCTAAAACTAGTTGAAGTTTTTAGACATCTATAACAGCAGTTCTATGATTATATCTCAATGTTTAGTTCAGACCTACTTCCTGGTGAAATACAGTGAAGTAAAAAGAGCTTATATGTAACCTAGATCTCTGAAAAGCTTTTTCTTTTCAACCAAATTTAGCTCAGCCAAGATGTCTAGACATCTTTTGACCTTCAAATCCAGTCCGTCCTCGCCGGAGAAACGGCTGTATAGGCCGTCTGTGCAAGCAGGTTATTAGACCCATATTCAGATTTATTGTAATTATGATGGGAGCAAAGGAGGAAGTCAGGTGATGTAGTATAAAGAGCGAGAAAGTCTGTATATGGAGGAGGAGGTTGGGGTGAATGAATGCGTCAAACAAACGAATTTCACCCTGGAGACTGTTCATGTCCAGAGCGAAACAGAAAGTTAATGTTGACTTATCTTAACAAACGTAACGGTGGCATACTTTAACTGAAACCACAATCTTTTCCTAAACCTAATCAAGTAGTTTTGCTTCCAAAACCTAACCAAACTGTGACCATTTCAAAATGTTAAGCATGTGACAATGAAGGTCACCTGTCCCCTGTCATGAATTTGAACCTGAATTTGCATAGTTCTCGTTTGTTTATGTGCTAAAAGTAAGAGTGCAAAGAGAGAAAAAGGAAGCACATGAGCAACAGAGTAACTTACATCGTGGCCAGGAAGCAATTATGCTTCTACCACACTCACTTTAAATCCCATATTTGACCATATAATTGAAAAATATGCTGCTGAAACATCGCTGACGTCGGGAAATCTAATCGCACAGCAAGTTGTGTGAAGCAAACTGTATTAAAGGGCAATGAATAAACATTCACTTATTGTGATTCATTAATTTTCTTATTCTGCTTTGAGAGCAGAAGAAGTTAGGTTTATGCTTAGAATCCATATTTAGGTATGAGTGCATTTCTGTGTGTGCGTCTACATTTGTATGCATATGCATGTTTGTACGTGTGAGATCCTGTCTTGGTACGCATGTATCCATATTTATGCAAGTTTATCTCGGTGTACTCTCATGCATGCATGCATGAGCGTGTCCGTGTGTGTGCGTCTGTGTGGGTGAGCGCGTGAGCTGTTGACCTTTGTGTCTGATGAGGTATCTGCCGAGGACGATGAGGAGGCAGAGCAGGATGAAGACGATAACGGCCACCACCCCTCCGATCACAGCGTGGTCCACCCCCGAAGAGGTCGACATGGCTGTGGGGTCTTGAGAAGAGGATTGTGGGAAAGAGAGGAGAGGAGAGGAGAAGGGAGAGGAGAGGAGAAGGGGGAAAAGGAAGTCATGTAGTAAAGATAAGAAGATGGGAGTCGTAAAAAGAGAGAGAGAAAGAAAGAAAGAAAGAGCAACAGAAAATGAGGTGGAGACAGTGAGAAAAAAAAGGGAAGAGCGGGAAAGATAGACAGAGATTGAGAACAGAGAGAGAGAGGAGGGGGTGGCGGATGAATATTGGTGGAAACGGGAGACGGATGATGAAAGGCAGCAGAAATAGAGAAAGAGAGAGAGAGAGAGAAAATAATGGGGAGAGTGACAGAGAGAAGGCAGAAAGAAAAAAAAAAGAACAGGGGAGCGGAGAGGACTTGTCAATATATAATACCCAGGCACAGCGGCAAACCTTCAGAAGACAAAGACAAGGATATGAAAAAAGCCAGGCAAAAGAAAAGGGGCTACCACGTCACCCTCCATTAAAAATTGTTCGTGACTAACATGCAACAGGGTTTGAGCCATTTACAGACCCGAGTCCCGATCACTTGTTAGAACCTCGTGGGAGCGCACGCTGTCGATGTCAGGTGAAATCCTTGCCCCTTCAGCAGTGGTTATTTCCATCTTTTCACTTTAGCTGAAGGATTGTCTGCTCTTCTATGGACTGAGAAACTTTTTCAGTCCTGTAGAATCCAAGGCCAGATTTCAAACCAGGGAACGCGATCAATCGTACCAGACTCCCAAGGTCCCAAAAGCCCCATTCAGATTTTATAAATTTGAGTGAATACAAATTTAAAGTTATCTTATCGTTAAATCCAGCCATATATTTTCTGAGAGCATTTCAGTATACACAGTTAGCACGGGGCAAGGTTAGTTGTCATCATATATTTGGATCAATTTCACATAGTATTATGTAAGTAATATTTTAGTGCAATGCAGGTATTAAAACACTTTTTAAAACTTTACTTTTACAAATTCAACAGCACATTTTAAAATAGTAGACTTTTTAAAAAAAAAAGTAAATATATAATTAAAAACATAGAAGCAGAGTAACATAAATCTAATCATAAGAAAAACTCTGTTATCATATAAATATGTTTTGCAAAATGTACTATGATTATCCTGATATGAGTTACTAGTACTGTAGAGTACTGAGAAATTCATTGTCAGTAAGTTTTTATTCTGCAGAAACATACATAAAGTTTATAATTTCCAGCTGTAAGCTGAAAACAAAACCGCTTTTCCTTGTCTGGCATTTTTTCGAGATTCAAGTGTTTCACCCAACAGCAGAGATTTTCTATTTTTCCTCCCAGTCCGCTTCGCTTCAGTCGCTTTAGCTACTTGCCCCTCAGAGAAGAAAGCAATCTACGTGGAAATAATTTGATACATCATTTATTTCGCCTGACTTTTCAGACGGGGATCAAAAGCTGGGTGTCAATTTGGAAGTCACTCAGTTAGGCACAACTGGAAAGCAGCACTTCTCATACTGAAAAGGATACAGAGACTAAAAACAGATGATGGAGGAATAAAAGAGAGAGACTGGCTTTCACTTGGTGTTTGAAGGGTAAAAACCAACATGGAGGGATGGGGTTCGATTCAATCCAATCAGAGAACAGGAACAAGGGATAGAGGTACAGCAACAGCCACTGACAACCAGAAATTTAGACAAAACTGAAACTGAAGAAGGAAGGAAGGAAGGAAGGAAGGAACACAGGGCAGCGAATGACGGGTAGAACGGCCAATTTTGGAGGAAAAAGTCACATTTCAGCCAGTTAGAGAAGTGAAGGGGCATGACAACAGCCAACCAGAGGCCAGGCGTAGAAGAAGGGGAGGGGAAACTCTGAGCACCAGTCAGAATCACACACACACACACAGAGTCGAACACACACTCCGGCTGGCCGGCGTGGAGGTGAGAGGGGCGTGCTGACGAGGCGAGACTGAGAATGAGCCCATAAATCCTGCTGTCAGCATCAAACGAAAGCAGACAAGACCCAAGAACACCTCAAAGCCTGGCCGCCCCCCCCCCCCCCTACACCCCCCCCTCCTCCTCCCAGCACTCACACACAGAAAAAAAAACACACACATAGAGAAACACACACAGAGGAAGTGGAACACTGTGTAAATGACTTGTACCACTTAAGAGGTCATGCTTGTGTGTGTGTCTTTTTGAGATAGATGTGAGCGCCGGGTGTGAACGGCGCTGAGGTGACTGTGAGTTTGTGTCTGTGTTTGTGCGTGTGTGTTTGTGTGTGTGTTTGTGAGCTTGTGTTCGGAGCCCGTCTGTGCATGTATGGGCAACAACAAAGCATTACGTGGGCAGGAGTATGAAATATTCATCCCTCTGCTTTCAAAGTTCAAAGTGTCCCCAGACTAGATTTTTTTTTCCCAGAGTGACAGACAGACCAAAACAGACAGAACTACAGACAGTCAGACCTACAGACGGACAGACATACGAAAAGTTAGAACGACAGAAAGTCAGAACGACAGGTGACTGGTGGAAAAGTTATACCTGCAATGTTGTCTGCAGCATCTTCTCAAGTGGATGAGTAGATGGATGTTTAGATTGATGGATGAATGGATGGATGGATGAGTGGAGGAGTGTGTGTCGGGGGGGTTCGAGGGTTAGGGTTAGGGATTATTAACAGGAAGAAAGAGGGAAACAAGAAAAAAAAGCATCAAACAGTTGTGACAAGGCCACACAATTTCCTTCATTGTGTGTTTCTTCAAGTCTGCTCTATGTGTGTGTGTGTGTGTTTGTGTGTGTGCATGTAAAACAAACTTCCTGTGTCTTTGACTGCTCCACAATACAAGCACAGTTTGTGTGTCGATGAAAAAAACAGCAAAGCAGTTACTTGAATGGTGTTTGTTTTTCCACTCCATTACTAAGCTTCTCGCATCTCGATTGTTTGCAAGTGTGTGCGTGCAGGTGTGTAACTCTGGTTTTACCTGTGAAAGTGTAAACTCCATTCAGCCGGACGGAAACTGAGGGAGTAAGGGTGGAGGCGGGAGAGGAGTCGGAGGGAGTGGCAGCGGAGGGAGCGATGCTTGCAGAGGAGGGAGGAGGAGTCGGGGAGGAGGAGGGAGAGAACGGCAGATCGGGGAAGAGGGCGTTGGAGAGGGTGGTGGTGGGGATGGTGGTCGCGACGTCGGCCGTGGAGGAGGTGGGAGAGGAGTCGAGGGAGGAGGTGGGCACGAGGTCAGGAAGGGAGGAGGAATACGCGGGATCAGAGCCGGAGCCAGAGAAGACGTCAGGCGGGGAGGTGGATGGGAGGGAGGAGATGGAGGGAGGGGAAGATGGATGGGTTGAAGAGCCAAGGGAGGGGGTGGTGTCCAGGGAGTCTGGGTCCATGGGATCTTGGGAGGATTAGGAGGTGAAAGATGAGGCGGAGGAGGAGGAGGAGGAGGAGTGGGAATGAGCAAGCAAAGCGCAAAAATGGCAATGGATCGAACGAACGGGACACATAAAATTGAAGGGAAAGAAGCGCCAGAACGAGTGAAAGCGGTTGGATGGCAAGCGATGGCGGTGGCGGTGGTGGTGGTGGTTATGGTGGCGCGGTTGGATGAGAAAAAAAAAACAACAAAAAACACAAAACAAAAAGGAGGAAAGAAACGAAAGAAAATCAGAAGAGAAAAAAGATGGAAGTACAAGCAAAAGCCACAACAAACGACAGAAATAAAAAAACGTGATGAAGAAACGTAAAAGAAGACGACATCCCAACTCTACATCATTCCCTGTCTTCCCCACCACACATCCCTCTCTCTGACTGTTTCCTTCCTTCTTTTCCCCTTGTCTCGTTACCTTGCACCAGGAGTGTGTACTCCCCCTGGCTGTTTCCGATGCCGTTCTCAGCGTGACAGAGGTAGACGCCATTATCTGATTTGTTGAGCATCTCGAAGCGCAAGAAAGCACCGTCGGTTTTGGCCAGTGGGGGGAGCTCTCCATCCTTCTTCTGCCATGTGTAGATGGTGGGTCTGAGACAGGAGAGAGAAGGATACAGAAAGAATGAGAGTCCTGAGTTGAACTGTACATACTTTGCAAAAAAAGAAAAAAAGAAGTGAAAAGCAAAAGAAGGGTGAAGAGATGAGAGGAGAAGGGAGCTGTAACAAGTGCAAAGATGAAATGATCAAGGGTGAGGTAGAGATGGAAAGGGAAAGAGAAGACATGGTTGGAGGAGAGGTGAGGCTGGGGGGAATGAAGATGGAAAAAGAAAAGATAAAAGGCGCAGAGGGGAGCAAGTGAGAGCAAATAAGAAAAGAAATGGATGTTACAGTGAGAAACTAGAGAAAGGACTGAGGAGAGAGAGAAAAAAAACGAATGATGAATAAAATGATGGAAAGAAGAGTGCCGCAGCTTGAAGAAGAAAGGAGATTAAAAGAGATGGAGGGAGAAGAAGACAACGGAACAAAGATCAGCATTTCAAATCAGCCTGCGTTAAAAAATCCATTCTGCATAACAGATTGTGTATGAGAGAGATAGCGAGACGTGCCTTGATAAAAGAATCAATTATGTAAATGCGCGAGTCCTTAAGCGCTGTACAGTAATTACAATGACGGGGAGTCTGAATCGGAGACAGACCTGAATGGGTTGGACTGATTAATCGCTCTTCGAAATGTGAAAAAACCCTCAGCGACACCTAAAGGTGTAATATGTAAATTCACGATGGGGGCCAGGCGGCTATTTGCAGTCGGACCGTAACTGTTAAAAGCAGGAACAATACATCTCTCAGATCAACCTCCTTCGGACCCGTATTTTAAAATCTAGCTGAATGTTCCTGAGAGGCAAAATCTACAACTCTATCTGCTGCAGCTGCCGGGCGAAATCCTCCAACTGAGCGAGAGCTAATGAGAAACATCGCCTGCTCCCCCGACACCTGCTGCTGAGCAAACACATGATTGACTTACGAGGAAGCTCAAAGTTTTGAAGATGAGTCATTTGAGGAATATAAAACCTAACAATGCTCAAAAAAAAAAAAAAAAAAAAAAGCTCCAGTGTTCAGTCAGCTGTCTCGAGGCAAATAAAAAAAAATGAATATTCAACCGCTGAACGTTTAAAAAACAAGCGTGTCCGGACCATGTTTAGCGACATCGTCTGGTTACCTGCAATAAAATGTAATCAGCTGTTGTATTGCACCGCTTCCAAATGCTAGATAATATGCAATTAACTGAACAATTAACTTCGCATTTACAGCCTGTAGCTCGTGTAGTGTTATTAAACGTAATGCTCAAAAGTCAATCTCTGTTATACGGCAGGTAGTTTGAGTGCAGGAAGCCGATTGGTCAGACCGCACCGATCATCCCCATCATGCATGTCTCAAATCTGTGTCTTCTTCTTGCCTGTATTCTCTGAAACTTTTCCATTAGCATGCATGCATTAGTAAACACTGCATAAAAGTCATGATACGCTTCAAGACATTCTTTATTGCAGTCATGGGGACTTTGGAGCTGCACATTCCTCCCGCTCGCATCTACAATCATTATCCCGGTCAAGAAGTAGCCGTAGGGTGTTTTTGTTAAATTATTTATATAAGAATTGCCAAGTTATGTTAATGACCAAAATATTTGCAATGCAACACTTATTTCTACAAAATATATCTGTCATCTGATCTGTATATTTACAGTTAGATTAAAGGATGAGTCTGGTGTTATTTTATCCTGTTTTTATTTTCAACAAATCCTAGAGACCAACGTTGCATTAGTTCAACTCTCATTACTTTCTCACTTCCTTTCACCATCTGTGGCACTCAGTCCCAAGAGCATTGATTCTCAGAAGATGGACAGATTTAAAGCTGCT
The DNA here is from genome assembly GCA_025331565.1 of Holacanthus passer. NCBI lineage: Eukaryota > Metazoa > Chordata > Actinopteri > Pomacanthidae > Holacanthus > Holacanthus passer. Next base: position 434,675 of record JAFREQ010000126.1, on the reverse strand, counting down.
TTAATCACTATTTTTACACAAACAATGAACGAAATGACCAACTCTGACTCTGCAGTTCTGCAATCTCGTTTGATTACGAAAAAGGCTTAGCAATTTCCTAAAACTGCTGGACACTATTAACTCAAACGGGAGTAAATAGTGCATTTGTTGGGGACTAATTTGAGCTGCGGATGAACGCACATTTGGTGCACGAGTGAGTATTTACAGCAGCTCGATATAAACCAGAGCGGCCGTCGTAACGAGGAACAGGCCACTGAGTGCAACCATGTGGCTCCCTGATGAGATGCAGTAGTTGCTTGATGACACTAAAGTGAATTAAACTAAATCAGGCTTTTGACACACAATCATTAGTAGTAGGATGAATTCGTTCTTGGTTTTTCCTCTTTTCATTTGTTAACAATAAGAGAAACATACTGTCGAACACGGCTGCTCTTAACCTGTCACAGATTACAGATTACTGTAATCCTGTTTCATGTCACCTGATGTTTTCCTACTGTGGCCGTGACCTTGCACGCACAGGGAAGCTTGCATTGCGGGTCAAAGTTATGCAAGGCTTTTTAGCTGTAAATGTGTTAAGTGAACACTCTTACGGAGTCTTACTTGGTTAAATGACTTCAAACGCTGAAATATGATGCAATTGCAAGCACTCCCGCGCCGTGCTGATCGAATAGATGGGAAATATAATAGAATGTAGAGCACGGATTCCTTTCTCTTCTATTAGAAAGCTCTTGCCGCCGGGCGTCAAGGAAACACAGTATAGAATTTGATACGGTAAGTTATTCTTTTGAACCTGACAGGATGTGACCACAGAGAGAAAAGTGCGTATTATGGGATGGAGTGCGACGTTCATTGAGTTTGACTGGGGAGGGCATCTCGGGAGGAGGAGAGGGATCTGAGTGGCTGGGTGTGTCGGAGGAAAGGTGTTGTCGTGCTGTTTGGGTTTTGACTGACAGCTGGTGGGGGGGGCAACCTGGATCTGATTTGATTGGACACTAGCTCATCCACAAGCAGCGGTGCACATAACTGAGCATGCTCGTCCTCTTGTGTGCACACACACACACACACACACACACTGGCTTTATCTTGTTTGCTCTCTCTGTCTTAGTCATTCGCTGCTTGTCACCAAATCTTTCTGTCTCCTCTCCGCCCACGCTTTTCTCCGCTTCCCTCTCCCTCTCCTGTCGGTTTGTTTTTCTTTCCTCTCTACCTCTCTCCTTCCCTTGTCATTTCTTTGCCTCGATCTCACAGTTTCTCTCTTCTCCTCTTCCATAGCCTCGTTTTTTTTTAGTTTTTTTTTTACATACAGTCTGTGCCACTCAGCAGAGGCTTTTATCTAAAGCCTCTCTGTGTACTATGAGTTAAGTACATTTTTAGAACGTATGATCCCGGTGGGAGCTGAACCCTGAACCCTGGCGCTGTCAGGGCCATTTTGAACGACACAGAACTATTTATTACCGTAGAACAAGACTATTTCTCACATGGAACATGCATCATTTAATGGACGCTTTCATCTACACAGTCTAATTGTATCACAAATAAATACATTTCTAGCACAGGTGGTCCTCATGGGAATTGAACCCCTGACCGTGGCACGCTGTTCACGCCTTGCTTTTCTCCCGTCTATAATTTATCGCCTCCCTCGCCGCCTGTAAAAGCACGTACACGCGATGACAGTCACCTCCTCCTTCCCCGCCCCCTATCTGTTCCACCTGTCCATCAAATTAAACGGCTAGTCTTATTCCCAGCAACTCCTGTGATGAGATGACAGGGAGGAGAGAGGGAGGGGAGGAGGGGCAGGAGAGCAGAGCGGGAGGAAGAGGAGGAGGAGGAGGAGGAGGAGGGGGAGTTTAGAGGGAAAAGGTGTGAGGCGAGATAGAGGAGAGTTATAGGAAAGGACGGGGAGAGGAGGAGGAGGGAGGTGTCGTGACAAGACGGAGAGGAGCGAACGAGCCCTGAGTGACACAGCGGTGAGAGAGATACCCGATGATGGAGGGATGGAGGGATGGAGGGAGGAGGAGGGGAGGTGAGCGGATCGATAGGGCTGGTTGGCTGGAGGTTCATCTATAATGCAGAAAGGCCAGGGGAAAGAGTGTATTTGTGTGGGCAGGATTTAAGACGAGGGTTGCAGTTTGTTTCTGTGTGTGTGTGAGTATCAGAATAATTGTGTACACACTGTATCAACGAACACGCGAGAGCTTGTACAAGCAGGTGTTTTCGCTAACTGCGCCGGCGTGTGTGTTTATGTACGTGTCATGTTTGAACAACTGACTACCTGCACGTGAAGGTGTCAGAAATTGAGCACGTTAATGTGTGATTGCTTGCGAGTGTGTTTCTGTGCGAGCGGATCGTCAGTGTTGCTTCTCGCACATGTAGACTGGAGGTGTGTGTGGGCATGTGAGTTTTTTAAGGATCTATTGTGTTTTGTGATTGTGTACCTGCCGTGTAATTTGACACCTTTTCACTAACTAAATGTGGGTGTGTTTTCATGTGTGTCTGCTTCTTTGTATGCTAAAGTGGCTTTACAGTCTATTGAGGCCCTCGACGTGACCGGGGTGAAAGCTTTGATTGGAGGAAAGACAACAGCACCCAATCGGATCTATTTATTATAGTCAGGCCTTTCATCAGTCCATGATTTAGTCTGAGAAAAACAGGCGGAGCTCCTTTTGTAACGGAAGCATTGGCTTGATATAAATGATAATCTTTTGGGTTATGTACACAGATTTACTAGACATGAGAATAATATAAAGAACTCCTGGTTCAAGTCGAGTATGCATGCATATGGGCAGACATAGAGTGAATGAAATGTGTGTGTGTGTGTGCGTGTGTGTGTGTGTGTGTGTGTCTTACTCTGGATTTCCGTTGCCCAAACACTGAAGGTGAAACTTCTCGCCCTCTCTTGGCAAATCGCTCTCGGGCAGGATCTGCACACTCGGAGAATCTGTAAGTGGAAAACAAACACACACACACACACACACACACACACACACAACGCAGAGTATAGATATCAATCTATCAATTAATCAAACTTATAAAAAAAAATCCTTATAAATAAAATACAATTGTACAACATAAATACCATAAAATAAGTGAATAAAATAAAGTAAATTAAAAATGTCTTTTTAATTGTGTGTTTTATTATCCTTTTATTTATTATGTATATCATTATTTGTATGTTTTCAACTGCATGTTCGAAATACATCAAATCAAATCAAAAATCAAAAGTGAAGCTGAAGATTTTTGATTTCTGCACTTCCTGGTGTTCTCAGATCGTCAGGCAAACCGTTCCAGGGGCTTGGAGCATAAAAGCTAAAAGATGCTGCCGCAAGTTTTTAGTCAAGCACTTTGGAAATACTAACAGACTCGTGCCAGAAGACCCGAGGGGCTGTACTGGTTCATACACCGGCCATGAAGTGCAGCTTCTCTGCGACACTCAGAGGAAGAAATGGTTGCACTTCATAATATTTTTGAGGTGATAAAAAGCAAATTTGGTGACAAACCACACATGAGATTTAAAGTTCAGATCTGACTCAGAGACTGCTTGTTGACTTGTCCAAGGTAATTTAATTTTGTGACCAGTATCTCTAGATATTAATATAGATATAAATATAAAAGCTGCTGTGTGTCCTGATCACATCACTGAGGGGTAACATATATAGATTAAAAAGAAGTGGACCTAAAATTGATCCTTGGGGAACCCCACGGTTTGTTTTGAAGTTTTTGGAGAGGTTGTTATCAATTGCAACAAGGAACAGAAAGATAAGTGGAGAATCAGTTAGAAATGGCTCCAGACAGGTGAATGTGATGCCTCAGTCTATTTAAAAGAATTTTGTAATCAGCTATCAAAAACAGCGCTCAGGTTAAATAGTACCAACACTGAAGGTTTACGGCATCCAAATGTATCCTGATGCCACTGACTACTTTTACTAGGACTGTCTCGGTGCTATGATTAGCCCAACGAACAAGACTGAAACATTTCCAACTTATTGTTTATGTTAATAATATTGATTAATTGAATGCAAATAGGTTTTTCTGAAAATCTACTTAAATGTGGAAGACTGAAGATTGGTCTGTGGTTGCTGGGTATCGAGGAATCAAGGCTACTTCTTTCTTTAAAAAATGCAGTCTTGAATGCTATGGGGAATCCACCTTGTTGCATCAAGTGACTAAATATTGTAAGGACCTCCTCAGACACTGAATTAAAAACACTTTTAAAGAAGGAGGTTGGTATTGCTTCAAGGGTGCTTGTGAAGGACTTGAGTGCTGTTACCACTTCCTTGAGCATTTCAGCGTCAAACAGACTAAAATCGTCCAGCAGGGCTTCACACTGTATGCTGGGTGTTTCCTCGGCTGTTATGACATTCTGGAGTTGACAGATTCTCGACCTGATGTTGGCTGTCTTCTCTTTGAAGTAGTCCACGGATTCATCACGTTTGGAAGCAATAACATGGCTGCTGTGGTCTGTGACAGGGTTTATGAGGCAGGTCGATGGGGGTTGCTTATGTTAGAATTTATCAGGCTAGAAAAATATCATAGCAGTCAGAATTGCTTCCTCTATGTAATTGTTTTTAATTGTAAGTGGTGCAACAGCATCATGGACTGCAGCCAACATATTGTTAAAAGCATTAAGGCGACTGAATTGATAAGGGACTAGATGGTTTCTGGCAATATGTGCTAAGAAATCTGAGGTCACTTCAGGAGTGCGACATCATCTTTAAAACCGCTTTGTTGGCAGCGTAAAATAAAAGACATTAAAAACAAATGGTGGTGGTCAAAGACAGCAAATTCCAACAGAGGAAATATTTATGTTCAGCCCTTATTAGTTGACTTATCAATTATTAAAATCCATGCACTCTAATAAATTGAAAAAGTCCTTCATCTGTCTTACATAACACAGGACTCATAACCACACAGACATGGACACAGCACCGACGGTCTCATTCATCCCCGTCTCCATCTACTCCCATCTGCATCCTGTAGGCGTCACCATCTATCTGCCTCCCACAATGACATAACCCCTTACACAACGACATCGCTTTCCCTCGGCGATGCAGTACCGCCGCCTCGCCCACAGGGTGGCAGCAACGACACAGACTCCGCCGTGGCTCCATTACCAGTCTCATTTTGGATGATAACCTGCTCTTCTTATCCACAGTGACTCAACTCTGGGCAGGTGCACCAGCAGAGAAAGGTGAAATTCCTGTGTGGTCATTATTGCAGGTAGCTAATGTGAAATTATTGGAGCAGAGATCAAACTGCAAAAGGGGGGAAATGTGCCTATACTGCCTAATAAAAGAGAGGAGCGAGGCGGAAACAAAGCAGTTTGAGGTTTCACTTTGCATTTCCCTCTCACATTCATCTGTCCTCTGCTCTCCCTCTCTTCTCCCAGCATCCTCCTCTCCTCCCCACTCCACCCCATTTCCCCAGTTGACTCACACAACACCCGCAGAGCCTGCTCGCTCCTCTTGTCCCCCGGGGCGAGAGAGGGATGGTCGACGGCGCAGGTGATGAGGGCGTTGTTGTCGCTGCGGCTCACCTCCAGGGTGAGCTCGCTGCTCACGTTGTATGTGGGATCGTCTGGAACGGGCTCCACCACGTCTGGGCGTCCTGAGGTGAAGAGGGACGACAAGGGGAGGAGACAGTCAAGAGGGAGGCGTCTGCATCTTAACCGGGTACCAGCACAACACTGATACACAAATACACAACGAACAGAAACCGAAGAGGTTCTCGCACTGTAATTAGGATGTGGTGGTTTCATGTTGCAGAACTGCACAGAAACGCAATGACCCCCATTTGTTCCCATTAAATGAAAAATGGCTTTTCTGTGCAGTTACCTCGTGCCCCTGGGTGTTTTGTTCTGCTATCTATCACTATACGCCACATATACTGTAGGTCTAACAAAGCATTTCCACACATTTCTAAAGCAATGTCACACATTTCCACGCTAAAAGGATCAATTTTTTTCTGCTGACTCATTCGGTGATGTACACAAATGATTTATCCAATAATATGTGATAATAACAAAACCTACAGGGGTGCTTTCAAGGTGACGAGGACTGGCAGCAGCAACGCGGGTCTGAGGTGTGCGTTTCTGTCGCTTCGCCAAAAATTTGTGCAAATGATTAGCCAATTAGTGGATCAACAGCAAATTAATCAGCAACAATTTCTATAATTGATTGTTTCAAGTCATTAATTAAGCTAAACTCACTCACAACACTCACTGGTTCCAGCTTCTCAAATGTGAGGATTTGCTACATTTCTCTGTTTCATATCGTCGTACACTGGATATCTGCAGGCTTTTTTTGGACAGAAAGAAATGACGTAATTTAAAGACGCCATCTTGGACATTTTGCTCCATTTCCTGACATTTTAAACTATTAATCCAAAAGCGAATCTTCAGATGAATTAATGATGAAAATAGCCATCAGTTGCAGAGATTTGTTCTAAAATGATGTCTCACTTCTTTAATGCAATAAATAAAAACGCCAGACTCTTACGTCCTTGCCACAACATCCTCATTCATGAAGAAGCATGTAAAGAGGTGGAAATTTCACTTCCCTCCATCCCCTGTAATGCAACATCAGAAACCTGAATGCAGCGTGCTCCTGTTTACTAACCAGGCCTGTCTGTGATGTTTCACGCTGAAGGACACCAAAGGGACGAGAGAGGCTAAAGATCTAATGTTGCTAAGTCCGGCTTTCTTTGGACTCACTTGCTCGCTGTTGCTTAGGAGACAGCTTGCATTTCACATGATGTAATCCATCACTGAGGACAGAGAGGCAACTATACCCAAGAACAGAGCTTTATTTCTGCAAATAAAGAGAATCTACAGCATCTTAACGGCAAGCTGTCGCAGCCATATTTTGTTATTTAGAGTGGTAAAAACAGGTTTTTATGGTGCAAGGTTTAAGCAATAATATGCACAGATTTTCATACAGACACTTTTCTATTTGCTGCTGTTTCCCTCTCTTTCCTTTCCTTTATCCACAGTGGTCTGTGCAGGACAGAAAGAGGAAGATGAAGCAGCGGGGAGGTGCGAGCGAGTCTGAGGATCTGCAGCAGCCACCAGAGTAAGACAAAGTATGAAAGCATAAACACAGTGGAGACTGTCATCCGGAGATCACACTCTATTGTAAGAGAAAATATCAAACTGGGTGGTCAGACCGTGAAAGTGGTTGGTGAATCTCGGAAAGTGGACCGGAACCTTATCACTTTCTCCTGCATGGACCGGCACACACACATGCACACACACAAGCACGGGCACATGTAGGTCAAGCTCATGAATAACATATACACAGAGGAGACAGAGATAGTGGCAGGGGAGCAGATTGGAAAACACACACACACACTTTTTTTTTTTTTTTTTGCTCTGTCTCACCCTCTCTCTCTCTCTCAAACACTCAGATATTACAGACCCCCACCTCCTCCACCTCTTCCTCCACCTCCTCCTCCTCCAGAGAACTCTTCAAATACCACTGAATCTAATGACATCTCGCTTTTTATTACCATAACCAGTCCTCTGACCCACGGAGAAAATTAGTTTACTTTCCAGGTGCATTTCAATAATCCCACGCCACTCAGAGGAGTCTTTTCGTCACTAGCGTCTCTCTCTCTCGGCACACACAAATAAAGACAGTATATCGCCTTTATTAAAGACCATGGATCTCCAAAGCCAGACCTGGGAATAAAGAAATCCTGCTTGTTTACTCACCGACTCTCATGTACAGTCTTTTTGAAATCATACAATCGAGTTTTAATACGTTTTCCGGGCCCAAGGGGTCAACTGACTCAACATGTTCATTAAGGGGAAAAATAAGATGCAGTCAGTTTAAGTGTTTTTTCCCAAGACAGCAGTGATGCACATAATTCTCATAATTCGCATTTCCTCAGTTCATTATTAGATAATCAGGGTAGATTTGCATGTCAGCTGCTGCAAGCAGAGCAACAAGCAAATCGGACCGGAAAGCAGTAACAGGTTGTGTTAAACTGGATTACATACCAGCTGAAGAGATTTTACCTCTTAAAGGGTCAGTTCACACAAATTACAAAAACATATTTTAGCCATTTTTGTTTTTTGTGCACATTTTGAGATATTTGTCTTCGATAATCTTGTCCTCAAAATACACGGTCGAATGAAATCTAAGGGTGCACACAGCGTCTCTCTCCGGAAACAGGGTGCTTATTACTGTCACAGCAGTTTTTCATACAAGGGAATATTTCTCTGTTAGGAAGCGGTGCCAATGAAAACTGTTCCCTGTGTGTTTTGTGGGTTATCCAGAGTCACCACGATGTTATTTCTGGAAGCAGAGGTTGCTGTTGTCATTTTTCAGCGCTGTGAGCACCAAAATTACATTCGCCACCGTTGTATCGGGCAGAGGCAGAAACTCTTGGCGACGTCTCAAAACCTGGACAAACAAAATGAAAAGTATCTGCACGGCCCGGCAACACAACATGCAAGTGAGAATATGTGATTTGGGTTAACCGACACTTTAACTGTAATAAACGAGGCCGCATTATGGTTTTTGGGGTTTTTCCCTTTTCTTTATTGTGATATATAACTTTCTGGTGCATTTAAAACTTGCAAGTTGCAAAGTCTACACCAAAGGGAGTTATTCTCTTCTACAGGAAACAGTGCTCAAACCTAGTTTACCTCATCTACTTCGCTCAGTGTCGCCAGATAGGGCTTGGCTAGTTTTGGGTTGCACTGTGCTGGGTAGAATGGGCTCAGGCAGGTGGACTGGTTTTTAAATGCACTAAAAATTACAGTATATTAATTTGAATTAAAACAATATGAAAGTTGTACACTCAAACTAGTGAACATGCTCTCTCTCTAAATATATGTAAGTAAGATATAGAACAGAGCACGCAACAGAAAATACGATGTGAAGTTGACAATGTAGAGGTAAATGAGAAATTATGATGGTTAAATATAAATCAAACACAGTATAAATTAAAAACCAGATAAATTTGCAGACATCTGTTTTAGAAAACTTACATCTGGTAAATATATATAAAAACTATTAGTTGATAAGTGTGAGATAATTACCTTAAGACATTATTCATTACTGTTGAAAAAAAGTTAAAGACAGTTTACAAAATCATTACAAAAGCATCATATCATCAAAGGTATGTTTAATGACTGATAAATCTTTAAAAGTAAGTATCAATATTCAATTAGTGAAAGTATGCGCGGCATTTTGCTTCTTTAATATTTAAGCCGGCATATACTCCAACACCTGCTGAAAGTTTAATGAGATGCCCGTACGTTTTTATTAAAACTCAGATTCCTCGAATAAAAAGGTGGGAAACTGGCACATACTTGAGACTAACTTCCCCCAAGGTGGTGATGGGATGCAGATGAGGCGCCGGCTGCTGCTGATGCTTCAACCCTCGAGCGTACAATCGGCCATAAAATAATCATATTGGGAGAATCAAACAACTGGATGCAGCAATTATTGCGTCCAGCTTGTTTGGGTCTTTAAGTGCGTTTGCGACCAAAGGTTCTGGATCAGAGCTGAAACAATTAGTCAATGAATCGATGGATGGAGCCAAAATCATTTGGTCTAATTATGAGATGGTTTTGTAATCAAAGAAATGAATTTGTCAGTGGGAGGAGATTGCGTCATGTGTTTTGGATGCAGATTCGACTGTGTGACATCTTGTGGGACATTATGAAAAATGAAGCAGTTTACACTACTTCAAATTATAACAGCTACTCCAGCCAAAAGAAATTATGCAAACTTTCTGGGACCGCGTGTGAAATTATCCATCCAAATGATGATTTTTTGTTTTTGATTTAGAAAATATTCCAATGCAGCAAATACAAGTAAAACTTTTCGCAGTCTTTGCCGAGTTCACAACATTTTATCCAAAACGACTTAATTAGTTCATCATTTCAAGACGTTTAGTGAGTTAAAATCATTCGCTGGGTTCTGCTTCTCAAAAGTTAGTATCTACAGGTCTTTTCTCTTTAATGTTATCGTTGTCAGAAATCAAACGGAAAGTGTTTTAAAATGTTCAGTCTTTACTTTGTTTAATTTTTAATTGTAAAGGTGAAATCAGTTCTTTCACTATATTTTGGCATTTGACAAAAGTACTAAACTTTAAAAAAAGACCAGTCAGACCACTGCAGGGAGGCAAAATGAATGAGTGAATAAAACCTCCTTATTATTCAGTAACTTTGCCAAGTGAACAAGGTGCTTAACCTCCAGCTACTCCAGTGAAGCTGCTCAGTCGCCAGAAATAGAAGACTCTGGTTCAACTTGGCATCTCTGAGGTGTGAAACCGTCTAACTGTGAATAGACAGTAGCGCATGGCTTAACACCGCTGTGTGTGCTCAGCAAAAAGACCTGCTTCCCTGGATAAGAGGAAGGTTTTAAAATAATCAAAACAGTCATCACTTTTAAGCCTAAATCGGATTACGGCCGGTGAAAGTGCTCGAGTCTGATTCGAGCGTTCGTGTGGGGTCATCTAATTTGGAAGGAGGTTTAATTAGTCCTGTTAGTGGATTACCGGGTGAACTTAGCTGCTGCCTTCCTGTGTCCGTCTTGACCAGTGGTTGAGGTGACATTTACTCAAGTAAAACTTTGAGGTCTACTGAAGTATTTTCTGCTATTTTCTTCTTTCTTACTTTACATTTATTATTATTTTTATTGTTGTTGTATTTAGCGTCACAAGTTACTTATATATTAAGATTTTAAATATAACTGATATGTGTGGCTTTAAAAATATGATGCACTGATACAAAAATCTTCTAAACTTTGTATAAAGCTGTTAAAATCCACTTCAACACTCTTGCGTAGAACATGGAAGTCTGCTTATGTATTAATGTATCTGTAATAATAATTGGGGTTGAAATCATTAGTCAATTAATCGACCCACAAAAACATAATTGACAACAACTGATTAATCCTTTACGTCAATTATCGAGCAAAAATGTCAATCATTCTCCGGCTCCAGCTCCTCCAATGTGATGTATCGCTGCAAAACGTCGAATCACTGGGTTCTGGATGGTTGGTACAGCCAATTTAAAGAAATAACTTGGAAAGCTCTGGGAAATTGCGGTGGTAATTTTTCACCATTTCCTGACATTTTACAGAATAAACGATGATGCGATTAATCAAATAGCATGTGACAGATTAATCCATAGTGAAAATTTAGCATTAGTTGCAGCCTGATATTTGTTCCATTTCCCAAAGTGCCGGGATTGTGGTCGGCTCGAATTTATTCCTTTCTAAAAGGGTGTAAATGACAAATGCAGACAGCGAGAGCCGCTTCTGCTGGTAACATTTAATTTTCAAATCTTCTTTATCTTACATTCTGCCCTATTTTATACCTCAAAGCTGCCTCGTTTTTGAAGCCGAGAAAGGCAGGTGTTATATAATATATATAATTACAAAGCAATCTCAGAGGTGCCATTGTGCAAAATGAATGCTTTTACTTTTCTTTTTTTTTTTTTACATTAAGCAGAAATCGCAGATTCTGTAATTCTACTTAAAATTTTAATGCAGGACTTTGACTTGTAAAGAGGAATTTAGACATGACGTTGCAGCTATTTTAAGGATCTGAAAACTTCTTCACCACTGTCCGTTCCTCTAATATCTCTGTCTCGTCTCTAACATTACGTTGCTCCGTATGGACACACGCCCATGTACCCTTCGCCATCCGCCCCACGTCCTGCATTATGACAATTTGGGCCAGTATTCAGCCGGTATGGCCTTAAGTGCCACCATAAATCCCCATTATCCCCAATCCAATACATCGATGTCACTAAATGATCCATAGCCCTTTCACACAGTACAACTAATACAGTCTTCAAAGCTCTTAGCCTTTCATTCTTCTCAATTACCACTCCCTTTCCCGCACTCCCTTGCTCGCCCGTCTCCCCTCCTCTCCCCCCTCTCTCTATCTAAATCCTCTTTCCGGATTTCTCTCTCCATTTCGTCAGCCTTCCCTCCCTTTCCTCCCCTCTCTCCTGTTGCGCTCTCCGGCTCCCTCTTCTTTAAAACTGGTCCCCCTTTGCCTCATCCTCTGCCCCCAGTCTGCGCTCCCACTCAGCCGCAAAGCCGTCGCGGTTCTTCTTCTGTGGTTTTCTTAATTCCCCTTCTGCTCTCTCGTTTTCCTTCGGTCTCTCTTTTCCGTCGCCTCTTTGCAACTTCCATCACTCTCTCCAACACTCGCGCTCATTCACTCTCTCCCTCTCTGTTCTCTGTTTTCTCTGCAGCCCCTCACTTTCACTTTCTTGCCGTCTCTCTCTCTCTCTCTCTCTCTCTCTCTCTCTCACACACACACACACACACACACACACTCTACATCTGTGTCACCCTCATTCCCTTCTCTCTCTCTCTCCTCCTTTGCTTGTAGTGTCAGTGAAGCTGTCAGAGAGGCAGTGGTGAGCAGCAGTCTATGGGCTCATCTTTTCCAACACACACACACACACACACACACACACACACACACTACAACTGCATGAATGAGGAGCTGTAATAATAGCACGCTGACCCATAGTGCTCTCCTGCTATCTAGCCGGAGATGAGCACTGTGTGACAGTGTGTGTGTGTCTGATTATCATCTGTCCATTACCAGTGTGTTAAGCTGAAAGTGTGTGTGTGTGTGTGTGTGTGTGTGTGTGTGTGTGTGTGTGTGTGTGAGAGAGTGCCGTTCCAGCAGTGACTGATTGGTGTTGTGTGGTGTCAGAGCGGCTGGGCGAGGCCTCGAACACACCATCATTCACATCGAGTTGATCTCCTTCAAATCTCTCTCTGTCTGCCTCTATTTTTCTCCGTTCTCCCCCTTTTTTTTCCCTTTTTTTAAAGGGTCTGTTCATCCAAATTACTAAACGGGACCAATGTGCCCGTTACTCTGGACGCAACCCAATCGGCAGACAAGACCGCCGATTCAGCAAAACCCTGGATTACAGTCGGCGACAGTGCTTTTTAACATTCGATGCCAACGTTTTCGAATCCATTTGCAATATATTTGCTTGGCGATAAACTATGGTTAAAGGGGCACTCTACTAACTTTACAAATGGTGTTTAGTTTAGTAGTGACGAGGAGCACGACTGGGAGAACAGATGTATAACGTCATCAGGGTTATCTCAACTTGGGCTCAGAGGCTTTTTAACAGGAAGCCAGCGTGACAAAATGATGCATGGAGGTTCAGAGACAATACATTTCAGCAGACAGGGAAACGATTGATGAAAGACGCTGTCAGCTTGCAAAGTATGGATCCAGTGTTGTTGGAGATTGAGCAATACTAGGGACGAAAAGAATCTGATTTTTGAGTCCTTTAACTTTTTGAATGTGCAATGCTAATTTGCTTTCCTTTATAGTATAGTTAAGGTTAAGGACAGACTGCGATTACAGTAGGGAAAAAAAGAAGCAAACATTAATTGTAGGTCTGTGACAGGATATAAACTCTGCTCTCCCCTCATCCACCACCTCTGCCGCCACAACTTTACCTTCCATCATGCCACATAAAGGGCACGGTGGAAGCTCTCTGCGCTGGATGTACATGAATCATGAAGTGTCCAACGTAAACATAATTCCTGGGACTGTTTCTTCAGCACTTCCTATGAAACTCACAGTGAGGGCCGTGGATTAACCAGAGTAATCAAAAACATTGTTTCTGGAAAGACACGCTGCTGAAAAAAAAAAACATTTTAATGAAACTTTTCAATGTTGTGAGCACCACAAGCAAAATTGCATTCACCTCTATTTTATATTGGATTGTTGGCAGAGCTCTCAAGGGACGAATATCTCAAAACCTGGACAAATAACACCGAAACTATCTCCGGATACTATTACAGGTAAAGGAGTAAAAATACATCTTTTTGTATTTTGGGAGAGCTGACCCTTTAAACAAAAATCCAATCTCTTTAAAAAGCAACAATCTCCAGACTCCTCTCTCTCCCCCTTTGTCTCCTGTTTTTAGTTCAGCTCTAACAAAAAGACCAGATAATCTGTCCTCAGGCAGGCGGCTCTCCCGTTCCTCCTTCTCTTTGTAGCTTCAGTCCATTCTTTTGATTCATTTCAATCCATAATTATAGCAAACACTAACACTGCCAAGGCATCGGGACACAAGACAGGCATTTTTGCATTACAAAGCCTGAGAGTAGCATTTTCACATCAATAAATCATTATATCATCACATTATATTAGTGTAATTACAGTAGAAAAGGCCATTGCAAAGAAGATCTACCAGTCTGAACGCTGCAGTTTACACAGAGCAGATTTGGCGGGACATCTGTTGGAGAGCTTTGCAAACAGACAGAGGGCGCTGTTCTTCCAGTGCAAACAGAGCTTAAAGCTTATAGAGTTTCTGGTAACGGCAGATGGTGGAAGAAGCGAAAGAGCGACAGAATCAACACTCGCAACATGTTTGTTCTGCTCTGTAAAGCTAAACAGAAAACCTTTGACTGACGAAGCAACAAGAAGCAGGAGGGTTTATGGGAAACATGGTCGCAATTTGGAGAAGCGACGCCACTGCCAATACCACTGGCGTGAGTCACAGGCTGCCAATCGTCTCCGTGATTTCCATTTTATCTGTAAGAAGAAAGCCAGTTAATTTGTCCTCTCATGGCATCCTCGCCGCGCTCTCTCTGCCTCTCGCTTTCTCTTCCCTGCTCATTTCTCCTGTTTATCTGTAACAAAAGACCAGTCAGTCTGACCTCATGCAAAGCTCTCTCTATCTCTGTTTCTCTGTTCGACCTCATCCCTTCATCCTCTCCTCCGCCCTGCCTTTTATTGCCGGATTCTGTCGTTATCCCCGGCTAGATCCGACCCACGTTATCTCTCGCTCTCTGTTGTGTCACTCCCGGTTGCAGATATGTTGCAGCTCAAAGGATGACACACACACACACTTGCACAAATATCAACATCAACACACACGAAATACAATAAAAGCAAACACATACACAGTTCCTGGATACATGCACAGGCACAAATTTACAGGCTCAGGCCGTGAAGGAATGATGGGAAGGAAGGACACAAACACACTCGCAGCATGTTTCTGCATTCGCACGCACGAGCAGCATTCTCTCGCACTCGCACACGCACATATGCTCTCGCACTCGCGCACACACATATGCAGGCACAGGTTGAGGACACGCAGAGAGACAGCAGGCATCATGGCAAGGACACAATACGCACACAGCGTGATCGCACACACCGGCTACGTCCTCACACAATCAGAAACACACACCAATGCTCGCATGTGCAGAAGCAAACATACTTGCGAGCCCACACACACGCGCTGATTACTGCAGGATCACACTAACAATTATTGTAAAATCCGCAGGGAAACACATGCATGTACACAAGCACAAACCACATCCTTGCATTCCTACAAAATATCCTTGCAGCTAAACACACATACACACAACCACACCCCTGCGCTTCCTCACACACACACACACACACACACACACAGATCCAGCATGTGTACAAGCCGGAGTACAACAACAGACATATCCAACGCACATTTTCTGACCCCGCAGTACACACACACAGCGTCCCACACCCCGTGTCTCTCACCTTCCAGCTCCTGGTCTCCTCGATACCAGCGCAGCCTGGCGGGGGGTTTGCTGCCAGTACTGGTGCAGGTCAGGGTGACTTTGCCCCCCTCCGGCACTGCATGCTCAAAGCCCAAGATCTGAGGTTTACCGGGTACACCTAGAGAGAGAGAGGGGGAGAGAGACAGAAAGAGTTACAGAGTTAGCAAGAGAGAGAGAAAAGTTTTATGCTGCAGGGCTCACCTTGTAGCCAGGAAAAGCAAAAAAGTTCAGGACCGATGGCTGAGCTTCTAACAGGTACAGCACAGTTTTTGCAAAGTTACTGTGTATCGAATCCAGTTTATTTGGTCAAGTCTGAAACCTCGGATGGAAAAGAGCTCAGAAAAAAAAATAATGATGCAAGCTCGCAATGATTTGCCCCAAAAGTGGTTCAGTCACAAGCACAGCAGCTCAAACGTCTGTAAAGCTTCTGACCTTCCAGAAGCATCAAACCCACTGTCTCTCCATCAGTGTCCATCAAGGCTGGGGCACATTTCTATGGTTTGTGTACAAGTGACCACTTCAGGCTGCGTAAATTATAACAGGTTGCATTTAATATTCTTAAAAAACTGTAATGTTCTGCTTGTAATGTGCTTATAAAAATTAGAAAAATTCCATCTGGCAGTTGAAATCAGTTTTTATGTGAGGTAGCATGACGCCAGGGATTGTTCTGGCACTAAAAAGTCAGCGTTGATTTGAAACAGAAACAAAACACAATCGCATTGACAATGTTGACCAGTTATTTCTTGCATATACCAGCTCTGCTTCCTGTAATTAGGTCAGAATCCAACCCTATAATGATCTGGAGGTGGTCGGATTGTTGTCATATATCTATGAGCGTTATCAAGTGATTGGATTTTTGATTCATTGCAAAATGTTTCAATCAATTGCAAAATGCCATCATACATTTCACAGGGTAATTCCATGATAACACACAGAAGACTTACTGTGTCAAATTTGAATAACTGAGTTGCTGTAGTAAGACTTGAAAACATGACAGAGGCTTGATACAGAAGCCGAGACAAAACTATTCCCAAAACAAAGATAAAATCCTTCATTAACTTACAATTCCAAAAGTACTTGTGGCACACTTATTAAGTATTCCAACATATGCAGTAAAGCCCCAAAAGGGAAGATGGGCTGTCTACTGAGATGAACATGCAAATGCAATTAATTAAATGGAAAAAAATAATAAAGCGTTATCGTTCTGAAATCAGCAGCATGAGGTCTGCATTAACTCTGACGGCCTTGGCATTTCCACAATTCAAGTCAGTCTGCAAATAATACTGTGTGACTGTTCATTTTCTGCACTTCAGGTCAGTTCAAAATGTCAAGTAAATTAAATTTTGCAGTTATTATTAAATACAACTCCCAGAATTCATCAGCTAAAAGCCAAGATGGGAGTTAGAATGACTCAGTCAGACTAAATAGTGTTTTAGGGGGATGCTGGCGACTCGTGTGATCGTGTGCAAGACAAACAGAGGGATGAAACAAGCCAAAGGTCAGATTCCATCTGCAACCAAGCGAGCCACGAGGACGCCCCCCAGCCAAACCAAAATTTCATGATACAGCTTCCTCTCCCAGAGGGGTTCTTCCAGAATCCGGCACTGTCGGTTAAAATAAGAAACATTTTTGCTTAATTACTATTTTTAACAAGGAAGTGAAAACAACACAGGCAAGAGGAGGAATCCACACATCCGCTCTGCCAAATATTTCAGAATCGATTTTGTCTTCACCATCATGGTTGAAGGCAAGAGAGTGGAGAAAATGAAACTTCTCTAGCCGTCCTCCATCTGGAGCCGTTGTGGGCGGCACTTCTCTCCAAGTGTTGGCGGAGATTACTGTCATTCTGCTTTTGAAAATAATGAACATTCGGTTTGCCGTCTACCGCAGCCTTGTGCATTAAGGGAGGAGAGAGAGAGAGAGAGAGTGATGGACAGAAAGGGAGGAGGTAGAGCTGAAAGAGTGAGTGAGTTAGAGAGAAAGGTAGAGATGGAGAGGGGAGACCAAGTCATGAAGAGATGCCAGGAGGGAAAGTGATATATTTTCATGAAAAAAAATTGAAAAAAAAGTTTTTCCAAATGTGAAATTTTTAGGTCAGAAATTTCTAAAATGTTACAAGTAAGTCAGACAGTCAGATACATAGATGGATGGATGCGAGATGTCCCTGTTATTTTATCCACCTGCTGCAAATAAGCAAACAGCCACGGACACTAAAGTACCAATATAACGTGCCGTGAACCGACCACGGTATAGATCAAAAAAATAAAAATGTGGTCAATTTTTAATGTAGCAGTATTTGATGTAGTGCACTGTGTGCGGAAGCTCTCTGGCAGTAAAGTAGCATTGAATATTAATGAGGGAATAATACTGCACATATAGAATTGGTTGGAGAAACCCTGTCGAGACCCTTTCCCCTACAAGGAGAATAAAAGAGAATAAAGCCATTATAAATTATTCTCTGCTTAGCTCGGGAGAGAGCAGACATTTCACACCAACACACACACGAGCGTTTAAAACCGACCGTACTCAGCAGTCGTGCACTCGCGTGTTTGTCCGTCAAAACGTTGCTCATGTCAAAACAAGCACACACACGAACGCCGCTGTGCCAAAACTCGATATCTTTGGCCGATTTTCCCACAGGGGGCCGCGCGTTTTAGACATTTTACCATACATTTTTAATGGTTTGGCTCCCTCTCAGGGGTCATGAAATATTTATCGGACGCAGAATACAGTGTCACAGCTGTCAATTACAGCGAATAAAAAATGCTTGAATCACAATTACTGCAAAAATTGGAAGAAATACGGAGGAGTGATTCTCATGTTAATTTGAATTTAAAGAGTCGGAGTAGACCCGCCTTCACCCTCGCTTTGACACACACCTCCCCCTCCCCCCTTTTACACACATACACAAACATCACATTAACATTTCAGGCGTTCTGCTCATGCTGTTGTCCAGAGCGACTGTATTGAATTCTTCTCTATTCACTCTGCAGCACAGCCAAAACATTTGAATAAATATCATCAAAATGATTTATTCAAGGATGCTTCCACAGCTGTTGACTGACAAACCACATATTTAGGGAACAACCCCGTGGCCTTTCAGTCACACAACAGCCGTTGTAAACATACGCCACACTGCCCCGCCCTAAAATTCTAAATTTTTACCATCTCCTGTTTCTACTTAGAGCTTTTTCCAAGACAATGAGAAACCCCCTGCAGATCAGTTTCCCTCCAACAATTTGTTGGCAAAAATGACGGTGCATTGAATTAGAAAAACTGAGAGGAAATGGCAAAAATTGATTTAAAAAATGTCCTCAATACCACGAATAAGTGAGACAGTCAAACCGTTTTCTTTCCCCATGTTTGTCCGAAAATGTGGATGTTTTTTCGTGATCAGCAAAAAGAATGACCTAATTTCATTACACAGCAATTTAAAAGTGGAATTGGATGCCTTGAAATGTTGGCCATGAATCTGCCCACCACAACCTCCCAGAAATATCAGACCAGCTGTCTCTCCCATGTATACAGTAAGTCTCTATTTGTGGTTGTATGGCCATTAGTTGGTGCATTACAGTATTGCCAAGCGCATGGCTTTGTTCTCATCTTCAAGTGAAACTATGAAATATGGCCAGAATTAGCTGACACTGAGGGACAATAACAACTCGCCTAATAAAAATCAATACTTGAAAGACTGTTTGCGGGGGTCCAAAGCTGATTAGGCCAATGTCCAATCAATAAACAGGCCCGACCACCGCTGACAGCGTGGCCGCAAATTATTCCAGCCTGCAAGCAACTGTCACACATAGGTAATAACATCCATCTCACAGAAGATGAGCGGAGCAGGTTTATCTGCGCGCAAGAGATATGTGAGGTCGTAACCTTACACAAAGGTTAACGCCATAAGAGAGGATCTGGATCAAACTGGATGTCGCGAGGAAGGATGTGGAGTCAGAACATTACCGTGATGCATTCTGCTCTGAGAGAGGGTAAACTCTGCAGGGTGGGTCGGGCAAACAGCGCCACAGCGGCGTGTCAAGGTGAATATGAGCCACTTTTTCTACATTTTCCGTGTGTGGTCTGAAGCTGGCACGTAGACATTGTTGTAAAATTGTTATAAACAAGGTGACAAGTGAGGAGAAAATAAGAAGAGATGGCAAAATGCTTTGGATCATCCGTATAAATTTGTCACAATCCTACAGGTTCGGGAAAGAAATTAAGACAGACTGCAGTCAGGCTGATTTGTCCAGCCGTCAATCAGTCTGAGTGAACACAAGGAAGGTAAGAATGTCATTCTGCACCATTAGACCTCTGTGAGAACAAAGACTTTTACAAAAGACTACATAGGAAATACAAATCTGAAGAAACCTTAGGATGGGCTTCACAGAGAGGGATCCTCCTTCAAGGACAGGCAGGAAATAGGAAGGTTAGAATTAATAGAGTGAAGGGAGTTTTACTTAAATTATAATGAAAATGAAACAATCGATTTTTGGCTTTTTATTAAGAACACGTTCTCATTTTCTCAAAATCTGGAAACACTGTTTAACACAGCTGTTAGAAACGCTTTCATTTCCAGGGTTTATTCAAAGGTCTGGAAAAGTCTGGTTTTGAGCTCATCAGACAGACGACAGATTTTCCTCCCATCATGCATCTTGTGTGAAAAGCGTGAACGTGTACCTGTGTGTATGTGTGTGTTTGCGCGACCCACCTAGCACGGTGACGGTGGCTCGGGCGGTGCGGACCGGCATGGTGAAGATGGAGCAGGTGTACTCGCCCTCGTCGGACAGCTGCACTTCGGCGATGGTGATGGAGAGCTCGGTGGATGTCGAGCGGTGCAGCTGGATGCGGTTATCTCTCAGTGCTGAGGGGAGAAGAGGAACAGGGTATCAATAATTAGAAATGTGCATATGTAATTTTTCTGCTTTATGAATTATTTAAGGAGATTTAAGTTGTATAAGGTCTGCTTTTTTAAAAACTATTTTATCTGTTTACTTATTTTAAATCTTAGTGCTAAACTTTTACAACTTCTATACGTCTTCTAATAAAGAAGAAGTGAAAGGAAGGAAGAGGAGTTTGAGTAAGGTAGACGGGACAGAAAGAAGGTTGAGATACGAAGAAGGAAAGAAGGAAAAGTGGAAGAAAAGGTGAAGGGATGACAGAAGAGGGGATTGGGGAGGACAGATGAAGAAATGTGACATAAGAAATGAGAGAGCAGAAGAGAAGGACGGGGAGAAGGAGAAAGGCAAGGAAGAAGGAAACATGAGAGGATGTAAGGATGGAGAAAAAAGGAGGGAGGTGACAGAGATTGGAAGTGAGAAGCCTACGGAGGATGGAGAAAAAAATCCAGTGAAGTATGGAGGAAGATGAGAGACGAGTGAATGAAGAGTGACAGAGAAAGATATGGGAAGGATAGCAAAAAGAAAGGATTCAGAAAGATGTTGGAGAGGGAAAGGGTGAGAAAGAAGACAAAAAAAGGAGAAGTAGGAAGTGAGAAGAAGGACTGAAGGAAAGGGGGAGAAAGTGAAATGGAAGAACTCGAAAGTAGGGAAAGAGACAATGAAAAGAAAAGGAGAAGTAGTGGAGATGTAGTGAGAAAAATAAGGGAGGCGGGAGGAGAGGAAGAAAGCAAGTAAAGGAGGGCGAGCGAGGATGGGGAGGGCAGAGCGAGAAGGAAAGTAAGAAAGATGATGTGCAGAATTTAAATCATGGGAAAGAGAAAGGTAAAATGGAAAAGGAGGAGGAGGGGGGGGGGGAGGTGTTTACAGAGAAAATGATGTAAGAGGGAGAGAGAGGAAGAGGAGGAGGAGGAGGAGAAGGCAGAGTGATGAAGATGAGGCGAGAGAGGAGGGAGAAAGAAATAGCCGAGATGTGAGCGCGAACAAGGCAAAAAGGAAGGAGGAGGGGAGTAAAGAGCGGAGACGCAAAATGAGATTGAGAGACGAAAGAAAGTGCGAGAGAGAAAAATAAAACAGAGGAAGCATAAATAGCAAAGAGAATAAGGGAGAGACAGTGAGGGATGGGTGGGGGAGGAGGGAGAGGGAGGCGGGGGGGGACATAAGAGAGACATAAATGGCTTTGTCATCAATGAGAAATCCAGCCATGAAAGCGGGAGAGAGAGCGCAAGCGACCAAGATAGATGATGATGATGAAATGCTACGAAATAACCGCTCGTTTCCGTGATAGCATTGACCTCTACGGTGTTTGTGCTGTGTGATTGCTGTCTGTCTCCCTGCCCTCCTATCCGCCCGTCTATCTCGACATCTATCCGTCTATCTCTCCGTCTCTATGAAGGATTTTCAGCTTTGTTCTCCGGCGCCATCGCGCATAGTGCTGGGTCCCCCACAAATAATGACTTATATATAACAACCAGACTCAAAGGGAGTGGAAACCTGCAAAAAAAAAAAACCTATTGTGGTCAAGTAAAGAGAAACGTCCAATAGATGTGTCCCCTCATTTAAAGTTACTTTGAGTTAGGACGACCGCGTCTCATCCCAAGACTAAACTCTGAAACATGAGAAGCTGAAGTCTGAGAAGACTCATCTGAGCAGCGATATTTTAGGTCGGCCTATTGTTAGTTGTGCTGTGGAGCCACGAGGCTTCTGACGGCCCGGTGTGGCACAAATGAACGGGGAATCAGTGCAGGTCCGTTATGTAACCAGACAACTGGTCAGACAACTGGGAACTGACAGACAGACAGACAGTTTCAAAGCAATTCAGAGAGAATCTGCTAATGCAACTACTAATATTATCCAGGGTGCAAATCAGCAACGAGGCTGATAAGATTAAGACGAGCTACAAGATGTAAATATAGTCAAAAACGTTGTCCGTCGGAATAAAATTGTCGTTAAAATAATAAGAATAATATAAATAAAATTTATATCCTGAGCTCAGACGTTTGTCTTTGATGTCTGAGCCTGTGGAAGTTTGTGGTTTTGTTTCACCGGCTCCTTTCTCATTCCTAAACAAGATGTCGAAATGGATAAAACTCATTCACCATTTTTCAACAGGGAACAAGGTGACATTGCTTTTTCTGAGTGAGTCACCAATGCAACAGTTTTCCAATGACCGAAGCCACTTGAACACAAAGCACATTAACGGTCAAATTCACATAATATGAACGACATAAAAATGAAGTCAGATGTTCAAAGCAGGGTATCTCAAATTGACTTATTGCTCGGATGCACCTGTAACCACACCTGAGAGTGATGTCACCGACCACACCTCGAGGACACGTCTGCGTCACAGCCACAAAGTGAGAACTTCTACCTGTGAGTTTCCGCTGCTGTTGAGCAACTTGTTAAATCCTTTTATCCTGAAAAATCTTCAGAACAGAATATTGTGTGGGCGAGTGCAAATATGTGTGTGTATACGTGTGTGTGTGTGTATGTGCGCGCGCAGTATCATAGTGTGTTATGTCTTTTTTCATATCATATTGTTTATTTGCCTTTGTCAGTATTGAGCCACATCTGTGTCTGTTTGTCTCCTCATCTCTTCGTCTTTCTTTCTGTCTCACGATTATCTCCATCTCCCCATCTGTCTGCTCACCTGTCTGTCTCTATTGCACTCCCACGCACACTCACACACACTCACTCACTCACACACACACACACACACACACACACACACACACACACACTTCTGCTTCTCTTGATATTTTTCAGTTATTTCATCCAACACTACTTTATCTTCATGCCTTATCACTAAGCAAGGTCACTACATTTGTCTTCATGAGCTACCCTCTCTGTGTGGGTGTGTGTGTGTGTGGGAGGCATACGGTCACTCGCTCACACACACACACACACACACACACTTATCTATGCCCCCTGGACCCTGCGCTCAACTATCAGTCTCCTTTATTCTCTTCCCCTCATCTCTCCTCAATCTCCCCTCTTTCCCTCACTCTTGTTCCTCTTCGTCTTTCTCTCTTACATCTCACCCATTTCTAATCTTTTCTGACTCCAGGCTTTTCTCTCTCTCTTTTTTTTTTTTTTCTTTCTTTTTTCATTATAAACAATGTGCGTATATTGCCGGCGAGCACAGGTGTGATGGATTTTCAAAAACGATATGATATCTAGTTACGGGGGCCGTATCGATCAGGAGGCCCCTGAAAATTGTAGCTACATGTGCTTGGTGCTGTTTAGCCTGCGATGTGGGCAACATAAATAGTCTGCCAATAGGTCACACTCTGCTGTTTGGCTTTTGTTTCTTGGGCGAAGGGATGTAATGAATTTCCGGGTATTGAGATAAACTGGATTAACAGACGAGGGGTATATGTGTGTGTGTGTGTGTGTGTGTGTGTGTGTGTATGGTTATTTTCTCGTACAACATGTGAGGGTGTCGACTTCTGGAGCTCCTCCAAGACTTGGATGGACATGAAGCTCTAAACATCTGAGCACTGGAGATCACAACTTCTGACATTTTTAGAACTTTCAAAATCAATGAAAGTTTGTGTGCTAGTTTCTCTTCCTATACCTACTGTGTAAAAGCAGAAAGTACAAATTCAGTCAGCATTTTTTTTTTTTTTTTTTTTTTTAAAGTTGGTCTGAATCAAATTCTCTATGAAGCAACTGCATTAGAAAATATGGGGGTTAGGAATTGACCATAAATTTGAACCCTTGTTCCATCTCTCTCTCTTCCTTGTTTCCTCCCTCTTCTTATCTAGTAAAAGCATAAAATGATCCAAATATAATGGCAATAAAAAAAGGAAACATCTGGTTCTTTAATAAAAAGTACAAGCCTGTGTGCATAAAAAACTTAAAGAGATACGTTATCTATGACTCCCAAGGAGCATTTTGGTAAAAAAACATCCAGTCAACAAGCTGAAGTTTCTGTTCTGTGCGGCAGAAGCATATTCAGAGATTATGCATTTGTAGAAAAGTGATAAAGCATAAAGCAGTTTTCAGCAGATCACTTTCAGATCCTTTGGTGTTTTGTTCCTACTTGTAACAACGAGGCATTTAGACTTTGCTGTAGTTGCTGTTTTGTGCCTCTGACTGTTTTCTCCATTGTAACATCAGCTGAGGCTCCTGGGTGTCGCAGTGTTTAGAGCCATCTGCTAATCAGACACAAAAAGTCGAAATAATTAAGTGTTGTCAGAAACAGTAAAGCTGTTTCTTCCACAGCAGTCAATTTTCAATTTTTTAAGAGCTGTTGCAGAAAAGATTGTGTTTTAAAGGCAAACTGAAAACACAGGTGCAAGTCATTGAAGACTGATTGACGGTAACAGATCTTTGTAGCTGTCCATTGCTTGTTTTAACACATGACTTCTTATCGTAATTTTGACACTGAGCTTCCCGAACAGTGGAGCAGGAGAAAACTGACAAATGATTCTCCTACAAACCTGAGGTGACACATGGCATGTTAAATAGACAAAAGAAAACTAGTCTGGGTAAAAAGGCAAAGCCAATAACATATTAAATGTACAACACTGATTCATCAAAAGTTGGGATGCTGTGTAAAACATAAATAACAGAACGTGATCATTTTGACATAAACTCAATTGAAAACAGTACAAAGTGAATATATTTAATGTTTGACCTCATCAGCTTCATTGATTTTCGTAAATATCTGCTTATTCTGAATTTGATGGCAGCGACATGTTTCAAACAAGTTGGACAGGAGCAACAAAAGACTGTGGAAGTTGTGGACTGATCCAAAAGCACCTGTTTGGATCATTGCACAGGTAAACAGGTTCATTGGTAACAGGTGATAGGATCATGATTGAGTATGAAAGGTTCATCCTGGAAAGACTCAGTCGCTCACAAGCGAGGATGGAGAGAGGTTCAACACTTTGTCAGACACATGATTGTATAAAGGAGATTAAAACATGGACTCAGGAAGACTTTGTAAAACTGTTGGATTCCTTTTCCATGTTTCAGGGATGAATGCTGCTCTGGCAAAAGTGGAACCAGCATGTAAAGACAGCAGAGTCGAGCCACATTTGAGCCACAAGCGAATTGTTCCACAGACATTGGCAAAGTGGCTGGAACGGCAGAGGATCATAGCTGGAAGCCCTATGGAGCTGTTAAATGAAAAAGGAGACCCCTGTGCTTCTATGTTGAGGAATATTGAGCATAAAAAAGCTCAATTAAGATGTGAATTTACAGTAAGAATAAATACATACAGCATCAGGCGTGTGTGTGTGTGTGTGTGTGCCAGAGTGTGTGTGTGTTTTCTAAGCGATGTCAGGAGGGCTTTGAGCTGAGAAGATGGAGCATTTGTGTGTGTCGATTACACACCAAGTACAGGATCTGCTCATCAGTGCACAAACCTTCTTGTACATCAGTGTTTGAACGTGCGTCTGAATGTCTCCGTTGCTTGTGTGTGTGTGTGTGTGTGTTCAGCCAGGTGGCGGTTCTTGTCAGCAGCACAAACTCGAGACTCGATACTCCCCAAAGGTCCAACTGTTGATCTGGTCACAGCAGCTTTTTTCGCCTACTCGTCTTCTTCTTCCTCCACCTATTTCCATTCCTCCTCCCCTCAATCTTTCGCATGCTCTTTCAACTTCAAACATTCGGGATGAGGGGAAATTCTCTCACAACACATACCGAGCGCACATACACATACTGTTTTCATCTGCCTCCTGCCTCCTTATTCCAGACTTTCCACTCTGCAGAAAACTCTCTCAAATTCAAATTTGCCTCATTGGTTCGATAGGGGAGAAACCTGTGTTGCCGAAGCAAAG
Organism: Holacanthus passer; assembly: GCA_025331565.1. Lineage (NCBI taxonomy): Eukaryota > Metazoa > Chordata > Actinopteri > Pomacanthidae > Holacanthus > Holacanthus passer. The sequence goes on along the minus strand of JAFREQ010000126.1, from coordinate 408,443 downwards.
TACATCAGTTACAGACCAATATTTTCATATTTCTGTCTATATCTCCCTCCCAGCTTCTGCATCTTTTCATCTCCCTCTTCGGCTCAACCTGAATCAGCATTTCACCTCTCCCTCCCGCTTCCCTCTCCGTCCGTCTTTCTTCCCGTCCGACTGTCTCCCTCCTTTCCTGCCTTGTTCTTCCCTCTTTCATCTTCTGTCTCCCTCCGCCCGTCCTTCCCTCATCACTCAAACCTCTCTGTCTCCTTTTGTTTTACATTTTAGGCATTTAGCTGACACTCGCATCCAAAGAGACCGCCTCTCTCCTTCCTCCTCTCCCTCTCTCTCCCACACATGTCGCCTCCATCCTCCCATCTGTTTCTGAATATTCTCTCCAGCTCCCTAATTATCCGTCCTTTCAGACAGCTGATCCGGGTTCAGTGACCGCGGGCTTCCCTTGATCATACCGTTCCCACTGATCTGAGGGTGTCAATTGATCCGGGATCAGTGTGCCGACTATGAAACGCTTGATAAACACACACCTCTGTCTGTTTTATCAACCTTCCTCCTCGTTCCCTCCGCCTCTCTCTCTCCCTCTCAATCCACTCGTCTCTCTATCCCAACATTCAGACAGAATTAAAAAAATAATCATTTAGAGGCCGCAGCCCAAATGTATGCAAAATCAAAGGAAGGAGGCAAACAGAGTGAGATGAACCAAACTTTGCCCAAGGTGGTGCAAATTGAAGCAAGGAAGCATTAGTTCCAGTTGAAACTTGAGAGAGAAATGTTCCCAACGGTGTATCAGCTTCAAGCAACATGCCAATGAAATCCTGCCATGTAGTATTTACAGCAGGAGAAAATGTCCATTGGGGATTTCTGGCAACTAACACTGACCGATGACACATCCTAAGAGCTAGATTACCTAGAGAAGACACTGCTCATGCTGGCTGCTCAGCTTGACGCAAAGGGATTAGAAAGAAAGCACAACAAAGTGAAACGCATAATGCAGAAGCGTCGCTTATTTCCTCACCTTTATAGTAAAAAGGAGTCAAGGAGACAATTATCATAATGGATGCCACTATCAGCCCGCTGCTTTCAGCTGCTGCCTGCGTGCCATCACATTAACTCGGCTGCTCATTTTTTAAGTCACAGGATCAGACTAATGCCAAGTTAAGTGGCGAAATATTTTCACCCCTCTTCCCGATGCCTCCTGATGTCCTGTAGCGCTTTGATTTGATTGCCTTTGTATGCCAGGGTGATGTGTGTGTGCAGCTCTTTTCATTTATTTCTGTAAAAGACGAAAGGTCCTCATGTGGTCCATCCTCACTTCTACGAGGAGGCTGGTTTAAAGGAGAAGAAGAAGACATTTTGGGGAATGTGCTTAATTGCTTTGCAGTCAAGGGTTGGATTAGAAGATTGATCCCACTGCAGAATAATGGCTCTGTCCATAGGTGGAAAAACAAGACTCCAGGAAGTCACGTTCAGTTTTCATATGGACGACACAAACAAGATTTAAAGTGTTAATTAATGAGCTTTAGAGGCAGATTTTTCTGGACAGAGCGAGGTTTGCCCTTTCCCGTCTTTACGATAAGACAACCAGCTACCGGCTGTTGCTTCATTTTCGGGGTGCAGACATGAGTGGTATCGATCCTCTTATCTAACTCTCAGCAAGAAAAATACATTTCCCAAAGTGTCAAACTACTTCTGTAAGGGCTCGGCTAGTTACAGCAAGGGATAAAATAGTAGAAGAACAAAAGGAAAAATGCACGCCTGTTCTAGAGATGCGCCGGACAGCAGGTAAACATCAGATGAAAGAGGAGAGACCGACACAATCGCGGCTCTGTTGCAGTCTCCTACGAAACAACGTCTGAAGAAGGCGTTATTTCTAATAATATCTCCTGCAAAGAAAACATATAGCATGGAGCCATGATGCAGCAGCAATGTGAGGCTGTCTGTACTGTTTCATGTCTGACTTATTGATTTTTATTAATCTTTCTACGGGTGAGAAGCAAAAGGCCAATTTCTGAATCACACAGGACCTTTTTCATATATTTACTTCATTAACCTTAAAGAATAAATTGGGTCTTAACTTTGAAGTCTTTTTATTCCCGTCCCTTTCTTCTCCTCGCACTTATCTCCCATTATACATGATTATTTTAAGGACACCTGGAAAAATATATAGAGTGCAGATGATACAAAGAGAAAATGTAGAAAAAGCCTTCTTTCAAGTACTACATTTCAAAAAAGTCTCTCCTGCAGTCTCTCAGTCCTGTGATGGTTGTTGTTAATACATTCTCCAGAGAGCCTTCCCAGACACGAGGAAAACTTTGACTGATGCGATGTGGATCAATAGTTTTTCAGAAAATGTCAAAAAACATTTCTCGCCCCGCATTTGGAGTGCCGTCTCGCACAGTGTTTGGAGCAGTCATTGTCAGTTTGTCTCGGCGTCTGAGAGGCTGAGCGGGGATCTTACCGTCAATTTCAATATGTGTTGTGCTCCTTTCACTTAAGACTGCTTAACACTGTGCTTATTGTGCGTTTTTAATGAAATGATTTACAAGTTACAGTCATTTTCATCACATTTAAAACCTGCCTACTCAATATCCTCTCACTAGGCGAGAGCTCCCCCGTCCACCACGGTTTGTAAATCACCAGAGATCCATTACCTTGTTAAATTGTACAGAGGCAGATAGCCTGTCTGATGTCTGCTGATATGCTTTTATGGAAAGGAAGGAAACCGCACATGACATATAAATAAAATTATAGGCAGGCTGAGAGCAAATATACTGATTTTTTTTTTTCTGGTGAGGAAATGTGTTTGCAAAACCTCAAATGTGAATGTCTGCACTGCACTTTTACTGTCTGCGTAAAATAAACATATGAGGTTACATTTCTCTCTGTAAGTCATGTGCGCCTGCTGGAAACGCTATTGAATGAACACTACTTAAAATATATGTAACATGGAAATAAGGAAAGTGTTATGAGGTGGAGACGCAGCTGGAAACATGATGTAGTTTCATATTGGACTGGCTGAGTCCAGGTGGGCAGATACATTTGCTTTCCATGCTTGATAACCTTGGTTTGGTTCTTGAATCAAAAAAAAAAAAAAGAGTGTGTTTTCCCAAAAGATTTTATTTTTTAATCAAGAGCAGCCAACCAAAACAAATGTCTTCATTCGTCCTTATTTCTCCGGCTGAAAGTTAATCGTTAGCTTACAAGAGAATATGCAGCGTCCAATTTGTGCCACTGTCTCGTAATCTTTCACAATGGAGGAAAAGTAATGTTTATATTATTGTGTGGACCTCATGTAATATGCATTTCAGAGTTTGTGCTCATTTTGTGAAATTGTTTTGCGATGGCATTGGTGTGAGCGTTTGACCTCACTTGTGGTGGGAATGCAGTTCGCCCAGATGTACGTAAATTATGTAACATCAGCACAAACATTTAGTTCACACAGAATATCAAGTGAAAAACAGAGACAACTAGATCCAATCAGGAGGGATGAAGGGTTTTAGATTTGGGTTTAACTGGATCATTAGCTGATAGCTCATTGGCTCATAAATAATTAGTTACAGCACTCTATTACATAGAATACAACTTTATCATCTACCAAAGTAGAAAAGTATGCAGCACAAGTCTCTCTGTCTCATATCAACGTTAACTGAACATCTTTGTCTTCTGGACTTTTGGTTGATTAAAACAAGGAATTAAAAAAAATGGTATGGCTTTAGGAAATGGTGATGGACATATTTCACTATCGTCTGACATCTTAAAGACAAAATGACTAATGAAGAAAACAATCCGGGCGCCCTAGAGCGTCCCCTAGAGGTCAAAGTCCCAAAATGAAGAATAATAATGTTTAGATACTGGCTTTATCTCTTTTCTCTGACAGTTCACACAAGTTGCTCAGCTTCGTCGGAGCTGGTTGTGTGAACTCTTCTAACAAGCCTGTGGTTCAGGTGACCAAACCGTGAAGTCAAGTGGGATGTTACCGCTCTCAAACTCAGTTCTGCAAACTATATTTCAGACTCGCTGACTCACTCCGACTCTCTGCTAAGAAGAAACTCAGCCGTCATAGATGCGCTGAATTAATACAAGTTACAGGCAAGTTGCTTTGGATGAGAAGCACCAGCTAAAAGCCAGAGATTTAAATCTGCTGTCCTTGTTTGTTTCCTTTTCCTCGTCTTGATTTCAGTGTTTTGGTTTCTCCTCCCGCCTTCATCTCCCTCATGTCCATCTCTTCGTCTCGATGTCTCTCGGTCTGCCTCGCAGTCTCCTGGTGGGCTCACATTAACGTAGGAACCCATCTGTTTTCATGCCTTCTTAGCTGTCTAATCTCTTCTATTAGCAGCGCTGGGTCTTTTTTCTCCCCTCATCCATCCACCCATCCACTCCCACACGTTCCCCTCCGGGGTATCTGTGGTTCCTTAAAAAGGTCTTAAAATAAATTATCTAGAATTAAGGCCTTAAAATGTATTAAAATATCCTGTGTTGGCTACAGTTATCAGATCATTTGTTTTTCGCCATGGAATGACAGGTTCCTTTGCTCTAAATGTTCACGCTCAGATTAATACGGGACAGGATTAGCTGTACATTTTTTTTGTCATTGTATCTGCTTTAATAAACACAACTGGGCTTTATGTCCCTTAACAATTAATTTCCTGTTTTGCTTTATCTTTATCTGGGCAGTTTATAGTTGCAGAACTCTCATTAGCTCTGCTCCACTGGAACCAGGCTGGTTTTCTCACTTTTGTTCATTTCCCTTGTTTTTTTTTTTAGTCTCTCTATTCACTTCAACGTGGCTTTAAAAGAAAAAGTCTCTTAAATGCACCCAAACTCCTTTCCCTCCTCTGCATCTCGGTCTCTCTGTATCGCCTCTCGACTGTGCAAAGCAAGGTCAGATTAAACTGGTATCAATGGCTTTCCTTGCCTGAATAATGATAAAAGTCCGCCTGAGCTTTCAATCTACCACAGAGAATTGGATCGAATGGATGTGACCCTGTGATTATGCAACATCAACATCAACATTTCATATATCGCAGCTTCGGCTTTGATTTCTCATCATTTTTCACTTTATTTGTGGATAAAAACTTTTTTATAAATTAATTCCAAGGTCTCTTTCTCTGTATCCACTGCATCATTTTTTTTTTTACATCCTGACTTCTCCTCTGTCTATAATCTAATATCTTCCACTGTGTCTTCATACTCTCAGTTTTCTTCATCACATCCGTCTTTCTCCTCCTGCCGTCTTCTGGTGATTCCTCTCTCTCTCCTGTCTATCTGGCCGTCTCTGATCTCGCCGTACTACAGTTTCCACTCTGCAGTGTGGCGGTCATCACTGTGAGAAGTTGTCACTCATCATTTTCTTCTTCTTCTTCCACCTCTCATCACGCTGTTCGTCCACCCCTCGCTCCCCCCTCTCTCCCTCCGCCCATCCATTTTTGTCTCAACTCTCCAAAGCCTGGTGCATGCTGTGCAGTGTTGGTGTGAAGTCCTGATTTTCTCTCCTCTTCCATCTCCTCTCTTCAATCAACTCTCTTATGTCTTTCCCTTTCCATTCCTGTTCTCGTCCAGCCTTCTTTTTCTCCTGCTCTCATCCCTCCATCTCTTGCTGTATCAGCTCTGAAGCTTTGCTGTTCGGGCCAGCTGCAGAGATGACTTGCTGCTCCATCTCAATCTATTATTTCCAAAGTGGAGCATTGAGGGATTTTCTCTTCCCTCCGTCCTGACTCACCTTTTAGATCCCACCAGTCTTTTATTTTACTTTATGTCCGTCCTTCCTTCGCCTTTCCCTTCTTGGCTGGACAATTGCAGTAAACTAGCAAGCAAGAATTATTTGGACGGTCATTGGTGGGAGATGGCGAAGTTCCACGTCAACCCAAAGGAGCTGAGCGATTTCAAAAATGACTATTTATGACAAGAAAACAAATCATCTTAAAACATATTTGGAAACTGCTCTATTATAATCACAACGATATTTGTGTGACTTTGACGCAGGAAACCACTGTTCACATACCAAAACAGTCAACACTGGTTTCTTTGAACCACAACCATGATCTTAAAATATTAACAATAGATCTAATGGCTGTGTGTCATGTGAAATGGGTCACATCCAGAGAATTAAACCTCAACTTAGTAATTCCCCTCAGCTTTATGGGGCGTTTTAGCATCTTTCAGCACATTGTTTCAGTTTTCTGACACAGAACTTTCCTTTTAACTTTATTGTCTACAAAGAAACTGTGATAAACCATACAAACAGCAGACAGACAAAATTAAAAAGGAGTTGGCGGGAACAAAGATGGAGCTCAAAGCATCACGTATGGATGACATCATTATGAGGTTCATCTTTACACTCAGGTTTTCTTTGCTGCATCAGCATCTTTTTAGAGTATGTGTGTGTAGAGTTTACACACATACACCTGCAGTGGCTGAAATCAGACAATAGCACTTCAGGTGAGTAATCGACAACAACAAAGTGTCGAAAATAGCATGATTATAGTGTTGAATTTATTAAATTAAAGCGATGGAAATATACATTATGCTTATTAGGCATGCACATAATCTGACAGCCACCAGGCGTTTATCCACCCAGTCCCCCCCCTCCTCCTCCTCAATTACAGACCCAACTGTTATTTGACTAACATTTTTATTTGAGGAAATATGGCACCTCCATCCCTCCTCTGTCGTCACGTCTCCCCCTCTTCTTTCTCTCTCCATCTGCTGCTCTTTAAAAAGAGGATGTGGTTGAAGGGTTGAATTCTGAGCTCCCATCATCCTCCTCTCCCCTGTCTGTCTTCCAAAGTACAGCAGCTGCTGTGCATGTTGGACCACTGCAGTGCAGTTTCGGCTCCATCTCACTCCCCCCCCCCTCCTCCTCCTCCTATTTTATCCCATTCCTCCTCCTGCTCCTTCTCCTCCTCCAATACTCTTCTCAATTCCCTTTAAAGTAGAGGTCTGCCGTTAAGTGTTCTATCATTGCAGAGAAGGGCCTCACTTTCTATCTCTTTCCTCTCCACTGTAGTTGAAGCTCCATCTGGAGTAAAGACTTGCTGATCTCTCCATTTGTCCTTCCCCACCCCACCCCCCCCCCCCCCCCCCCATTCTCTCTCGCCTCTCTGTTTTCCAAATTGTCTTTTGCAAAAATGTTGGCCCTCTGCAACGAAAACTTCTCCGCCTGTGTCCGTCCCTGCTCTCGCCATTCTTAACTCCATCTCTCTATCATTTCACTTCTGCTGCTAAGTGTTGTATCATTGCACGAGGGAGTCTCTCTCTCTCTCTCTCTCTGCCCTTGTCTCTCTCATCCCTCCTTCCATCTGTAGCAGACTCTCCTCTTTTCACTCCCAAGTACCAAGTCTGTTGTGTGATATTGGACCACTGAAGACTACAAAAGTTGGCGCTAACATTTTAGCTTGTCAGGCTTTAAAAATCATTTGGCTTTAACTATCATTTTGGGGCATTTATTTCATCATGTCAAATAAAAAAGAAAACAGCTTTTTTTTATTATTGCAATCATAGTCTAGTAATGTCCCTGTCTTTATAGTCAAACTGGCTGCTGTGGATGCTGCTTTTCACTCTTGACAATGTTTTGAACCATGGGTTTGAGCCAACACACTCCAGAGTAATCATTAGCACCAAAGCTCCATATTTACAATGTCAGTCCTCATTTACAGTGCCATTCCCACTCACCTACGTTTTCTTTGCAAAATACAGGGTCTGTTGTGTGATGTTGAACCAGTGCACCGAGGAGTGGGAAGTCTCTCTTTTCAAAATATTATTAAAAGCCGACCTGGCGTGCCAGCCAGTCCAGCCATCAAGTTGCACAAAAATGGATTATTAAAAAGCGGAGGTGTTGTTTCTTCAAGAAGTCGCTGTTTGAGTTGGGCGTTGACGCACTTTAGCCCATCAGACTCCGAGGTTTATGTTTGTACTCTGTTTTCATTTGTCGCACTTTTTGAGCTCTTTTGGCATCAAACAATATTACAATAACATGTTGTTTGCCATCTCAGTTCCCTCACGCCTTTGTTTTGGGGCTTTTTTCTCTTGAACAAAGCTTTTGACCCAGTGTGTAAGTAATTATTAGTGCCTTGTTCAACAAAGATGCAGAAGCAAACATCTCTACTGAAACTCTGTCTCCTCAAAATTACAGTCATATGGAACCAAGATGCATTATGATAATGGTTTTTTATATATAATTATTCCCTATTTTATTACTAGTCACTTCATACTTGTGCAGATCAGATCGCTAAAAGATATCAAAAGTAAAGAAAAGAAACATTCGAGACACGCTGCCAATTCCTCAAGACGCATTCTCACCAGATGCTGAAGAGGTGTAAGTCCGTCTCTCCAAGATGCATACATAATCTTTACTTCTCCCAAGTGGAACTACGTCAGTAAGCAGCGAGTGGAAGTAGCTTCTACACGGTCTGTCCCTTGTGATAACGGCAGCTAAAGTGACACTGAAATAAGCCGCCATATCTGTCGACGACAGAGAGAAGAAGCGGTTCCAGCGATTTCAACACATACGACGATACAGAAGGTGAACCGAGCTGTTGTAGCATTTATCTGATCCCTGATTGGCTTTACCACTTTATCTGTGTAGGTGAGAGAGCATTGATCTGGATGAACATGAGGGAGGGCTGTGAATGGAAAGAATATAGAAATCTTGTCTCTCTTGTAGTAGATAAATGCGATTCATTCACATTTTCGGGGGCTATTTTGGCCCGTGTTGATTTGCACGTAGCCTGAGAAAACCTAAACGGACTGCAATCAGATTTGTGATCTGGCCAACAGGGATGCAATATGTGGCTTAGTGTAAACAAAAGTGCATTAAAGTGCATCTGGACCTTATAAAGATATACAACATTCTGAAATGACATGAAAATGGAAAGTATCTGCAAACTTTTCACTGCCAATGCTAAATGTTCATACTGAGCATATCAGCAAAGATTCACTCAACATATTTTAATGCAGTTTCCCTAAACTGTTGAAGTGGTTACATTTAAGCAAATCAAAGCCATGTGATAAAATGAAGGAAAGGTGGGACCAATTGCTTCTGTAACCAAAACTTAATAATATCAAGACCAGGTCAAAACCTTGTATATGACTGGACCATGTGTCAATGTGCTCCTGAGGACAACAGCAACAGCCAATAGAGAAACTCCAAAACTCAACCAACCAATGGTGTAACTTCATTGCTCGGTAAGTCAGCAACAGACTTTTGCATTTACAGGATCGGTCACTTTGCAGCTGTCTCTGTTGTGCTTAATACACCCAGCCACACATCCCTACAACATCACACTCTGTGGACTGGAAAAACACTGTGAACATACTCTAGACAACACAGACAATTTGGCAAAGCAGATCATTCGTATTTGAGCGTATGTTGTTGGTTCATTGACACTTTCACAGTTTCTCTCATCCCACCTCCCATGTCTCTCTCCATCCACCCTCCCTCTCACCTCTCTTCTCCCCAAAGTACAGGGTCTGCTGTGCAGTGTTGGACCACTGCAGCGAGGAGTTGTCGCTCTCGGCCACCCGGCAGGTCAGCATCACTGTACCCCCCACGGACACCGTCTCATCTGAGGTCACTGGCTGCAAGGGGTCGTCATCTAGGTAGCAGGAGAGAGAGGAGGAAATAAAAAAATCATGAGACAGAGCGACAGAGAGGCAACAGAGACAAGTCACAGAGACACACTGCGCTCATATGAAAATACAAGCAAAAATAGTAGCGCACACCAACACACAAATCAGATAAACCCACAAAATGCATTACTCGCCTCGCTCTCTCTCTTTCCCTCTATCTCCGCCCGCCCATCTCTTTCTCTGCTTGTCAGATTATCTATATATCTCTATCTGTCTTTCTGAAAGCAAAGACACAATGCACGCACGCACACGGACATGCTGTCAAAGGGACAAAAAAGCAGACAAATGGCTATCTGGTTGTATGTCTGCGAGGCCAATGTAAGAGCGATGAGTCAGTAGCAGCCCAGGCATCCAGAGACTGCACGACCTGAGGGAGCAGCAAAGATGAAGAGACCTCGGCAGACAGTGGCTCTCGACAGGTCAAAGCAACAACAAGAGCACTGTCTTATACCTCGAATGGCTTTGTAACCCTCTTTTGTCAATATCTGTGTCAGTTTTTAACACCATGCATATGTATCGGCGGGTACAGAACAAGCTCAAACGGGACAGGCATTATGGAAATGAGCAGGTCAGAGGCAAAGAGAAAGAGAATACAAATGACCCAGCATAATGAAGGGATTCTAAAGGCTGGAGCCGGAGCCGGAGCTGGAACACGACAGAAACCACTGAACAGTGAACCGTCTGGGTGTATAACAGTATTCAAATTGGCTCAAATTATGGTATTTAACAGCACCCCCTTGATAACGGGTGATGGTGCAGGCTAATTCCGCTCTTTGCATTCAGCGAGGGTGGAGGACAATTACGTGAATCAGAACAAGAGATGTATACTAAAACGCTCAGGCCCTCGTTACGGTAAGTAATGCCGAACGTGGCTACCGCGGCGCTTTTAGCCGTGTTAAGTTATCATGGCTCTGAGTGCACCCAGCCATGCTTTGAGCTCCCCTCCCTCACTGCTCGCCTCGAAACGTGCCAGTGCTCACTGAACCTAATCTCGAGCAAAACAAAAATATGGCATAATTGACAACAAGACCAAGCCAACGGAGGGAACATCTCATAAGAAGATATGCCTCAAAGCGGTCTCCTCACCCCTGAAAATATGGCGTGTATAAATAGTTTAATTGGAACCAAATTGTCAAGCGGGAGACAGGTTTATATTCGGTGTGGAGCGTTATCACATCCTTGCACCGGCGGTGGAATTGATTTTTTTTTTTTTCTGCAGGAAGAACATCTGCTTAAGTGTGCTTCGGCGGAACTCCCATCAAGACATGAAAGAGGGGGGGACACACGAAGAGAGGATGCAGAAGAAGAGGCGAGCAAACTAACTACATGTAGCATCAAAAACACACATTTGCTGCACATGAGTTGAGAGCGACAGGCGGCAACTGTGGACATCTTGCTTTTGTAATTTGAAAATTGGAGTTCAGCATCTCAGCAAACAAAAGTTAGAGAAGAGGAAAAAAAAATCTTAAGTTTGTCTCTGAGCTGAGAGGATTCAGAGCCCTAACAGGTCTGAACGGTACATCTGTCGTTCGCCGGCGTTCGCACGGCACTGCAGAGCCCTTCGTGTCAGAGCGAGTCGCTCCTTTGCTCTCTGTGGTGTTTCACTGCAGCCCTGACCTTGTGGTTAGTTTATCTAAGCACCATGATGGCTCAGGGCTGAATGTGTGGTCAAGTGCACCACGGATTAGTGTCTCCTTTAATAGCGTCTTGGGCTAATTCTTGCGGCTGATCGCAAGAGCTCCTCTGCTTGGCATGAACACTTTGGGTAAATTGGCTGTCCCTGCGCATCAGTCATCAAGCCGACCACAATGAGCTCCGACAAGTTGGCCAAACTTGTCTCTTATCCGTGGCCGCCGCGCCGTGCTGGCATTTCTGACCAAGAACAACCTGTGTTCCAGGCTCCGAGTGACATTTGCTCTGGTAAAACATTTTCAGTGGTCAATTAGAGGCTCTTCAGTGATGAGCAGGATCTGAGGAGATATCTGCTTTTTAAGTGGACAAACTTTTACAGAACCAGGCACACAATATAATATTTAGCCTTTATCCGATGGTCATGCCAGGCTCAACTCACTGTACCTGTTGAACTGTAATTTTTCCCTTGCTTTCAAATATCTAGCTCATAAGTATGTATTAACAAAACATTTTTTCACACTGCATGACAACGTCAGATATTTTCAATCTACTTGTCTACTTAAACCCACAATGTCATGTTTCTTATGTTTTCTGCATTACATCAAACACATTTCTTCAAAACTGAGCCTGAAATATTAGGAGTCCTTGGAAACTATGGAATCTAACATTGAAAACAATCGCAAATTAAATAAAGTCTTGTGGGCTCGAAGTCAGCTTGTAATAAATAATGACCGCTCGATAGGTCCAGAGGAGCCGAAGAGGATAAATTCCATTTGTCATTTCAACACATTTGTTTGTCTTTTCTATTGGGTCATTTCAACCCCTTTTATTTTCATTTCAAATTATTGATCTGGGGCACTGGTGGCCTAAAATTTAGATAAGTGAGAAGGTGCCTGGAAGATCACAGATTCGATCCGCAGACTGGCAGGGCAAATCTGGAAGTAAACAGCAGCACTTGTAGCTTGTTCATTATTACTGTTGGAGTGCCTTCGAGCGAGGCACTTAATCCCCAGATACTCCAGCGGAGCTCTTGGCCGACAGATCACAACACGGTGCATGCGGTGGGTAACAAAAAGTTTCTATATCAATTAATGCGAGCTAATAAATAAGCGTTAATCTCACTCTTACTGAGCACAAGGCCTCAATGTTTTAATGATAATTAAACTGCGCTCTGCATCTTAAATCTAAAGCTCCACTAATGCATACAAATCACTTGATGTTGTACAGTATACGAGCACGGCAGCAACCTTGTTAGAGCTATCGGTCAAATATTAATCACAGATATGTTTGGTTTAATTCATTTGGAGCACCGCGAGGGTACAATTTAACTGCATCAGGATAATGTAACAGTCCTTTAACAAATCGACGTAAGCAGTCGAGATTGAACTACTTGAAATAAGATAAAAGTTTCAGTGGTTGACAAATCGAATGACACATCCCAGCTGGCCTGATGGCACACCCAAGGCATCCGCCAGTCCAAACTGGTTTACACAAACACTCACCAGCGGCTTACGACCCCTATAAGCCTCAGATACAGATACAGCTGTTCTTCTTACCTTTGAAGCTACTTAAGAGCAAAGTTAAAGGGGGGAAATTAAGTTCAGCCAGAGTTTAAACGGTTAAGTAAGGCTAAACACCCGGGCTGCAAAAATGAAAGGAGAGACCTATCTATCCTTAGCAGACGTTAAGTTAAACACTGTGGCTTGCTCTTCTTTCTTTTTTCCTCACATCCACTCCTCCACTCCCCCCACCTCAGCTGTAAGCCCAAGGAAGACACGGGTATTTAAAGCAACACAATTTACACTTTCCCTCGCTGGCAACAAGGTGAGAGAACGCAGAGGTAGAAGGCTGACTGGGATATCAAGAGGGAGGGAGGGAGGAGGAGAGCGAGAGATGGATGGATAAGGGTATGTAAAGGAGGGCGGGTGATAAAACGAGTGTGTGTCTGTGTGTGAAAGAATGAGAGGGAGGAGACACAATAAGCCAGTGAAGTGCTGAAGGAATAGTTTTAACATTTTTTTTTCTTGAAGATAGGCTTATTTGCTTTCTTTCTGAGACTTAGATGAGAAGATCAATATCCATCTCGTGTCTATGCGTCACACAAAGAGCTGCAGTCGGAGCATGCTTAACCTGGCATAAAGATTGGAGGCATGTGGCAAACAGCTAGATAATACACCAACCATGTACTCACTATCACGAGATCCTTCACTCTGAAGAAGCAAACAACACATTTTATCTTGTTTGTTTGTTCGGTCCATAAGCAGAAATGTAAAAATGAATTTCTGAGGCGCCAAATTATGTTCAGTCAAATCGGATTTTGCCTCTTGTACACACACATTTTGGGTCTCATTATGTTTAGGTTTCTTTAGGATCAGGTCTTTTTTTTTTTTGAAAATGAATGCATGCATGGGTTTGTGTCAGTTTTCTCAGACCGTTCTCTTTCCCAGGCCATCAAATACTTTCATTTTGTCACACCCCTCTGCGTCTCATACGGACACGGAAGTTACCATCTAAATGAACTGGGCTTTCAACTCCAATATAAGCCCGTCTGTGGCAACATTAGACGATCAGAGCGAGGTGACAAAGTATAAAGAACGAAAGTCAGCGCAGAGAGGACGTCAGGGGATACCATGATTTCCCACTGGGGTAAATTGGAAGGACGACTGACTTGCCGCATCATTCTCTCCCACTACACCCACAGAATAACCCTGAGTCTCGTCATCACACTGAGGTTGCCAGGTTTGGTGCCATTGTGCCTATACAGAAAATCAAAATCAGGCTCGCTAACCATATCTGGCAATCTGTATGTGGAGAGGGTGCACAGTCACACTGGGTGGATAAATAAAGTAAGAAAATCAAATAATGGCATTTTTACATTTCTGTTCATGCATCAGTTAAAGACATATTGTGCAAGATCAGAATCATAAGTCAGATCAGATTTGGAAGCATTGACAGGTGCATTTTGTTAAATGTTCTGCCACTCATTAAACTAAGCCAGGCAAAATCCGCAGTCGTGACTCGAGCCCGGTTATAAACACGCAGACCTGGACACGAGATTGATATTGATCTTCTTATCTCATTCAGGGAGATTTCCTAAAATATTGAACTGTTCCTCCAATCAATTCCACCGGTTTTCACTCCCTAAGAAGAACAAAAATTCAAACCACCTTGGCCATCTCCATGTTCACCCCTTCTCTTCCTTCCTCCTCCATCTGTCTCCCTCCGTCTTCTCCCCCCTCCTCCTCTCCATCTGCCCCGATGTCCTCCTCGGTTTCCTCTCGTCCTCCCTCACCTCTTCACCCTTCTGTTGAGCCTCCTCCCCCTCCTCCCTTATTCCCAATCAACTCGTTTACTTCTCTCCATCCTTAATTCCTTCTTTCCCTCCTTTTCTTCTTCTCCCAGGGAAGCTTTACACTGTTGCTGCTAATTAGCGCGGGTTAATGAACTTTATTTACTGTAATACAAGTGTATGCGTGTGCACCATCAGCATGTAGGTCTGGGCTAAGCGTGTGTGTGCATCTGTGTGATGAGGTGATTATCCGCATGTTTGTGCATGTGTGTGTGTGTGTGTGTGTGTGTGTGTAAGCTGTGTGCATTTGTAGGTGTGTGTGCATATGAGTGTAGGTGTGGTTGCTATGCAAGGAGGTAATTATCTGAATGTGTGTTAAGTATGTGCATGTTTCTTCGTGCGTGTGTGTGTCTCAAGTCTCAAGAAGCTTATTATCGATGTTTGTGTGGATCTGTTTGCATGCGAGTGTGTGTTTGCGCTCAAGTGCAGTTGTATTTGTTTTGCAGGGAGGAATTTATCTGTTTGTGCACAAGTGTGTGGGATGAAGTATCTGTGTGATTTATGAGATGGTTTTTATCTGCATGTGTTTTTGGCTGTATGCATGTGTGTGTTGGCATGTGCATATGCGCGTATCCACATTCCTGCTGCAGCTGCACACAGAGTATACTGTGCTATGGTGTGTGACAGACAGAGTCATGTGTCTTGGTGCTGCTGCTGCTGCTGTACACATTTGATGGGGAATTCAGCCAACAGTGTTCGGTTTGATATGCAATGGTATGATACAGGCCATTACACACACACAGAGGCATCCACACACACACACACACATTGCAAACATGCTGACATGCCCCCGCTGTCGTACACAAAAGCATACACACACACACACACACACACATTCACATGAAAAATTCAGACAGGAAGACGTATATATATTCTTCAAGCACAAACAACAGCCGAGCTCACAGAAAGACACACACACGTAAACATGTGCTTAAAAATACATTAGATACAGTTGGACACATAAAGCAAACATGCAAACATATGCACACAAAGAGCACAGAGGACACGTTCAGAAAGACACACACACACACACCCACAGAGCAGCATCCCCCACACCATCCATCTATGCCCAGCTGTCCCCGACTACTACCCATCCCCCTGGGTAAGAGAGTGTGTGTGTGTGTGTGTGTGTGTGTCTGTGTGCGCCCTTCTGCCCACCTCTAACCTCATCCTCTTTTTTTTATCCCTCTCTCCAACCCTTACTCCCCTCGCACTCGCCTGTTGTGAGTCAAAAGATGCAAATTTCAAACCACATATTTGAAAATTTGCCCAGTGAATGAAAAAAATGAGCAAAACATCTGCAATGTGAAACCAGTCTGCCCCCCCTTCTCCTTCCTTTTCACTTTGAGACAAACACTCCGGCCGGCGAGGTGCAGAGCGGAGCGGCCGTATCGAAAGGCTTTGTTTTCCGCCTGATTTTGGCGCCATCGCAGCCTTTAATAGAGGAATGTTGTTGCGATTGTCATTCTGTTGTCCTGTCGCCATCATCTGGGGGCGCCGAACAAATTGCTTATAATCTTTTAGGGGTGTGGGTGGGTGGGGAAGTGAAGGGGGGTGGGATCTGGCTGTGTATTTGAGATTTAAGCACCCCCGCCTGCCGTCTTAGCACAAACAAACTCCTTAGCCCTTAGTTTTTTTTCTAAAGCCCGCCTTTTTTCTCAGAGCTGAGGGTTTGCGGGGGATTTTGGGAGACCAAAACAGCCCCCACCCATCTCCCATCAAGTGCCCAACTACCTCCAGCAGCCCTGCCACCCTACCCCTCCTCTGCTGCCTGTCAAACATAGTTAGCTCAGAGCTCAGACGATCCCCCCCTCCACCTCTTCATCCTCATCCTCCACCAGCTACACCCCCTCCACACACACACACACACATACACACACACACACACACATCACTACCATCAGAGCCCAGCAGTGCGTCTGCAGCAGCAGTGAGGCGCCAAGCCGGCCGCCCCACCCTGCCACTGGAACAGCGCTATGAGAAAGAAAAGAGAGCGCGGGTTGAGAGGAGGAGGAGGAGGAGGGAGAGGAGGGAGAGGCAGAGGGGTTCAGCTTGCAGAAAAGGGCAGCAGCATCACTGCTGACAAAAGAAAAAGAATAATGATTTGCCAGGAAGAGAAAGACAGAGAGAGTTGGTGCGCTGAGAGAGAGCAAGAGAGAGACGGGGGAAAAGCACAGGGGAAAAACAGAGGGAAAGAGAAAGAAAGAGGGAAAGAGAGTGAGAGGTGAGCGAAGGACGTGGCAGAAATAAGCATATATAGATAGATGAGACCAATGAGGAGAGATGACAGGGTGACTTAGAAAGGGGGCAAAAAGACTGAAAGAGCATAAAAACACAATGAGAGCGAGATGGAGGGAAGTAGAGCGAGAGTGGAGAGACAGAAAGTCATAAAAGGAGACAGAGGGATGGAGGGAGAAGAAGAAAGAACGGAGGGATGCTGACAGAAGTGGTGGGGTGAAGAGAAAGAGCAACAGTGAGCGGAGAAGAGCTAAAGGACAGGTTCGGATATTTTAGAGTATCTTAATACAAGACGCATGCTGAGAGAGTTATCGACCGCTATAATCATTCATTCCTCCTCTGCATGCAGGTCTGAAGTGATCTCTCTCTAAGGCGATTTCACCGTAAGTGATGGAGGACAGAATCTACCGCCCTCGTTCTTAAGTTCAGCTGGTTTATAGAATGTGTCAGCAGTCCGAGCTAGTCAAATCAAGTGGGTATCTTCCACAGTTAAAATCATTTTAGGATGAAATTCCTTCTTTGTGTTTCCGCAGAAATTGTTCCCTTGCTGATCGGAAGTACAGGGGGATACAACTAAGACTGGATTACAAACCAAGCGAGGCAGCCAACTGCCTCAGATTCACATGTCAGTTGAATTGAACTAAAAATTTGTCACCAATGTCACAAACTTGCACCATTAAATCATCAAGTAAGTTCTGCATGGCCCAATGTCCGAGGAGTTACAAGCATATTGGAAGATTCCGCGCCTCATGATTATGTCCAAAGCCGATGTTGAGTGCCAACGCAGTAAAGAGCTCAATTCGTAGTGAGGCAGAAAGTATTGGTGTGGCAGGCTGGAAACCGGTGTTAATGTGCCGTCGCAGGCCTGCAGTTAACCTTTTAATGAACCACCATCTTTCCCTAACGTTGGCCAAGTGTTTCACCATACATTAACAATAGTTTATATCCAGGATCCTCACCTGCTCGAGTCACCATGCACAGAGTTTGCAGAAAGTGAGACTTTGCATTGAAAGTAACACAGCTTTTTGCAGACTCATCCCTCAGTGTTGTTGTTGTCTGGCGATGGATTTGTTCTGATTATTATCTGATTTTGTGGCCCTGGCCTGTAGAGGGGTGTGTGTCTGGACGAAACACAGATCCATGCAACTGTCAAACTGCCTGATTCATTTGAGTAACTAAGACTGCTGAAACTTCATATTAGCTTTAAATATACTTAATTGTCAGATAAACACAGCCTTATTTAGTCTCTCATCATGTTGAAAGCCATTAGTCAGCTGCTGTTACATAATAATTAGCTCTATAATCATCTCTCTGTAGTGTTTTGATACCTTCGTTGTATTGTAATGCACTGTAAACCACTTTGGCAATCGTTCATTATTTGACAGCTGTGCCAGCTCAGCTTCTTTATAAATGAACCGGCTGGACACAGACAGACAGAGACAGGGAGACATTTTAGATTTTAAAAAGAAGTGCACCATGCACAGAACCTCACCCACCAAAAATCATCATTTGATAAGAATAGAGAAAACCGGGCTTTATCTGTCCATCTGCACACACACACACACACACACACACAGAGAGACTCAGGAAGATAAAGAGAGTGAAATCTTTAATGCCTTGGCAAATGCACTGACTGCCCCTGCCAATAGGCCACTTAAAGAAATGAGTAGTCAATTACCAGAAGTCTGCCCTTTTTACAAAGATCACTGGACCTGCGATGGGGAGCCTGAGAACCTGCACTCTCTCTCTCTCTCTCTCTCTCTCTCTAGCTCACATTGTCTCGCTCTCGCTGTCTGTAGAGACAACACCCATCTTTCAAAGCAGCAATAACAAGAAGAGTTTCTGGCCTGTTCCGTGAATTACCCGAGTGTATCACAACCCCCCCACTCCCACACTAACATGAGCATGAAACTGACGCGCACACAGGGTGATTGTCATCGTTTGTCTTTCAGCGGAATCATTTCATGATGTTAGTGTTCCACCAAATTCTGTTATCTGGATTAATGATTCTGAATAAACTGTGATTAAAAAAAACAACAAAATTAATTCTTGAAGGTTTGCACGTATGAAGATTTACTTATGTGTGATGTAAAACTTAACAGGTCGCAGCTCATTGCACTGTGCATCAGATCATTTTGCATAATTTGTCATGTCAAACATACTTTATATGCCAAAGTTATGCGAACAACCCTGAGCGTTTTATCTTAATGCCACAGTGTGGTGGAAATTTGTAGCAACGGTTCGGGGAGGGCCCTTTCCTGTTTGAGTGTGACAGCGGCCCTGTGCGAAAAAGTAAGGTCAAGTCCTTCACTTCACTTTGTGCCCAACATCAGTGCTCGACCTCACTAATGCTCTTGTGGCTCAATGGGAGCAAATCCCTGCAGCCAGGTTGAAAAGCCTTCGCAGAAGACCGGAGGACGTTATAGCAGCAGATTAAAGCCCATGGTTTTAGAATGACATGTTTAGGAATTACATAACAGAGTGATGTTAATGAGTTCACATACTTTCGGTCATCAAGTTCATATACTCATGGTAAACATTCAAATGGATACTGTGATAAAAGTCAGCTGTAGAAGTAATGATGTACAACCCTGATTCCAAAAAAGTTGCAAAACATAAATATAACCAGGATGCAATCATTTACAAATAAACAGTGTTTACTGACAACAGTTTTACAAAGTGTTCATGTATTAATCTCCTTTATCCAATCATGTGTTCACAAAGTGTTCTCTCTCCATCCTCGCTTGTGAACGACTGAGTCTTTCCAGGATGAACCTTTCATACCCAATCATGATCCTATCACCTGTTACCAATGAACCTGTTTACCTGTGGAAGGATCCAAACAGGTGTTTTTGGATCAGTCCACAACTTTCACAGTCTTTTCTTGCTCCTGTCCCAACTTGTTTGAAACGTGTCGCTGCCGTCAAATTCAGAATAAGCAGATATTTACGAAAATCAATGAAGCTGAAAAGGTCAAACATTAAATATATTGTCTTTGTACTGTTTTCAACTGAGTATATGTCAGAAAGGATTAGCAAATTATCACATTCTGTTTAATTTATATTCTAGACGGCGTCCCGTTTTTTTAGAATCAGGGTTGCATATGAATGGACAAACACACTCTGCACCTATGCTCTAAATCACATAAACATATATGCACTGACACACAGAGGCAAAGTCACCACTTTCAAACTGCACAAACACACACAGACACACTCTGTCTCACACACACACACACACACACACACACCTATCCACTCGTAAAACCTTCTGATAACAGCAGGGACTTATACACCAGGCAAAAGAAGGATAGGGCTCCCGATGCTCGGGGAAGGGCCAAGATTAGAAAAAGGGGAATAGTCCTAAAGCTTCAGCGGAGGAGAGAGGCTGAGGAGGATGAGGGAAGCGAGGGAGCGAGGGCGGGAGAGAAACGGAGAGAGGGAGAAGGGTGAACCGGCGAGCCAAGGGTGACGAGGGAAGATATGCTTCAAATTAAATCATTTGGAACAAAAGACGATTGTTGCCAAGCAACCCAGCCAGAACGGGGTTACCAGGGCAACCGAGGTGACCCGACGCTTGACCTGAGAAATGGAGTCGCCGTCGTCGTCCGCCGGCACACGCACACACGTGAACAGGCAAACACACGCCTCCGCCTCTATCTCTCTCTGCTGCTTTCGAGCTGCACCCGACAAACGCAAACAGACGGCAGGATTCTCCTGGAGAACGCCAAACACAACGGAAATGTCACCCGGCAGCACAACCAAAAAAAAAAAAAAAAAAAAAAAAACCCAGGGCTTTCAATCAAGAGGAGTTTTTAAAATGAGAGGCTATGAGGTGAAGCGGCTAATGGATGACACTAGCCAAAATCAACAGCTGGTGAAGCACAACACATGAGCTGTCCAATGTCCAAGATGAGCTTGTAGAATAAATAGAGCTGCATTTTTCGGAGGGCTTTGGCAGCGCTGCGAGTACACAAACATGGTTTTGAATTGATGGACGGGTCCCAGGTTTTCCTTTAGTTAGGGTAAGGATGCACAATCCTCATTTAAGAGACTATTGGAGAGGTTTTACAGTAGAGGGCATTTACAACCCCCCGGGACGCTGTGTAAAACCGAAATAAAAACACAATGCAATCATTTGCAATCAAACTGTGTTTACCGGCAACCGTTTTACCAAGTGTTTCCGAGCCCATGTAGTAATCTCCTTTATACAATCATGTGTTTGAAAGCGGTGAACCTCGGCCCATCCCATCCCATCCATTGGGAATAAACATACATTGAAGTTGAAGTCAAACATGAACTATATTGTCTTTGTGCTCTTTTCGAGTGAGTATAAAAAAGGACACTCGGATTATAACATTCTGTTTTATTTGTTTACGCAGCATCCCAACTTTTTCGGAATCAGAGTTGTCGATTGAAATATCATTGCACTGTCTTTACCATGAATAAAATAAAGAGGCCTACTGATACTGGATATTTGAAACCGATGCAGAAATTTAAGAGACGTAAAAAGAATATATTATCCAATTTATTTAACCTCATTATATCTTTTGTCTTTTGTTTTCCCTTAAGCAGCTTTAAGTTTGTTAAAATCATAAAATATACGTAGGCTAGCTTTGCACTGAACTGAACGTGAGAGCTTGGACTGACATCAAGTGAGTGCACTGCTGAAGTGAAGACAGTCCGAATCGGTGCTGAGCGTCGGGCTTTGATGTGCACCTGAAGCATATTTGAACAGTGATGCACCTGCTTAGCTACGGAAAAACATGAACAAACAACACGGTCAGCAATTTTTGAATTGAACTGAACAAAGTGATTCATGAATCCAGGCCCACACCTTCCCGAAGTTGGAACTGAGAGGGGCTGCATCACACAACCTTGGTACCTTTCCAACACTGACGACTCGACCACCACAGTCCACTTGGCGAGGGATTGGCGAGGTGAGACAGCACGCACCATTTCAGCTTATTCTCTTTTTTTTTTTTTCATTCTTCACACAGCTACGTCCGTCAGTTTTTGTGTGCACCGGCATGAATGCCTTTGAAGAGAGACTGTAGTAAAGTGTGCATCGTTATCCCCATTTGTACGATTCATCACCTCGAGACTACAAAGACACGGATAAAGACACAGAACTCCTGGAGACAGATCAGGTAGTTAGTATGACGCAGCCGGGAGCAGGTTATAATAACAGGCTTTCTGTGCCACCTTTGAGTGTGGGCCATTTGGGGAAAAAAAGGCTTAGATGTGGTCAAACTAACTAATTTGTTTCAACTGACAGCCTTTGAATACGCTCGTTTACAAGAACGGCTTTTATAGTTTTCAATCACACCCTCTTCAAAACTCCTGTCAGCGCAGATTTGATCAGAAATCCATTTAAATTATTTTACAAATCAGTCCAGCACGCAGCGTTTCAAGACTTTTTTTTCCCCCCCACATGCACAATTAGAAATTATCAGAAACCTGTCGCGAAAGTCGTTCTACAAACTGTGATACTCGCAGGTGCTACTGAAGTCAGTTTCTTTGGTATCACGTCAACTCTCCTGTCTGGCTGCTTCCACTTGAAAATCACAAATAAACGCGTCCTCTCGTCTCATCGTGTAATTGTTGCCGAGTTACATGAGCCTGGATGTTCTACTGGATGTTTTTTTGTTTCGTTTCAGGCAGACCTCGTTGCTTTCTTCTCATCTCTGTGTCTCCGACTGCTCAGCAACATGACATGAAAGGACGAAGAGTGTCGGTGGAAGTGTGCGTGCGTGTGTGTGTGACAGCAGGGAGTGTGCGTTGAAGTGTGTGTGTGCGTGTCTTCCTGGAAATAGCATGGAAAGACAAAGCAGGGCTGAGAGAAGTGGAAATGTTAATGTGGACCAAAGTTTGGAGTATAGTGTGTATATGTGTGTGTGTGTGTGTGTGTGTGTGTGTGTGTGTGTGTGTGATTTGTCCCTTTCCCTTTACTGGAAGTGTGTGTTTGTCAGTGTGTTGGAATGCTGTCTTCCTTGTATCCAGGGATGTCTCTGTTCTCCAGGGACCACTTTGAAAATATATTTGTGTCCTCTCGTGTGTGTGTGTGTGTGTGTGTGTTTGTTACCAATTGGGGTCCCTTTCCAGTATAAACACTGATCTTCTCACAACCATTAGTCCTCATGGGGATCAAGGCCTGATCTTTCTTCTTCTTAGGCTATGGTTAGGCATGAAATAGTTAAAGTTACAGTTTGAGTTAGGCTGTCCACATTGCAATGTCCTAACAAGGATAGCTGCACAAACTCGTGTGTGTGTGTGTGTGCGTGTGTGTGTGGTGGTCATGTAAACCCCCCTCTCTTCCCCTCCATCATGTCTGTAGGAATGTTTGTGTGTCTTGCAATGACGAACGCCCACTAACGAACGCAACCTTTCAGATGGCCCCCATGGTTTGTCACTCCCAATCAAGACAATGGAGATCAATGGTACAGCCAAGCGAGGGAAAGAAAGATGAAGAATACGAGGAAGAGGAGGAGGGGGAGGGGGCTTGTTGCATTCCAACAATGGTCGCGCAGACACAGACAGTGAAACAATAGAGGCTGGACTGTGGCGTTTTTATGTGCGTGCACGCTGAGTGGCGTGGCGGCTCTGCACATCGTTAGGGCGCCCCTCGTGGGCTAATTGACTAATTAGGGTCACTCCACGTGGTCTTAACTGTCATGGCCGCCAAAACCGGAGAACTGGCACGGCCCTGTGACCATCTGGTGACCCACTTGACATGAGGGATGAAATATAAGGGCAGGGAATCGTCGTATGTGATGCAGTGAAGTGGCTGAAATGTAGAGAGTCTTTTTTTTTTTTACAAACATGCAAATTATTATTATTCCCCATTCTGATAAATTAATTTCTACGGAATTAAATTATAGAGGAATGAAACCATTTATCATTTTGCAGGAGATCTGCTGGAAGCTCCATCAACGACCCCTGGACCCTAATGATTTTAAAAATGCGAGCGCAGCGGTGTACAGCGCACTCATACACACACCTACACACACTATAAATATATAACAAGCCCAGGATAATGCATGGTGGCGGTGTTACAGTAAATATAGTACATGGGTGGGTAAAGGATGAACTCAGGTCAGTGTCAATCATGAGACAAGGCACCACTTATCTAACATATCATCTATTCAGAGGAAGCCTGGTTTTATTCCTTAAAACACTTAATGCGGCTGACACCCATGTGATACCACTTACTGTGATATATTCAAACAATGTATTCAAACTTAATTCATCACTGCTCAGTATTTATATGTACACTTTATTCTTGTCAGTGTGAAAAAGGCTCTAAAACACCACTTAGAGTATTACAGAACACTGAAAGTTATTTCCTAACCGGAGAAGTCTTCCCTGACATCAGTTGACACATCAGCCCGACAGGCCAGAGTCTGGGATAAATGAGGCTCTCACATGGAAAAATAATTCTGAAACCGTCATAATTAAAGGAATCAATGTTCAAGAATAAAACTTTGATGCAGGTATTCCAGACTTTTTCTCCATCTGAGGACAGGGAGGAACCATCGTTTAGGCAGCGGCATAACTATCTGAAATGCAGTATAAAAGACAAATACCGGCCACATACATCATCCAGCCCCTAATGTGCGCCATCAATTTACATCATAAAGGTATACGTCAAGCTAAAAACCCGGGAAAACACCAAACACCCTTCACTGTATCTCCGTGCACGCGGGCACAGATGCATGACGGATGTACAGTAGACTGGGCAGATGTGTGCGCACTGTACCGTCAATGTCATTTGACAAACTCGTGCCACCCGATGTAAAACTGTCACAGACTATGAAAAACAGCCTCATTTTTTTAGATCTAACGCCATGGAGTTTCAAGTACTGTACATCTGATGGGTCTTGTAAAAGTTTCCCTAAAATTGTTTTTCTTTCTCGGCTCCTTCCCAAGTGTAAAATTTCCCCTTTTAAAAAAATGAATTGCTAGATCTTTTAGATTAGTTTATATCCTTTTAAAGCATCTATGAACTGAAAGGATCTTTGAGAACAAGGACCTTCAGAACGCTTTCAACACTCCTTGACATAGATTCTCCAAGTCTCTGACATCTACTCGAGGGTTGAACAGCACTCTTCTAATTAATAATCCTTCATTTGCTGCTTTAATTACGGTGGTGGAGAGATTTAATTTGGTTGAGATCTGGTGACTGCAAAGGCCACAGCAGATGATTCACATCATTTTCATACTCATGAAATCAGCCAGTGAGCCGAGCTTGGAAGCATCTGCATTCCTTATGTTCCTGCACTCATATATTTGGGCTCTTCCTCTAATTTTTCACTTGCCAGTCTGAAAGCCTGACAGAGGTCACTGCACCGAAATATAGCAACAAGTTCTCCAAATTATAGTCTCATGTAGCCAGACCATCAGACCATCTCCACACTCCATTCTTCAGCACTGAGGGAAAAAATGGTTCTGGCTTGTTTGTATTCCTTTAAAACAATCATAATCGTCTTGGGCGGCACTGAGCCCGGGATGCAGCAACAGTGCCATTGCAAAATAGTGTCGGAGGGGGTGGAACATTTGCAAGCGAGCTCTGGCATTAATATGGAATCCCTGCAAAAGAAAACATCACATCAAGCAGTAAAAGACGTATGTCGACTATGTGATATGACTTTTACTCCATGTCTCTGTGTTCAGCCTTGCTAACTCGCTGCAGATGATCAACCATGAATTTTTTTCCATATCTGCTGGGCGAACATGCAAGAACGTCCCTGTTGGACAGCAAATTCTCTAAACATAGACTGTTCTTTGTATATTTTTATACAAAGAACCAAGCAGGCCTGAATTACTGCATGATCCAAATCTTCCTTTAAGACTTTCCAAAGCAGTTACAAAATACTGTTGGAAAATTAATCTGTTTTATGATTCTGGTCAAAAGGATCAGGATCATTGCACAAAAACAACTTGGTCAGATTTAGGAAAAGATCATGGTCTGACATTTGGGGACTCATCCATCCAACGTCTTCCCTCTGCTGATTTTGTGGCTCGACAATAACATCACCTGATTTCCTCCATAATCACTATGGCCACTCGACGGCTTTGTTAGTTGAATGTAAACCTGGATGTCATTTTGGGGCAACAGCTGAAACAAACGATTGTGTCGTTTATCTCTGGAGGACAATCTCAAACGCAGCTTTCCAATAATTAGTCTGTAAGAGCTGACTGTGTGCAGGAGCTAATCTTTGATATTTTTACTCTTTGCTTATCGTCTCGTTCAGCTCCCCGACAGGTTTGCAAACATTACTTTTCATTTTGTAAAAGCTTCAAAAAGGAGCATGAAATCCTTCAACAGCATTGAAAATGTGAGTGACAGGGTCAGTTCCCACAAATTACAAAAGACATATTATCTCACTAACCTCTAGAGGCATCTGACCATGCAGATAGTTTTATTTGTGCAATTTTGAGATATAAGTCTTTGAGACTTCTGCAATCACCACAGTTCAGTAGAAGTGAATGGAAATCACAAATAAATGAAAAGTTCTATTAAAAGTGTTCACAGTGAGGTGTGTGGATTATCCAGAGTAATGAGGACACACTCCTGCAGGTGTTTTTTAAATCTAATTTTTCGATGCTGTAAGCACCAAAAATGGGATCCATTCAGAAATCTCAGCGGCTGAACCACAGCAAATAAAACTCTCTGCCTGGCTACAACCACAGAGATGAGTCAGACAATGATAATTTGTGTGAAATGACCCTTTTCACACAGTAGTGACAATATATACTGTACACGAGTGCACACAGTGTAAACACCCAGTGCGCAGCTTGCACAGACGCACCAGTCGCAGTTCTCTGGGCTGAGCTACAGCACGGCAGCACATTACTATGATATACTTTTGCTCTCCATTCATACACTCAGTCATGACGCTGAGTCTTATTTAATGTCACGAGCCACATTTGCCTGGAGTGGAGCCCTACGAGCTCAGCTCCGAGAGGAAAGGACTGCAAGTCATCTTTCTTCTCCTGCTGTCTCCCTCTGTTTCTCCTCTCTCTGTCTTGCTCTCTCCCCCTCTGTATCTCTCTATCTCCTCCTCTGCTGTGATTGCACCCCCCCCTCTCTCCCCCTCGCTCTTGTCTCTCTCCATCTATGCCTCTCTACCTCTCTCTCTTCCCCTCTGCAGTCAGTGAATTCCCTCGGGTTCGACAGCGGGAGACTATTACACTCACAGACGGATTCGCTCTCCTCCAATTTCTCTCTGTCCTCTTCCTCCCAGCTCTCCCCCTCTTTCATCATCCCCCTCTTCCTCTCCTTCTCCTCCTCCTCCTCCTGTGCTCTCAAGCCTCTATCCCCTCTTATTCATTACCTCCATCAGCATGAATGTGTGTATTTGTGCACGCATGCACAGGTCTTCCAACCCTCCCCCGCCTCCTCCTCCTCCTCCTCCTGTCTCCCCTCTTTTCCCTTTCTCTTTCTCCTTCTCCTTTTCTTCAGTCAATATAATTGGCATCGCAGGAGTGCTCCCTGCAGAGTATGCTAAAACAGCAAGCACAAAAACAGAGGGAGAGCAGAGAGGGAGGCAGGAAGGGAGAGAGATGTGGATAAAGGCAAAAAGACGAAGAGAAAGCGAGAGGGGAGGACAGGAAAGCAGAGAGCTTGGGAGAGGGAAGAAGAGGATGAGACAGAAACAGAGAAAGGGACTTAAAAGTGATGAGAGGGGAGGAGATATAAATGTAGAAAATAGAGGGAAGAGAGATATATAAGAAGGGAAGAAGGCAGAGAGAGAGAGAGAAAAACGAGCAAAATATAAGGTGACTGAGCAAAATACGAAAGAACGGATGAGTTAAAAGGAGAATGAAAGGAGGGGAAGAAAGTGAGGCAGAAAAGATAATACGAGGGGGATGAGGAAGAAAGGAAGAAACAAAGATAAAGGAGGCAGACGAGAGCTTCAAAAAGACAAAGAAGTAAAGTAAAAAAAGAGGAAACACAGAGGCCAAGGAATAAAGGAAACTGGGATGGATAGGAGAAACAAAAAGAGAGGAAAATTAAGAGGGGAGGAGAGAAAGGAGGACACAACCAGAAGCAGATGGAAGATAAGACAAAGAGGCACAGAGAAGAAAATGAGGAAAGAAAAATAGGACAGAAAAGTCTTGACCATAGCAATCAGCAACCAGGGAAACCAGAGCGCATCCATTCAGAAACCAGCCAGCCACTCAAGGCAAATTCAGCCATATATCTCCTCCGACTAGACCCACAAGTGCCAAACCACATTAGACTGCAAGACAACCATCCTGAAATAACCCAGACCTCAGTGGCAGCAGCACTCTCTGTCTCTGCCTCCACAGGCTCTCTGCAGGTTTCAGAGGGAATAAATTAAGATTTTTTTTTTTTTTTTTTTTTTTTGAAGTTGCAGGCAATATTTTACTGTAAAAGTGCATGTCTTATCAGCCTAAATCACAGATTCTTCACAGGCATCAGCAAGGAGGAGCATCCCACTATTGAGACCTTCTCCATTTGTCCTAATTAACCAACACGATGTCAGGAGCAGAAAATGTTCTTGGCAAAGTGCGCATTAATCAAAACTCAGGGAAACAAACACCGGCAAGACGCCTCTGAGCGTCCTCTCCAGAGAGCGTGGGCTGACTGGCCACCTGCCTGCCCACCATCCACTCATTTGGCAAAAATGCACGGCAGAAGAGTGCAAAGATTACTGACATTACAGTTACTTACATTACCCAAGATTATGACATCACATGACTTCTGGCTAATGAGACTCTCACTAATGAGCTAATGAATCTCCTGTTGCCGAGTTTTTTCAGAAATGAAATGTGGCCTTGTGGAGTTTAAATGTGACACATGTAGGGCTGGAACTAACCTTTGTTTTCATTATTTTAATCCATCAATTACGTTTTGATTAGGCGATCACTCATGTAGGAAATAAAATGAAGACAAATGCCCGTCACAGCAACACGGCGGGGCCTTAAAACTGCTTCCTCAGTCTGAACAAATAAAAACTTTCTCCCTCATTTGTTATGCACTTATGTCTTACATGCTCCTGCAACCTCGTGGCACATGTGTCAGGTGGAACTGAGCTTTGTGGCACTTATTCTCAAAGGCTTCTCTTTTAAACACAGCAGCTTGGATTGTTCCTCATTTGTATGTTGCTTCGGACAAAGGCAGCTGCTGAATGAATGGAAATGGAAACATATAGATGCAAAGCTAAGAAAAGGAAGTAAATCTTCTCGTGATTTCACTTTAAAAATCACAAAACCACAACTGAGTCAGTGTGCAGCGTGAAAGGTGTCGGTCGTGGTGATTAACCTGCAGAGAATTATCAGCTGAATCTGCAGCTCCCCTCGGCCTGACGGAGCTTTAAACAGAGTATCGGCTCATTGTCTGACTGTCAGGGCCCCAACTTTACTGTTTTGGTTCTCTCTCACAGCATCGCAGCAGGCAGGCAGCTCTCAGAGAAAAAGCTCTTAAAACCCACTGTACACCTGCTCAGCGCCAAACAGCAGACAGACACAGTTAGAAGCTAGCTGGTGAACAAAGTGAAGCACTCGGCAGCTAAAGAGCCAGATATTTCCCTCAGGAGTTGGTAGAGACCAAAAGCAGAGCTAAAAGGAGAGTGAAGGCGGTAACAAGAAAGAGAGACAGGAACGCTGCTGTTGAGAAGAAGGAGAAACACGGGGAGCATATGGGCCACACATTGAGAAGTAAATCAGCAAAAGGCAGAGAAAATAAAATCGGGTATATAAAGAAAAACAGGTGCGACCAGTCAGCCTGTTGTACACTGCGATCAGGATATTTTACCAGGGATAAAATTTCATGGTGTGAACTATATTGCACCACTAGATTGACTCTATACCCTGAGGCTATCTGGATATACGCAGCAATGTCATGATATATCACATACATATATGTTGTGCCCAATTAAACTATATGTCAACAGTATGAAAATGTAAGGAGCTGTAGAATAACCACACGGTAGTTAAATGTAAAGAAATACGACCCACATGCTGAGGCAAGTAAATGAAACGTACGCAAAGTGTAAAAGAGGCTATATTTGTGTTTGTAATCAACTGGAGTCTAAACGAGTCACGTCAGCTCTGGATACATGCAGCTTTTCATCATTAATGCATTTATGGCTGGCAAAGAAAACACGGCACTTGTTTCCATACCCCGATTCAAACCGTTTTTGTTGTTAGCAATCTAGCAGATTTCCTGCAAAATCTGACTTGATAGGCCGCTGTGTAAAACGCAGCTCAGAGGCCCTTTGAGGCTGACAATCTTCCTGGTAATAGTGTCATTTGTTTATGGTAATCACTTTATTGTCAAAATGTGGCGAGGGTTTACAGATCTTGCAATTCTACAAATAGACGAGTATAAAACCGCCAAAAGCAACTTATTTGGGATTCAGCAGAGCTAATAAATATTCTGAAATTATGAATGGGGAGTGTAATAAAAAGGACAACATGAAATTATCTGTTAAGGAACATGAAGTCCAATTTTGTTGACTAAAGCAGAAATAATGAATAAAACATTACACAGCCTATTGTGCTGCTAACCCTGGTCTGCTCTGAAATTATCTAAGAGGAGACACACAGGACAAAGAAACGTATCATAGAGTGGTAGAAAAATAAGACCTTCAATACAGACATTTCACGCATCTTCACACGTTTCAAGGCCTTAAATTTATTTTAAGGCTTCTGCGGTTTTAAAGACCCATGGATGCTCTCTCTTGCTCTGTGTTTCTTATTTTCCCTCTGTCTCCTGACTCTGCCTCTCTCTCCCTCTCTTTATGTGTCTCTTTTCCTCCCTACCTCTATCTAATCTTGCTTTCTGAAGCCACTGAGGCCAAGAAAAAAAAAAAAAAAAAAAAAAAAAAGAGAAGAGGACAGACTCCATTCTATTCAAATCCAAAGCCGGGAGAGCAGACTCAAATCCAACCCAATCGCATTTATAGCCGGGTTCCGCTCCAAATGGTAATTTGTCGACTGTCTATTGGCCTGGGTGCAGAGGCTCCTCTGATTGACACCGACTACAACCCAGCTGAGGGAGAAGAGGGGAAGGAGGAGATATTGACATTATGTTGCTGTGATTATTTCAATTTTCTGTAATTATATGTTTTGTATTATAATCACTTAAGTTCCAGTTATTTCTGATCTTTCAAATTCACTGACACTTATAGACGAAGGTCCTCGTTTACCTGCTTCAACGACGTGGTTCTAGGTTTGTGATGTCATTCTGTTGGTTCACCATCTCAACAACTTTGAATGGAATGCCATTAAGTTTTTATAGACTTTCATGTTCCCAAGAGGATCAATTCTAATGGCTTTGTTTGTTCCCTGACTTTTACTCTAGCTCCAATGTGAGAATCACATTTGTGGTTTTGAATGTCTGAACAACTAATGGCTGAATGACCATGAAATCTGATGGTAACGCTCATGTTCCCCTAAGGATGAATTATACAAGTGCCATCACCAGGTCAAACTTTCAATTTGTCCAACACCCTTTTTTAGTTCACTTGCAAAACTAATTACATTTCCACCAGCATCAGCTGCACTTTGCATTCAGGGCTATTTAGCAAATGTTAGCACACAATCATACTAATCTCACACGGCGAACATGGTAAACATTTTATCTGCTTAACATCGGCATGTTGGCATTGGCTTGGTGAGCATGTTTGCATGCTGATGTTGGACCAGATACCAACCAGATTTCTGCATGTGTCATACAAACGCTCAGCTTATAACCTGTCCTTGAAAATGAAAATTCTCCATCACATCAAGTATGTGACAGAAAAACATCATTACATACAGGAGTTTTGAGAAACCGCTGTGTGTCGACGGGCAATCTTGAATCGTCCAGATCACGGCACCGCAAACCACAGGAAACCTAACTTTCTGTTTGAGCGTGAAGAGCTGAGCTGAAGGCAGGTGAAACATCTCATGTCCAGTAATTACTGTCATTTCAGGAAGCGCATGTCTGCAGTTCAACCATATCTGTCCTGCGGTTCCTGCTAATAGGCAAGAAGACCGTTTCCCAAAAGACCCACATCCTCGACTGGCCTTTCCAACTCAAATCTTGCATAAAATCTGCTGCATCTCTATATTTCTCTGTGGATAGATCTCTGCACTAACACTGTCATGGTTAGGGATTCCCCCTCGGGCCAGCAGCGCTCAAAAATGTATGCAGTCATGGCTGCGCTTTGGGAGAAATCATCCGGCAAATGGCAGCCGTTGCATCACTGTTCTATTTCTTGTTTTTAATGGATTTACTTTTCTGACAGTGAAGATATTTGTGACTTCGCTTTGAAACCGCTGTATAAATAGTTATTTTATCATACAGTCTATCACGTCTGGCACTGTGAATTATTAATATTTGTCTTAGTAGTGTGCACGTGGAGCTTTAAAGGTCTTATTCCAGCGTGTTTGCAGAAAAGAAAGAATAATATGCAGCATGATGTTTGTCAAATGAACAAGTTTTTTTTCAAACCTCTCTACATTAAGGTGTGTTTTGAATGGACTACATGAGCCACTGTTTGTTAATCGGATATAAGTGTGTGAGTGTTTGCATGTCTAAGCAAGTGTTTCTATATACAGACTGAAGCTAACGAGAATATTAAATGGGGTAATTATGTGTATGGGAGTGTCACTAAATGACCCTACATACCATAAACCGCTCATATAAATGTTTCATAGCCTCTCGCTGACTAATGTTCTGTTATCGGGCTTTTCTTGATTGAAATTGAAGATGTCAAGCTTGATTCAAGTGAAGCTTTCAGTTTTCACTTCAAACTGTGCAACATCAGTTGACTGCAGGGAGTTAAGTGATCCAACTCTGACAGGATGTTTGATAGCAGGTTTACTGTGGATGAACCAAATTGGAAGAAGACAGTTAAGCAAGAGACCGACGTCACCTCCTCCCGCCTCCTGTTGTCACTCCTTCACTGTGGTAGCATGTAACTGCTGGTAGTTGTGTCTGCATATGCTGTGACAGACGTCCATTGTTTAGGGAATATGTGCCAGTCAATTTATGGCACGCTGGCTGGAGCTAATCGGAAAATGCCAGTAAAAATGATTGGATTTCTGAAGATGGAATTACTGCACGTTTTAACGCGTCGGCCATTTAGCTGATGCTCTCAGACGGATCCAAGCACAATGACTGAGCAGATACTGGAGGAGTCCAGTGTCTCGGCCAAGGACACATTTATAGGACGTACAGTTGCAGCGGAGCTCAAATGTGAGTCACTGTAATGTGTCTCCCAGAGCTGTGGACGTGGGCCTGGAGACCTGACTCACATGAGACTTGACTCCCTAAATGCTTCATTTGACTTGAGGTGTACATGTTGGCAAACACAATTTCAAGGTTTGACTGAAATATCAAAACAGGGCTGCAACTAATAAATGTTTTCATCATCAAATAATTTGATTATTATCTATCTGACTGTTTGGTCAATAAAACCTTCCCCAGAGCCAGAGTCTCCAAAATACTTGATATTTTCAACCAACAGTCCAAAACTTAGAAGATGCTGACTTTACAATCGCACAAGACAAAGAAAAGCAACAAATCTTCACACAAGAGAAGCTGAAACTGTTTGAAACATAACCTAAACAATTACCCGACAATGAGGCCGATTAATCTTCTGTTGTTCGACTAGCGGATAAGTTCACTCATTGTTTCAGCTCTGGAATAAATAAACCAGCTTGAATAAACCCAAACACCAGAGATCATGAGCTGGTTCCCACCTCAGGCCTGCACAACATCAATGAATCCAGAAACACGCTCATGACTCACCTGTGGAAGAGGCTCAGAGCGTCCTGACAGTGACGGTCGATAATCCTGGTCCATAATTCACAGTTCAACACGATCACATTATTGTCCAGCTCTTTTGTTTCTGCTTGGAGCCACCATTAAACCACACAGCTCCCAGTGTGACCATGTGTGGAGCCAACAGCGCACACTAGTGGGCAGGTAAGACTAAGATTGTCTATTAGACACAAGAGGCTTCACTCGGGTTTATTTTCTTTGACAAACTGTTGTATTGAGTCTCATGAGTCTGTTTGTGTTCGGCAGTTAAGCTGTGGGTTTTGTATTGAATGAATTGAATGTAGCTCTATAATAAACTGTGATGGAACTCAGATTCTTGTGTGTTTTGTGTTTCTAGTGTGAAATACCTGGCTGTTAGTGATTGTTAAGAGGCCGTGTAATGACAGACAGGGGTCCTTTGTCGGGTTGACTGGTACATAACTAAAAATATCTTTGTCAGACTTGCACCTCAGGCTTGTGTCTCTCAATCATCTGCAGCTGTCTCAGTCTCTCTCTGCCTGTCTTTCTCTGTCTGAAGAAAGCCAATCAGGATCCCATTCTGCAATCACGTTGCCTGATTTACAGATGCGATCCATCGCTCCTCAGTGAGCTGCCTCCTTGGCTGAAATCTGAGAGCTTTTTCGAGTTTAATATCTCGTTATCATTATGGATTTTCCATGTTTCTAAGGAGTCTCTTCACACAGCTAATAAAAATTACACTAATTTTGTAAGAAAGTGAGAATATTAAACAATAACAGGCTAAATGGGCCTACATTTTTTATGTATTTGAAAGCTTAGAAGAAATGTGGCTCTTGGACAAATGTAGTTAATGACCCCTCCTATACACTGAAGGACTGTCTATCAGATGCTATTAACACAACTATAATAAGACAAGAAGTTTGGTGTGTTAATAGTCAGCCTTCAGACTGTCTTCATTTTCAGTTTGCTTAATGAAGACTTGCCACTTGACTTTGATTTTTCCTCAAGGACTCGAAGCTTCAGTCTTTAGTCTGACAATATATGACCCCAATACTTGACCTACCTGATGCCAATTAAATCAAATCCTTTGCATCTTTAGCAAATGTCCTTGATTGCAAAGTTTACTAAATATTCCAAAACACAATAGATTATATTAAAGGAACAAAAACCAACCAAAGTTAAATCTACTGGCTTAGATTCTACGATGGACATGGGTTGAGATGCTTTTCTACTGAATTCTCAAAATCGATTCCCCTTTAACACTCTGCACATTTGAAGGATAGGTCACGCCAGGATGTCATGGTTTTCGTGTCTGCTCCATCAAGGTGTAACACACAACCGTACCAAGAAATGTCAGCATGCATCTTGCCACCGGCGTCTGACCCTGTGACGCAAATGACCCTTCCTTTTCTCCTCGTCCTTTCAAACCGGAAAGGACGAGGAGATATGTACCGCGGAGGTTGATGAAACCAGGCCAGCTCTGACTCTTTCTGCCCCCGAGGAGCAGAACCAGAAAATGTCACAGAACTCTTCAAACAACAACAAAAAGATGCTCTCCCAGGCACGTCGTCGCATGCTGTCACAAAGTCAAGCGCAACACCTCCCATGTACAAGTCTGTAAAGCTCCTCTCCCTCCTGCCTGTGAAGATATCAACCTGAAAATAGCTCCGTGACGCTGAACACTGAGCGCGATAAATAAATCACAATAATATTTAAATATTCATTGTAGAATAAGAGAACAAGGAAAAACAGAAACACAGAGGATAAACTCCTTCTTTCTTGCTTCACAAATCAAATCAGTTTGCCTTAAGGAAGTTCGACTGCATTATCAAATTCTCCCTTCAAGGGACTCATCAAACATACAGTAGCCTGTGTAAGAGGCTGATAGTCGTCACGCCTCGGGCTGCCCGTATGAATGAACAGCAGATAAGGGCGTGTAGCTCATTAACTCAATTATATCGTTCACTTGTGCCGTCTGCCGATGCATTTCGCAAATGGGATCGAATTTGCCAGTAGATATGAAGTCATCTTCATTGACACGCAGGCCAAGGGAGAGCGATTGTGTTGTAAATACACAGAGAGGGGGGTTTTCCATTCAGAAACTCGACCACGTGGGCTGGTTGAGCCTCGCAGCAGGAGTCTTGTCAATAAATCTGTCCTTTAAAAACGCCGTTCCATTTGTTGAAAAGGAGCAGAAAAAAGCCAGAACAATCAAAATAGCACTCGACATGCTGAGGCACTCTCGGCGTGGAAAACGGGAGGTCTGGCATGGGCTCCTCCATCCGGCCCCGCTGTTTGCTTTTGATAGCAAAAGTCATAATGACATTCAAGTACTCACCAAGCTGAGAAATGAAGGAGCGACAGAAGGAGAGAAATGGAGATAGAGACAGAAAAAAAAGAGCGTGCATGTTGACACAGGACTCGTGCACGTGTAAGCTACTGTACGTGCCGGTAGGAACGCGCACGGTGTCTGGTGAGACATAAGTTGGTTGGGTGCCAAGTATTGGTGGAGACAGCAGTGTTCCGCCGAAACCTAAGTCTGTTAATAAAGTGTGTGATTAATTCACGCTGTGTCATTTCCCACCCCCTCCCCACTCCTTCAACAGAGAGGGCTTGAAGAGCCGTTTAATTACTCAGCACTTTGCTCACTAGGAAATGGAGCATCCCTGGTCGGACACCACCTTATGGGAAAAAAAATGTCCATAAGCAGCTCAGGAGAATGTTACATACCAAATGCCTGCACTGTAGATACAGAAGTGGTTGGCTGTGTGGGGAATATATATGCATTCATTGGCTGGCCTCTAAACACACACACTTATGCGTACACACAGATAGCGAGGCGGGCGCACACACAGTTTTTCGCCTGGCAGTCGACAGCTTGGCTCACATGGGTATTTTTGTTTAAGTAAAAACTCAAAGGCCTTCAAAGCTCTATTTGAATATATGTCTGTGTGCATTTGTGTGTATATGTGCACTTGCGTGTGTCTTCATGCATAAATATGTACATAAGTGTTTTTCTTGTTTCTATGTTTCTATGAGTGTGTTAGCATCTGTTTACACATTTGTGTATGTGTGTGCGCGCATCTCTGAGAATCTCTGTGTGTCCATATGCATTTGTCTGTGTATGTGTGTGCCAACATACAGTCAAGGACTTGCGTGTGCATTGAACAAGGAGCATGTTAAAGTCTGTGTGAGAGGGAAGCCGACCGACAGACAGAGAGATAGACTGTCTGTGTGTGTGTGTCTGTGTGCGTGTCTGTGTGTGTGTGTGCAGGCGTACCAAGGATTCTTAATAGTCTGCCTAGCAGGCTGTGAGAAAGCGAAGTGAAGGAGAGTGAATCAAAACAAGGTGCGTGTGTGTGTATTTTTGAGCAGGCTGGCAAAAGCGTGTGTGTCAGTGTGTGTGTGTGTAGTAGATTCTCATGCGGGGATAAGCAGCTTAGGGAAGGAGCATATTCTTTTCTAAGTAAATCTCATTAATTTTAATTAGCTGTATATTTAGCCCATACACCTGGATTGGGTGTAATTCTGTTTGTATATATAGCGACTAGTGAGCAGAGCAGGTGAAATGACTCAGGTAGCGATTATATTGCCGGAGCCGCCTCACATTTGCATAATGTCCTGTTTTTGATTGTGTCGCACGCCTAAGGAGGATATCACAGGCAAATATGCATTCCCTTCATTTTCCTATTGCATGCTCTATGTAGCGCGCCATGGCTCGTCCTTTTAAACGTTCACCTTTTTTCTCTTGTGTGTATTTTCTTCCTCCCTCGCTCCCTCTGCTCTTTCTTTTCATTTTCTCTCCGGTCTGTGCACCCCATCATTAGAGTGCGCTCGCTTTTTTTTTGTCTTGCTACCCCTCCTCCTCCATTTCCCTGCCCTCATGCTCCCTTACTGTATGGATTTCTCTTGTTCACGTGCATGCCTCTGTCTTTCTCCCTCTGTCTCCCTCGCCCTCCCTCCTTTCCTGGGTAATCAGCTTATCCTATGTGTGTCCAAGCCTCTATGTCTGCGTTCCTCCTCTCTTTGTTTCGGATTCATTCAGCAGGGAGATTAGAGATGCCTATTTGGTGCCTTTGTTTTCAACCAGCGCGGCAGCGCTGAGTTACACCGCGCGGCGATGGCCTCGTTGTAAAAAGCCACATCCACTCATCATGTGCTCATCATACCCTGATCAGTGTCAAGGGCCAGATGCAGAATAAAAGCCAAGGCAGCACCTGTCCGCTGGGCAGTGTGTGAGTCTGAAGCTTCCACTTGCATCGCGGTGATTGACTGTTTGATTGATCGACTGACCTTATTCAGTGTTTAAAGGAAAGCAATATATTCCCTGCACCAAGTGTCAATGGAAAACATGGATGCATCACTCTTTCGAAACTCAAGGATGACAGGAATCAAGCCAACCACCTTATTTTTGTGTTCGTCAATAGGCTGCTGTTTTGGAATCTATTAAACACTGATGGTTTCTATTCCTCCACTTAAGAAAAAGAACAGGTGGGAGCAGCAGATCTCACAAAAGAGAAATGATACCTACTGTAGATCACAGTCACTGTATTCACCAGGCACAATAAAAGTATTCAAACGATGAACACATCCATTGTGTTAGGTGAGTAGCTATCCAGGCTGCGGCTCTGACAGAGAAACGTGATCAACACGAGAGAACTAGAAGAAAACTTAAAATGTAGTGCAAGGGTAGAGTGGAGGAAAGATAACG
Source organism: Holacanthus passer (assembly GCA_025331565.1). Lineage (NCBI taxonomy): Eukaryota > Metazoa > Chordata > Actinopteri > Pomacanthidae > Holacanthus > Holacanthus passer. The sequence continues at coordinate 370,134 of JAFREQ010000126.1, read as the reverse complement.
GGTTATTTACTCCATTTCACGTTTAAACATTTAGCCGTCTGACCTCATTTACACCAAGTATTAAAACGCAATGTGTGTGTGAATATCTTGGATCATAAAAAATGTGATAATACAGCGAGTAAATGCACATCGGGTCCTTCAGACCAGCTACAGAGGTGATCAAACCTCAGCCCGGAGTCAATGCTGTCCACACACTGTATTTTCACATCTTGCAAACGGTGCAGAGAAGTTTAAACTCACTCCAAAGTTTACCATCCACTCAGCTTGTCCAAAGACACCTACAGTATCACACTCACCACTTCTCGTTACTTTTCCTCTTCCGTAGCATTTCCAGTAGTTGCACACTGCAGCAGAAAACCACACGTCATCATTTTTGTTGCCTTCCAGGAAAGACTCATAAAAGACGACCTTTTCCACTTCAATGAAAAGTAAATCCAGCCTCTATAGCATCACGTCTAATGATCCTACGCCGACCATGCCTGTTCTTGTTGACAGTGCACGCTCTCAAACGACTTCCCCGCTTTGTATAGGGCGCATGAAAGATTTGATCCTATTACAATGCAGCCATAAGTGATGATGAAAACACGTACACTAAATGCCAGATACTGTATTAATGCAAGGGACATTTAAATAATACAAACGGCATTTTAATAGCAGATGTACTGTTTATGGGAGCTATGAGCATTCAAGCAGTGAGGTACAGTGTGATTGGGAGGCATAAGGAGTGCAGCAGTGCAGTGGAAGCGTAAATGAACTCCACTGAGCAGGAGCTGTGTTACAATACAGAAACTTTAATAATGATACCATCCATCAGTTTCAATGCTAAAACCATATCTCAGTGCACAATAAACAAGCAACTGAAACAATAAAAAAAAAGTATGCTATGTACAGGAAACAATATTCAAAACTACTTCAGTAACATACTTTTAGAATAACTTTGCTTCAGATTTGAAGCCACCACTCCCAGACTGTTAGTCAGTCAGTCAAAGCTTAAACTATCAAAACCTTGACTGCATGTGCCAAGACAGGACACAGCCTCGAGGACTCTGTCAGTCTGGCTGCTGATTCACTTTGACATTGGATCAGCTGGTAAAGCATAAGTGCCAGACTTTGCTTCAGACTGTAGTCAATTCAGCACTAAACTTGGCTGATTATCACAAATTATTTCCATCAAACAGCCAGTTATAGTCATGCTATAGAGGGGGAAAGTGAAAAGACCAAGAATACTACAGCATGTTCACAAGTATTTCAATTAAGAATCCAATAATATGTAAATAAATGTAAGTAAATACATTTCGCAAATACCCACACTGGCTCTATACGTGCCAGCGCTGCGTTCGGTAAGACTCAGTGAATGGGCGTGAAATCCTCAGCAGAAACCAGACGAGGGAAAATTCCCCAGACAGCACACAGGTGAATTAAAATGGCTTTATGGCTGTGCTATCAGATCCCCCCGACACACTCCCTACCACCAGCTGAAGCGATGGCATCATCAAAAAGAGGCAATAAACAAGAGCAACCTCTGCTCTTTCATTGGAGGAGCTCCTGTGCTCAGGGGGAACCCTCAGCACTCAGACTCAATCAATACAAATGCTGCACTTTACAGCCACGCACTCACGTCTTCCGGCACCCCGTCATAGTTGGAAGTTTCACACAGCGCAGTGAAGGGCTTCAACAAACAGACGCACCTTTGCAGGAAGCCCTTGGTCTGACCGACCATGCGTCAATGACAGGATGGGTGATTTCCACCCCCGCAGCAATCAATTAAAACCTCCATCAGAGAATCCCGGCAGGTAACAGAAGAGAAAGGGGGGGGGTGGTGAAAGTGAGGGACCCGATCAAGGGAAAAGCCAGTTGAGTGCGAAGTGCAATAATAAGGACTCTTGTTGTCGGAAACGAGGTGAATTAATTTATTCCGAGGCTGACGTTGTTATTGTTGTTACGTTTGTTTAATCTGCGGTGTCTTTGAGAAGTGATGGTTTAAAGCTGACGGCTCTGCAAGTGCTGGACCCCTAATTTTCTCGACCCTGAGTCGGTGCAGAGCGATGTGTCTTTTAAGAGCACCTGAGAGGAAGCCGAGTGTGTTACTGCTTTGCAAAATCTCAAGAGCACTTCTCTCTTTCAATTTCTAAACGGCATTTTCTGTTATTATGATGCTTGCAGGCAGGATTGGTCTGTCCTGATGTTATCTCACGTTGCCTGAGTGAGCCTGGGTAGATGAGATCTGCCTCTGATTGATGAGGTCTAATGGAGTCTTGTTTGGGTGCTCTCGATGCCTTTAAGATCCGACGATACTGGCGCGCCACGGCATTTTAAATCTGCTTAATTTAGACACAAATTACTTATCAACACTTGTGCCTTATTGAGCCGTGAGTCTCTGTCGCTGATGCATGTGTAATGTTTCGGCATGTCTGAGGAGCTATATGAAGATAACATGAAGACACAGCAATGCGCATAATGTGTGATGCAAATCATCCCCAGGGCTCTAGTGCTCATGGTCGGAGCTTTGTTGGGAGTTTAATCAATCAGCCACAGCGCCTTAATTAATCGGCATGATGAACAGGAGAAATAATTGGTTTTCTGCCAGATGTGAATCTGTTGCAAACTAATGCCAGCCAATCAGGATCCAATTTATAATCACAAAACTGATCTGGACGACAAAACACTTAAAGGATCAGAGAAAAATAAACACACAAAACAATGGGAGTAATATGGCTGTGGATTTAAAACTCTGATTGGAGGCAGTTGCTTGCAGCTCTTCTGCATACTGTGTTCAGTGTATTTTAGATGCCTAATTGGATGTATATATTGTCAGAATTGTCATCAGTCTCATTGATTGACATCTAGGATGTGAGTTGGGATATGCTGTTGTCTTTTTCCTTAAAAAAAGGAAAAATTTATTGCTAATTAATTGGCATGATCAGCAAGAGAAGAATTAATTGGGCTCCTCCCCAGATGTTTCTGAATGAATCTGCAGAAAACTAATGAGGGGTGTCTGGCTTTCTATTCAAGCAGCAGATGTCATTAACTGCAGCCCACATTGACAATACTGATCTGCCCCAATCCAATCAGACCAGGTAACCAGTGGCTAAAACAAATGGAAAAGCACTGGAGCCAGTAAATAGCCAGGGTCGAGATTGGAAACCACTGGTTTCGCCCAGTGCCAGCAGAGCCAAATGGAAAAATAGCTTAGGCCTCTTATTAATGTCACAGTGGCTAGGCGGTAATTCCCCCGGGCTCTGTGTACCTCGGCTTGTTAATGAGTCACTGCTTATCAGTCAGCCTTGTTAACAGGCAGAGACCTCGCATCCAAACCGCCTACTGCTATTGTGTGCTAGCCGCACAGTGTATTAGCCAAATGTTCCCCCATCTTGGCACACAGGAAGTCAACAGTAAACAACAGCAGCACACACAGGAAGTAGGCATCGAGCCAGCGAGAAAGAGCTGGTCCAGGGGGGAAGGAGCCCATTTTGTGGCAGGATAAAGTGAACCGCTGGCAGAGACACACACATGCGGAGCCCTCCCGCCTGTAAATCTTACCACACTAACGATTGGTCCACACTGCACCCGTCCTTTAATCCTTATTCATTATTGGCCTCAGCTGGAAGCATTAGAGCTTCATTCACTTGTTCCGACCAGCAGAACTCGTCGAGGTAAATAAACTATTAGGCATGTTTCTTGTCACGAATGCAAACATCCTCCTGGGGTCTGGGATCAGGCTGCCGTGGAGCTGAGGGCCAGGTGGCTGATGGGAGGCCACGGCGCGCCGCTCGACACGCTGTCTGCTGAATGCTCCAGCGGATGGACCCTCCACGCTCGACAGCAGCCCCGAGGTAACTGGGTCAGCAGCACAGAACCAGGGCACAGCCGGCCAATTGCATGCCTAATCTGTGCCCTTCTGAGAGGCACTTTCCATCCGCAGCGCATGGCTGCACATCCAGCTGTGGAAATGGATATGTCAAATGGCGCGCAATTAGTGTCTCCCCGATTCGTTCACTTGCTCTAAGGAAGCCTGGTCACAGATAAATCCAGGGAAAAAAAACAGAGTTAGCGCTGTCCTTTCCCCGACTTTGACATACATCAAATGAAGATGGGTCAGTGGAAGAAGGAGAGTTGGGAGTCCAGGGTTGGTCAGGAGTTTAAACGGTTGTGACATGTTGGTTGCTGTATGATTATCAGCCCTGTGACCTATGAAGGAAGCTTGTTTTTCTCTCTTTCCTTGATTGAATGATGAGAAGGGACAAACAGTGAGCGTGTTTTTGATTCATTGTGGACTCATTGAATCATTGAATATAGCAGTGATGGACAGTCCTGCTCTCTGATGGCTCATCTGCTCTGGCATTGATTTGCTGAGCTAATCGTTTCCTCTCTGATACATAACATTGAATTATTTATGCTAAGTAGGCCCTTCTGTTACAGGGCCTCTTAGCATGAAGATCTCCATTATGACAGCATTATCTGACTGGCCACCCTGCCCTCCTCCATCTTCTACTTAACAGCTCCGCTGCTGCTGTGTCACAACAACACCAATCAGACAGATCGGAGCAGATGTGAGCGATGGACCAGAGCTCTGCAGCTTACACACATTTACCTCTGAAGCTGCCACGCTGCTCAAACATGAACACAATATACATATATGTATGTATATATGTGATATGATAAATATGACAAATTGATGATAATTGATTTGACTGCAGAGATGTTGCTGGCTTCGTCTCATCTGGTTAATATAGTATAGTATTTGTATTTGATTATTATTTGTATATAGTATTTGATTATGCTTTGATAGCAAAATGAATGACAAAAAGACCTTGAGTACAATTTAATGGTTTACAAGATGCACAGTGAAACTGTTAAGCCAGCACTCTTTCCCTGCTTCCCTTCTCCTCTCAATTGCACTCTTTGACGTGTTTTCTCATCTCCTAAACACTGTCAGACGTCCCAGGCTTAATTACTCTCCTTGACTGACATGATAATGTAAAACAGCGCTTAGGTGAAACCAAAGCAGGAATTGGTCATGCATGGTCAGGCCTCCCGCTAGGCACACCTTAATCAAATGTGACGTGCGTCTGAATGCGAGCCAAAATCGTTTTCGGACCCAAATAACGAACCGCTGCCTGGGTTTCAATGACGAGCTACACGGTCGGGGTCAGCACTCTGACGAGAGATTGATAATTCATCATCAGCGCCTCAATCTGGAGATTGTTTGTGCATTTCTCATCTTCGCAGCTTTCAGGGGCCTTGACAGGCCCACATTTGCATTTGTTTAGCGGTGACCTCATCACAGCTTCTTGGCACAGCCGGACTGTTTCTCACTTTTTACTGCACTGACCACTGTGAGCTCACACTGACAATCCTCTCCACTTCCCTGCATTTCATACACAAATGTGCAGGAACACAAGTATGCATAATTCAACAGAAAGCAAAAACAGCTGATGTGGATAAATGAAGTGGAAGTACAGTAGATGTGGTGCGTGCTCCAGCATATCTGTGTGCATGCACGTGTACTCTGTGCATGTGTCCATGCATGTGCATGCACTCACGGATGTATTCAGATTTTTGAATGTGTGTGGGTGTGCACAAGTGAGTGCAGGGGACCTCTGAGAATGTATATTACAAATGCAAATCAGGGAACGTCTATTGGAAGCCTCCTTGCCTGCAATATCGTCTTACAGTTCTTTGCCAAACACTCAGTGCAATTAAATCCCAACTGTAATGAGAAAATGCCAACAGGATTCTACCTGTGTCAATCAATTTTCTATGGATTGAGGGACAATCATGATGCACCATTTCGCCATCAGCACAGTTTGCCCTCTAAAGGTTGTATTACCGGCAGCCAGTCACTTGAGTGTTATGTAATTGGAAAAGCACATTGGACAGTATATTCCTGTTCACTCGGTGCTCACAGCGGGGATGATATCATTACAAAGTGCTTCTCTCATCAAATCCTCGCTTACCATCCACTTTCGGCCGCTCCCAGCTCATCACAGGTTGAGCTTCAGCCATGACGAGTGTCATGTGTCTGTGCTGAGGGTGTGTGATAAGTGTGCACACTCCTGTGTTGCTATTTGAGAAAGCACAGGATGATTACTGGTTATCTGCAGGCTGCATGAACCTCTGACACAGATATAGCCTGCGCAGATGTGAGACAGACCGAGAGATGCTGAGCAAGTGAACATGAAAGGAAGAATGTTGTGTGAGTGCGTGAGTGTGTGTCTGCTTTCATGTGAGTGTATGCAAGTGACTGAAGATGTCACGGAGGGAGCATGAGGGGAAGCCACGAGGCGAGCAATCTACTCCAGCAAGGAGCTGCAGGGAGCATGTGTGTGGAGTCCTGCGGCCACGTGCAAGTCACACACATTCCTCAAAAACAACGGCAGAAATTCCAGTGGGGTCCGGGGAGGTGGGAGTGTCCCATGCGCTTATTAACGGCTCTCTGAGTCCCTTGTCATAATACAGGAAACAACAAAAAAAGCCTCAAGTCAACAGATACGGGGCACCACTGGAGACAGAAAGAGGGGGTCGGGGAGGTCAGGGGCCCGGCGAGATAGAGAGAATAGGAAGCGGACAGATAAAGAGGCAGAGAGGTGCTTACCGTAGACAATGTTGCTGTGAACCACAGCAGCGAACAGGACTGTCAATAAGCTGACACTCCATAATGCGGTGGGGGCTGATGGGAAGGCCATGGTCGGGCGCACAGATCCGCCTGTCTCACTGAATCCTCAGGAGGGCAGAGGAGCTCTGGAGTGTCACCTGCAGGGAGAGCAGCGGAGAGATGAGGAAAACAAGCCGGGCAGACCCACTGGACACTAATTGCATCCCCTGCCATTGGTCGGCTGCTGCTGAATAAACGCTTGGCCCACCCGTTACTCACGCGTTGCTCCATGGGTATTCATCGATCTGCTTGTGTCATACCATAGTGAGAGGCGATTGAGACAGGCGGGGCAAGGGGAAGAGGGGGAGGAGGAGGAGGGTGATGGAGGCAAACAGCAGAGAAAACTGGTGATGGTGTGTAGGTGGTAATGAGGGGAGGAGAGGAGGAGAGGAGGGGGCTCATATTACTGTGGATTTATTCATCCACTTTAACAAGCTGTGCGCATGTGGAGTGAAGGAAAACCAGTGTTTTTGGACAGCTCCAACTAACTCACGCTAATTAGAAATAACACAAAGCAACATTCCCCCAGTTGCTCGGAAAGAAGAAAAGCACAGCAGCAGCGGAGAGACGCACCTGTCGCCCGCTGAGAATACTCGCAGAGAGGAGACGCACAGACGTGCAGAATAGCCGCTCGGGCACTCTCTCTCCCTTTGTCACACACTCATGCACACGCACCACACAATCTTTCCCTCGTGCACATTCCTTAAAATAGCCTCGGTCCATCTGCGGATCGCATCCCTTCATCGGGAGCCGTGGCTGGATGTCGCCTGCGGGACGGGCGGGCGGTTAGGGCGGGGATAGAGGAGGGTGGAGGGGGGTGCATGGGATGGGATGGAGGGGAGGGAGGGGAGGGTGTTTATTGTTGCTCCAGCCCTTCCTGTTCTGTTGAGTGATGGCGAGAAATGAAAACAAAACTAGAACAAGTGCATCCATGGGAAATAACCCGCACACTCTGGGCGTGATTCAACGCAAGTTCGCGCGCTGTGCTCGTGCGTGGCGCGTCATAATAGTAATGACAACAACAACAATAATAATAATACTAATAAGAACAGCAGCTCTTGGTGGCCTGCACCGCTGCGACGCACCGCCGGAGCACCGGAGCAATGCTTCTCATGCACTTGCAAAAATATCTCCAGCTGATAGGATGAGATTTATAGAGTCTTGTGAAGGCTGAGCAGAGGTAGCTGCTGCACACAGCGCCTAGTTGTGGTGCTCTTTTTTTTTTTTTTTGCAGCGCATTAGAGGCAACAGAGAGGAAGAGGAGCAGCAGCAGGCAGCCCGACAACAAGAGGCATATTCAGAGTAAATTATAAAACAGGGATTATACATCTCTCTCTCTCTCTCTCTCTGGGCAGGCATAACGGATTACACACACACACACACACACACACACAGCCACCTACCCAGAGTGCGCACACACACACATTCCTGGAGACGGAAAAGCGTCACTGACAGGTGTCTCCTGTCCGCCCTGCAGGCTCTATCCTCACCCTGGACAATCATGCAAACTGAGCAGCAATGCACGGTAATCACACACACACACACCGTTATATTCCGCCTTCGGAGTCGGTCTGGTTGCAGCTGGTCTCCAATAAGGTCCCCGGTTCGGTCCCTCCTTTTGATGCAGCTTGTCCGGAGCCTCCTCTCAATCTGCTTTTATCGACTTTTTTTTATCTCCTTGTTCTTCTCCTGACTCTTTGTTTTTCTTGCCTTTTCCTCCTCTCTCTCTCTCTCTCTCTCTCTCTCTCGTTCTCTGTTTGTATCTCGCTCTCTCTCCACGGCTGCCGTTCACTGCAGCAAAAACAGTCTGAAAGACGAGAGAGGGAGGGGAGGGGACAAGGGAGGGGAGGGACGGAGGGAGGGAGGGAGGAGGGAGGGGATTTTAATACGATTTGGCCCGTACCATCGGGATAACAGGGCCAGAGCAGGGGCCTACTGGCTGAGAGCAACATGCAGGAGATGGGAGCAGATAGAGAAGTGTGATCTCACCAAACCGAGAAATCACCATAATGTTCCTATAATACTCCACAGAGAGTCCACACTGACCTTATCTGGCTCTGTGGTATTTTATTATCTCCTGTGGTGGCACATGGCTGCAGGCTCACTTTATCTGAAGGTTTGATATTGAGTAGGTCTGCTTCCTTAAATTTCCACCACGGGTTCAGGCCTACATATCTCCTGAGATGAAGCGGCGGAGGTCATCTGAAGTTCTCAGAGGCCTGTGATGTTTCTTATCATGGATATTATGGAGCTATTACTCCTATCTTACAGATAGGACGGCTGCTATTTCCCATAAGCCTGATAATTTGCAATAATGATATACTGAGTCGTCATCCTTGTGGAGTTGTGGGACTTTTTATGTGACATGTCTGCAACACTACTTTTAAAACTTATCACCTCCAAATTTGTTTAATGCTCCCGTGAGGTTTAAGCATCATAATCCATGTGGGACTTTTGCACATGCATGTCAACTTTATCATGTAGTTCTGACTTTGCATCAGGCCGGTTAGGGAACCAGGACACAGGAGGGAGGAGGTTGGAGGGGGGGTGAGGATGAGGGGGGGTTGTTCAACTTGCCAGAGAGGATTAAGGATTAGTTTTACTGGCGGATTAGGCCTGTGTGTGGGGAGGCATGATGGGGTTAAACATGGATGGTGGCAGTCCAATCAGTGTTGGTGGCGACAGGCTGACACCGAGGAGGTGGGTTTGAGGGAAATACAAAATAATAAAAGCCAGGGGGAGGAGAGAGGGGGGGTGAGGGTCTGGGAGTTTGGGAGATCTTCAAGCAAGCAGCTGCTTTCCCCACTGAAAACATAAAGCCTAGTGCTGCTCTGAGCCTCCATGATTGAGCTACTGTAGGTTTTTCCAAAGCGCAAACTTCAGTCCACCTTCAGGGGTCCTTGAAAGGATCCCACAAAGGTCTGATTTCACTAAATGACTATTGCAAACCTCCACTTGCACCACCACACTGGAGTTACAGTCTGTAATTCAATGCAAAAACCTGCATGTAAAAGTCTTGAGATGACACCATTTCCTGGCTCTGTGAGTCATTTCAGTTCAAAGTAAACCGGAGTCTTTATCCCTGTCTGTCTCCAAACCAAACGGGACACCAGAGATGCAGCATCTGGCATCATTAAACACTTGTTATGAGGACGGAGAAGCCTTTAAATGTTTTGTTGTTGGCGCTGCATTAGAAAAGCTTCTGCTCTGGTGTAAACGAGTGGACAGCCCCGGGTGCTGGAACCGCGACAGGGCTGCGTGATCCTGCGGTGCCTGCGTGGAAGCCGCATATGAGACCGCAGCCTGCGCGTGCAGTCCGGACGCTGATTGGCTGGAACCGAGGCTCGCGCTGTGCCGCAACACCGGAGCTTTCGGGCTTTTCGCCCGTTTCAAATCTGCATATTAAAGCGATGACCTTTGCGCGCTGAAACGGCTCCGTGTGAAATTTCTATTACAATTCAGCCCAGATGCACTTTGTTCTGGGCCTGTGCAAAACAAACACATCTGCAAATCAGTCCATCCGTCCCTCATATCTGCAGACAGAGCCGCCTTTATCAGATGCATCCCACTTGCTAAAGCAATAAAACAACATCTCTGCTTCTTCTCCCATCAACATCTCCTCTCATCCAAAAAGCCACTTCCCTTTGATTCACATCTCTGCCGGGACTCGAACCCGGAGCCTCTGGATTAGAAGTCCAGCGCGCTATTCCATTGCGCCACAGAGACTGTGACACATTTTTTTCGATCAAAAGCGGGTTTATACTCCCCCTCCCAGCCCTGCGCAGCATCCGCTCCATCCCTCAGCATCAGGACCGCAGCCCTGTGGATAATAATTTGCCGCCCGGTAGGGGGTGCTGCCGCCGCGTAATCATTAGTCTCTTTATGGCTCATAGAGGTGTGGAGAACCCCTGCTCTCTATCCCCAATTGCTTTCACACAGGTTATCTCGTCAAAACATCATAATGGTGATATTATCGGAGCAAAACCAAAAGATGGAACATCTCACATTGTAAATGCATCTATAACTATGAGGCAAAGTGCTCTCTCCTTGCAGGGAAGAGCTCCAGAGAGCAGCCCATGTTTTTATTACCTTCGCTTGTTTTTGCTCTGAAAATGGGAAATGCTTCTACAGGGTTGGGTGTGAGCAGACTATAAGCAAATCCAGCCTTAAACCCTGCAGAGTTTGGGCAATTTTCCTGTCAGTCACAATCGAAAATTGCAGTCCGATGGATGTGTACCTCAGATGGAAATGTGCCTGCAACATGGATTAGACTCAATGCAGGGAATCATCAAGATGTCAGATTCTCTGCAATCAGTCAAAAGTCACACAGAGAGCAATTTTGCAAGTATTTTTACTGTGGCATTTCTTTTGAGCTGGCAACTGTTCATATAGATATTTGTATTGTCACGGGGCTGATGTGGCTCTGAGAATATCGAAAGCATTAACCGTTATCCTCTATAAGCAATGTGTTTGATCACATGTGGCTCACAAATCAATTTTATCAGCAGCTATGAAAAGAAATGCAAGTTCACAAGCATTTTCCCTTTGAGCCACTGGTAACAAATTGATAAACCAACTCTGTGGGAGCTAACCAAACTAAGCGGTCACGTAGTCTCTCTCAGTGCAAGTTGAGTTGATCTAAGCAGACATTTTCAAACCAGCTTGTTCAAAGACAGTACGGGTGCAGCCTCCTCCCCACAACGCTTACTGCTGGATTTTTCCCAACCTGTGCGCTTGTTACTGTACTCTACATAAATGGAGTTGGATCTGACATTACACTACGGCTTGCTTTTATTCGCACTGCAGGACAAAAGCTGTCAAGGTGCAGTGTGTAGCTCCTGTGTGGCTCAGTGGGAGGTAAGGCCCGAGGCAGGCTGCTGGTGAGGAGCCTGTTCACATACACAGCTTCCACCACTGGACTGCCTCTCCACATTTCTGCCCTTCTCTTTCCTGATGTTAAAAATGCATCTGAGCAGCTGCGGCCTGGAGAAGGTAAAATATGAATGACAGCCTACAGTAAACAGCCACGCTACAGATACAAACATACATTCCTGTGCAAAGAGACAACCAGCAGGCACACTGTTTGGGCTGGCAGCGACAGAGCACTTAGGGCAAAGAAGAAGTGATTAATAAATTTGACGTCACAGCACGATTAGACAAATTACATAAGGACAGAACATGTAGGACACGTCTAATTTTGGCCGCCGGTTGTTGTTCACACCGAGAACAAGTGCGAAATAAACTGGGTCACATTTGCATGCACTTTGCACTCTTGTTGCATTTGATGACCCCAAAGCTTTCCACAGTGTAATTAAAACAAAACACCACAACACCTTTGCTGCATACAGCATAATATAATCCTTTATTTAATACTTTGATGAAACAGGGCCTGCAGTTGGCCAGAACAGAACATATACACAAAACTCCCAACAGTGAATCCAGTCCACATTCACTGCGACGCCCTCCTCTGCTCATCTCTTCTCGTCCTGCGCTTAGAGGCAAGCCAGGGCTATGGAGGTGATGATGGACAGACCAATAACTGTGTAGCCGGTGCGGTAGACCTCTGGGATTTTGAAGCCTTTGCCAATGTCCCACCACTGATTTAAATAATAATAAGCAAATAAGAGAAAAGAGAGAGAAGAAAATTTTGCATAAGATCAATATAACACCATCGGCTTATAAATCTCGGCAAATCTATTTTCTAGGAAAAGAGTAAAATGAGCCAACATGACAAAAATGAAAAACGGACACTACATCAAATACGGTAATGGCAACAAACTACCAAAGACTGAACTATTAAAGAACTTTCACAAAGCAAACATTTGCTGGGTCTATAAATCAAATTATAAAGTCTTACCAAGTGGCGGATGCCGTTATAGGTGTGGTAAGATACAGGGAAGGCGATTCCGAACTTGGCCAACCCAATGAGATAGGGGCCGACGGACAGTGAGTGGATCAAGTCCAGGTAGTGGGGGTAATTCCCAGGTAATACCAGCGCTGCCAAGGCAAAGGCTGAAATAGCTAAACACAGACAGATGTAATGAGACAAGGTGTGTATGTGAGTGGGTGTTCCAGAAAAAATGCTGACCATGCATGTCTTTTTGAGAGAAGGCAATAAGTGAGAACTGAACACATGTCAAAGTACCACATGTTATGACCATTTGGATTAGTCTCCATGAGTCACCAAAGCACCAGATCCCCACTGGTCAGTCATTTTTAAGCATCTATCTCAGTTATGTAAAGACTTGCTTTCCCTGCTGACTAAAGAAAATAAAGGCCAAACAATGGCTCTGTATCAAACAGGCTCCTCATTGGCCTGTTACAACGCACTACACTCAATGGTTCTGTCTGAGCTTCTCTTTCTGCTGTCTGGATGGTTATTAAAAGGCCTAATGGGAGAAGAAACTTAACATTACTTCCTTGTGGGAACACATAGCAGGTGTTAATCAATGTAATAGCAAAAGGAAACAAAAATAAACATCAATTTCATTTATGAATAGACAACCTTTAAAAATCTAACATAAAGTGAACTGAGTTTTAATTGCATAAGCAAAAAAGCACTGAAAGTAGCAGGATATTGAAACATTACAATAAATCAATATGGCTCGTAAAAATTACACGCAGCGGGTGATATTTTTAGTTTACCACTCTTTTGCAAGCAAATCAGAAAGTTGATTTTTAAATTGCGATGTTTTGGTAGAAAGATGGGACATAATGAGTTACTGATTTTAAGCTGGGAGTTGAGGGCGCTGAGCTTTATTGAACCCATTAGCATTTAAACAAAACTGTACCCAGCTTTTTCAGAATGGTACATCAAGGTCAACAGCACTGATGTCACAGTACAACAGACTCAACCTTTACACCAGGCAAAGAACTAAAAGCTGTTAGCAATATAGTGTTAGACTTGATTTTCACACGCAAAGGGTTGAATTGTATTGAACAACTTCTGTTGAGTAATGCCAGTAAATGCTCTTAGCAGAAATCAATAGCGGCAGACTAAAATGCCCTAAAGAGCTTTTCAAGGTCAATCCAAAGCTGACAGTGGCAGTACAATAAGCATTTTATACAATAATAAATAATAATAAAACAGGCGTGAGAAAAAATAACAGATGCGTTACCTCCACTGAGGCCCACTCCAGTTCCTCTGTGTGTGATGGACATCATCATGGGGACGGACCATCTGCAACACACAAAAAAGCAACCCATTTACTACAATGGCAGATAAATCAAAGTGGTTGAGATCTGCAAGTCATTGGAAGTATTTTACATTTTCAAAAGAAAGTAAGCGACATCTGACACTTTCACTTACAAATTCCAACGCCTACAGTTAGAAATTAAGCTGATATTCTTACATAGACTACCTTTAAACAGGTGAAAGAGGAGGATTTAAATCACTAGATGACAAATTTTAGAAACATTCAATGGTTAGGTGTGCAAGTGTCAGAGGCAAAGTGCTCTGGTATAGATTAGCCATAAGAACAATCCAACAGATGACAGAGAAATGATAAGTGAAAAAAGGAAGGAAAACTAGTGTGAAATTACAAGACAGACAGAATAAAAAGCTTTTCAGGATTCTAATAACTGCCTGACAGCCCATCAGTGTGCTCATAGCACTAAATGCACCCAAAGCTATGGAAATTTCTGGTTATGGCAGCTTGTACTGCTGTCGAATAAACATAAAACGACTGAAAAGACTGCATGATCTGAAAATGGACTTGTGATTGACTAACAGTGATATAATTATCAACATGGATAATTATCTGCAGTATGTACACTTTCACTTGAGCTTTCTTCACTTCAGCTCCATCCTATAATTGAGATTATTTTCTGAACGAGAGGCAGGCTTCACACTGTACTGCATGTGACATACAGTACATACTTGTAAATGGTAATATGAGGAGACATGGGTCTGTTTAGTCTGGCATTTTTGGACCAAAACTTGTTCATCTCCTCCTTAGCTGTGGTTCCCATTGGAGCAGCACTGCAGTGGAAAGAAAAACACATTTAGAGTACAGACGTTTACAGTAGAACAATCTAAAGTACATGGGAATTAACATGCATCCATATCATTACTATGACTTATAGCAGCATGTGTATGTGAACCAAAGTGGATCTCTCTTACAAGCACAAACACACAACTCACTGTCTGTAGAGGACACTGTAGTGCGGCCTGGAGATACAGACACCCTGACGGGCCAACGTCCTAAAGACAAAAAAAGTGTTAAGTGTTAGAATTAATGTTTGTGTCTTCAGTCAAATTAATGAGAAGAAAAACAAACATGTGACATCTAATAAACAACAAGTTTACTTATGGAGAATGGAGAAGAGATAGACATGTCGACAGTGGAACGAAATCTTCCTTTAATTTGTTACAAAATCAAGTTGTTCTGATTAAAACAGAGACTACAACAATGCCAACTCCAGTTTAGTGAAATACAGGCAAACTCAAATCAATCTGACCGAGGATAAGATAAACAGATGAGGAAGGTGCAGCCGTCTAACTAAACCTAATATTATGCCTTTCGAAAAAAGGAATATCTTCTATAGACAGTGATTAACAATGGTTTCATTAGCCTGAGAGGAGCTGAGTTCACCTTCAGCAGCCACCGAAGGTCAAAGAAGTGGACAAAGTTCTCAAACACTCGACTTTCTACTTGGCTAATACACAGCTGATAGTGTAGCAATGTAAACTGTCAGTTAGCTCCAGGCTAAACCAGCTAAATATTCCGATTAGGAAACCAAACTTAACAACGGCGAATTATGTTGCTGACACATGATATGGAAGCAAAAGGCAGCAAATAACACTTCCGTCCTGAATAATAATCAGAGCCAAAGTTCAATCTCTGCTGCTTCCACACACCCGAGAGTTAGCTAGCGTTAGCCCGTTAGCTAACGTCTGCTAGCGTTGTGTCGCGCCATATTCACGTTTATTAGGACGATAAACCGAGATAAAAAGTTCCACTCGGGTGAATCGTCCACAGCTGTAACGTTATTATTATATGAAGGCGTCTACTTGACATGATAAGCCAGAGAAATGACATAAAAAGCTTTTCTCGAGCCCATAAGTTATGTAGCATCGATGTACTGACCTTAGAAGCAGCGCCATGTTTGATAAGCAGTGAACGGAAGTGACGTAACCGGATGTTATTATTCCGCCTGGTGACCTAAAACACTGAAGGTTAATTTGGAAAATCTTACTGTTAAGCCAGAAATGAAATTTGTCTGTTGCCTCTCTCCTTGCCACCTGCAATAGATGGTAATAAATAAATGAATACATAATCTTACAAATAAATAGAAAGGCACGCATAAAATACCTGTCTGCGTAAATACTGTGTCTGTAAATTACCACAATTATTTTTATTTTATTTTTTCCATTAGTTTGATTATTGGATCAGTTGATCACAAAAATTTATGGGCAACTAGTTTGATAATCATTGAATTAAAGCACAAATGCCAAAATTCTCTGGTTCCAGCGTCTCACTGGTGAAGATTTTCTGTTTGTCTGAGTCCAAACAATTAGTCATTATTCCGAACATAATAAGCACATTCACTGAAAATGAAAATAATTGGTAGTTGAAGCTCTAGCTGTGTTTATTTATGAGGTGTATGTGCACAAAACTGCCTGCAAATAAAGATTTCAAGGGATGGCAAAATGAAATGGTGCAATACAGTGTGTACAAAATTAATTAGAACAACATCAACAGACAAGGACATGACAAACTGGGAAAAACTGCAAGTTGGTAAAACTTGAGTGTCCGAAATTAAACTATTGTAATTGCACCACAAACCACCAACAGACCCCAAAGAAGGTAAGAGCTGCAAGAAAATCTTTTAATGAGGGAAAAAAAAACTTCAATCTAACTCAAAGATGGAGCCACAGTTTTAGTATCCTGTACCTAACATTTACATGGGAAAGCCTAAAACAAGAACATGAAGAAACACTGTCAGGAAAAATACATGCATACAACAGGTAATTTAAAGTATTGGAACGAATCACAGACACACCATCAGACATCTACATACACATTCAGACTGACGGCAAACAGGTAGTAAGCTTAATGATGCCCAGAAGCAGCCCCAGACAGGTTCCCTATGGCCTGGTCCTATATTAATGTTGCATAAGGTTTTAGACCATAGCACTCACACTAGACATTGATTAGTCTGGTTATATGAGACTTAAAACCCATTCTAACTACATTTTAGACTAGTTTTGACATTGCATGTACTTTATATTTAAAGATTTCTGAACATAAAGAACAGGTTCCAGAGCTGAGAAATGGGAAATGCTTTGCTGCCTGCTGATTTTTTCCTTGACTATTCTGACAGTGAGGTAACAAGTGTCCAGTGAATAGAAGACATGAGGACATACATAATGAATGATGAGATCAGGAAAATATGCGCAGAGACAGAGCCTGGCTGACACTGGATTTTTGAAGCCAGTACCAATATCGATATTTTAGAATTTAAAAATCTGATGACAAGCTACATATATCATATTATATATATTATATATATTTGTTCTTGTTTTTACATAAACGCTCAACATTTTTGATGATGATGTTGAAGAATTGAGACCAACATGTGTGTTGAGCTGGAATAAATTTGTCTCAGGTGCAGAGCACAGCAACACGGCTTCTTAAATTACCTCATTCTTATCTTTGTCCATTTTTTTCAATGCAATATGTAACATATATCTGTTATAAGCTAATCGACTAATTTATCTGCCCTTGCTGATTTAGAACATCGTGTAGCATCGACTGATGCAGTTACATACAAAGCCAGTAAGGTTGTGATGGAATTGAAAACAACATGAAACTGTTGAATAAAGTAAGGTTGATTAGTTATAAATAATATGTGGTTTGAAAAGTATGACAATTATTGGTACATATGCTACATATTAAAGGCAAGAAATTTAAGGTCTAACCATCAATTAAGAGGATTATTGTGTAATGAGGAATGATACTTACCACAAAATCAATAAACAACAATTAAAACAATGGCCACAAATATGTTGGAATACATTTTATTTGGTACATTTCACAAGATGAACAACATTTGGTATTCCTCTTCAGCCAAACAGGCCACAATACTCACTTTGGTAAGAGTTTATGTAAGGCACATGGGTGTACATGACCATTGTTCTTCTGAGAAAACAAAAATGAAAAACTCAAAGCACAATCAAAAGCCTATTTTCAGCAGTATTTTTTTTTTTTTTTTTATGATAATCAGATTTGTGAACTGATCCATGCAATATTACAACTGACAGACACACACACACACACACGGTTCTACCCTTACAGGCACACAGAAAGACACACATGCATCCGCACACACACACACACACACACACTCACACACACTCACAGACACACAATTCAAACTGACATTTTATGAATGTTAATAATATGTCTCCTGCTCCACCCAACCTGGAAGAGAGGAAGAGAGAGACAGAAAGAGAGAGGGGGAAAGTGTCAGAGACCAAAATGACAGCCGAGCAGTTTTCATAATATCCTTTTGTATCACTCTATTTGTATTCATCTCGTCGCCTTTGTCTCTGTACATTTCCAAATGAATTCCCTTATAACTCTAAGACTCTGATCAGCAGCCCGTGACACACAGATTAACAGAAATGATTAACTGTCACAACAAATTGTATTTGTCTCCCCATGTCTTGCCCCTCTCAGCTGAAACGCTGCGGCAGAGAACACATTTTGAGCCATTGTAGTGTGTCTGTATCATGTGTATGATCTTTGGGGCATATCTCAAGAGTCTTCATCAGCCTGCTTTAATTTCCTTTCTCATCATTTGCCACCGTGTCTGTTGGTGTTGAACAGGTATAATCTGTTTCCTGGTGCGGGTTTTACATACAGTATGTTCACTGAGTTAGCAGAGTCCGTAAAGATTGCTGCCTACATGTTAGACATTTAACACGCTGAACAGTGATATAGATTTTTACCTTCAGGCCAAAAGAAGAACTGCTAAATGTTTTTGCACTAGTCATTTTTCTTCACTGCTTCCATAAACAAAATTAGAAGTGGCTCATGTTTCCACCCCTATCTGTTTAGTGGCGTGATATATTGAAGAGTAAGAAAGGACGTTTGTTGAAATCTAGCAGCCCCTGGCCTAAGAATCAGATCAGATTACATCTCTGCAGTGATGTGGATGTCTGACTGTCACCATTTTATGCTCCATTTATCAAATGGTATTCCCAAGCAAATTGCCAGACAGCAGTACATTTACATGCTACTTTGTCAGAAATCAAACCTGGAAGACAAACAGTAATCAGTCAAGTGTTGCGGAGGCTGCAGCTTTGAAAGCTGGAGAATTGTTCAGCACTGAGTGGCTTCCTGGATGCCTGATAGTTTTCAGCTGCATTGCTACGGGTAAGGCCTGAGGTTTCTTTTGTGGTTGAAGCTAGGCTTAATAATAACTTTTAAATGGATATGACTACAGTTCCTGCTTTATGATACATATAAAATGACAAATACTAAATTGAAATGTGCCAGAAATAATATGCAAATTGAAATATTTGCATAATGTGCTTTATCCCAAAAATGAAAATAAAATTTTTCAATATGACAGCTGGCACCTGCATTGAAAACTGCTGTTTTCAAACCCACGTTTTCAAAATTACACAATAAAGCTTACACCATTCGTCATCAGCAATCATCATTAATTGTTTTGTAAAATTGCTACATGTACTTTTCTTTATGATCTCACTTCAAAGCAGTTAAAAGTAGTTTTTATATAATTTTTTTTGTGCTTGTTTGGACTGACATTGAACTTGAGCTCCTGCATGTCTCTTTCTGTCAAATGGTTATTGGCATCCTTCAGGTCAGATCAGCAGAGCAGAGCTCTGGCGACTTTGTCAATCAGCGTGTCCTTAAAGGAGTGGACAGCCTCCTCTTTTAATATGTGTATTTTTTTTTTTTTTTTTTTACAAGGACAGTAGGAAGGCTGAGAGAGGTACAGAGGATGGGAGAACAGGTCTTGATGGAAAATGGCACATGTGGGTCCTGAGATAGGGGTGTCAATCACTGTACGATCGCTTGCCATTTTTTTTTTTTTTTTATTTTAGCTTATTAACAAGACAAAGAAGGTTGAAACCTTTTAATCTTGGTCTCCCTTAATAACTGCTTACCTCCAGGGCTCCTCCTCAGAATGAATTTACGGACCTCATCATAAATGAAGATGAGAAGACTGTATGGGAAGGCACAGAACCACCACAGGGCCCTGAGAGGAAGAGAAAAAGAGTATAACAGGGCGGGGGGGACGGATAGAGTAGCAGTGAGTCACTGGCAAAGTGCAAATTGTTAAATTCATTGCAGCCATTTTTGAATATTAAGGATAACAACGTGGTGTTTAAGAAGATCACAGACTTCATTTAAAGTCGAGAGTGACAGGCTAATGGCAGCCTATTAGGTCTTTAAGAGGTTATTTTTCGGTTCGGTGGAGATATGCATATGCAGAGCGTACTTCAGGGGGTACATGCGCAAGGCGATGTCCATTCCAGGGCAGTAGGAGAGGAAGGCAGCCAGAGCGGTCTCAACAAACAGGCCAAAGATCAGGATTCTGTTCCTGTTGAATGGGAAATGAGAGTGCATCAGAGAAAGTCCAAACAAATCTAAAATACACTAGATGACAAAAATCTTTAAAAATTTTACAGTCACAAATTATTGACTTCAACATGAATCTGCCTTTCTAACTACTTTCATTCATGTCTTGATTTCAAACTCTTGTATCCATCTTTTCCAGCCCTCCCTTGCTTACTTCATGCCCTGTTGAAAGAGGGAGTTCCTCCTGGTCTTGCAGATGATGAGATCGGCCCACTGGACGACCACGATGCTGACGAAGAAGCTGGTGTGGCAGGTGAATTCAATGATCTTCCTCTGCTCGTACGTCTGCCAGGTCGAAACAGAACATTACATTTATTCCTGCATGAGGACGGGAATATTCAGAGGGTGTGCTGGTTTGTCCTCGCTCCTTACCCACTGCTGTCCATAGCTGTCCTCCAGGTCGTTGACTTCGCGGTCGTCCCAGTTGATGCGGATGCCCAGCAGGGTGTGTGGCAGGAAGCCGTTCTCAGTCAAAATCACAAAGTAGGTGAAAAAACCACCCAGAGCCTGGATCATCCCTAAACAAAAAAATGTGCATGGGATCAATGCCAAAGCATCATCTATTATTTCTCACTCTTTTTCAAAAGGCTTGCCTGAACATTATATTACATTTTATGGCAACACTTCTTTATGAGTCTATAATTGTCTAATAAGTTCCTGTAACATGTAATTTTGAACTAATTACAGAGAAAATAATCACAATTATAATTCAGTTATTTTAGTATAAATTGCCATTAATATAAAGCAGGTGTCCTTAATTTGGCTCATTTGCATTACAGCACAGTGTAGCAATAAGGGGCAATGCTTTTATAGAGCAAGGAGGAAAATAATAGGATTTATATACAGTGGGTGTCTTTAGACAAAAGCTATTTTGACAAACAGCAGCTCTAATAATGCCAGCGAGCCAACAATTCTATATCACTTATTTACAGGAATTAAACTAAAATATGACAAATAAATTGACTTGCATCCAGCCTCAGTCCACCTGGTGTTTTTCTCTTAATACCGTTTCAAAAAACAGCAGCGGCGATTATATCTTCCTTCCTCTGCCCTCGACAATGCTGCTGTTTTCTAAGCAAATGGCTCCAGACAGCTGAGGATTGCAATAATAGCTGATAGTGAGTTTTAATTCCATGTTGGAAAATTTGTTTTGTCAGAGTGGGCGTAACGTTTTCAGCATGATGGACATCTTATTTTAGAGCTTTTAAAGTCTTCACACACACCAGACCTGCACAAGTACCGACCGGGGGACTGAGACGATGCTTATCAATCATCTCATTCTCTGTGGTGTTAAATTAAAACCTCGCACCAGGTCAGTGTTTATGTCGATAGGTGTCAACATCGTTTTCTCAGTGATAAGGAAATTGGTTGCGACGTGTTGTTTTCTGGAGGCTGTTGCTTCGCCTCGCTGACGCACGCTTGGTTGGAAATTTTGACTCTATTGTCGCATCCATTGTTTGTCACAGGAGATCAGATCGTCAGTTAAATGTTCACCGTAGACGCTTCAGGACTTCAAGCTGTAATGTCAGAACAGTGGCTTATAAATGTGATTTGATGTGACCTGCTAAAGTTTTGCCCCAGTGGTGCTCATCTTGGAAGAATTATGGGAGTTGATGTGAGTCGCCGGCTGTTTTGAGCATGTTCAGCTTTAAATTGTCATCCAATGAAGCCCTGTCATATTTTGACCTATTTAACAGCCTATGAAATTGGGCCAGCCTTTGATTTTCACTATTCCCAAACCATATAAAACCAGAGATAAAAAGCATGCATTCAAGTGAGGCTCCAACCAGTGATACATGACCAAGATTAAGTAGAAAATAGTTGCACTCTCTGCTCTCAATTTGCCGTAAATGTCACGACAATTAGAAGAAAATTGTGGGACTCCTGACTGTCTCGCTCACCTCTGGATCTATTTTCCTTGACTGTACGTACCTAAACATTTACAGAGGCGGTAAGAAATGCCAGAATTTCTGATAAATGTCAATGTTTAATGTGTTTATGCCTGAGATGTTTATTATAACCATAACTTCACTACAAGAGGCCTGTCACGGTGAGTCGCTTTTAAGAGCTGTGAGCCACAGGGGGACAAACCTATCTGTCCGTAGGCCATGCTGATGAGACGCTCGTTGACCAGCTTGTCTGTTTTGGGGTTCCTTGGTTGCCGTTTCATAATGTCACTCTCGGCCGTCTCGTAAGCCAGCGAGATAGCTGGAACCTGGAGGGGGTGGGAGGACAGCACAGAATTAGCTCACTTCATTCAGCCCGTACAATAAATGTGCAGGAATTTGTCTTTGTGGCAACAGTACAAAGGCATGATGACAGTGGCAGACACGGGGGACCCTAGACATATCACTATTAATGTAATTCAGCATTCAATCACCGTGAGGAAGGAGAAAAGACAGAAAAAGGGCAAGGAGAGGGAAAAAAGAAGCGGCGACAGTGACGGAGAGAGAGGCGGGGAGGGGAGACAAGAGGAGAGAGACTGATAGTGAATTTCAAGACGCTCATAAAATAGGAAGGTAGAAAGGTCCCTGTAATAAAGATCTTATATTGGCTGGTTTTACCAGGTAAGCAACAGAGCAATATGTGTGACTTAGGGCAGGATATCGCTGCGACTTAGGTGGGATTTGAGGTGAGACTTGGCACCGTGTGAAACTGAACACGAGCTCTGCAGTCTACAAATCCAGTTTGTTTTGGTGTTACACTCCCCTGACCCACAGCAGCTGAGAGAGACAAAGAGAGGAGGAAGAGGATGCGACTATGCCTGCCATTGATTTCTTTTTTCTCCTTCTTCTTCGCACCTCTGAAAGTGAGTGTGTCTGCGCGATTGTGTGCACCATCCAAATTCCAGTCTTGAAGCGTTCTTAAGTGTGCCACATCTCGCTTTGATAAACATCTTTTGCAGCCATCCTTTTCCACATGGCAGTGCTTGCTAAAAATAATCATAGCAGACTCCAAGTGCTGCTTGTCACTGCTAAATCTCAGCAGAGCCCTCGAGCCTGTTGCCTGGAGTTGAACTAAGCTGTTAACAAGCTGTTAACAACCTCACCAGCAGACATGGGAAATTTGTAGTTTTACTTGTGTACTGTACTATAAACGCTTCGCAGGTACTTCATTGAATATTTAAATATTTTTATTTTCGGGTCCTACTTTTCAAAGCAGACATCCAGCTGTTCACTCCACCAGCGGTTATTAAATACATGCAGACACGTTACTTTGAAGAGAAGGGTTTTTATATGCAAAGCAGGTGCACAAATTAGGCACTTTTAAACTTCAACCATCACATCTTTAAAGAGAAATCCAGTCAATAAAGAATGCACTATCCCTGTGATCTGAGACAGCTTAGTAAATAATTGTCAACATGAACAAATCTGTCCTGCTGCTAGAACACCAAAGAAGTTCATCATCGGTGTCACCCGAGTAAAATAAGTAGAACTGCTTTATTAAGCAAGCTGCTCCTCTTTATCTTTAACCTGTGGAGACTTAAAAGGCTTCTTGGCTGTTGCATATGAGGCCATTATAATACACGTGGCTCACTTCTTGTAAAATGTTTGCTTTTGGCTCGCTGGGATGTATAAGAACCAGTTTCAGCTGCGCGCTACTGTCTGGTGGCTGAGAGCAGGAAAAAAATAAAGTTAAAGTAATGAACACAAGCGAACAAGTCCTTTTGAATATATTCATCCTGTGCTTCTTTTCTTTTGCAATGATGGATTACGCCCCTCAGGCAAGCAGCGTGCCAGCAACTCTTTTTGTTGCTGCTGGAAATACAATGGAGAGACTGGCATCTGGAAATGGCAGAGCTGTGAAATGTAAATCTGTATGTGAGCGTCACCCGGTCTTTGTTCTGCTTGAACAAATGGACGTCGGCAGTGAGCCAAAAGCAAATTTCTCCCACCGACAGAAAGAACAAATTAAACCAGACGTTTTGTTTTTTTCCTACCTTCAGGCACTCATATTTGACACCGGTATTAACATTAGTTTTCTTTAATGTCACCTTTAGTTTGCCTGGAGCGAAGCTGCACACCAACTTTAAGCATCCTTTCATTAAGAGGAATCACTAAAATTAGCCATCAATTAGAGCGCTGACAGTACTTTGTAATATATAAATAAGATGAATCTAAAACCTGATGTTTTGTTATTTTGACCTCCTGTGAAACTCCAGTAAATTGAATGTGTAGAGAAAGTTGCCTAAAAAGCTCTAATTTTTCAAATACAAACACTGGAAACCATCAAATAAAAGGCCTGGAAAAAAGTGACAAGTGTTCAACAATTCCTACATCAAGCACTTCAAACTCCAGCTTGGCAGCAGTCTGTCTGTTAAACGGTCATTTTTCAGAAACGTATTCAAAACTATTGATTGAGATAATGAGATAATGAAGGGAAGCTGTCATTAGCGTGTCTACAAAGGGGCTGATGGGCCGAACAAAGGGAGCTCGCTCCTCGCCGCTCACCATGTCGGTGCCCAGGTCGATGCAGAGGATGGTGACGGTTCCCAGGGGAAGAGGAACGCTGGCGATGATGAAGAGGAGGAAGGGTGAGATCTCTGGAATGTTGCTGGTCAGCGTGTAGGCGATGGACTTCTTCAAGTTGTCAAAGATGAGACGACCTGCAGCCGTGAGAAACACATGAAAGGAAAATGTCTCCTCGTAGAGAAGCAAGATTCATGTATATAGATATTTTATTAATACAGAAATATGTGAATAGATTTTGAATGGGACATCGGTTACATACTACAGTGATATAGTTTTAATGTGGTCTTTTTTGATGTTATAACTTTCCACACTTAATGAAGAGTAAAATTACTCTGACTGCTTCATCAGCATATTCACATTACTAATGGTTTTTCCCAGATCATATTAGCAGCCCCCTACCAATCTCTTGTGGCAAGCCTCAAGCCAAATCTCAAATCTGTCCGACTAACTCTCAAGTCAGGTTCTTGAGGGCAAAGCCATGTCAGTTCACAAGACTTAATAAGCAAAGTGCAGGTCTCTGACTGCTGACCATTAAAGTCATACCACATCTGAATATTCATAAAGCCCTGCTTGGTGCTGTCTTTATTGGATTTTCCCAGTTAAAAACTTGAACATTTTGAGGTCTCAAGTCAATTCAAGTCTTCAGGAAGTCAAGACTTAATATGGTGACGTCCTAATATTTGTGACTCTAGTCCAAGTCTCACATCTACAGCTCAGTTAAATATTGTGTTAACATAATAATACTTAATTAATTACTTAATTTTTTTTTTTATTGCTGCATGACAAGAGCTTGCTGCAGAATGTTTTAAAGCTTTTAAATCTCCTGTTCCTTTGTTTCTCTGACTTGCTTTTCCCCCCTTTTTGTTTTTACCTTTCCTTCCTCTCTCCCTATCACCTCCTTCTTTCATCCTTCCATTCTGCCACTCCGTCTCATCCCCCCCCACGCTCACCCTCCTCCACTCCGGTGACGATGGAGGCGAAGTTGTCGTCCAGCAGGATCATGTCAGCCGCCTGCTTGGACACGTCAGAGCCGGCGATCCCCATGGCAACGCCTATGTCGGCTTTCTTCAGGGCCGGCGAGTCGTTCACGCCGTCGCCCGTCACAGCCACGATCGCCCCCTGCACCCGCAAGGCCCGGCGAACAAAAAGTGTCAAGAAGAGAAAGATAAGTACGGTGATTTAAGCTTTTCTCCCTCCACTTCTCTCTCTTTCCCCCTCCCCTTCTGTCTTAATAATGTCTTTTCAAAGCAGCTCTGGGGAGATTAAATGAAAAATGGAATTGAGTTGCAATCATTCAGTCACAGGGAGTGAGAGTGAGTGAGTCAGGGTGAATTGTAGCATGACCTCAATATATGGGGATGTGTGCACGTGAATACACACATCTGTTTTCAACACTTCACATCGAAAGCTGAGCACATTAAAGCATATGCACATATATGGTTTAATAAAGAGTTTGATATAGAGTTAATCATATACACACTTATGTACAACTATATACTCACAAATAGCCCTTCAAACCATGCACACATGCGCACACACACACACACACACACACACACACACACACAAAAGTCTGTATTCATCCATTCAACCACCTGCACTTGCAAATGGCTCAAACACACTCACACGCACACAAACAGTTACACACACAGTAAACTGTATTCAGCCTTAAATGGCAAGGACACACACACACATGCACTCAGACACACACACACACACACACTGTATTCAACCATACCTCCACACTTAGACATAAACAGACACATTCAAGCATTCACCCAGACTTTATCACAAACGCACACATGCTTACATTCAGCCACATACACACATCGCTATTCAGCTGTGCGCTCTCGAAAAGGCCGCAACACACACACACACACACTCCTGTCCATTGACCTGTCGCTGGCAGCCCTCCACTATGATGAGCTTCTGCTGGGGAGAGGTGCGAGCGAACACAATCTCAGTGTGGTTCCTCAGCAGGTCGTCCAGGTACTCGGAGCTCATGTCCTTTAGGTCCGAGCCGTGCACCACACAAGCCTTAGCGTCCCTGGGAAACACATACACACACACGCACACACATACACACACAAACACAGTAAGGAGTCAGTGATACCGAGGGCAATTATGCAAAGGGGAGCTTTGACATTTTCTTGCTTTCTCCTCAAGTTTGTCTCTCTCTCGCGCACAAACAAGTGCACGCTGTCGCTCCACAGGCAGGAAACGTACACTTTTTCATGCTTTCTGTCTTAAAGGAGCAGTTTGACATTTTGGAAAAAGCGCTTATTTGCAGAGTTGGAGGAGAGGATCAATACCACTCTCATACCTGTCTGTTCAAAATGAACCTGGAGCCAATAGCTAGTGACTTTAGCTTAGCATAAAGCTCAGAGTCAGAGGAAACAGCTGGACTGGCTCTGACCAAAGGTAATAAAATCAGAACCAGAACCTTTAATTTATGTGTTGCTTTAATGTTCAATCTGCACAAAAACAAAGCATAAAAACAATAATTTGTGGTTTTGCAAGGTGTTATGTGTCAGACTCTCTTCCAAAACTTGTTCATGAAGTCGTCCCTAAGTTTTCCATGTTGTGACTTATTATAACTTCTATCCACTCTGTGGACGTGGCATCGAGTCATGATCAAGTTTTTCCTTAAATAAATGAGATATAACATTTGTGAGCTTCAAAGGTGCTGGAAGGTGGATTTTGTTGCCTTCAGACAGAGCTGGACGAGCTGTTTGCCGCTGTGTCCAGTCTTGCTTCATATTTAACACATGTGAGAGTCGTGCTGATATTCACATCTGATCATTTTTCCCAAAATGTTGAACTATTTTTTTAAACACACACACACACATCCTGTAGACACATCACTGCCCACAACACAGACACATTCACACAAGAAGTTACTCTTAGACGCTTGAGCACACAGCCTAAATCTCCTCTGACACACACACACACACACACACACACACACACCTGGGGTTAACTTGGCTCAGAGGGATATTCAGTCTCTCAGCGATGTCCTCAACCGTCTCATTGCCCTCAGAGATGATGCCCACACCTTTAGCGATGGCCTTGGCTGTGATTGGGTGGTCTCCTGTTACCATGATCACCTGACCACAGACAGAAGGTCCCGTAAATCACAGAGCGTTATCACATTTAACCTCACTGTATCTCATCTGTGTGTCATGTGTCACAGCATGCTTGAGCTACATGTGCAGTTTGGGCCTTAAGGGTCTTATAAGTCATCCAGATGTGTTGTGTAGTTACACAGGAAAAGAATGGCGCTATTAGGGGTTAAGGGTTCAAATCTGGCAGCAAACAGAAATCTTGTTTGGTGTGTTCCCATTGGAAAAATAATGGGATTGTGACTAAACCCATCATAATAACGTCTTTAGTCACCGTAGTCTGCATCGGCTGGTGGAACTTTTTACTTTTTCATCCTCATTCATTAACCCCCAGTTCTCCTGCAACAGGTGAACAATGTCACATGGCGCGTTCCAGGTGGCGTATTTTCATTTCCCTTCCACGTTTGTAGTAGTTTCAGTGTTCAGTGCTTAGTCTTAGTGTAACTTACAAACTGCTTCTTGCTCCAAAGGAACTGTTTTGACACAATCTGTCCATTTCTTTCATCATCCAAATAAAAGAAACCGACAGAAACAGACTTGACTAAAAAGCTCTCTTCTTATTTCATCACATAAGTGACAACTGAACATATTGTATAAAGGGTTTAATTCTGAGCTTCAACAAAATCTCACATAAGACTAAATCTGTCCACGTCTTTCATTCTAACTGTTTCTATTTCTGTGGCCAGAGGTAAAGCAATAAACCTCAACTTAAGGTGAAAGTAAGATTTTCCCATTTGTGAAACATGTACTTGATTCTCACATACAGACAGTCAGTTATGCAGACCATAACTGCATCCATATAAACTTCAAGGATTATTGTTGCATCTAACCTTGTATGAAATGTTAAATAATAATGAGTCGTGTGGACACTCTTGAAATCCATCATAGTCTACAACAGGACACAGGCTGAATGAAGGTGCAATAAAAATAGAATATCGATAAAGTCTTTGGACTGATGCTGAGGATCGAGGATGCACATCGCACTGAAATGTTCCAACTACACCTGTTAAAAAGTAATTCAAGCAACAAGGCTTTGGGCTGTAGTTTCCTCCTGGGCTCAGCTACGAGGAAACATGCTGGATTTGTGCAGGTGTGTATATGAGTTTGTGCAAAATTGTCTTCCTCCAGCTCAATCAGACGATACAGCTACAGCACGAGAACTTGATCCGACACTGTTCAGCATGTTGACACATCTGTCACAGCTACCAACATCACATCATCTGCACAGAAAACAATTCAAAAAATATCAAGCACTTTAAATCCCAGTTTAGTTCTGAGTTTAGGTGCTTGATTATTAGTATAAATAATGACAGAAGAGACCACATATCACTGTTTCTTGTTTGCTTTCTACATCTTAGCCTCTATTTAGCCACTCAAAACCTCTCTTTAAATCTGTGATATGATGACTTGGACTTACAGGAGGAGTGTGATTATACAAATATCACATGTAGTTGCAAAGATTCCTGATGAAAAAAGTGAAGCCTGTACACACGTTTACTTAAACGCACAATGTTTTGATCCCAGTCAGATCTTTGTCAGGTGAAGAAGGACGTGACATAATTTAGTTTTAGAGTTAAAGCCATAATGCCTCAGTCAAAACCAAGCAGATATATTAGCAACTAAAACTCACTTAGAAACATTTTAACATTTTATCAGACCTTTCATCAGTTTTGTACTTTTTTTTTTTTTTTACATTAACTCCTCAAATAGTAACATCTTCTCTCACTTGTGCCTCTGGTTTGTTTCTTAAGCCAATTACAGTATGTCTTTCAAAAATTCATTATCAAAGGAAGCATGATAACTACTGCACCTGAAATTAAATGTGCTAAATCCCTTTCCCATATTTGTAATTCTTCCCCGGGAATGAGAACTACTCGTTCAACTCATTATCCATTTTTATCACTGGTGGAAGTTGTTTAACCTTTCTGAGGCCCGGCTTATTACTTTTCTGGCAAAACATCTGCTCTGTGTGTATTTGCAGTTGATTAACGTTTAATGAAAATTTGTAATAAATGTACTGAATGTGCATTTTACACAAAGGAATCTTTTATAAAATTGATATGGGAACATACTGACTTCATCCTTCACCGCCTGTCATTGCTGTTCTTGATTTTTGCTGTTCTCAAGATTTTGTCATTTTTGAAAACAGCCATACCCGAAACAGATGAATGTACAGCCTCTGAACAAACATTTAACTGTTCACCCTGCTTCTGTTGTTTGCACTGAATACGTTATCAGGGGCTTCCTCTCAGCGATAAAACTTTCATTCATCCATCGATTATCATCTATCAGGGACGCTTGGAGTGATCGGTTGTCGTTCGGATTCCATTTTGTGATTTGAAAAGACGTTTAACATGCAAATCCCGTCTCTAAAAACCGTGATAAATGAACCCCACAAAAAAGGCTTTTCAGGAACCACAATGGAGGTTGAATCTGTGGAACCAATTACCTTGATACCAGCGGAGCGGCATTTACCCACTGCGTCAGGCACAGCGGCACGCGGCGGATCAATCATGGAGATGAGGCCCAGGAAGCAGAGCTGCTCGGTGGGGAAGTTCATGTCGTCGCAGTCGAAGGTGAATCCTCGAGGGAACTGGGATGAAGACATATTCAAGTGGCAGAAGCCTGCGAGAGAGGAGGGATCAGCGAGGCGATCGTTCATAACTGATGACATCTCACAGTACATTACAACTATTGCTTTGATATCAGCTGACAATTTAACTGGAACTCTTAAAAAGTAGATAGTTTTTCAAGAATCATGGGATGTTTGAAGTCCAAAACATACAACACACAATGAAGATGCTCTATTGTGTTTTTCTGTAGCTCTTTACGGCGAAAGACTACAAAGAAATGTTAATATGAAAAAGGTCTGAAGGCTCTCACAGAAAACACTTCGTCCTCTGGCTGCAGCGATCCTTTACCTTACAGTATGCATACAAATGATTTTTAATTTTAGATGTCGATTCGGAAGTTGCAGGTCTGAAACACAAATTGAATCAGACACTTTTATTAATTAATGAATCACAGGCCCTAAAATATGCACCTCCTGAGTCCCTATAGAGCAAAGCAAAACAAAAATGCTTCTGAAGGAAAAACCAGGCTCGGTGGAAAAGTGGAGGAACCTTTCTTTGTCACGAAACGCCCGACCCATCATCATCACCACCCAAGGCACGACTGAGATTTAATAATTTACATGATTTCACTCCAAAAATGGCACTATTCCACATTTCGCAAAAAGTGACACCTACTCTAACAAAATGATGATAGCACATAATTATTACCTATGGCACTTTTTAAAAGATGCCAGGTAACTTTTTTTCCTTGGTTGTCAAAATGATGACATTTACAGAGTCTGGATGCTAAACACTTTAGAGATATTAAAAGTTGAACTTCGGGGTAATGATTTTTTTTTTTTTTTTTTTACCCAAAATGTGTCTATGGCATTTTTCAAGAAAAAATGTACAAATTTTAAATGTACAAATTAAATTGGACTTTAGCGCAGAGTTTGACCTGAATCAAATTACCATAGAAAATTCATTCCTCTGTCAGCTTTGAATCCACATCAGTCTATTGCCATTCATTTTAAGACTGCAGTGACAGAACCGTCTGCATTGTTTACACCGCTGCAATAAAAGCATTCTGCACTTTTATAGGGACATGTGGCTGAACTACCCTGTTTACCAAGGAGGTTATAAAAGGTGAGAGCTGTGTCCAACTGCTTCTCTCCACCACCGATTCCCAGGCTGATAATAGCTGGTGCTGCGAAACATACCCAGCACTCTCTCTCCCAGTCCTCCCAGCTCCATGTAGGCATTCTGGAAAGCATCTCTCCAGTTTTCGTCAAGTGGATGCTCCTGGCCGTGCATCATAATGGTACTGCACCTGTAAAACATGTATTAATACTTTACAGCTGCTCCTGTAAATAATACAATTTCTGTCTGTAAAGCTGCAAAACAACAGGAGCAAACTAAACCTAAAAATCAATCAGTGACAATAATTCATGTAAACTTTGCCCCCTGTTCAATAAAATGCATCATCAAAAGCATTGTTTTTAATGCAAAACTAAATTTCAATATATAGATTTAAGGACACCAACAGCAAGTTATACTCTGCATCAGGGTTCATTTTTGCCTAAAGGTCACACATGGGGGGCACTCTGGTTGACCGAGGGGGCATTTGATCTGACGAGAAGGACAACTGGATTTGGGATTTGGGAACAACCATAATGGAAACTGGGGCCAACATCTGGGGGACATTATACGTAGTGTGACAATATGTCCAAAATGAGGCATGATAGTGTCTCATTTGAGCAAAGAAATATCTTGGTTAAAGACCGTTTTCAAAAATTGGGCACCTCAACCTCACCGCATGCCATTAATATGCAATAACACAGACTGGTGTCATTCGTTATTTCGCTCATTTTCAACAACACTGTCTCCCAGTACTTTCTGATTTCTCCACCTCGTCTGTGGCTGTCAGCCCCAAGACCATTAGTTCCAACACTGGTCAAAAATATATAGCTTAATTGTTTTTTTTTGGAAAAGGGAAAGTCATTTTCCAAAACAGCAGGGCCATGGAGTTTTATCAAACATCACTCCAACAGGGGGAATTGTGAATTTGTCGGAGACTATTTTCACCGGCGGATTAATACACATTCAGTGCTCCGGTGGGTAATTATGGCAGGAGGATGGTGGGATCGACAGTGTGTGTGTGTGTGTGTGTGTGTTCGCGGTGATGAAGGAATGTGTCAACAGTGCAACAGTGTGGCCCATTGATGAGCCTTTAATTGTTTTTCGATTTTCTATATGGTTCTTAATACATTTTTTTTCCTATATGGGTTTTAATAGTGAAGTTTTAACAATGAAGCTATATCAGGTTCTGGATAAACAGACAATCTTTGTTTGAGGATGAATTCACAGTTAGTTTTAATCTTTTCAGGGGATTTGTT
Source organism: Holacanthus passer (assembly GCA_025331565.1). Lineage (NCBI taxonomy): Eukaryota > Metazoa > Chordata > Actinopteri > Pomacanthidae > Holacanthus > Holacanthus passer. Next base: position 337,321 of record JAFREQ010000126.1, on the reverse strand, counting down.
AACAATAAAAAACAAACATAGAGATATCTCCAGCCTTTAAAGAGAGTGTTTTTTTCACTACATCCCTGTAAGAGGAGGAATAAGTAAATGAAAAACAAGAAAAAACTGCTGTGCAACCTGTGACACATAATCGAGCCATTATTGATTAACCAACCTGTCCAAGATCCTCTCCGGCGCTCCCTTCATGACCAGAATATGACCGGAGGGATTGTCATCCACTTCATGGATGGAAAGCTTGACGAAAGGGGAGGAGGACGGGAAGAACGGTGAGGACGTGACACGACAGCGTCTAAAATGTGTCTGTTTTAGTAGGAGAAAGGCTGGAGACGGACATGCTCCTTAGTGATACTCAACAATGAATTTCACGTCCGTGCCGGCAATCATTTTTTGGGCGTTAGTGTCAAATTTTTCCAAGTGGTTGGAAATAAAAGTCTTATCGAAGCCGACTTGACTGAGTGCGCATTGTAAGTCATATGTATTCCCTATTTTGAAGGAGCATTCATTCACAATCTCAAATGTATTCCTGTGGCGTTACACCTTGCATTACCCATTCCCCCACACAAACACACACACACACAAGTGCACACACAACCCCAGGTAATTTGTATCTGAGTCACAGCATATCTAATCTCAGAAAACCAGAGCAAAATTGCTTTTTTCCCCCTCAACACAGACATTCCTATTTTAAGTCAGGGAACAGGTGCACAAAATACATGCAGGAAGTCCTTTGTTTGCTTCAGCCTCGCTGTTGTGTTATTCATACGCTGGTTCAAATCTCCAGACAGGATGGGAAAGACTGGGTGTGGAAAACAGAAACATTCCCCCTGCCCTAATTGCTGCGGTGCCCTTGAGCAAGGTGTTAAAGCTCGACGTGATGACTTTTTCATAGTTCAATATTAACTTTTAATTTTTGCCAATGTTGTTCTCGTCTCCTACTGGATCTAACAAAGCAAGTAGCTTAACTTAAAACCTTTCAGAAGTGCCTGTTGTGACTTATAGTGGACAGCGAAATAGCACAAAATTGGTGTAACAAACAGGAAATTATGCTTTTTTTAATTGTCGTTGTTATTGCTCTTTATGCAGCAGCTGTCAAAGTATTTACATCCAGAACATCCAACCCCACCCAAGCCTCGCTGAATAAAAGAGATTCCTGTCCATTGAAAGGCAGCAACAGATCTTCTGAGCAGCCAAAACGAACCGGTGAGTAATCCACATTTATCCGTCTATCATAAATAACCCACATCGCAACACTGCCGCAGCTTCTCCGTGGCTAACAATGTTGTGTTTGTGGCCCTGTTGGGCGGCTTCCAAGTAGAAGTGTGTGCAACAGTGTGAATGTAAAGCAGGGTGTCGTTGTACAAGAGCATGCATGTTCAGGCTGCCTTCCCCAGATGGAAAAAGGTTATATATGAATATGCATGATTCAATCAAAGCATGTAAAAAAAAAAAAAATGTTGCAATGCATCTTTTAAAACATCATAGCACTGTCAGTTCAAGGAGCACGAACGGAGTTGGCAAAGAATGCATGCAAAATTAGGTTTAATATGTAAATAAAAAATAACCATTACAAATGTAAATGTTTTAAGGTTATGGTGTTAAAACTACATATGTTAAATATTCAAAAAATAAAAATTGCATTTGTAATCATATCAAATGTACGGCGGCCATGAGTTCAGTTAAGTAAGTAAGGTCTGTAAATGACTGCCAGGATTTCATTGTAGACTTGCATCAGCTGTGCTTAAAGCTCAAAGCCATGATGCAACATTAATCCCATACCTGGTACTTGTTGGTGGAGTTGAAGGGGATCTCTGCCACTTTGGGGTTTCTGGCTCTCATGTCACGAACACTCCCACAGCACAGCTCGATGCATTTCAACAGAGCTGACTCTGATGCGTCCCCCGCTGTCTCCCTCTGGGGAAACACACACACAGACGCACATTAGCACAGTCACTCACATATGCATATTGAGAAATTAGTGTTGTCTGTCTCCCTGCGTGTGTTTAGCACACTGCGGTGGAAGGGGGCTTTGACTGATTGAAGCAGTACCTGAGAGGACTTTCTTTACTTCCATTATGGTTCTCATTAATGATGCAGGGAGCGGAGTATCACCTCCATCACCGCATTGTTTTGAAAGTTACGCAACAATTTAATGTAAAAGTAATGAAAAACAGAGCTTTCTTTTTCACGTTCTTTTTCAGTTGAAGGGGATGAAAAATAATTTGATTAAAACAGCTCGTTTTTCTTCTGGAAATACGGAGCTGATTAGTCATCCATGTATGCTGTTTGTGAGGTTTCTTAAGGGCATGATTTAAGGATATGGATGTAAAAATCCTTGGATATAAAGAGTTTGCATCGTGTTGGAAATATATATTGTCAGAGGAACACATTAGACCATTATCTATCGGCAATAATCAATAGTGAAGTTGTTTCGCTTAAACAAATTCATGCTTGAAGGAAATAAAATTCATATACTTGTAAGAATTTGAGGAAAGGTCCATGAATTTGAGTGTGTAACCACACACAGGCGGCGAGGTGGCCTATTTTACAAGGCTCAGGATCGAATAATCCCCTGTTTGGATGCACGTTGCTCGATGTTTGTTATTGTGGTTTTTGCAGGTTTATCTGCCTCGACTTGTGTGACAGAGTTGCTCGTGTGGTGCTTGAATCATTTAGGAGAAAATTCTCGTCTGATAACCTGTAAAATCCCGCCCCGATAAAAATTCATGCAATGCAATCCATCCCACTCTTGGAGCCAATTTATTAAAATCCGTGCTGAACTGATTGACCTGACGCCCAATATAACGGGGCCCGACCAATACAAGAGATTTCTCTTTGTTCCTGTTTATTCATTCATGAACAGCCGCAAAACAAGGACACGCACTCCGCAAGAGTCCTTGTCCTTGTTTGTGCCTTTTCATGAATGAATAAATAGACCACGGAAATTCCATTTCTCTGTTTTTTCCGGGTACAGATGGGAACTTGTTCTTGTAATGGTAGTAGAAGCTGGGCCTTGACTGCTGTGTCTGAGTGCTGTCAGGAGATATGGCTGTTAGTTAATGCAGGGAGGAAGGCTGGGCACCTCGAGGAGCACAGAGGCCTCAGCGGCAGGGTCCACTCCCGCCGGAGTCAACAAGCTGTAATCCTCGTCGCTGAGAGCCACACGGAGAATTTCTTCAGGTCAATGTAGCACAGGTTGGAGGAAAGTGGTCGGTAGAACACTGGGATATTATTGACTTACCTACCCAGCAGTGTGTGAGTTTGTGTCAGTGTGGGGGAGTTATTTCCAGGGATGCGTTGGATTATCCTCTGTGAGCGTGTGTTTATGTGCGAGAGGGAGGCAAAGCGTGTCAGCCAGTGTGTCTGCTGCACCTGTGTCAAGTAGTATTGACAAATTATTTTTATGGGTTGTTTTTTTTCCCTGCGTCTGCCATGTGGGCGAGGACGGGCTGACACAGAGGAGAATACAAACTACATCTACTCAAGTACTGTGCTCACGTACAAGTTTGAAGTACTTAAACTTGAGTATATCCATGTTAGGCTACTTTATACTGTACTTGTACTTCTCAGTATTTCAGAGGGAAATATCATACTTTCTGCCCCGCTGCTACTTTGATTAACAGAAATAAACATATGATCATTTGTGAAATATGATGTCTTTTTATAAACTTATATATTTGTTATATTCCCAACAGCAGTGGTGGAATGTACTTTCATTTATGTATTTTCATAAATTTTTCTTTGTATATTTGTTTATATTGTACTTTTAACTTTTAACTTTTAACATTACATTTATATGACAACCACTAGTTACCTTTCAAATTAAGATGTTGAATACAAACAGATATCATCAGTTTTCAAAGTAAGATACACAGTTATAGATTAAACTGTTCAAAGGTGTGTAAAGTTATTAGAATTAGCTCCACCTCGGCGTAGATCATATAATATATGATAATAAAGCAAGGGTTAGTAATTTTAATTTTAATACTGAAAGCACATTTAGTTGCTGATACTTCTGTACCTTCACTCAATTAAAGTTTGAATAAATGCATTTTAGTTGTATTAGAGATTTTACAATGTGGTATTGCTTAAGTGAAGAGTCTGAATATTTCCTCCACTGCTGCCCAATAGCAAATAGAGTCATTGCAATTAGCTCCACCAGTTCCAACATTAAAATGTTGCTTCCATCAGTAATAGCAACACAAGTCTCTGAAAAGGGCTAATCTTTTTACTTCTACTGTGAAACTTTTGTACAGTTTGCTGTTAATGCTGCTGTTCATTTGTATTTTGCTGCATTTTAACCAACAATGAGTGTCACCCAAGCGTAAAGGTATGGCTCTTTTGTGTTTTTAATTGGTTTTGGATAATGGCGCAGTTCTGTGCCGTGGCAGAATGAGCTATATCAGGCTGCAGCCACAAAGACAATTTGTGTTCGCGGAGTAAATGAACAGTTGTTTTCTGTTCTGTCAGGGGGACAGACAAGATTGAGGAGCGGAGATCCACCCTTTTACAACTAAGTACAATTTTGCTTTCAATTATAAAGGAGTATTTTTACATTGCAATGTAGTGACTTTGCTGATGTAAATGATCTGAATAGTTCTTCCACCCTTCTTATTTTGGAGTGACAGCTCATCTAACACTGCCCTGATGGTGTTAACTTCACTCTACCAACAAACCATGGAGGTAAAATCATGTCTTATGAATCATGTGGAAGCATTATTTGATCTTAATCTGAAAAAGCCTGCTCATAACCCTCCTTGGATTAAACTAAATCTGTCATACCCGACTGCTTTAGAGAGCAGAGATAATTCATGAGAAGGAAGCTCTCGTGTATTGTTTTCTCCAGCTCTTTTAATGTGACCTGCAGCCATCCTGTGGAATGTGAACATATATGTTTTTCCTTAATTGATTGAGGGTCAAAAGATTAGGTCAAAAGTCAAGTTAGGAGATAAGATAAATAGAGTTCCATAGGTTAGATGTCGTTTTTACAGCTTTAGCAAATGTGTGACTGATTATCTGGTTGTAAAAGGTGGCGTTTGGGGGATAAAGAAACCGCATATAAGGAAAGCAGTTGAAAGGGCTGAAAAGGGAGAGACCTCACAATTGGCACCAGAGACTCTCAGATTCGGCCGGTTCTTGACATTGTTCTTTTATCGTAATAAAGTCTTTTTTTTATATACAAGTGAAGACGTGTCATCGGTGGCCACTTCTTTTCATCAACACATCAAGAAACAACAGAGCATCAGTGCGAAAGCTGCTGTGTGCTAGTGTCTGTGTGCGGTGCAGGATTTTACCATCACGACGGGAAGGCTCTCCTGTCCGGCTTTGAAATCAGCTCTGTTGCACAGGCCGGCCACGCGAGACAGAGCAGTCCAAGTAACAGAGCTCTTGTCAAAACCCAAACCTGAGAGAATAGCGGAGGGAGCAGTGTTAGACTTTTTTTTAAAAGTAGGGCTCATGCAGTATTTATGCAACCGACTTAACTCTCGGTTCACAGAGCAGCACTGGATATTGTTGCTAAATAACAGAGGTCAGCTAAGTTGAACAATCACTTTTCAATTCCCCACTCTTAAAAAAAAAAACGGCATTCATTTTTAACAAGAATGTCTCAAAAAATAAAGAGCTGTTTTGAAATTTCTCGTATGAAAATTTCATCCCTCCCACCCAATCGAACTGAAAATGACCCTGCTGCCGGTGCCTGCATTCATTTTTCATTTCCGTGCTAGACTCTCTCGAGTGGTCACTGTCACTGTTATTGTGAAAACAGAATATCGTAGCGTTGTGCAACACATGGCACACGGTGGCAAACTGCGGTTGGAGTTGTTGAACTTGACAAAGCGAAGTGCAAAAGGCTCAAGAACCTGCAACAGCTGCAAAAAATAGTCTGTAGCCCTGAAAAATGAATACACCGTGTTTTCTTCAGCACTTGCACTGGTTCAGCTGTACAGTCTTTGTCTGCACTGCTGGATATCCATTGTATAATTGCACAATCATCTGACTCAATACTCATTGGTATGCAAAGAACACCTGCTTTTTTTTCTTCTTCTTCATCCAAACCTTTTGCTTACTGCTAAAAGCTTCTTTGAAATTTGGCTCGATTTGTCGCTGTTTGGTAGGAGACAGGAATCCGATTGGTTCCACAGCGGCAGCCTCGCTGAGGAACTCTGGGAACAGACATGTTTGTAGCTGAGGGTTGTGCCGCCCACTGCATACCGCTGCTCAATTAATCCAAGCGGTAGAGCGAACAGAAATGTTGGTTGGCGGCGTGAACATTGGACAGATGAATTTCGGCAGGTGGTCACACTCCCTCTCTGCATTCCCGCACACTCTCTATCTGCCCTTTCTATCTCCCTGTGTCTTCATCTTTCCTCCAAGCTCTCTCCCTCCACTCTCTTTTCCTCCTCCTCCCTTTCTTTTTTCCCTCTCTCTCTGTCTTACCAGTCTGGTCCTCGGTGGTGTCGGCCTCGTGGATCTGGTTGTCGAACCACATGTGGGCCACGGTCATGCGGTTCTGGGTCAGTGTGCCCGTCTTGTCGGAGCAGATGGTGGAGGTGGAGCCAAGAGTCTCTACGGCCTCCAGGTTCTTCACCAGACAGTTCTTCTTGGCCATTCGCTTGGCAGTGAGAGTCAGACACACCTGGGAGGACAGCGGGAGGTGAGGGAGGAGGAAGAATAGGGGGGATGAAGGAGGGAGGAGGAGGAGAGGCGAGGATGGATGATTGTTAGTCGACGAGGGGAGAGAGCATGTGTACGCACCGGTGCGTTCAAGTGTTTGTGCATGTGAAACCATGCGTGGTCCAGGTGCCTTACAGCATATGAGTGTGTGTGCGTGTGTGCGTGTGTGTGTGTATCTGGTTGGCTGGTTAACAGCAGGTGCACAGGGACATAAAAATGCGATGAATAGACACATTCCATATGTTGCAGGAAACACATCAACACACATTAAATCAAGCTGACCACGTTGCTCAAATAGAAACAAATGCAGCGCAAAGACGCACAAACATTTCCACACATGACTTGTGGTGTGTTTAAAGCAAAAGCAACTAAAGAAACCAGTCACTGGAAGTTAATTTATTTTCTGGGACCAGTGAAATGTCGACTGATGGCATTTCAAATGCCAGCTGGCATCCACCTCAGCTCGCACTTTGTTTATTGTTGCAGAAAAAGTTAGATGTACTTCAACATTTGACTTACTTCAGCAGCCAGTAATAAATCACCTGCTTCGCCGTGTTCTGTAGTATCATTAGAGCTGCAGCTAACACTCGCTGAGGGTAAATTAGAGTTTGGAAAAACACAGGTGTAACTAATAACATTGATGATGGCTCCGTTCCATTTAGGTGTGCCAGTAAGCCATGACGGTGAGCCAGCAGGCACAATATCAGGGCTCGAGAACTGGCACGCTTAAAGCTGCACTAATCAATATTTGTATGTTAACAATGGATCAAATTACTGCACGTAATGAGGAAACAGCTGCTCAAGACAACAAAGCGATGGAGAATCAAAACCTGACGCTGCATTTCCCTCTTTAGTTCGACAGAGCTTTTAAGCCTCATTTAGCTCATTATTTTGGTTTTCAGGCCCAGTCTTATAAAACCTGCTTCCAGAAGCCTCAGGCAGCTGTTTTCAGCAAACAAGCTCATTAGCTCACTGTAAGCCACCTGCACTGCAACAGAGAGCACAGACAAGTGACTGGCTGGTGAGGAATGTCATACATCCAGCAGCCACAGAACAAGGCGGTTTTTCTTACAAACATCGGTGGCAGAGCTGAAAAGGAGAGTGAAAATTGGACGTGCATTTGTTAGGTGGCAACAAACAAGACTCCAAATGAATGTCGCTCCATGTCTGCAGGATTTGTGCGAACAGGCAACTTGCCAACATTTTCACCAGGACTTTATAAGGTGATAATATGTCAGATGTTGTGTGATATTTTCAGCTTGCCCCAAATGGAAAGAAAAATCAATGCATGTAGTCTCAAATGTGGTGCAACCATCAATACTGTCATTAGTTACACTTGTGTTAAATATAAGCATTGTCAGAAAGATCTATATGCTCATCATGCTTCATAAATACAAACAAGAGCTACACAGCGAGCAAATCAAACCACACCCACCAATCTTCACACAGCTCATTACCTTGGCTCAGTTTAGTGTATTTTGAAGAATGAAAAATAAATAATGATAATGGGAAGAATTAAACTAACCATTTGCAACACAAACACTCTTTAACCTTGTTGTCTGTTGTTGCAGTACAGTAATTTATGACTTCTCCCCATGGTTCTGTTCACTATTCCCAGAAGCATATCATGACCTGTCCTTGCTACAAGGGGACCTTGTTCATTGTTAACTGAAGTGAACATTGTCTTGTTGCAGCAGAAACAAGATGAGGTAATACGGGGACACGAATCCAATTATTCAAACTGATGTGCTCATATAAAAAGAAAAATCTGCATCTTTTGGTGAAAATCAGAATCCGATGAGGAACACGCCGACAGACACAACTCACGGTGACGGTCGCCAGCAGCCCCTCGGGCACGTTCGCCACGATGATGCCAATGAGGAAGATGACGGCCTCCAGCCAAGTGTAGCCCAGGATGAGCGACAGGATGAAGAAGGACACGCCCAGGAAGACAGCCACGCCCGTGATGATGTGGATGAAGTGCTCGATCTCTATGTTGATGGGCGTGCGGCGGACTTCAAGCTCCGAGGCCAGCGTGGCGATGCGGCCCATCACCGTCCGGTCGCCGGTGGCTATCACGATGCCATGGGCCGTGCCTGAGAGAGACGAGTGAGTCACTGTTAGTCTCTCTGAACACGAGAACCTGTTTTACACAATGCATTGTTATTTTTAACCAATCATCGCTTTGTCACACTGGGTTGTCAAGTGGATGTCAGTTTTTTGCCCAACGCTCTCACTGCTTTTGTGAAGTGTGTGTGTGTGTGTTTCTCAGAGCAATATGTTCAGAGACAAATGACTGTCAACAGTGTGTGAGACTGTAGGAGTTAAGTGCTGTGTTTTGTAAACAGGAAGGAGGGTTGATAGGGAGCTGATGGCTGGATGAAGAGTGATGATGGATGGAGGTGAATTACAGGTGTTGGTCAGTGATTGATGGTTGGTCGGACGGAACAGATGCCGCACTGAGTAAGTGAGAAAAGAATCTGAATCACTTAAAAGACAACAAATCCACAGGCCTCGCTGTCTGTTTCTTACAGCGACTGTTTTCTCAGTAGAAAGTAGTTAAAATCAAAACGGTTCAAAGCGAGATTGTGGATTATCCAGAGGAACAGCGACTTTTTTTTTAAATGTCATTTCTAATGCCGTGAGCATCAAACAACATTTCACTGATGTCCATTGTATTTGGGTTAGAGCAGAAATCCCAGGCACATTTTTAAAAACCTAAAACATAAGAACAAATTATCTGCATAGACGTCAATAGAGTCAAGGTAAAAAAAGATGATGGGCTTTTTTGTATTTTGTGTGAGTTGATCCTTTAACACAACCTACACAGAGGGAGCAAAATTTACTGATAGCCTTTAGGAACAGCAGATTAAATATAGCTCTGATTCAAGTATTACATTTTTGAAAATGCTAAAATGATTTAAGTAACATTTTGGCTTTATGATTTTTTAAAGACAGGATGCAATTAAATCCTCAATCTCAGCCTTTAAGTCAACCTGAACAAGAAAGTGCTCAGAAAAAAGGAAAGTTCCTCCCTTCTACTCCATCTACTGATGAACATTATGTGTTATGATTAAAAGCTCCCCAACAGATACTAAATGGTGGTGGGATTGTTTGCTCAACTGTTTCCAAGGTCAAGAATGACTTTGAGCTAAATCACAGGTTGATGAATGATGGATCCTCCATATATTTTAAGTATTATTAGACTTAAAACTAATATTCTTCTTTGCCAAAATGAATGTATTGCACCTTGGGAAATAACTGTTCACTTTATATACAACCTACATTAGAATATAGATGTAGATATTGCTGAAGTGGCAGATTTGAACATGGAAGTCAGATTTAAATTCTACCTGCATCTCTGTTTGATGATTGATATGAGCTGAAATACTAAAACTAAAACGCCCATCGGTTGAATCTCAAATGGAAAGACATTAATAATGCATTCATTTATGCATTCAGAATTAACTACACACTGTACTGCAGGATGGAGGGATGGCAGCTCTGATAAATCCTGCACTGAGACACAGTCATGGTTGGGCGGCAATGCAAAACTATGTTGATCTCCAGATGGCTAAAAAAGGAGACATTTAGAGGCGATACGAGACAATCTTGGCCAGATGTGGCCTACTGACCCTCGACACAGTTGGTGGAAAAGAAACAGATGTTGCGGGTCTCCAGTGGATTGTCGTGCGTGAACTCCGGGGAGCGAGTCTGAGGCTCGGATTCTCCCGTCAGAGAGGAGTTGTCCACCTTGGCAGGGGAAGGGAGAAGGGAGGAGAGAGCGGTGTTACCCAGAGAGACTGAGGGATGGACACAGGAGACGAGGAGGAGGTGAGACCAACAGGACGGAAATAAAAGAAGCAACACTTGTATGAACAGTCTTCTGGTCTGGTCTGTTTTTTCTCACGTTCCTCTGCAGGTGAAGAAATTCATACCACTGAGCATCACCGTCTGATAACACAGCTTCACAATCCAATGAAATAAATTCAAAAACAAATGTTGGTCAAGTTCAAAGGTCGACATTCACTGATAGCAACAGTAACACTGATTCCAAAAATGTTAGGACGCTGTGTAAAATGTAAATAAAAACTGAGTGCAATGAGGATTTTGACAGTCTGCGCATGTTACAACACACCAGTTTTCCATTGAAAATATATCCGAAGCGGAAAATGTGACAACGGAGACCCCAGACTGTTGAACAGCTGAAGTCGCACATCAACAAAGAATTTCCTTTTGGAAACTTCAGCAATTAATGTCCCCAGTTCCCAAAATGCTTAGAGAGTGTTGGTCCAAGAAAAGGTGATGTAACACAGTGGTAAACATGCTCCTGTCCAACTTTTTGGACAAGTTGCAGACATCAAATTCAGAACGAGTGCATGTTTACAAAAATACAATAAAGTTCACCAGTTTGAACAGTGAATATTTTGTCTCTGCACTGTATTCAATTGGATATAGTTTGAAAAGGATTTGCAAATCATTGCATTCTGTTTTTAATCATGTTTCACACGGCGTCCCAAATTTTTTTACCATCAGGTTGTTTACAGAAAGAAGAGAGCAACAAACTGAAATCTCAGAGGACGACAGGTGAAAATATGTGTAACAGAATGTAATAGATTCAATGTGTATATCTGACTAAAATATTGCTTTTTGGCAGCAAAAACAAAAACTTCATCAAGAACCTGGTCAAACATTGATCCTTGAAGACAGAGCAGCGGCTTGATAGCATTCAGGAAAAATGTTTCTGACAGAAATTGGGCAAAGTGAAGCCTTTACATGAACTGAATGCTAAAGATAAAAACTACCCTGATTGTTTAAATATGGAATAACTCAAAGTGAGAATTTAGATACACGTCTAACTTTATGACAATTTCTTGTTCTTTGAAATGTGGCGGCATGGCTGTCAGTGACTCTACCACTTTGGTCCAGATTGAAATATGTCAGCAACATCAAATTTAGTTCAGACATTAATGGTTGGAAAAGGATGAAACCTACTGAGTTTGTCCCTGACATTCCCTCTAGCGCCACATTGAGGTTGACAGTTGAATTTTCATGAAGGACAACTAGCAGGTCAAAGTTTTAAGAAATCCAGTGAAATATTCCCTAATATAAAGGATGGATTGGCACAACTTTATATATTCATGGTTCCCAGAGGATGCATTTTCTAATTGCTTCCCCTGTTGTGCCACAAACGTTTTTGTTCCAAGGGAAATGTCAACAACTATTGGACGGATTGTCAGGAAGTTTGCTACAAATATTTAAATGATGTCATGGTGAAGAGTAATAAATTTGGTGATTCCAAATTTTCAAGCACGACTTTGGTTTATGACCAAATACCTGCAAACCTAATGACAATCCCATCAGCTTCAGATGTTCTTCGCTTTACTGCTACTTCACTTAAGATAGTGAACATGATAAACAATGGATAAAAAAGAAAGTATTGCAAGAAAGAAAGTGAAAAATAAAAGTTGAGCTACTGTAATCCCGCAGAGACCTCCAGGCTCTCCGGGGCTGAGGCGAGCACCCCTCCCCTACCTTGCATCCGCTGGAGGAGATCACTCGAAGGTCAGCTGGGATGCGGTCTCCCCCTTTGATCTCCACCAGATCTCCCTGCACCACAAGCTCTGCATTGATATGCATCTTCTCCCCCTCCCGGATCACCAACGCTTGCTGGCATGGACAAAAAGGAAAGAGAGAGATAGAGAGAGAGAGACGAGAGGGGAGAGGGAGTACGACGAAGAGAGAGAGAGTTTGGGAACAGAGAGAGGATTTAGTAAGAGGAAGAGAGAGAAGTGCGATAAAAAAAAAGAAGTGCCAGAGGGTGTGGAGGTATGTGAAAGGGAGAGATATAGAGAGAGGGGAAGGGAGAAGAGAGAGAAAAGACAGGTAGAGAAAAAGGAGACAAGGAGGGAGTGAAAACAGCCTAAATAGATTAAAGAATTAGGCAATCGAAGTGCCAGAGGTGGATAACACGAGGGGAGTTTTTATGCAAACACACTCACAATCCAAAGTTGGCTCAAACATTTATTCTTCCTTTGTGCAAGCTTATTAGATTTCTACTCAAGTGACTGTGTAAGCCCTACTTGAGGGACGGCTTATTGATTCAGAAAGCTCTGAGACTACACCAAACACCAAAACGCGTCAACTTACCTGTGGCACCATTTTCTTGAAGGAGTCCATGATTCGGGAGCTCTTGGCCTCTTGGAAGTAGGAGAAGCAGCCGGTGATGATGACGACGGCCGACAGCACCACGCCCAGATACAGCTGAAACGGGGGCAAACCCGAGCCACAGGGGGAGACGGTGTCATTATCGACTTAGTTTGGTTCATCTGAGGCGCGTTTGAGCGCAGGGGATTTACAAACCTCCAAAAAACGGTTTTAAAACAGCAAACCTTTAAATGCAGCGTGCGAGAGAAGAGTTAAGAGCGAGGAAACCTGGGGAAGCTCTCAGTCTTAGTGGGAGATTTAAAAGGAAAAGTCGTCCTCGAGCTGAATTCTTGTGTACTATTTCTGTCATCTTGGATGGTTCATTCAACGTTAGTCCAAGTGAACATCTGTCTCCTAAACCCAGAAAACCAAGAACTGACACTCTGATCTGCGAGGCCACCAAGAGACACTTTCTGAACCGGAGCCCGGCTTTGTCGGCTCACGGTCGCGTTAAAGCCCGGAGCACTGACTCTGGTGTATTTTATTTTATTTTCAGTGAATATTTTCAGTCATACCGGTGAAAAAGTTGTTTTGGGTTGAGCTTTCACTGATGCTAACAAGACAGCCAGGCACTTTGGATGAAAGCGTCTGCCAGCTGGTGTACTGTATGTCCTGCTCTCCTGGAAAACAAAATTCCTAAACCCTGAAAAGTTTCCTTTTTAGAAGGTGCTGCTTTCATTTGACAGCAACAACAGAATGTTTTGCTTTTTTTCACGCTTGAATGCCTCTTTTTTTTTCCGCAGCAGTGCAAAATCTTCTGAACCAGGAAATACATCTGTATCCTCAGAAAAGCACTTGTCAGTGTTTACAACATTTGCCTCCGATTCAGCGTTCAGCTTGCAGCTCCAGGTTTTGTCTACGGGCGTCTTTTGCAGATTGAAGCCCGGCTCTTTTACCTCTCCTGGCTTCGGGAGGCATTTGTTCTTGCTCACCAGCTGCACAGAATCGTAGGAACAACATCTGTCCAGACAGGTGACACATTTGAATCTGCTTAAGCGTAAATGATTGAAACAATAAATGCAATAAATTTCCAGACTGCAAACATGAATTAATAATAAAACGTGGCTGTAAATTGTAGCGATTCAGCTGCAGCGCTCGCAGGAGCCTGTGAAACACTTTCTCAAACCAAAGAAGATAATGCAATCTTTCAGCTCCGATGTATAAAAATAATGAAAATTAAGTTTTAATCTGACAACAGCAATGTGTAAAGTTCTGTTAGGGTGGATTTTCATCTTAAATAACTGCTCGTACATTATTCAGAGGCTCAAAGTGCCAAAGCTGCAGGCAGTCGGGGCTTTGAAGTAGCTCACCAGAGCATCCAGCTGTACATACTCAGTACCGAATGTAGAGATTAAATCGTGAGGAGATTAAAGTTATCACGTGTGTGCATGTGCGTGTGTCTATCTACTGTATGTTACTGTATATTATGCAAGGGCTTAATGGTGTCTGGGGTTTGGAGAGCGCTGAATGGTGATTGCATAATGACTCCGAGCCATAAAGCGCAGTATGGATGGCTGCTTGGCTCCATTTGATCAGCGGTTGGTCTGAGTATTTATCCGCGCTAATGCCAGGAACGATGCCAGCGTCAGTGGTTATTTTTACGTCACACTCGCTAATGGGTACGTGCAGCAGGCCTATAGTTCTTTATAATGAGGACAGAATCCTGGTGTTTTAATGGCTTTTAAATGCTTTTGATATTCTTTCTTCCTATTCTAATGCCCTTATATTTCCTTCCTTGTTGGCCCGTCTTTCATTACTCTGTTTCCTTTCTGTGAACATTGGCTCTCTGTTCCTTCGTGTGACCTAATTGTGTTCCCACTTTGGCCAGGACTCTCGGAAAGGAGATTTAGGTCTCAAGAGGCCACCCTGGTTCAGCAAAGGTCACGCAGAAAGACAAGGAAAATCCACCAAGATGAAGTATCTTTACACTTTCTGGTCTGTGGTTTAAGATTAGAACATGCATATGGATGGTAAACAAAATGTGTGTATATTTAAATGTGCAGGGGTTTAAAATAATTGAATATGTCTTGATGCTCGTTTGAAATTTGTCGTTGTCATGTGTGATCACATTGAGTTATCGTTTGATAAAATTCTGTTCAAATTTATGACTCCACAGAAAATATAATTACAAACAAATGAGTTGTTCAATATGTGTTTTACTTT
Organism: Holacanthus passer; assembly: GCA_025331565.1. NCBI lineage: Eukaryota > Metazoa > Chordata > Actinopteri > Pomacanthidae > Holacanthus > Holacanthus passer. The sequence goes on along the minus strand of JAFREQ010000126.1, from coordinate 322,279 downwards.
GTACTGATTTATCTTTCTTAGAAATTCTCACACAGCCCAGGCCAATATTACACAAGCTGCATTTTACAGCCTTATTAAGAGACAAGCTGGGCTTAAACGCTCCCCAGTGTCTTAAATGTAATTCAGAAATTGGTACATATGCACACGTGTTCTGAAAATGTGCAAGACTATAATGTATAAAAGATAAAGTGGAGGAGCGTCAGTGATGGTGTCTATTAGCATCTAAGGTGAACAGTGCAAAAAATGCTAATGAGGAAGAGTGTTATACATAGCAAGAAAGATCCTTAACACAATTTAATGATTTCTGAAGATGCTCCCTCAGTGGAAGATTGCTTTGGAGAAACTGACCTACACCCTAAATGAGAGTATCGAGAGATTAATGAAGAGATGTCAGCCGGTCACAGAAGTCCCTCGGGGCTGGACTTTCTTCGGCCTGACTAATGACAGTGGAACCGACTGTGGCTTAAATGACTTCAATCAGCAACTTGATTCAGATGTAACTCAGACATCAGAACACAGTGCACTGCATTTAAACACTGATTCAATCATTTTACATATCATATCTTAACATATAGTAATGCATATTGTGATGTTGGTTATTATTAATATTATTAATATAATCCCCCATATTAATGTCATTTTACCACTTTTAATATGAGATTTAGGTTTGAATTAGGTTAGGCTTCAATGTGTGTATATTTAGTCTGCGTGTGTATGTATCTATATATGTGTGTATACAGTTGAAACTGTGTGTGTTTGTGTGCATATCATCCCGTGCCTGTGTTATAACTGTATCTGTGTTTGCATGCCTGCATCTCTCCCCGTGTGTGATTAATATGTATGCTGTGTGCTTGTGCATAAGCGTGCATGTTTTACAAGCAGTTTCTCACATTGTCATTGGGCGCCTCATCCTCCGTGGCCACCTGGATGCTGTAGGCCAGGAAGCAGAGGACGGCACCGATCCAGAGCAGGATCGAGAAGCCGCCGAACAGCTGACGACAGAACTTGACCCACTCGGGGGTGGTGGGGGGAGGGGTCAGGGCGTTCGGACCGTCCCTGGCCAGAATCTCCACAGCTCTGGCGTTGGTCAGGCCCTGAGGGAGAGCAATTTTTAGGAATGAATGTCTTTCTGCATGCGCTGGGAATCTTATTACAACACAACGGCCCCATTTTCACCGCGGCTTAAAAAGCAATTTTACTGCTACAGTTGCAGAACATCAAGTATTTCTGCCTGGCCTATTTAACACCACAAGTATAATAAACTGGGTGACTCCTCTCATTGAAGGTTTTATGCCATAGAATTGTTGGATTTAACTTTATTAAACATCTCTTCCTGATTTTATGCCTAATAGTGTCGGGTCTAATTTTCAGAAGATCCATCTAAATGCTATTATTTAATTATATTGTAAAAACACTCTCAGTGTGTCTTTTCAAGCTTTAGCAGGTTCCTGACAATTTTACAGCCTGTGATATTTTTGGAGCACCCCGGCTTCCATTTTTTCAAATCCTAATCTTAAAAAGATAAAATCAGCTTCACTACACCTGCAATGTCAAACTTAAGGTAAGCAGCAAACGTGGTTACAGCGTAAAGACTTTTGTGATGTGTCTGTATCTGCCTGTTTATGGGACTTTAGAAGTTGTTGCATCAAAGTCTGTATGTTTGTTTGTGTGTGTGTGTTTGTGTGTGTGTGTGAGACTGGAGGATTAAAGATGAATGAGGCTCAAGGTGAGCTGGGGACGCTGTGGCGGATCTAACTTGACCAAAGTGATGCGTGGTCTCAGTCTCTGGATGTGACTTTCCAGTTTGGGCAAGCAGAGATTACATCTCTGTAGGAGATATTACAGCAGCTCTTTGTTGTGTGTTTGTGCGCAAGCGTGCACGTGCAAATGAGAGTGCCCGTGTTTGCGTGTCATTACCCGTGTGAGGTCCACTCCGTAGCGCTTTCCCAGATCATCCAGAGCTATTTTGTGGTCGTCCTGCAGGGATAAAATGTTCCTTTGTTATTTGTGCTTCAGCGGAACAGAAACAGTAAACAGAATCAGAGTAATTTTAATTGGCCAGTAAAATTACTTTAAAGGGAATTCTTCTTTGATATATCACGAATGGGAAACTATTATTTTACAGCAATACATTCAACGTTCTACTACTCAAGCAGTATGGCTGCAGCTGTAAAGGGAATTTTAATAACTGACCAGGGTAATGGTCAAATAGATTGTGAGGGCGAAGCACTGATGCGTTGCACACTTTCATCTTACTGAAAAAATATTTTATTCTCCATATCTGACATCGATTCAGGGGCTTTATATACAACCCCGATTCAGGAGTCGGGACATAGATAAAAATAGAACGCAATCACTTGCGTACAAACAAACAGGTGTTTTCAATCAGTCCACAACTTTCACAGTCTTTTGTTGCTCCTGTCCTGACTGGTTTGAAACGTGTCGCTGCCATCAAATTCAGAATAAGCAGATATTTACAAAAATCAGTGAAGCGGATGAGGTCAAATATTAAATATGTTGTCTTTGTACTGTTTTAGTAAATGTCAAAAAAGAATTAGCAAATAATCACATTCTGTTTTATGCTTCACACAGTGTCACAACTTTTTTGAAATCACGATTCATCCCTCATGACTAATCAAAGAGTGATGTCCACCTCCCCTGCATCTCCAAGTTCTGCTGAACTAGAGGTGAGTGAACTGTTCTCCAGTAGTAAAAATGTGACCCATTCAAAACTGTTGATTTGCTGCACACAAAAGAATCCATCCTGAAGCACTTACAGTTAAAAAATAACCTAATGCATGTTGTGCATCTGGCTTCGTTTTGTCGTTTGTTTTGTTGTATTATTCTTGTGAGATTGGCCAAATGCCACCTCAAGATTTTTCCACTGTAGCTAAAATGGAGTTTGGTACTGAAGCAACAAAAAAATCCAGCTACCAGCTGTCAGGACGGTGTCAGTCCCACAGAATGAAGAGCTACTTTCTTCACTCAGCGATAAGACGGAGAGAAATCCACCAATTTCTCCTCTACCAGGAGCCTCAGAGGAACACAATGAAATGTAGCTGCAAGTGATTTGGCCACAATCACCGACATGCCCCAGCATTCACACAACAGTTTGCCATTTAGGCTTTATTTATATGCCCCCACACCCAATAGTGATCAACCATTGTGCCAAATCACAAAGTGCAGAAGCGCATGAGGCAGACTGATGAAAGTAAAACACTTAATCACAAAAGTGTGGACAGTACCCGAGGAATTCGTCTCTTTAATCAGTCACGGGCCAACTTGAATATTGACAAGAGCTTCTTTATCAGAGATCCTGCGTGCAGATAAGACTTAGCCCAGTTTTCATGGGCATCGCTTGGCTGCTTTTTGACAGCACCTCAAAGAGCTACAGCTCTGCACAAGACAAAAACTGTGCACTACACTGTTGGTGGCCCACAAATTATTCAGTGTGTTTCGGAGTACAAAGAAGAGCAGCCAGAGGGTGGCAGAACAGATAGGAGAGGACAGGCAGGCTCCGAAGTCATCTGCAACTGACTACACTAAGCAGGTCGGATTGCCATTTTGTTTACGGGCCGCTGTTTTCATTTATGGCCTTGTTAAATAACCTGGTGTCTTTGGCATAACGTTATTTGGGGATCGTTCAGGAGCGGCGGCGATGGAATCAATCACTGTGCCGAGTGAGTGTGGGTTGGAGCCGTGACAGCTTGTTTTTCTTACCAAGGCCACCTCCTTCTTCAGCTCATCCAAGTCCCTGTCCTTCTTCCTCTTCCCTCCATTCTCGGCACCACACTGGAGGGAAACAGAGAGAGATTACCATACATCAGGCCCGTAGGCTATCATCCCAAACCGCCACAGGAACTAAGTGGGAAAAGTCACACGCTCGTAGCGACATTGTGCCGAGCCATTTACATTCACAGCCACGTATTACAACATCAGCGAGAGCACAATGGACTTTGTGTACGCCGGTTCATTTCAATCTCCCGGCACTATTGGCGAACCGTTCGCTGAATATGGAGGAGAAAATATTTTTTTCTCATTGCGCGAGTTCCTCATTTGCGCGAGCGGGAGAGCGTGTGTGTGTCATGAGCAGTTGGAAGAATGGTGCATCATGGAAATCATCTGCTGCTGTCAGTCTCCTCTTAGCAGCACGTGTGCATGTCAGTGAAGGAGGGATACGCAGAGAGAATGAGAGGAGAGTGTGAGCAAGTGACATAGTGAAAAAGTAATCAAAAAGAGCCAAAGAGGGAGCACAGAGCCGGTGGAGTGCCTGAAATGTGTCTGGCATAGCAATTTCCCCCCACTGTGTGTGAGGAAGATTACCAGCCTGTCCTCCCATAAAGCTAAATGGAATGGGCCTGATGGAGAGAATAAAAACAAAATTACGTAATTACCCAAGTAAACAGCAAGCCGGGAACAAAACTTATTGAGGAGAAAAGCCATCATCCTGAGATGGTACTGTCTTTAAAAAAAAAAAGGAGCATTCTGACACTCAGAGATATCAAGCCCTGAAGACACGTTTAGAAATCTCAGGATTTTTCCATGATGCATGTCCGTGCCATATGCTGTTACTGTACAGAAGCTACAGTGAGAACACAGATTGTCTCAGTCATGTTCATCCATTCAGTTCTGACAGGAAGGGTTTGTAATAAAAAAAAAGAAACATGGAGATAAGAAGAACACAATCTGTCAGGCTTTTCTTGTAGAATAAAGAGAACTTACCCCTTTGCCCATGCTGGACGTCCAGACGTCGGCAGGTTATAATGTGAAGGACAGCGCTCGGGGGCCCCGCCACAGCTGAGACCTCCCGCCCCCACTCGTGGAATACGCTGGTGGCTTTTTTTGGGCCTGGCACCCCCACACCAAACATCCTGTTCCCTCTCTTGCTCCCTCCTGTCAGGGTAACCTGAGCCACTCCCCCCCCCAACTGCTCCACTCCTATCCCAGGGCTTATCTGCAACCAGCCCCCCCCACCACCACTTCCAAACACACATTCCCACACAGAGGGGGGGCTCTGTGTGTGTACCTGCACCTGCTTAACATGCAGCCCCACCCCACCCCCACACAACACACACATGCTTCCACGGAGAACAACAGCCCATCAATCAGCGCTGTCAACACAACGGATGAAACCATGCACTCTACATAACATGCAGTATTTATAACAAATGTGATAATAAGAGACCAATATCGGCCTTCAAGATTTATCATGGAAAGAAAGCAGCGGTATTCAGCCGTTTGGATTCTCAGCATAGACAGACTCCTCAGGTCTGTGCGGCCAATAAATCCTGTGCGAAACTCTTAAATCATTTGTGAATCGAGCCTCAAAGATGAATTGTTTTCATTATTTATTTATATCTCTTATTTGGCCTGAATTCAAAGTGACTCGCTGCATTTAAAGTCCAGCATATTTACAACATAAGGCGGGTCGTCACCATTGCACCCACACAACAGACGCAGCGAATGATCCTGTGTCATAAGTACCAAAGTCTTAGTCACCAGTACTTTAAGAGCTGATTTCACATTTGGACTCTTCTTGTGTTGTAATGAATCCATGTATGAGCTGTATACTCGGATGCATGTATGAGCCCCGGCTCCTTTTTCAAGGTTTCCACAAATGTTTCTCTCGCTAAAAGGTTTTTCAAGGATGTGTGCGCCTGCTTGCTTGGTTGGTTGTCCTTATCACTAAAGCTGAACATATATCTTGGGTGAAACAGATAAACAATGCGCGAATAAAGTTTCTAATTGAAGTTTATTATTTCACAAAGTAGAACATTAAAAATCTTAGCTATAAAATAAGCCAGAGATGTTATCAAGCAGGGTCAAGAGGTAAGAGAATGAGAAAATAAACACTATCTATTCTAGTATTTTTACCTAAAGAGATGTAGTGTTGAAAGAAGAAATGGGCCAAACACAATCCTCCACTTAAATAAGTTGAATTCATAAGCAATAAAACACGCTCTTACTCACTTCAGTACACTACGTCTTCACACATGGTGGATACACTTGGATTAAGATGTACCACAGTTGGTGTTGGTGTGTTCCACGAATGCCCGTGAATTAACCAGAAAGGTGGGAACAAACTGTATCTTGCGCTCACAATGGCGTTTCAGTATGAGAGTGATCAGTCTTCTCAAATAACTCTGAGCAAAGAAAGCAACTACGTGTTCCTCCCTGAACGTCAAAGCATTTCTTTAAAGGGTGCTGTAATCATACGTACAACACATTATAACATTTGAACATTTCTGACTCCATCAAAACAAACACAGCGGTGCCGTCGCCCCCTCCGCCCGGCGGTCGGGTCCTGCAGCTGAGCAGGTCAGCAGACATCGGTTCAAGACTGTGATTTTACTGCGTGTGTAACTGTCTGAATATGAAGCCGAGCATTTCCGAAAAGGTTATGTGTGATCGCCGGACCCGGCCTGCAAGTTAAGTCAGAAAGAATTAAGCCTCTCTGAAAATTATACCTCATTTTGTCACCCTGTAAAATGTGAAAAGGTTGTAAATGGTCACTGAGCGTTTATTTTCAGTTCATCATCATTACTTTCTGGAGGTTGTGTAACAAAGGGCAGAGAGAGGTGAAACCATTTTAGTCCCTCACCTGCTGCCACCAAGCTGAAGTTTAATTCCACATGTACGTTTTATTTAAAAGAAAATAGCTGGCGGTCATTGTTCAGTATTTAAAACCTCTAAAATGTTCTTATTGTGTATGCAAATGTCTTTGGATACCCAATAAGGCTCGTCCTATACCATCATGAGCTTTACTTTCATGCCAGCCATCAGAGTATTCAAATGGTGGATAACTCATTTCGGAAGGACTCTGCTCCTTTGAAAAGTTCATGAAAGAAACGTCTTGGCAGAGACACTCGTGACAGATTTCCACAATGCTCGGACTGAAAGAAAGAAGACAGGCAGACATTTTCAGCTGGGTTTACTTTGTCTTCTGTTGACGACAGCTGCGCTTGGGGCTTTTATTTTTATTTACGTTCTCTTTACAACATATTATACAGAGTCATCGAAAGTTGTTAGCGCTCTGGAATTATCACAAGCATTAAAATAAATGTAAAAAAACGTAAGAAGCTCCAGTCATTGCAAATAAAGGAGGGTTAATGTGCAACTATGACTAATGCAGTTCATAATACATACAAAAGACTTTTAAAAGGCATTTTAATGCTGTCTGTCTTATGTCAGGTGTCTGTGTGGCTTTGCGGAAAAAGAAGAAAACATTCTAACTGATCCATTTGACTGGATAGTTAAACAGCGACTAGTGAAACAAGTCTCCAGTTATAAAGATGTGGATTTTAGCACCTCCATTCCTGTTATGAATTTTAAAGGAACATTCAAGTCTACTATCCACCCTGCATATCAAGCACGCAGATCGCAATCCATCTTTGGCTCAGGGTTGGGGAAGGAGCACCTTTAAAAGAAAGCTCTGGGGGAAGAGCAGCCTCTATCTGTAGTGATACATATGGATTTTTGGCTTGGCTTAACACGCCAGATAAGTCTCTTCCTCCCAAAGCGTTCTCTCACAGCAAGCACCTTCCTCCCCGTTTTTTTCTCCCCAGCCACATCCTGCTGAATCTGAGGCCAACCGAACCCTTATCCAACCCTCATCTCCCGTCTGAAACCGCGCGACAACCTCGATTTCCCTTCGTCTCGGAAAAAAAAAAAAAAAATGTGCACCAAAGAGGCAGCCACACAGTACCTTCAATAACACAAGAGGTCAGAAATATAATGACATGTTCAATCAAATGCAATTACATTTCCTCCCCGCCTCGATAAACATGTTCTTACATGTGACACACAAAATGTCTCAGAAAACATTATTTGCTTTACTTAGGGTGATACTGTTGTTTGTTTTTTCTTTATATCAAATCTCATTTTTAACAAGACACACATATACATAAAACACGCGTCGTATTTGCGACCGGAGGAGAGCTAGCTAGATTATAAGTTTCTGTTTGGCGTCTTCAGTGAGAACTAAAGGCGGATTTCTGCCCATGTGTCTGCTCCCTTTGCCAGTGGGGGGCAGAGGAGAGCATTTTGGCATTCGAACCAGCAGAAAAAAGACAGTAAGGGGTCGGAGGAAGGAGGGCCGGCAGGGGACGTGCCTTTGGGGGAGGTGGCGTTTTGAAGGGCAAGCGAGAGGGTCGTTCCTCTATCATTGGGCAAAACCGAGGGAGGGGAGAGAGATGTCCATCATAGAGTTTGAAAAACGAGAGGAAGAAGGACGAGGAGGAGGAAGGACAGAAGAGAGAGGAAAGAGGAGCGGAGCGCTGAGCTGTAGGCCTGGCAGTCAGATAAGGAGAGGCTTAAAGAGTGGAGTGGATTGTGTATAGGCCTTTTCTGTGGGGGAATAATGCAGTGCAGAGTCACTAGACTACAGAAGAGGAAGAGATAAAGGAGGCCAAAGACGTAAGGACAGAGAGAACGAAACAGGGGTTTGGAGGGAGGAGATGAATCCGAAGATGGGAGCAGAGATGAAGGGTGAATAACAGGGAGGGAGGGAGATGTCGAGAGAGATATCTTATTACCGGCACGTGCTAAAATAATTAGCCCCGGGTTGGTCGAGGAGAAACGTGCGGGCGGATTAGCCGGACCTAAAATAACTCTGAGAGCACGGAAGCTGCACCTCTTCCTGGTAAACCCTCCTGTCAGACTCCTGAGAGCGGTCCGCCGGCCCTCGGGGGCCGTGACGTCATTCCAGGTCGTCAGTCGCCGGCCGTCGAGTCAACAGCGGACAGCCTCTTGCACTGAGGCGCAAACAGCACGGCAGGCGCCCCCCTCCCCCCCACCTGCCGCCTTGCTCGCCTCTTTCTCTTCCCTCCCTCTCCCCTGTCGGCTGAAAAATGTGCAGCTGTTACAGTAAGCCTGTACGCTCTTATAGGGCCAGAAATAGCCCCCTTTAGCCAGGGCAGGGACATGGCGACAACCTCCATTAGCTCAAATGTGAGAGGCTTGAATCACCCCCGAGCTCGAGGGCTTGAACCTCTATCTACGCCGGCTGAGAGCAGGAATCATATTTCTCTCCCACTATCACTCTCCTCTCCTTCTCTGCCTCTCTTTTTCTCTATCTGAAGTCCAGAGTGCACTCACAGCTCCGCTCGGTGTGTGTGATTGAGTCGTAAACATTAAGGGGGAAGATTCAGGGGGCTCTAAACACAGAGGGATGTCTTTCGGGTTCCTCTTAAGGATGTTATGTGCGTAGTTAGGCCTTAAACAGTTTTACAGTTTGCCCAATGAGTGCATACAGGGTCTCCGATGAGACGTCGTAAAAATTATTTGACACTGTTGCCACTGATATAGGAGGACTATTCTTACAGCCAGTGCTGTCTTGAAAGAGTAGAGATAATGGGAAATAATGGGGGTTGAATCAGGCTGGGCAGAAAAGGAGGGAGCAGACTAGAGGAGTGGAGGCAGTCATGAAGAAGTCAGACCTTTATCTATAGGAGAAAGAAGAGGAAGAGGAGAGGGAAGGGAAGTGAGAGAAGAAGAGAGACAGGGTAGAGCAGTTAGCATTTAAATCACTTCTGTAATTTGAATTAACAAGAAAGTCAGGAAATTCACAGTGAAAGAGGAAGAAACGGGAGCAGAGAGGAAAAAGAATGAAGATCAGTGTGAGGGGGAGAAAGTTAGAGTTTGACACGGCGCCTCCGAAAAAAAAAAAAAGAAAAAAAAGCAAATTGGCTTGTCCCCGCAGCTTGGGATTCGTGATGCGTATCGGACGCACTTGGAGAAAGCTTTTTCGGTGGCAAGGATCACAATGAAAGGAACCAGAAAGGCAAAACCCAGGGAGCAGCTTTTTAGATTTTGTTATCAAACCCAGCCGTCTTAGGGTCTCGCTTCAAATGGCATATCTTATGACCTGACAAAAGTACTCGGGCTGCCAGCTGGTGTAAGAGATTATCACGACATCTTAGATCTCGGCCCGTATCGCTGCGTCGACAGTCATCAGCCTGTGACAAGAGCAGATATGATTTGACTCATTTATTCAGGGAGTCAGGTTGGCGTTGTGGTGGGTGTAAAGTAGGCTTGTGGTTTAACTCTCCTGCTGTCTCCTCAGTAGATTTCCCACTCTCTTATCCTCAACACTTTCCCTCCCCCTTGGCCTCCCCCGCCTCCCTATTGGTCTATTGCTTGAAGGTGAGCTGGTTGGCGAGTTGGGAGAGGAAGCCGAGCTGTTTGGACCTCCTCTTCCCTCTCTCGCCAGCGGGCCCCTCCTCCCCATTTTTGCGGGTCAGCTCCAGCTCGATGGTCATCAGCACCCGGCCCGAGCCGTCCTCCCCCCCTCCCACCTTCTCTGTCTTTCTGACTATGGTTCGCTGCTGCTGCTGCTGCTTGGGCTGGGCCTTTGCCACCGCCTGGCGTACGGGCTGGAGCAGCCGGCCGGCGAGCCCGCCCCAGCCCATCCCCGTATCCTATTTCTTATCCTTGCGTGACTCCTGCTTCTTCTTTTCCGAGGCGGCCGCCTTCACCTTGGAGGGGTCGGCGGGAGGCACGGGGCCCTGTGGGGGAGGAGGGAGAGGGGGTCGGGGGGAGAACAGGGGAGGAGAGTCACTTCAGGAGGAAAGGAGCGTGAGGGAGAGAGAGAGAGAGAGAGAGAGACAGAGAGTGAGAGAGAGGAGGGCAAGGATGGAGGGAAGGAGGGGTGAGATGGGTGTGTTAGAGATGAGAAGATGAGAGATGGGGTTAGCAGGACGGGTGGAGCTGTGTGAAGAGGAGAGAAAAAAACATTTAGGAGGAGGAGGTGAGAGTCAGACATACAGAGAGACAGCTAGGGGTGAGGAGGTAGAGAGACAGTCCTTTTAGGGGAGGGGGTAGCAAGTGAGAGGGGGCGGTGTCCAGAGCTGTAAGGGGGTGACAAAACAGGTAACCATGCGTTAGGATGGGACACAGTGGCAGGTAGGCTCCATACACCTGTGACAACTGAGTGACAATTGATCAATAACACACACAATCACACACACACACACACACACACACACACACAAACACACACACAATCACACACAATCACACACACAATCACACACACAAACACACACACAATCACACACACACACACAATCACACACAATCACACACACACACAAAACACACACAAACACACACACAACCAATCACACACTCAGACACACTAAGTACCAGACTGGGTTCTTGTTGGCATTTGACTATTCTCGATACTGACTGATCCAACATCTCGTTATAGTTGTTTTCTTCAGTGTCGTTCTAGTCATAGTTATAAGTATTTATTTAGCAACTTGTACATAAAACTGCTAAAGTCTGTAATATGTTTGACTAAAAAGTGATTATTTCTAAGGTCTGGGGTAGAAAAAAAGTCCATAAACTCATTTGAATTATTCAAATTTATCCTTTTTAATATTTGAAATGAAGTTGCTCTTGATTTGAAGTTTATTTTTAAACCCCAGACTTTGCCGTACTAACGATTATGTAATTGTTATTCGAATTCTGTTTTGTTTTTCCTTCTTGTGTTTCTGTGCATAAATTTTCGAAATGCATAAATTGTGAAAACTCAATGTCTTGTCAGGACCCTCTCGGAAACAAGATGACGCATCTCCAGGGATTTATCCTGTTGACAATAAAATTTATTCCGAACTTTAACCTTCTGACCAAATTTAGTTCAACCTAGACGCCTACAGTCAGTGCTGACTGTCCTGCAAATCAACACATCCATGCACTTAGTTTTTAGGGAAACACTAAAAACTAAATGAAAAGGAGCACTTCATGGAAATATTTGTTTAAAAATCATGTAACTGCATATATTAAATAAATTACTAAACTTTTCAGGGGAACAAATAATTAATTATACATCTTGCATTTTGCTGCAGTCGTGGTCGGGATGGACCTGCTCGACTGCCAATGTGATATTTTTAAACAAAGGCCAACATTAGCTACAAATATTCATCTAACTAGTTTATATAATTCAGCCATTAACTCCCACTCATTCTGTACATTGTCTGTGCCGTGTCTCAATCTCTAAGGAGAAATCTATAAAAGGAAGAGGAGGGAGGAGGAAAAAGGAAGCAAAGTGAGGCTTCACTTGAGTACAACAAATCCATCAGGAAGGACTGGACAGAGAGGAGATAAGGTCAAGGTAACACTTAACTTTACAATAGCTGTATTCCAGTGCATTAACCTGTGCGTTAACCTATTGGAAAGTATCACGAGTGCACGATAATGCTCTGATGGAGCTTAATGAAACTTCGGCCATACAGTATGTAATGGATTTCACAAAACTGTGTACTTTTAATACTCTTCCACAGGCGGAAGTACAGGCCGGCACACCGGTGTACGGTGTCACCGAGGACAGACGGAGCGAATAAGCGAGCTGGATCTGAGATTTGGAGACTGAAATGCTTCATCCAACACATCAAGTTAGTCAACGGTGAATAGCACACCAGAGACTGCTTCTACCCACCGAAGCTTCGACTAATAATACCCCACTGATTGCATTAGAAAATTTATCATCTTTAATTACGCTCCGTGCAAAAGCAGTACGCACTCTGATAAGACAATTGAGGCGTGCGCTGCGACTACCATCAGGCTCAACGGGGCAGCTGTGCAGCCCATCCGGTGTCATTACCTTCGATCACATTTACATTCTCTCATACATCATTGTATTGTTTACCATTATGCGTCTGACAGCAGACTCAGTTTTTTGGTGCACTGTATTGCAGAGCTCCCACGCTAATGACAGGGCTGCCTCGTAAACACACTCGAGCCTGCTTAGGCAGAATGCAGAACCACCCTCGTTCCGGGGGCTGCACACACTTCAAAGGAAATGTGGGTACAGTGGCGAAATAGGAGGGACCGGTGGGGAGGCAGATAGGTGGGTAAGTGGCTGCGTCCTCTGCTGCATACTAAAAAGAGCCAGTGAAAGGTGAGGAGGGAGATTGAGAGGTAGATGAGGAGTGAGAGGTAGTGATTTTCTGTCCGGAACCGAAGCCGATCAGAACCCAGAAGACCTGAGGAGGACGAGGAGAGAAACTGGAAAGGGGAGTGAGTGAGGTGGTGGTGGTGGTGGTGGTGGTGGCGGCGGGGAGGAGAATGAGGGAGGATCGACAGCGAGAGAGGGAGTGAAAAGGGAAGAGGAGAGGGGGAATTACAGACAGATAGATGCTTCTCATGGTCAGCGAGGAAGTCAAAGGCACGGAGAGGTGGGGAAGGAGAGGAGGAGGAGGAGGAGGAGGAAGAGGAGGAGGTTGCGACTGAGGAGAGGGAGACAGGGGACCGGATAAAAGGAATGTGAATGAGAGAGCGAGGGAGGGAGGGAAGTAAAGTGAAGTGGGGGGTGGGAGGGTGGGAGAGGCAATTGGGGGATGGAAAGAAGAAGAATGGGAGGGTTGTGCTTGTGTGTGTGTGTGTGTGTGTGTGTGTGTGTGCGTGCAAGCTCAGATCGATAGCGAGTGCACTCAATTATCATTCCAGTACAGTATGTGTATGTGTGTTCATTCCTGTGAGCTTTCTTGTGTGTGTGGCTGCGGGGTAAACTCCTCTCCCACAACTCCACCTAATGGGGAGTAGCACACACCACAGGGTTCCTTTGTCTCTCTGTCTCGCTCGCTCTCTCGCTCGCTCCCTCACCCACAGCCTTTTGGAGATTTGTAGTGCAAGCCCAGCAAAGAGAAAGTAACGAAGATGGCGAGGCTGATACAAAATTGTGTCGTGTCAGCAGAGCCTCCTAATAAGGGCTATTTGATCAAACAACCACTTATGAGCGCACTATAAAATCCCACGAGTCCTCTGTGTGTGGCGTAGCTTCAAGAGAGGAACCAGCTCTGAGGAAAAATAAATAAATACAAATAAAAGATATGGGAGTGTGAGCTCAGATGGAAGAGCTGGTTTTGCTGCATATTTTCCTCCCGAGCCAAGACTTGCAGGAGAGGAACCTTAAATGACAACATTGTCAAATATTTCAGTGTCCTTTTGGCGGCGAGTTATTTATTCATATATGTACTGTCACCCGCCGCAGGCACTTGAGAGCAACTGACTGCAGCTGAAGAGTAACCTGACAATCATACGCCAGTAGAAAGGAAGGAAGAAGACAGAGGGAGGAAGAGGGGCTCCGGGGAGAAGAGACTGAGCGCACGTGCTTGACGTACGAGGAAGGGTTGGCCCTCGCTGGTGTCGCCTGCTCGGTTTGAGCCGCAGGGGCAAGATGGCGCCCTCCTAACCGCCGGCGGAAGCCCGCAGCCACCGCCGCTGCCTCGCCTTTACATTAGCTTACACCCGCGGCGAAATGACTCGCTGTCACAATAACACCTTTGATCTTCCGCCTCTGATATCTTTACGCGTCTCTCGTTTAAAAGCTGATTTTTGATTAGGAAAACGCCTTGAACTCGAGTCCCTTGACTTCCGCTTTTTTTCACTATCAGCATGCAAGGCGTGCACTCGATTACAATACATCCCTGCAACCATCCGGCCCCCACATTACCGCGGAGTAATCAAACAGAACTTGCCCTGGTGGCTTGTATTCACAAAAGAATACAAGCCACCAAAAATGTCTGATTAATCCACCACTTGAGGCTATCACACTCCCATGAGGGATAGAGGGAAAAAAAATACCCCAAATCCTTGGCGTGCAGCAGTGTAAAAACCACTGATAACAGCCCAGACCATAATAGGCCCAGTGATTTTCATTTGACTCCCAGTGAGCAAAATCAGCAGCTCCCGTCCATCTCACCACTGCAAGCAAATCACAGTCTCCATTCAACACAGCAACAGCATTAGGGCCGTGACATGGCCTCGGCCATTTCACAGTCGCTGGTTTGATTTTTGCCCCGTGGCTGTTTACTTGCACCGTGCTGTTTGGCTCCCCTGCGGGAGCTGAAGGAGGGGTGAGGACCACAAGAAAGAGAGAGGAGGAACGGCGCGGGCTTTAAAGCACCTTAAATGCTGAGATGGCACTAGAATTTTAACAGCTTGAACACTGTTATTAGTGTTTGCCGGCTACAGTTTGAATGACATGTTATTTTGTTGTTGATATGTTGCTTCGAGGAGGAGTCGGCTAAGTGTGCGGACATATTGGAGCTGCTTAGACTGGCATCGGGGGAATGCGATTATGAAACTGTGCCGTTATGCACTGTCATGTCGGATGTGTGCTATTGTGTGGCGGCACTGCAACAGAATAGATGAATATTCCCCCTGACAACACGTTTCCTGAGCCTAACAAATATTCAAACCGTGAAGGCTATTGTAATCTCTCCAAAAGGACGTCATTTTTCCAATTTAGCGACCGAATGTGACAGCAAACCAAGCTGTTGCATTTGCTGTTGTTAGCTGGATGTGTGCATGTGATGGCGTGCGTAAGGAAGGGAGGAAGAGGGGGAAGAAGAAGAGGGGAAGTGGAGGAAGCAGAGGAGGGAACTTGCCTGTCTCTGCTGTGATCCCTCTTTCTTTTTCTTGCCATGTTTGCTGGAGGGGACAAAAGAAAGACAATGTCAGGATGTCGAATCTATCTCTCCCTCCAGTGGTCACAGGGCAGCATTGCCTGGCAGCCATCATAAAGGAGAACATCATCTTAATCTACTGGCCCTGTCTCAAACACAGCCCCCAGCTGCTAGATGCGTTAAGATCTCATAAGATTGGATAGGTATAAGCAAGATGATGGATCCATCATCTTCATGAACTAGTGGTTTATCCACTCAGAAACCTTCCCTTCACAACTTTTAATCATCTTGCTTGGGACCTATGCAGTACCGATTTTAGATTAAACCTAAATGAGAGATCATTATCGGTCTCTTTCCAGCTGACTAACTTCAAATCTAAACCTCGCACACCTAACCAAATGAAATCGTGGCACGGCAGCTATGCCAGCTTGGCCACGCAGGTGTCGGTGCCAGGGATGGGCTCCGGCTTCAGCTCCAGTCCCTGGCACAGACCCGACTGGCAGAGCGCCGCCGGCCACGGGCCGGTCACTGACCTGACACTGAGGCTGAAGACGCGGCGCGCCACCAGGAACCTCATCAGGTAGTAGATGACCACAATGAGCACCAACAGGCCCAGCACCACCCCGATGATGGCTCCTGTGATCACACCAGCCTGGATGGGCACTGTGGGTGGAGGAGAGGAAAGGAGGAGTGTTAGACGACCGAACTGAGCAGAGCGATGCTGAGAATTTGAGGAGGAGAAATTAAGTGACAGAGAGGTTTGGAGAGAAACAATAAAGAGGTGAACAGGGAGGAAAAGATGTTGTCACAGGAGGGAGGAAATGGAAAGGAAACCAAGCTGGAACAAGAGGGAATGAGAGGTGAAGGTAGAATAGAAAAGGAGAGCAAAGGTAAAATAAAGATTGTATAAAAGAGGAAGAATGCAAGCACAGTAGAGGCAGAGAAGAAGATGTAGAGGAGGCGAGATAAGGAAGAATAAAGGTGAGATCAGGGGTAGAGTCATGGAGGGAGGAGGCGGGGGAGGGGACGAGACGGCGGAAGACGATGGAAAAGAGGAAAGAACAGAGAAATGGGAAGCGAAGGCAAAGGAGGAGGGGGAGAAAATGAGTGAAAGGGAGGCAGTGATAGCAATCTCAAATAGAGAGAGAGATAAAATTGTAATTGATTTCATTTAACGGGAGGTGCGAGGAATTCTAAACGAGGCAGCGCGACGACCGGTCTGAACACAGTACTCGCTCGAGTCTGATGCACAGCGCAAATTGAGATTAATTTCAGAGTTTGGAATGATTATAATAACAATTGAGAACAGTTGGCTTCTGACGAAAAACATTCACCAAAATATGCCATATGGGCTCAGTGGAAAGCTAATGAGCAGACACAGACTTTACATGCTGGGGAATTTGATTTTGTTGAAAAACCCCCACAGGACTCGCTGCACTCCCTCCCATCTCACCCTTCTCAAAGACCAGCAGGCGGACGCTGGAGGGCCGGCCCACTATGTCAGGGGGGTTCTTGGCGTCGCAGGTGAAGGTGCCGTTGTCGCTGAACTCCAGGTTCTTGAGCAGGATGGAGCCATCGCGGCGGCCGGGGTTCCCCACAAACTCCAACCGGTCCCTGAACGGGCCCTTGTTGTCCACATAGGCGGCGCCGCCAGTGTAGTGGAAGATCTGGAGAGGACAGAGAGGACATTGTGCTGTTTATGCATGCGGTGTTACCATAATGACATGCATTTAGTCGAGAGTAACGGCTGCGTTCGACTGTTTTTTGTGGTCGTTATACAGAAGTATTTTGCATTTGCATTGCATTTTTGTGGAGGCTCATTGGTTGCTGCACCCTGTTGTGGTTGAATTTGCATTTGTATTTTATAGTCATGTACAGGATCACGAGAAAACTGTAGGAGTCTCGTCTGCACCAACAGGTCGGGCTGAGTATCAAACCACGACACCTTTTATGACACAGAATGAAATGTGAGAATTGAAGCCTGTTAAATAGAGACGGTTGAAATCAAATCTGGTCTCATTCATAATCTTGCCCTCTTGTTCTTTGGTCGGAGAGTTCCTGATTTTAACCTGATTTTTTAACCTCTGAAGCTGACATGGCGAACTCAGCAAACAGTTACACATTTAGAAATAGATCCGGGGCAACATTGGTATTTCTGTCCACTCTTTTATCTGCTTTGGTCTCCACAAACTCTGGAATTGCAGTGGGGTTTTTTTATGGTTGAAATGATGCTATGAGAGCACGGAGAATGAGCCGAAACGGTGGACAACAATGAGCTGAGGCACTAAAACACACTACAAAGTCAGGTGATGGTTACACATTATAACATCTATCTATTGTTAATATAAAATATTGCTTAGAGCAGCTTCAAGTCAAAATTGTGGCAATTTTAGATTTTGTTTTAAATTCTTGTGCAGCTACTGGGCCTTTTTTTCATAAAATGGAAAAAACGTGAGCAGTTCTTTTTCTAAAACTGAGGTCTTGAAAAAAGTGTGGTCAGGAGTGATTATTGAACTTTGAATATTGAACGAAACCCAGAAACACAGAAAAGTCCTCGACAACAAAAAAGAACTAAACTAAAAGCGAATTAATTTTGGGGGAAGCCTAAATGGGCGGAGGGGTACAGTGGGGTAAGAAGTGCTGATGCCCCAGAATCCACAAGGTCAAGGTCAAATTTGGTTGATATCTGGAAAAACAATTTAAATTTTCAACAGAGATCTAGTTGACGTTTTGAGGCCTGTGAAAGCCATCCACGAATTATACACAGCGTTTTACATGATATGAACACGTCAGGAAGCAAATGCGACATCTTACAAGGACAAATGCACCATGAAAACAGACATATGAAACTGTAAATCTGTCCAAGCGGGTAAAGAAATGAGTGACAGAAGATAAGTGGGGGAAAAAAGAGGAGAGAAATCTAGTTTCAAAGCGAGGGCACCGCAGGAGACGGATGAAAGCGAAGGAGGTGAGGGGAGGAGATAATGAGAGAGGAGGGGAGGGACAAAGAAGGCAGGGCCAGGGAGGAGGAGATTAAGGGAGGTGGACAGAGGGAGGCGCAGTCAGGACGGGGAGATAGAGAGATTAGAGAGATGGCAGGACGATAAGAGCAGGGAGAGTGAAATTAAAGAGCAGGAGGCAGGTGAGGCGGCAAGAGGAGCGGGAAGATTAGGAGAGAAAGTTCCTGTGCGCTTGTTGTTTCCTTCTTTAAATTAATACATGAACACTGCACTTGAGTGTGTGATGACATTTTAGATATTAACACGGTCCTGTATTCATCAGATTAAAGCCAAATCCGTTTGTGGTGAGAGCGCTCGAAGAACGACTCTAAATTCATGACTTAGTCCGTCCTGGAGCGAAAACGATCAGTCGTGTTTAAACCCAGAGATCCTGATATCGAAGCTGAAGTTCACAAAGGATCAGATAACTTGGTTTTTTTTTATACTTTCAAGGACTTCTCTATCCACAAATCGTGCCATGTGACATCAGTACGCCACCCCCTCCTCTGACTAAGGTTTTGTTCCTCCTCGTGCCTGGTAGGGGCGGAGAGGGCGAAAACAAAAAAGTCTTTGGGCAGAAGACGCAGCCATTGTTGGTCCCTTTGCTGCAAAAGACATTTTTGTTTTTCCTTCTTAAATATTTGTTTGTAGCTTCTTGAATGTGAAAAAGGTTAAACTGCAAGAAGGATCAGAATTTCATGTAGGAAAATAAGCAGAGAAGGGGCTGGGATATTCCTCTGGTGTACCTCCTCTTAATGATGTATTCTAAATATCTCTCACTAAATCGTACAGAAAAATACTAAACACTATCTTCACCAACTAGTCACTAGTGTTATTTGGTGCTTGTTAATGCACAGTGGGGTTATCAGCGATGCAGACGAAGGTGTGAGAGTGAATCAAAACAGCAAAGGTGCTGGTTGTAAAATCAAAGGCTTAATGACGAGCTTGTTGTTGAGCTTACATCAAGTTCGTTCCATGACAATCTCATCAAGTGCTGCTTTAATGTGGATGTGACTGATGTTGAATTTTTGGGGGGGAGATTTATCAACTGCTTCATGACAGCAAACACTACAGCACATTTTCTTCACAGGATGAGCAGATGATCCATCTCGTACCGTATCAGTGTGTTAGTAGCCTATAGTTTGTGTGTGTGTGTGTGGATTTGTGCATTACAGAGATGCTGTCCCGGGAGCCATCGGGTCTGTAGGTCCAGGAGAAGGTGACGTCCTCCGAGGTCCAGCGCCAGGAGAAGAAGGAACAGGACAGCCGGATGTCGGAGCCCACCAGGGCGTGGCGCTCCCAGCCGGTGTAAATCACTATGGCCTGGGACTGCTCAGGTACTGGGAGACAGGAAGCAAGATGTGGTGAGTCACAAATACACATCACAAGATTTAAATATTATGGGCATTTTTCATTTAATAATGCCTTAAATATTAGCTTTACTGCTTAGTCTGACTATCAGCTGTGGCAGAAAATGATCAGAAACAAAGGCATGAATGCACAGCTGTCTGCATGAGTGGACAGAAAAACACTCTTCTTGCTTTAGTTTTGATGTAAATACACGGTACTGACTGTTTTTTACTGCTACTGTAATCACAGGACACAGATCACTCACATTACCCTTTATTAGTTTTCCCGTTGAAATCTGCAAAATTAATCCCAACACACACCAATACACTGCACATTTACTGGTGTCAGACCGACCGTTGACTCAGACATGCACTCAGTAAATATTTAGATTATTATGGAATATTGGTGCTAGTCTCTAAAAGTCAAAGGGGAACATCATTTTCTCCATTAATATGGATTATGTTGGCTTAATCATGTTCACTGTTTATGCTTGAATAATATTTAATGATCGATGTTAATTTGGTTTTGGCTGCAAAATCAATATTTTACTTCCCTCGAAAATGCACTCAGCATCTCAAACAACCGCCGAAGCCCCTGGGAGCTGCACACCCCTGCCACTCTAACATTAGCCAGAACAGCATCATTTCCCTATTGTTCAGTTTGACTTCAAACGCGTGAATGGGCCACCGTGAGTCATAGCATTCTCGCAGCTACATTCACACTAATGCCCCTAAGTGTTCTGGAGCTTTCTGCCTCTTTTAACACCCGGAGAGTAAAGTTCACAGCTTTCACCGCCTGCGTCCTTCAGCGAGCGCCGTCAGAGCAGCCAGACCCTGCAAAACTTGTCAATGAAATCACGCCTGACATTTTTAATTAAGATTCTGACAAAAAAAAAAAACGGCACAACATCTGACAAGACGGCAGCAGAGGAAGGAGCTCCTGCCAAGACGCAGTTTAAAAGTCACAACATAAGTGCTCTTTAGGTTTGCAAGCTGAGAGACACCTGCTTTATAAGAGGAGCACAGATCTTTAATGCATTTAACATAACACACTTGAGGATGAACAGTATCTTATACAGGTTTCCTAACGGCTTTAAATGAAATCAATAAGTAAATATTAAGAGATTAATTAAAATGGTTTAGTTCAGCATTAAGCCAGTGCAGAGGGAGATATTACACTTCAGTGAAGGATCAATTAAATTCACTACTAAGCCTATTGACCCTTTTTATTATCATCAAGTCCATCAGTTTTCAGCTCAGCACTAAAGAAGAAAACACAGAAAAGGCCCCCTTCATCATATCCCCGTTTAACCTTTAACCCCACATCAGTGAAAAGATCATTTCTACATCTTCACTATCAATAGATGAAATTCAGCGTTGGCTTCTTTGAGACCTCATCAAAATAAAACTTAATAAAAGATTCACTCTGGCGTTTTTTTTTTTTTTTGTTTTTACCTATTCCCAGGAGGACGACCGACGCCAGCGCCAAAAACATCAGCATGGTTTCTGGCTTCTACGGAGCTCCCGAAAGACTGATGCCGCGGACCTGACAGGAGTCGGTCGAGGAAGAGTCCCACTCTGGAGGGAGTGTGAGTGGAAGGAGGAGAAAGAAAGAAAGAAAGAGTGGAGGGGTGCAGGATGCCAGGACAGAGGGCAACAGGACAACAACAGAAAACCCACTGTCCCTTGGTTTATACCCAACCACACCCCTCGCCCAGGCCCGGCCCGGCCCATTCCTCCTCTCCACACCCCCCCCACCCCCCTCCCCTCCTGTCATTTCTCTCCATTTCACCCCTCATTGAAACAAATTACACACATCATCATCTGAAGTGGAAGAGAAACGCAGGCAAAAGGCACCTGTGTTGTACAGTAGCTGGTGAAATAATTGGCTAAACAATGGCCAACTTGGGGCGAATTTGCAAACTCGGCGCGGTATTACGCCATGATGAATGTAATGTGTTAGATTACACCCTGTGATTGAGTTGAGGGGGAATGCTAATCAACGCCTGGCGCGTAGGCGCGAGGGAGGGTGTGTGACAGGGAATCATGACCATCTGCAGTCGCTCTGTATGTGATCACTGCTCATATGTAAATATTACATGGGGAATGGTGGGAGGCCGTCTCTGTCTGTTTACAGTGAGGGAGGAGGGGATGAAGGGGATCCTGCAGCGCAGTCATTCCAGCGCTCTCTCCTCCATCCCCATCCCTCACCCCTGTTTCTCCTCTCCCCGGACTTTCACCCGGTCTGAGGCCAGCAGCCCAAACAAAGCCCCGACTCTTTGCTCTCTGTCCTCCCTCTCTCCAGATTCCTGTCGTTTGCTGACGTCTAGCACTTGGAGACAATGGAGAGAGAGGGGGACAGGGGCTGACTGGTGTTTGCCCGCCTGTCAATGGCGCTTTCTTCCTCTTCGGCCTCTCCCTTTCTCTCTCGCGGCCTCGTTTTCTCCTCCTGCCGAGACAAAGCTGCGTATTGAGAGCGCCCACTCCTCACTTTTCCAGTAGCACAGACAGCGAGAGTGTGGGGAGAGACCTGCTATATATAGATGGGTTGATATGAGGACAGGATGCACAGACATGAGAGCAAGACGGCAGCAGACATGGGAGAAAACGAGAAAAGAGCCGGTGGAATGAGCAGAAACGCCGGAGTGGAATTTCTGCAAAAGTCTAATTTCTGAAGGCCTCATTCCATCATTTTGTCACATGTCATAAATATGCATTCATTTAGCCGCTGGCATAGTAATAGTGAATACATGCACAAATTAATGGTCTGCTCTACTCCTCCAGCTTCAGCAAACACACAAGCTGGATTCACTTATTCTCAACGTGAAGTGAAAACCTTATCGGCCATGACGTGACTCCTCCCACCTCCCCCTTGGGAAGGTATATATGATGAGAGCGTAAGAAGAGGAGCCTCTCGATAACGACGTCCACTTCATCCACTTCACGTCATTATTTTACTGAGCCTACTTATGCAGTTTTCCTGCGCTAAAACCTCCTTCACGTCGAGGCTCTTGGCTGAGACGGTAGCAAAGCATTTAGCGACAGCTCGACTTTTGCTTACATTCGAGACCGCGGCATAAATTCTTGCCACTTGTGATAAATCGCAACCGCTCATTCATCTTAACACCTCAAATACCCTGCTGACGGATCAGCCGAACAAAATGGACCATCTGCCAACTTGTTGGTGCCATCAACTGTCTAAGCTTTGGCTTGAATGTCTAAATCGCGACATCCTTAACAATTATGGCAGATCCTGCCTTCAGGCCCCGGAGAAACAGGGGGATTCTTTATGAGCCTGGCAGGTGCAGAATGTGGCAAGCGCCCAAACTCGTCAGTGCCGAGCGATGGTAGCGGCAGCGGCAGAGCTTGGCAGGGAGAAACTGTATCGTATATAGAGCGAAGGCCTCCCATTCCTTCAGCTGGCAGCGCCAGAGCACGCTAATGTAGGAGAGGGAAAGCTAATCTGCAGCTAAATTATACGGACAGGAGAGAGAGAGGAGAGCAGGGGAGAGAGGAACAAGTGAGAAACAGACTTAGAAAACTCGATCTGTAGAGTCATTTAGAGGTTTTTGCTAAATTATACACGAGTCCTCAGCTGCACTTTGGTGATATTGAGGTGCACGAGGCTTCATATCAATTGGTGTTATTAGGGATGACTGAACGCAAAGTACCTCAGGCTTCAGCCACTGTGTGAATGAAACCATCTCGACTGTCGGCCTGTATAACTCATCAAGCTCAGTTTGAGACTGCGGCCTCCGTTGCGTTTGGTGGGGGCACGTCATTAGACATCCGTAGAAATTTACAGAGCATATTTCCCTGTGATACTGTAATTTTCTTTGACGTAGAATTATTTCCAATGTGATGAAAAAGAAACATACCAAGCGCGCATTCAAAAGACCAGGGATAATCACAGTCTGGGAAAGCATCCCGAGCTGGAGATGTTAGAGGCTCTTGTCAACTCTATGCATGTCTAATTTTTCTGCAATGTTGAGTATGTTTGTCACAGCTCTGAGTGCAGCCCTGATCACAAGGCAGGCTGGCAGATGTGCAGAAGGGGAATGTCTCTTTCGAAATGTGGAGGGCTTCTGTGAATGGAGAGCCTCTTTGAGAGATGGGACTACTGGAGGGTTTCTTGCCGGTCAAAGCGAAGAGAGACTGAAGAGATACAAACCACAGAGGCCGGTTCACACGAAGGTCATAAGACTAATGACCGTCGACAATGAACCAATGGAGTGCACTGCAGTCTTACCCCCTTAAGCACAAGCCTCTCAGTGTGGGCCAAAGTGAAGCACTGACGAGTGAGGAACAACAACAACCGCCGCCATCATAAACCAATCATAAAGTGGTCTCGTAAACGACTAGATCGGCTCACAGTTGTGCTGCAGGGGTCGGATAATCAAGCGAAACATTTCCATAACCAAATAAGGCAAATGAGCCGTGGCGAGCAATTGGCCAGAAAACTGTCAAAAGTTAAGGCTAGAAGGCAGGATTAACATAAATCCAGCAGTGTTATGCTATCTAGGTTTTCTAATATAACACAGGTTAAAAGCCTGCTGTGTAAAAAAAGATCTAGAGTAGGAAACTGCCAAAAAAATATGACTACAAAGTGTCTGCATGCATTTACTATCTTAAGCATTTAGAGCAGTGATTCCCAAACAGGGGTACTTTTATCCCAGGAGGAACCTCTGCAGCTGCTTAGGGTTCATGCAAAGACTGGAGAAGCTTAAGCAATTTGAAAAAGTGGAAATTGCAATTTTAATTAAAAACTTTATCCTTATGTTCAGTCATCTGTACATCACATGCTCAGGGTGTGAGAAGCAGAAGATGAAAATTGCCTGAAACTTGAGCTCACCTGACAGAGCTGTAGTATGATGACGGACCGCTAGTTTATTCGACAGTCGTCTGCACAAGCTTCTGACTTTCAGCACTTTTCTGCAGGAAACATGGCGACATTCAACATATGAGCTTTCTTTTTTGTTTCACATGTGCAAAGTCAAAACACTTGACAGCATCAGTCTTTTGAGCAAATGCTCAAAAACAACACGTGGAGCAAATATCAGTAAAACATTGGACTTTGACACAAGAAACCAGTGTTTGCTTTCTGTTTCCTACAGATGATCAATGTTGCTTTCTTTTAACAGTGACCATTTAGCCGCGCTAGCAGCAGGGCTCCAGGGATGTCGATGCATTTCTGCTGGTCAGTCTGTCATTATGGTCCACACTGAAATATCTACAACTGCAATGACATTGTGTGCAAGAATTCATGGTCCAAAGAGGATAAATCCTACTGCTTTGGTGATTTGGCTTTTCAGTATATGGGAAAATGAAATGTCTGCGTCTGTATGACGTGTCTGGATCTTGCTCGCTTATTTTGCATCTTTTGTTTACTGTAATAGCACCATTTAGTTTATGTTTTCATTCCCTCTATGCAATCATTGTAAAAGCAAGGAACGAATAAACAAAAATCCTTCATTTTGAATCACATCTGGACGTTCCATTTTTACTCAGCCTTCTCTAAATCTCAGTCAGCCCAAGAGTGATTTATGCCGCTGTGTCTAAGTTCAGCCTCAAAGAGCAGCCAGCATGACTGTAGACGCTTGATGGTCTAATCCGAGCCAATGCTTGACCACAAGAGAGTCAGACAACACAACTGTTTCATTTTTACCACAGTGAGTTTTTGCAAGCTCTGACAAGCGATGGCCTCCAGATAGCAGGACGCTTTAGAGGACACTGTATTTTCTCATTTAACTTGGAGATGTGGTCGGCGCAGTCGCACACAACTTGCACTGGTTAAACTGAGCTGATGAAGTGCCCTGATGAGTCACACGGCGCATACAATTCTGTACTGTCTCTTATGTCGAGGACCTAATACCCTGTTGGAGTGGAGACTAGAGGACAAGGGAAATCATATAAAGGGCCCAAAAAAGAGGGGGCCTGACATCATCAAATCCGAAAGGTTACTGGCCAACGCTCGGCCCTCCTGCTCAAGAAAAACACTATTGATATTCCGTGGGTTTGGCCGGGGACAATGGCAGGGCCTGTCCCTCCCTCTCTCCCTCATAGCCTGGCATGGCCGAGATGTCACAGAGAGCACCAAACAAATGGATGGAGGGATAGAAAGGGATGGAGGGATGGGGAGGAGGAGGAGGTGGAGGAGAACAAACGCATTGTTCTCGGGGTGGAGAAAGGGGTATTGTGAACAAGACAGATAGCTTATGTGGGAGAATGGGGTGGAGGAAGACAGGGGCACAAAAGGACAGAGAAAGGTGAAACCTGGCAATTTTTTTTATAGACGCCCCCTTTTTTTCTTTGCAGTCGGAGGTAATCCATAACCCTGCTTTAGGGGACACGTCCTAAAACTTTAAAGAGGAACACAGCAGGGACAGTTTCATCACTGAGGAGCCATCTTCAGCTTGCCTTTCATCTGTCACAACACAGCAGATCAGTTCTGGGGCGTTTTTAAATCATGCTTCACAGGCCAGAGCCCCCAGCCGCTTCTTAACATGTAGCAAAGCACAGTTTAACCGAGGCGGTGAGCAGGTAGGTTTGCTACTGCAGCTTCCCCTGAGGGACTCGGTGTGAACGGGTGACTTGATGCGAACTAACAGCACAGCTGTTTGAACATGGGCTAGGACCTCGGTGGAGACGGAGGCCGCTGTGCTGCAAAGCCCCGCAGGCGTGTGATGTGCGCCAGCTGCCCCCCCCGGTAAACATCAGTGACACATACATACACGCACACAAACACGAGCAGTTAACCAAGCGCACACATTTTCACACAGAGATGATAAAAACAACCCCCATTCACACATGCACAAAAGAGGACACAAACACAGAAACGTCTCTGTGTGCAGGCACTTACACTCAACACAAAGATCCAGAGACTTTCACGCTTCCTCTCCACTTACACCATCACACGTATACAAATTAGGCAGAGACAACACTTGCCGCAGTCAACCTTCAGAGTAATTCACAACAAAAGCCAGGATCATACAGCACACACAATATGGAATTGTATTCATTACATATTTGCATTTTCAATATTTCATGCTCTGTTGCCTGTTTGATTTCCATTAGGGCCTTTTCCATCCCTCACACTTGCTGTTTCAAGCCCACTTCTAAAGCAACACTACAGCCGACAACCGCTATTTGAATTTCAGATTTTAGTAACACCAGCAAGTCCCCTGTTCCTATTCAAAAAATAGACGAGATGTGATGATGATATTCAAGACGAGTGTCGGATGTATCCAAAGTAGTGTGCAGGAGAAGAGGCATATTTAAAGAGTACATGGGAGAAAAAAAAAAAACACATTAAAATTTTCATGTGGGGGATGAAGTGAATGAAAAGTGATGAAAAAATAAGAGTATGGTAAACAACAGAGGCAGGCGAAAAGGGCATTTTCAGGGCAATTTCCATGATTATTCCACCACAATGGTGTCCTTCTCAAACTCCCCTTCAGCAGACACAGGACACGGCCCACACGCACAAATAACAGGCAAACCTCCAGCCGTGCAGTATGCATACTTGCATATCAAGACAGAATAACAAATAGTTATCTCAAAAGCTCTCCAGTATCTGAAATACAAACCGCTCTGCCATGTGTAGACAGTGACAATAGGAAGCCACATGCAGCGTGAGTCACCACAGAACTGGCAAAATTGTAACAGGCAGACGAGCGCTATAAAATTGCACACTTGATGCAAGCCTGCCTGCAGCCACGAGAATGCCGGCCTACCGACGCTTGTCATTTATTTCCTGCTCGTTGTGCTTGGCCCGACTTCCTGCTGCTGCGCTGAAGTGATGCATTACTGGTCAACGAGTACACATCCCTCAAGATCAAAACAAGACTTGGACACAGCGGTGATTTGAGCTGGCATCTGACTTTTGTGAATAAGCACAGCACAAAGCGCAGCCGAGGCCGATGAGAATGTCAGTTTTGCAGGTTCTGGGTAAATTTAAATTTTGACCTAATGATCGAGCTAGATGAAAAGTCAATATAAAAGTTAATATACTTTATCCTGAGGGACCTGACTGGACTGAATTTCATCACAATCTATTCAATAGTTGTCTCTTCGATTTGACTCAGAATCGCAAACGCCAACCTCATAGCGGTGCTAGAGGAAAAGTCACAGGGTTGCCGAAGCCATGATTCATCCTCTGGGGAACATGAGTACCTGCACTAAATGTCATGGCAACTGATGCAATAGTTGTTGAGATATTTCTGTCCAGACCAACCAACATAATCATCCCTAAAGCCAGTAGTGTGGCTTAAAATCAGTAAGAACCACTGAAAAGACGCTCAAAGTTCGAGGAGTTTATTTGCAGCGATGTGAGCAGTTTGAAGTCCAACAGCTCTTTGTGTCCTTAATGCAGCTCAGTCGCCTTTGTATGATATGTACCTCAAAATTTCAAGCAGTCGCCGCCTGTGTGTCAATGTCACCTAAAAAAAGTTCCTGCACATTCACCACTACTTTGCATCTAATGCGATTCCGTCTCTTACGGCTCACACAGACGAGAGCACAAACACATCGCGGACGCTAAGTGGTTCAATCTCCGTCGCGAGCACACTCACATCCTCTCACATGGTGTCACCGTGCAGAAAACTCAAAATCCTCTTTGCTTCCTCATGTAATAACCGCCCGTCCTTGGCTCTCAAACTGACCCCCCTCCACATATCTCCGACAGCCTCTGATTGATTCAGGCTGGACAGTTAGTGGATTTCCATCATCTAATGCAAGCTGTGAGTGCTTCTCTTTTGTCCTGCTGTTTGAGCAACTGTCAGCTCCCGCGTCTTTTTCTACTTCTAATAACGTTTCAGGCAAGCAGCAATCTCCTTGGCCCGTCCTCTTATTACCACACACGCTGAATGCACTTCGCTGCCGCCTTTTGAGTGCTGGAGCAGAAATCAGGCCGGCTCAAAGTATTGGTATGCCGCCCATACATTTCATGTTTTGCTGAGCAGTTTTGCACAGTGAATTTTTGATAGGGATCTATTACCAGCAGGTATGCTGTAACTGCTGAGTCGATTTGAGTGTTTGGAATTTGTGTGCGCCGTATGCGGGGAGATGTTTACGCAATTTTGCCTGTGAAAGGGAAATCGGAGTTTGTAAGGGAGCACAGTCGATAAATCAATAACACAAATGACAGGATGCTTAAAACTGGCAAGAGCCTTTATTTTCATTCGATTTTACAAAAAGAAAGAAGCTATTTACAATTATTCTGAAATTGCCATTATTTATTATTCTCTGCTGATGACCACGGACGATCAGTAGTAGTCCTCCGGATCAGCTTTCTCGCCCTGATTCTGAATCTGCTGCTGCTTCTTGTACAAATCGGCGATCTGCAGAGAGCAGGAGAGATGGACGGAGATTGTGAGGAAGAGAGATATTGAGAGAGAAAGAGGGAGGGGAGAGAGTTTGCAGAGAGCATGCATGAAAGAGAGAAGGCAGGAGGGAAGGAAGGAGGGAGGGAGAGAAGATCATGGAGTCAGGTCAGTAACATGGAGAGGAAAAGCTAAAAATAACAGTTTGATTATTCATATCCCAGACTTTGAA
This sequence comes from Holacanthus passer, assembly GCA_025331565.1. NCBI lineage: Eukaryota > Metazoa > Chordata > Actinopteri > Pomacanthidae > Holacanthus > Holacanthus passer. The sequence continues at coordinate 292,969 of JAFREQ010000126.1, read as the reverse complement.
GTCGGTGACTCCCAGCTGCTGACTGCGAGACAGAGGTTGTGTTCACTTGAGCTCATCAGGGTTTGGGAGCGCGGGGGTGGAAGGCGGGACAATGAATAATGTGTGAACAGCAGGCCCACCCAGAATCAGCAGCATCAGTACCAGTACAGCAGGGTGGCACAGTGAGCAGGAAAACAATGAAACATCACATTATTTCTCCTAAACAGGACCAAGCTAAAGCTTTGATGCTCAGCCTGAAACTGACTGCGGTCCAACCAGCTCCACCTTTTCTTCATTCCCTCGGAGTTGAACACTGTCAGGTTTCATTTAAATTCTCTGCTAAATAACAGAATGTGCGACTATGTGCGGTGATAGCGAGCGTGTGTGCATCCTCACAGATAATAACAGGCAGAAGTAGCATTTAAATGCAGCTGATGTTCCAACCTGACTCCCAACTGAGCACAAATTTAGACTCCAGAGTTAACAGATGGCTGTGAAAATTCACATTGCAAATATAATTCTGTCCTTATGAGAGTTACACTGGTTTAGACTCAGGTTAAAAAAAATCCAGGCTTTAGCTCAAGATTTTACAACCTCATAAAAACTGAAATTGTGCTGCGCTGTTACACAACTATGAAAATACTGGTGCATGTTTTTACAGTTTGAGTAGCTTCAAACTATCAACTGTGGTGGATGGTGAAGACCGAAACTGAACTTTTTGTCTGTCTGTGGTGTTTTTGTTGTTTGGATTTTAAGACCACAAACAGACAAAACAGCATCTTCAGACATTTAGTCAGTGCAGGAGTTAACAGAGGAAAGCTTGATTCAGTATTTACACCAATATGGACTTTGACTGGACACTGATATATTTTAAGGTACATACAGCAATTACAACAACAGGCAAATGAGCCGAGAAACTTACATTCATGTACGACTAAAAATTATTAAGCATTAATGACTAAAAACATCAGATTCGAGCTGAATGTTTCCTAATTAGTTTCTCAACTGTCTCTATCAACCAGTTAATGTGAAAGTAAAGTGAATCGACTTTAGTCTGACAAAAAAAATAACAATTTCAAGATTTCACCTTGAATCTAAAGACATTGTTTGGTTTTTTTTTGTTGTTTTTTTTTAAGTGTTTTCTGACACGTTACAAACAAAACAATGAATTAATTAGTTGAGAACATCATTGGCAGATGGATTAATTATGAAAACAATTATTCAGCCCTACATCATATTAAGGGAAGGAAAATATTTGGCTGCATTCAGATCATCACAACAGTTAGCTGTCTAAAAATTCAGTAAATGACTTAAAAAAAAAATTACACAGGAAGATATGACATGTAAAATGAAGGAGAACTATTTATAATTCAGCACCATTTCTGGGTTAGCAATCAAATTTAAACAAATGTGTGGCATTGACCAACTGAACTCCTTCATACAAAGGTTCAGACTTTCTTGAGTTGTATCCCTTCTGTTGAAGTATGTGTTCAGATGAAGGACTTTCTCAGTGTCAAATCATGTCTAGACTGAAGGTTTCAAAGGGGCAGAGCGTGGAACTCAAACATTTTGCAGAAACTAGATCAGTTGCATCCAAAGCAAAAATCACACAGACCAAAGGTGACACACCATCAGAAGATCGGTCGTGTTGTTGGAGAGTTGAGTACGTGAGTATTCAGGTGAAAGTACAGTTGACCGGCACATCTCTACTGTACAATATAATTCACAGTTTGCTGCCTCACAGCATGTTACCCAGACTCCTCCACTGAACTCCAGAGGTGCTGCTTTAGCTGACTGTTATACAGCTCTCTCACTACATAAACTGATGCCAGTATAAAAGAAGATCGCCCTTGCGGTGCTCTTCAGTGTTTTTTACAGGGCAGCTCTTGTGAGGTGACTATGATGATGATGATGCAGGAGCTCTATACTGCACTTCAAGCAACATGGCCAAACAAACGTGATTGAATTCTTACAGGCGTACAGACATTATTATTATATAGCACAAGGCTGGCCTTGTCCAGCTGCCTGCACATCCACTCCATGCTTATATGTGCATCTGACATTATTCTGTACTTCACTGCTGATTTCACACTCCTGTTACTTTCTTTTACCCTCAGTACAGGTGAAGTGATGTACCTGAGCTCCAGTCGTGGCGTCCTCGGGCTTCTTGTCGTCTCTGATCCGAAGGAAGCGGGGGAACCTCAGAGAAATGCCCTTTTCTGGATCCGCCTGAGAGTAGCCAATCACAATCACAGTCAGTATACAGCCGTTGATGCATGTGAGCATTTGTCCTTTATAACTTGTCCTGAACTCCTTGATGTGGTGAATACATGTTTAAGCTATTAAAACCCCATTAATTCAAGGTTTTAAAACATCAAAGATTGAAAGGTTAAAAAAAGCATTGATTTTTAAACTCTTAGTTCCAGGACAAAAAACGCACTTTTGGTGTACTTCCATTTATCTGCCTCTCAAATTCTCTCATTACCTTCAACTATAAATGCATTGCACATTGTTCTTTTTAGAATAACAGAGGATGTTTGAGAATGGAAAATGTTGGGTGTAAGTAATTGCACTTTTTCATTTTCATGGATTACATGTCCGTAGACAGATTCAGTTAAAAGATGCAAAATTTTACATTTACGTTAAGATGCAAAATCAATGCCTCACTACAGAATGACGAAACTAATCAATGAATGTTAAGAAGTTTCAGGGGAAAATGGCAGCAACAGCTGGACCCATAACCAGTTAAACCGGAAATTAATGAAGTGCAACAAACATTCACTAGCAACTTTAACTCCTTATCATCTCTTTCCTCTTGAGAGAAAATGGGACACAACCAAACTTTGACAGGCACGTTCCTTGGATCACTGTAACTTACACAGAAGGAGGGGTTCAACCAAGAATGATAGCTCATTTGTCTCATATGGATCGGGGCTATTGACAGGTTAACTGACAGCGACAGACACTAATCAGTTTAAGCCTCATTTCAGCAGTGGAGACTGATACCACTGACAAATTGTGATTAATTGTGATTTTGTTTGGTATAATTAAGGTATCAACCCGAGAGTGTGGTGGGGATGACTGGTACAAGTGGTACTTGTACTGCTGAAATTTCCCATTAAACGTCTGCCCTCTGAAGTAATTTCTCCTCTGGTCTTAAACTGTTGTTACCATCAACTCCTGAAAGAAAAAGCTGTAGCTACATTATGTTTCAAGCCAGAAAGTAATCTCACAAATTCCCTGGTTGATGATAGGCAAAGTGTAGATAATACTGCTCCTCTTAGCGAGGGTCTCATTCTCATTACAACAACTCATCCTGCTATCGAGTGTTTAAAAGTAAAGTTGTAAAATGTAAAGTTTATTGACAATGAAATGCAACAACTCTTTAAAGGCTCTTATAACTGAAAACAGTAAAAACATGCTAATCTCTTTTGTCTTTCATCCTATAAATGTTTCCAGATCGATAGAATTCCTTCATCTCGGTACCATTTTACTTCAACTGTAGTTAAAATGCGAGTTGTATACTGTTAATGTTACGGCAAACACTTTATGCACACGGAGGGACTGAATTCAGCGTGCAGCCAAAGCCACGGGTAATAAACAAGTATCTGTTCCATTAAATCCAGCATCTTTTACAGCATTTTTAATAACTCAATTAAGAGGCACTAATTGTGACTTTTCATTGCAGGCAACAGACCATAACAGGCAGTAATTTATCAGTGGAAACACATGGGGGGAATTAACATGCTGAACTGACCATTCCCATGGCGGCCTTGTAGACGGGCGACAGCGACAGGTCAGCGCACTTCACCTCCCAAACCTGCACGGCGTCCAGCCACACGTCGGGCTCAGCCGATTGGTCGAAGCGGTAGTAGGCGCGGGGCTTGGGCAGAATGTGCTCCTTGAGAAGACAGAATAGATAATGAGCATTTTATGAGGAAATATATTAAATGTTGTGTGAAATAGAAAAAGCTGCAAAAAAGGCCTATCACAAGTTTCCAGAGCCTAAAGTGAAAAACTCAAAAGATGTTCAGTTTATGATGATAAAAAAAGCAGCATATGCTCACATTTTGAAATCTAAACACATCGTATATACTGTGGATACATACAGAAAGGCACAATGTAAAAAATAGGTCAATGCATTCAGAGAACCTGATAAAGAGACAGTGACAGAGTGGCTTTGGTTGCCCTGCTGAATCCTGCTGCTGCCTCACAATCGCCTCCCAGGAGACTGAGCACAGCTCCAACACTCTCATATTCAAATGATGTCTACTTACCTGAGAGGCAACATGAGAGGGTGTTTTCCAAACCACATTATCATACACCTACATGAAAGATTTCCATAAGAAACACCTTGATATACACCGTTTTGTTACCCGATATGTTAAATCTTTTTTTTTTTTTTTTTTTAAAATCATGAAACCTTGCAGCTGAGCTCAGGCCTCCACCAAACTGTTCTGTAAGCAAACCGAGAAAACTGCCAACTTCTAAAATATTGAATAGTGCCTTTTTAACTTTGACACAAGCAATCAAACTGTCAGCGTAGGTGTCGCACTTTTACAAGATGACACCGCTCTTGTTTTGGGGTAAAACAACCGTTTCAGCGAGTGTGACTCTGAAACAGTGTAATGTTAACCAGACTGCCGCAGTGTCCACAGAACTGGGTCATAGTTAAGTAATGCTGGGAAAAAGAAGGCTCCAGCAGCAGCGGTGCTGGTTTTCTCGCACGCATTATTTATACTGTAGGCATTCAAGTGACACTCTTCTACAGAGTGAATTGCAACGAGCGAGCCGGTAGGCGTGTAGAGTCTTATAAAACGTTGCAGCTGACGGACACAAGTTAGCGATGCACCTTTATGCTTTATTGGACAGGTCAGGCATCAGTAAGACGTGGCTGATCCACAGTAAAGAGAGACAGCACACTGGTTTTGAGCTGTACACTAAATGATATGACTGTGCTGTGCTGAAACCTTACAATGCCGCTGGTAATATTGACGGTTCTTACAAAACGTATAAAAATCAGCATCTCATGGCTCAACACTCCATCTGCTGTTTTAAATCATCCTGAAAGTTGCAAGGTCAATGCTGACATGGAGTCGACCGTTTGGGACTAATTTACGTTCAGAAATTTATATCAAAGAAGGAATGTTAACACCCTCTAATCAGAGATGGGCGGCCAACCTCCCACAACCCCCACTGTTGAGTGAGAGTCTGTGAAATTACACTCATTTTTAAACATATGCTGATTGAGACTCACTATCACAGGAGTTTATGCTTCTTTTTAAAATTTTTTTGCAAACCCTCGACTTAGTATTTTGCAATTTTGGTCACAATGGTTCGGACTTGTGCTGTTTCCGACTGTAGAAGCACCACTGGACTCCATACTTTCCCTTAATGGTGATGATACAGTGATAAAGAGCAGGGCAAGGGCTAAGCCTCAGCCTCTCTGAGCTGCTAGCTCAACTACATCAGGGCCAGGAATGTGCTTCTGGTGACTGTCAAAGCTCCAGCAGACTCGGTGTTTCCAGCGTGGACATGGAGTCTGACAGCAGCTGCTCACGGCTGGTTAGCTCCGACCACCAGCTCTGTACTGCTGTTCCTGCTGAACTGAGCCCCCCGACAATCCTCTGCTGTATCTTTTAAATACGCTGGGATGGAGGGAGCGAGCAGAATGTGAGAGTGTAGTTAAGTCTCATATCTGGACTTTTCACTTGTATGCAAATATTTGTGTCATTCACACCAAGCACTGCATCCACACTGAGGGCAGATAGAGAGACTTCTTTAAGCAGAGCAGTTCGAATTGAGCTCAGGTGTTGTTGGAGGAAGGCACGGTTTTTGCAGACTATGCAGCAATAACCGTGAGCTAACAAAGTTTGATTTTTTGTTTAGTGGAAGAACTGGAGATTTTTCATAAAATCAAAGGCAAATCCCTCAGTAGCAGCCTCTCAGTGGCCGACTAAGTAAAACAAATGGTCACTACAGATTGTCTCCTGATAGTTAAAGGCTAAACTCCAGTTTGATGCAACTTTGCATATATTCTCCTTTGGCCAACAGCTCAAAGGGTCTAATCTCTGCTGTTGGTAAAGTTTAAATTTGAAACATCTATGCAGAGAGTACTGAGTTTGGCTTCAACAGCGCTCAAAAAGGACATGACGAGTGAAAGAATTTCTGTTAAAGAAGAAAAACTCAGCAGCAGCAGAGCTGGTGAGTATGAGTGTCATCATACTGATGGAAGTGGTGAATGTACACAAAACTTTATCAAGGCCAATATTTGAGAATTTACAGTGTTTTGGCCGTCAGATATTGGAAAGCAGGGATGTCACTTAAAAGACAACAAGGCAACAAACAAGGCTTCAAACAAACCCCAAGGTTAGCCAAGAGAAAACGAAGGTGAACCATAAATTCAGGAACCAAACTGTCAGTTGTAAACAGACATCACAGGTAACGGCCCGACTTCCTGGTTTAACTTTGATCTACTGTTCTAGCTGTAATTGTGTATTGTCGATACAACCCTGTAAAAGATCAATCACGTGCAAACGAACTGCGTTTACTGACAACTATCAAAAATCTACATCTGAGACATATTATCATCAAAATAGTTGGTGTTAAATCTTCTGTCTGTCAACCAATCAATTAATTCTCTAATTAATGCAGCTCATGCAGCTACAGCCCCACACACTGAAGAACACTCCTGGTTCAACACAGTGAGCGACGCAGATTGTGAATTTGGAAAGAAAAAAGGGCCACTGGTTTAACATCATCTAACAGAATAAAAATCAGAACAGAAAAAAAAAAAAAAAAAGGGATCAGTGTTTCCCTCGTTACAGCACAGGACCTCGCCACCCAGAGGACTGTGAACACAGCCAATTGTCTCCATGTCTGGAGTCCCATCGGCCTGCAGCACTGCAACCACAGCAACACGGCCGCACCAGCAGCTCGCCTTAATTCACCATCCATCACTTTCAGATGGAGGGCTTCATTACAAAGCACTACAGTACAAGCTGTATTGGTCTGGGGGAGAAAAAAAGGTTATACTGCCTTCTCAATCACTGTTTCACTGCGATTCTGCACCGTGCAGCAGTTTGTACCATTGAGTCGAAACCCTTAACCTTTACAATATTACTTTAAGGTTATCTGGCTGCAAAACACCACCAGCTTTGTAGAGTGAATATGCTCTCACAATTAGTCACTTTCATAAACAGATGGCTGCATTTTTTTTAAAGCCTCTCTGCTCTTATTCATGTAAAAGCAGCTCTAAATTTAGCTGATAAAGTCAACAGAGTACTTAAATGAACTGTGACTCTCACAACAGCTATCATTTTCAGAGAGCAGTTGTCAATTTCTTCAAATGCTGCTGCTCTGCTGCTCTGGAACGAACCTCTTCAAATGTAAATTGAAAAAGCAATTCATTACCCAACTTCAGAGCACGCCTGTACAGTTACTCCAAATGCAGATTTGTATTGGTGAAACAGAGGCAGTTTATGATCTCTGTCCAATAGTTTCCAAAAGGGACTAAACTAAAAAAATACACTTCTTTTAAAGCAAAATTATTGACATTTCTGTAATTTCTTTTAGGTGATGTATGGGACGTTTAGAATACTCGACATTACGTGGACAGGCCGGGGGGAAATAAACTTATTTCCTGTAATACCTGAGCTTATTTCTATGACTGCTCTCATTCTGGCAACTTAAAATGTTCCTGGAGGCATCACTTACAAAATGATTGCAGTATTTGAGTTGTATTTCAGGAGTATATTTGCACACTGGCCATCTCATTTTGGTATGCAATTCTCAATTTATATTGAAAAAGATGGAATGAATGAATAATAAAATGAGAGTGTGATTATTTATAGAATCACAGAGCTCCAAGGATCCCAGCCACACTCATTCAGGCTTTCTTAACCTCAAAAATGACCCTGAATCAGTTTAAAAAATGATGTACCTGTGGCTGCAGAATGTTAAAGACCCAGGTGAGGATTAAAAAAATGAAGGGATGTGGGAAGACAAGTGTTGAAGTTGTGATTTTTACCGAGCTAGTAAGTGCGACAGACACGCCGTGCTACTTTACCTTTAAGAACTTGTAATGCTGCTCCAGATCTTCATCCTTGAAGCCTGTCCCGATCTGCAAGAGACGAAAGGAGATAAGAAAGACACACACACTCAGATATACACATACACATATTCCCTCATGGTGAGACAGCAGATATTTGGCAGCGAGCGGCAGAACACAGAACAGCAAGCAAATCCGCCCCCACCCCCCACCACGGGCGCCTTGTCTGCCTGCTTCGCCTGAGGCGTCATGTCACCTCTCAAAAGACCCGAACCCGCTGAGAAACGAGAATCACCTAGCGGGCTGACACGCACAGAAGGGGGAAAGAAAAAAGGCTGGTATATCATGCAAATATAGCATTTTGCAGCTCAAAGATATGTTCTAAAAGGTGTATTCTGCAGGTGTCCACCAGCAGCTTTATGTTTCTGGAGCCTGCAGTCACCACCAAGGAGGTTTAGAGGTGTTTCATTTAACTGTGGCACCTGTATGGAGTCAGGTTTATCTTTCTGCTCAGGCCTCTACCAAGCCAACTGTAGGGCAAGAGTGAGAACCGAATATGAAACACCACCAAATACAGCAAATAACTCTGTTGGTGCCTTTTCTGTGACAGAGACACAAAGTGTTTGTGTAGTTCAATGACACAATCAGATCCCTGCAGCAGCTTAATTTGATCAATACAGGTAGGTGTGTGTGTGTGTGTGAGCTAAACATTGCTGAGAGGTAGGGCTGGGTGTCATAAAAAAACAAAAAAAAAAGCTCAATTTGTGGAATTTTAACGTGAATGATTTATATTTAATCCAATATTTTACTAAGCAGTTTAACTTTTTGGGCTTCATTAAAATTCCATATGTCACACAACACAGGTTTTGATATTTGCTAAAAACGATTCTTATTATATTGTGATGTTTTAAGTTCTGTATGTATAGTCATTTATACATTTATTTTGTAAATCTGTTAAGAATTTTAAAAAGATAACTGATCAATAGAGTCTATAACCTCAAACACAACCTTGATGAAGGAAAGATGAAAATGTGTGAATAAAGCTTAGTTTACTCGAGAAGATGCGTTTTAATTCTGACTAAACAATATTCACAGGTGCACTGATACGCTTGATACTCGTCTTCACACAAGCAGCTGTACGAGAACTTTGTGTCAATAAAAAGTGAGTTATGATTTAGATCAGGAAATTATCTGATCAAAGCCAAAAGAACCAACATTGAACATCTGATCAATCATACAAACACATTTTGAGTGGTACTCAAAGTTTTGACGTTTAATATCCAGCCCTACAAAAAGAATACATTTCAAAAGCAGTTTTTGCTTCTACTTATCTAGGCTTAAGTTTCTGCTGCACGTGAATGGATAACACTGCACACCTTGATTTTTAAATAGGTGTGATTATTTTTCTTTGAAACAAACACTCGTGTAAATTATCTTCTTATCTTATCATACGAGCCTGCTGCTCCGAGTCGTTGCTGCCTCCTGTAATATCAAGCTACAAACCTGCATGATAGTCATGACAAAGGGAACCAAGAGAAGTCTTGATGTACATGAGACTGTAAAATATGACAAAGCTCATAAGTAAATGAATTATGTTTCTCTTAAATGGGATTTAATCTGATGTTTCAGCTTCTTTTAATGTAACAGTATGTCAGTACCAATATTGGCCAACCAGCCAATGAGGGAACCATTTATGGTTCCATCTGATATTTATGAATTTGAAGTAATGTTGAGGGTCCAAACTGCAACCTGATTTTCTTTTCCATTTCAATAGTGTTCCTCTTATTTTCTGCGAGGGGAATCTCAGTGAACTGTGTCTGCCTGGACTTCACAGCAGCAGTGCTGCTCCTGGATCTGCTGAGGACTCGCGTCTCGCTCAAGGACATTTCGGCCGGACGTATAGTTGAGATTACATTTGGGGAATGGAAAAGTGGGTTAAATTCTGCTTTCAGCTGCAATAGAGCTTCTCAAACCGAGGGCTCCTGAAGTTTACCATGTCAAGGACAACAAGTTTTTGCCTTTGTTTTACGGCTGACATTGAAGAGTGAAAGAGAAAAAGACTGATGACAAGCAGCACACAGGAACTGCTGGCGCTGCAGTCACATGATGCACAACCCAAACCAGCAGACAGCCGAGACGTGCCACAGACACCTTCTATTATACAGACCGATTTCATACCATTTATATGAAGTGAATTTTTAATTACTCAATCAAGAGTTCCCTAATATTTTCATGTAGTGGACAGAGACCTTCATGATTTAGATTTGTGTTTGAATGATGCACATCATCACCACATTCATCCAGAAAAGACAAAATAGAGAAAAAACACATAATCTCTGAGCTCTGTCAAGTCTTTCACTGCTGTGACAGTGTCATAACACTCACTCAACAGCAGACTGTCAGCCAGTAATGGAAGGAGGACTGTCAAAGTGCCAATACCACAACAAAACAATGCTCCATTAAAAGTAAAAGGTCCTGCAATCAAAAGGGAAGGAACCAGCAGCAAAGTATCTGAAGTATCACCCTGAAGTACAAGAACTAATTATGCAAAATGAGTGTTACATTTATTTTATTGGAATATTATTACTGAATCAGTAATGTCTAAGCAGCATTTAATGTTGTCAAGGTAGAGCTGATCATTAACATTTTATAATGTTGGCTAGTTTAATCTATAACAATGCATATTTTATAAACTGTGTACACGGTGTCTGAAATCTTTTTGACTCACCGGCCAAGGGGACTGAAAATTCCACCAGCCAAGCATAATAAAATGCCTTTTTGTGTCACATATGTATTAACTTCAGTACATTTCATTGAGGTAATAATGGAGTATGTTGAATACAAACTTAAAGAAGAGGCCAGAAGCCAGAAATCCTACCCCTGTCTAACACTTGGCAGGTGTTCATTTCAGACTGTCTGTACATATACAATTGATTTGAATTTTTTGAAAGGCCACTAGTAACGACAGATGTCAGATAAATGCAGTGTAATAAAAACAGTACAATATTTTTCTCTGTAATGTAGCGAAATAGAAATATTAAGTATTCCAAAATAGTAAAGCACAAGTATGATGACAATTGTACTTAAGTACAATACTCGAGTCAATGTACTTTCACTTTACATTCCACCACAAAGGTTTTTTTTTTCCATGTATCTGTGAACAGTCAAAGTAAACAAATGATATTACCTGTAATATTCACATTGTGGCAGGTTTGATGCCCATTAATATCAAAGAGAACACAGTGGGCCACTAAAACACGTCAGTCCGCAACTTCATTATGAAATAAACTGATTCTGGCTCTTGTTTTTGAAGACTGTGGCTCTCTGTGTACTTTCTGAATATCACTTCAGTTGCTGTGCATGGAGGAGGTGATGCACCAACACAACTAAGAACAAGGTGTAACTGCCAAGTTATCCACACATATCCAGAGATCAGATAGGAAAGCCAACAAGGACACCTCAGAATGGAAATGTGGAGACTCCATCTTAATGTGGCCAAGATCTGAACAGAAAATGTGTCTGACAGAGTTAATAAAACTTGGTATGATGGGATGCAGCAGATCACTCTGAGTGACAGGTGTGACCGAATCCTTTCATTCTGCAGCTCAGCCAACATTTGTTTAGCACTGACAGTTTAAAAAATGATGACAACGTAAAAAAAAAAAAAAAACCTCTTACTCTTACTTGAAAAATATCAGAAAATTGAAGGGCTCCCAAACATTGGAGCTAGCAGCTGTCCAAGCTAAGGAAGATTAATATGAAAATCAATAACAGACAACAGGCAGGAGCACTTCATCTGACATTTTTCACATCTTACACAGCAAGTGGTGTCTTCTGTTGTTCAATTCAAACGCAACATCCATCCTCGCCTCGCTTATCCAGGGAAGTCATCTCGAGTGTGAAAACACTCTTCAATGAGGTTTTATTTATAGGAGAAATAGTGAGAACAGGGAAAAACCACTAGCACTGAAAAAGTTAACACAGTAATCTAATGGGCGCTTTAACCTCCGTCGGCTCCACTGGAGCTTCTCAGTCGCCGACAGCAAAACTCTGCGGTTGTACCAACGAGCTCCCAGGTGTGAACGTGTGTGAGTATATGAAAGTGAAGCGAGTGGTGCCTGAAAAAGTGTGTGTGCGCTCGCTGCTCACTAAATCCCTTTTCCATGGATAAAGACATAAAAGTTACAGAAGGAAAAAAAACGGAGACGGAAGGTTTTCACAGGGCGGAGAAGAGACAGAATTTATGCTCCGTGGTGAAGTCATACTCAAGCTTGTTCACGCTCTCGTTATCTCAAACACACACAGAGACGCACACATAAATACATACAAGTGGTCACGCATGCTCCAATACATGCTTACCACTTATCCTAAGATGCACCCAGTCACGCCTCCACATACACACACAAGACACAAAGATTTTCCTCCAACTCAGATTCGAGGGGAAAAGTGACAGTTCAAAAGCACACACTCAATTGCAGAGCAAACACACATAAAAAAACCCAGATGTGGACAGAAAACAGTCCACAGTATATAGATCCTTCATACAAAGATCTGAAGTGCATTTTGCAAAAAAGGAACAAACAAGCTGCCAAACAGAACTCTGTTTCAATACGAAGTCTCGGAGCCAAAATTTGTTCACTCTATTAACACATGTCGATCAGTCTCGCCTCACAAAGGTTACACATCTAAATATGTGAACTACTAGAGGGCAACTTACATCAATTAACACTTTGAACTCCAAGGTTTAACAGCTGCCTGAAAATGTTAACTTACACGTGGAGATGAGAAATACAAAATCATTTACTCTGGAGGTGTTTAATGTGGCTCCTTCGGCCAAGCAAACTCATTTAAAACAGTTGTATGTGCAACTATTTCCCTGCTGTTGTTCTTGTGGGAAGAAAATAAAGTGAAAAACAGCATGTTGGAGTTTTATGAATTGATAACAAAAAACGCAGCAACATGAAAGCAACACCTTCATCTAAAAGCTCCAGTGACAAAAAAAAGATGTCAAAACGACAGCAAACACTTTTATTAATTTACTGAGGACTACAGGTGTTGTTTTATTCTTCAGTAAAGGTTTACGTCAACATGGCTCTGCTTGTATAAAAGTAGATTCATTTTATTATTTCAGAGACTGTATTATGTGAATTTTGCAATCATTATGTTAAAATAAACTTCTCCAAAGACTAAGAAATTATTAAACTTGCAATCCCTGTTTGCACATTTTGTGTTTCAGGAGAAATACAAAAGGAATTTTCCACAGATATTAATATTTTGTTAAAAGCATCAGTCAAACTAACCATGAGCCCTGTGTCCTGTAAGCAAACCATGCGTTGGATGTGTTATTGTAAACCATGCACAGTACAGACACACACCTTGCAGACGGACTGGAACTCCTCGTTGTCCTCGTCGTAGCAGGCCAGCAGGAAGCCCCCGTAGGTGCCAGTCCTCTTGCCTTTTCCCAGGTAGGCGCCAATCACACACAGGTCCATTGTGTCGCCCACCCCCTCCAGGTAGTCCTTCTTCAGCTGTGGGAGGACAACAGCGTGTGAGACATAACAATATATCATGACACAATATAGCACAATAAACATGAATAAAAATGCATTTCAATATTAACAAAATGGGCTCAATTATGACTCTAAAAAGGTACTAATCTTCTTTACATAAATTAAACTGTCATTTATTAACAGCGTGAACTGTCACAGGTCTAAACCTGAAAGTCTGAAAATGGTGACAAGCTAATCATCTTAAAAATGTTCCTGTCCCCTGAAATCATTTCGTGTAAAAATGCTTAAACTGATGAGTGTTACTGTTTGTCTGACAGCTTCAGAGATTTGCTCATTATTCATATACAGACTCATCATTTTTTACACTTCAGTTTAGTTGTATGTTGATTGAACTCCTGCTGTTTTTTCCTCATTCAAAATATTTGTATTTTGCACTAAATGACCAAGAACAGTGAAAGACTCAAATGTTCTATCTACAGAGAAGTGAATGAATACAGTCAGCAGTGTATAGATGTGCGCTCACTTCTACGTGTTTGTGTCATGAGAGAACAAAGGTTTTTCAACAGTGTAACACACACACTTGTGTTGGGGCCGGTGTGTGCCCACGTTTACGAACAGTGCATGTCAAGTGTATGTGAGTCACACACACCTTGAGCCAGTTATGAGAGCGCTTGGAAATTTCATAGGTGGCATCCTTCTCCAGAGTCTTCACCATTAGTCCCTCGCAGGAGTCTACACACACACGCACGCACGCACACACACACACACACACACACACACACAAACATTAATACACCAAAACACAATTCTACCCGTGCAGAAAGGAAATGAACAGATTATCTTTGAGATACATGGAAGGTCTTTGTCTCCTTCTGAGACACAGACACACACAAACACACAGAGTTCAGGACACAGAGACAATAGACAAGGACACAGGCTTATAACTCACACACGCACACACATATGATACACAAGTTTCAATGTTCTTTCTCATATACAGGGTCAGACATATATACACACACACACACGTGCTTCTATATTAGTGAGGACCCTCATTGACATAATGCAGTCTCTAGCCCCTTTCCCCAACCTGAGCCATCACAACTAAATGCTGAACCCAAATCTAAACCTAATTCGAAACTAACCCTTAAACCAAGTCTTAACCTTCAAACAGCCCTTTGAAATTGTGAGGACAGGCCAAGATGTCCCCACTTTCTAAAAATGTCCTCACTCTGCTGGTTAGGAACTCTGGTCCTCACTATGTCACAAGGACAAGTACACACGCGACACAACAAAAACTCAATTACACAACTCACGGGTTCTGTCTGTGTTGCACACAGGCATTACTATAACCAACACACAGGCCGAACAAAGAGACAGCAGGCAGGGAAACAAGTGCACAACTACTACTACACACACCCGTCTCACAATTTACACGTGAGGGCAGCAGGCAAGGGCACAAATGAAATGAAACGCACACAAGACACCCACACACAAAAAGGTTCAAGACGTACAGGGACAAGTACACAGCACGCACACACACACACACACGCACACACACACACACACACACACACACACACACACACACAAAAAAAAGTTCAAAACAATTAAGAAAGTCTGCCTCTGTCTCACACACACAAACATGAACTCACACACACACACACCTCGGACAGACTGCTCCAGGAACTCGGCGATGGTGTCAGTGTTGTCGGAGTCGATGGATCGGGCGAACATAAACTCTCCCTCCACCTCTGAGAAGCTTTCTTTCAGCAGAGCCCGACGCCGACAAACGGCTGTCGCACCAGGGACTACACACACAAACACACACAAAGACATCATTACAAATGGCAAAACCGTATCATTTCAACCATTTCCTCGCCGTAGCTTGGAGCCTTGCAATGACAAGGATAAAATGCCATCTCAACTAGCTACCCACACACACAAACACACACAGTCTCAGAGTATACTCACAGATACACAGTCACGACAGCTTTGGACACACATACAAACACCCCCACACACGCACGAATACTGTACAGTCTCTAACCAGCAGAACACACGTTCAGTCAATCAGTTTGAGCAGGTTTCCATCCACCTACTGGAGATTTTGGGGCATTTTGAATTTCTGCATGAAACAATGAATGAAATGGTCACAAATTCTCCCAAATATCGCAAAACAAGTCAAACACCAAAAGTTGACAGATGCAGGTTTTTCAATAATGATATAATAATGTTTGCAGGACCTGTCTCCTCTTATTCTTTGTCTTTCTTTGTCACGATACAGATGCAGCCTCAGCCTTAAGAAGCCAGCATGTGTAATATGTGTTTAACTGTAAAATGACCTTCTCTGGTCTTTAAACATGCCAAATTCCCAAAAATAGCATCAAGGACATGACCTTGGTGTCCTCAGTGGTAGCTATAGACCTGCGAGCAGCCCCTAATGGTTGGCTGGATGTTGGCACAGAGGGTCATGTGGGGAGCATGCAGAGCCCTTCCCAGGCCAACAATAGCGTGAGCAGTGACAAGGACAGCAGTGCACGCAGGGGACTGCACAGTCAAAGCTTGCGGAAAGGAGAAATAATCAATTAAAAATAAATAAACAAATTAAAAAAGGGCAACAGCCCAAAAGAAGGCAGGAAGTATGTGCGTACAGAGGCAAATTAATTCATAACATTTACATAAATGCCATATTAGGTGGGAAGCAGCAATGAAATGGCACAACTTAAGAGTCACTGGTTCTTTTAGTTCTGAAGTTGTGTTTACCTCCACTTGGGACAACTCACATAGCATTGGCTGATGGTAACATTGACTGATTTGCATTTTCTTTGGCTGACTTTTAGGAAATTAGCTTAAAAAATGAAAAATGTTTATTAGTGAGCTGGAATCATTCACACTCTCAATCCCACACCCAGTCACAATTACCACACACAGACACACACACACACACATCCACACCCACACACAGACACGTCAGAGTCTCAAAAAAAGGCTCAGACTCACTCTCTCATACACAGACTGAGAGACAGTCTCAGACACACACTCACTCAGACACACTCCACTGGAATTACAATGAGCGTTACAATCATTATCTAGTTACGGTCTCCAGTAGCACCATCATTGGCATTCAGGACGTCGTCGGCATCTCAGTGGTGCAACGAGCACGCGGGCACGCGCAAACAATAAACACGCACACACCAGTTTTAAATGACGACGGCGGCGCTGAGAGAGATCTCTGGGTAATATTTTCCTCATCAACACCAGGCCTTACCTCGCCGTTGAGATAGAGGAGGTCAAAGGCGTACACGCACACTTGGACTTTGATCTCAGAGGCGTCCACGTCCTGCAGAGAGGCATCAACAAAGCACACACACACACACACACACAGACACACACAAATACATTTTAATATTTTTCCCTTGACAAAAATATGTAAATAGAAGCATCTTATTCACAAATCGTTACATCCAACCTTGGGACTTGTTACAAAGAGCTCTTTGATTTATCTCCTGTTCATCTTGAAAGTTAACCACCCTGCATTCCTATCCCACCTCCACCTTTTAACAGCATCGCACATCCTCGTCGTCTTCCTCACTCTCCTCCTGCTCCTCGACTCACTTCACTCACCTCTTCTGCTTCTCCGTCTCCTACGCTCACCTCTCCTGCATCTCATCCTGTTTATTCCACTCTTGTTTAATCCACTCAGTCTCTAGAGTCTTGACTCTGCCTTATTACAGTCTCCACCATGGCCCTGATGTAAAATTCCAGGACTTTTCTAACACTGTGCCGAAGTAACACTGAATTCCAAGATCGTGTTGCACCAGCTGTTCGTTAATCTCTTACTACGGTTGTGTGCACAGTCACTAGTTCTACAGAGCACTGTTATCACGAGTGGGTGATGTGATACACAGTCACTGCCAATGCAGGGCTCCTGACTAATTTTTTCCACTAGTAACACTCGTGAAACCTACTGAAAATTTAAGGAGCACCAGTTAAATCTACATGCAAAGCTACTCATTCATATTTATTCCATTTTAACTGCATTACTAATAAATGCTTAGGTAATAGACAAATTACAGAAATAACAATGTGCTGTTTTTTTTGTAAAGGAAAAAGTCACAGAGTGAAGTTGTGCTTAAGAGAAAGTCATTTTGCTTGATGTTTTAAAGTGGGGCTGCATCACGTCCTAACACCAGATATTATATCAAATCAATTGATAAAATAGTTTAAGCTTGTGTGTATTCCCTTTCTTACTGGGAAACTGGCCGTATGTGTAGTACACAGGTATTTGCTTCTGTTTATAATTAGATTTATTGTATGCTTGTATATGTATGCTGACTGGCCCAGAAACATTGAGGTGTTTTAGAGGAAGTTTTTCAAGTGTCCCACTGAACCCAATTAACAGACATCAGGGTCAGACAGGCCCCTGGAGGGAGTTCGTAAGGTAGCTGCTATTACTGCCGGTGTACAGTGACACTTGTGGGCAATTTGTACAATAGGATGTGTGTTTAAGTTATAGCTCTGGATAAGAAAATAGAAATGGGCATATTTGCAAGTCGCAATGATGCTTCTAGTTAGAAATTTCGTAGCACTGTCTCCAAAAACGGTTGCAAAATGCGACTACGTGGTTGCAGTTTGGAGCCCTTCAATAATGTTAGACTATTCCACTGAACTAGAGGTAGTAACACACCAAGAAACATGGCATTGCACCAATAAAGGCAGAGAAGAAGAAGACTGCAAGTAATCATTTATGTAAACAATACTGATTTCAAAATGATCCAAAATGTCATTTTTGCAAATGTTCCATTTTTCTTTGGCTTCAAGAATACAGTGCATTTTGGTAAAACTGAATATAAACAGAAACTTTGTTCGCAAGAAAACTCCACAGGTCACCTTCAAGAAATGTTTTAACTAGTAAAAACTTATTTGTAAATCAGCTGCCAGGAAACATTTGTGGAGCTTTCAAATCAAAAGAAATGCAAAAAGTCAGTGCAGCCAAATGAGCTGTAGAAAGCTGAATACAAATCCAGTGTTGAAGCCACTTATCAAACCCAATCCTTTAAAGTCCCTTCGAATCGCTTCTTGAATCTCATTAGGTTTACATTTCAACATTTGCAGTTAATTAAAGGCTAAAATAACAACAGCTCAAAGATGCAAAGGTACATCTAACGCATCAGATACATTCAACTAATAGTTGAAGACTGAGAAGTGAGCTACCAATAGGTTTTCCATTGTTCTTTGCTAAGAAAATACAAACGGTTTGATAAGATTCATTAGCATCCCTAAGCATAATTTCCAAAAAGAACGGTTTGAGGGGGCCGAATAATATCTCACATTCACCTGAACCTGAAATAATCCCTATGTAAGAAAGAAGGTTTTGAGTTTAGCAATACGTAACTCTCCACTGAGTAAAAACTTCCTTTATAATTCAGCTAAGTGTGAATGCACGAACAGCTGGTGCAACTGGCTTTTAACGTTCTTTAGAAAACACTTCTCCAAAATTAGATATTCCGGTGATAAAGGCATCTGATCAGCAATACAACATGAAATGCCTCTTCAGTCTTCAAACCTGAAAGATTTCTCTCCTGATTTATCCCTCTTCTCCTTCATTCTCCTTTTCACTCCCTCATTACTTTCCCCTCCGCCCATTAATGATGTTTAATTAGTCGATATCAGGTTTCATCTCCTCATCTGAAATATTTCATTTTAGCAAGAACGCTCATGGTAGTAAAACAGAGGAGATGCTGTTACAAAATGCCAGAAGGGCAGTATAATCAGTTTGTGCATCAAGCCATCATTACAAATAATCATGATTTCATAGTGGCGGTAACAGTATCTGGCAAAAAAAAAATCATCAGGATAATCATTTCCAGCCATTTTCATCATCATGTTCTCCATATTTGCACACTCATTTCTCTTTTGCTAATTTACAAAGAGGTCATCATGCATACGAAAAGACAAGGTAAAGGGAGCCGTTTCGCTCTAATGTGATTGGTGTAGTGGAAAGAGGCCGTTATTCTGATCAAAACTGAAAAACACCTCGCTGACATTTGCAATCGCACAGCCCCCTCCTCCCTCCTCGATTCATTTGACTCTTCTGTCTCGTACTTATCAATCTCCCCCTCTTTCTGTCTGCTCTTTCTCCGTCCATCTCCCTCCATCTGCTGGATCATTTCACTCTATTATCTACCTCTCCTCTACCTTCTGGACTTTATCTCTGCCTTGTTTTCTCTCTTCAACCTTTTCACTTCTCTCATCATCTCATACTTTCTACCCTTTTAAACACCCCGAGCATTTCATTCATCCATCTCCCACTTTAATATAGTCCTCTCCGTCCATACCTTTCTCTTACGGGTGGTGAGGACCTGGAAGGGCTGGATCTGTTTCTTCTCACGATCCCAGGCCACCGCCTCGGAGTCCAGGACGCATGATACCACGGAGTCTTTCTTCACCTTTTGAAGAAATAATGAAGATACAGCAAAAGGGAATTATAAATGAATAAAGAGATCATATTCAGTAGAGATGAGGAGAGCTTTTCAAGATTAAAAAAAAGAAAAGCCAGATGACGTATATGCATATAAGGAACATCTGCAGTAGCAATCAGAGGATTGTGAAGTTTTATTGATGCAAATCTAACAAACTTGGAGATTTAAACTCCGTCCAAGAGCTTTTAAAAAGCATGGACACAGGCAATCAAATTGAAGACTTGTTCAGGCTGTTTCAGGACCTCCAGCTGCCCTCAATTTGTTGCCAAATGCTTTGGAAGTCAACACATTAACATTTTTTTTTCCACGCTACATTTATCGCTACTCTTAAGTAGGCATGTTTTCTGCTACCGTCTCTTTTACTCAACCAGTGACCAAACACACCCCCTCTTTTGGTCGGATGCCCACGTTGTGCCAAAAGCCAAATGCTTCACCAGAGACGTTTTGCAATTTGCTTATCAGTTTATTTGTTTTTTGTTTTTTTTATTTCCGCATTAACCAAAAGGCTTTGGCAGCAGATATTTCCCTGTGCAGGAAAAACACTGATGGGGTTTAGGGTGGGGATAAACCATCTTTGGGAAGATTATATTCACGATCACCGCCGATTTCCAAGATCAGACAGAGTGACTGCTAATTATCTGAGCCACCAAATCCTGTGTGTGAAGCTTAGGGGTGTTAATCTCTTGCGTCCTGGTCGATTTGGGGCCACCAGGATGCCTTAAATGTACGACTAGAACCAAACTGAGAGCAGATCAGAGAGTGAGAACTAAAAGGCGATCAGTGAGAGCCAATCAGAGTTGAGTGCTAGGACATTAGAGGTAACAGGTTGTTGGGAAACAGTCAAATATGTCAAACACAACCAGTTATACTCAAAAGGTCATGACGCGAAGTAATACATTAATTACCAATTAATGTATTTGAATAAATATTAATGTGTTAATGTATTGATATTAATCCATAATTAGAAGCATTAAGGCACTATGGTAGCTTCAGGAAAATTAGTTTTCCCTCATTAATATGCAAAATAATGCAGCAAGGTGCTGTAAAATCTAATCAGACCATCACCTCTATGCAGTGTTGGTGTGAAGATCCACTCATGATATTCTGCGCTCATTTATTGTGTTCATGTGAATGTGTCAACGCACACACGCACACACATACACACACACACACACCACAGCACAATGTCAGGCGTAGGTTGTAAATTTTAATTTAAGCAATTTCTTTCATCAATTGTCTGCCACGTTAATGATCGGCAATCGATTTCCTTGATGAAAGCTTCATTTAAACAACTGACACAGGCTATTTTTGCAGCACAATCGTGGTAAATTAAATGTCATAAATTTCAGTCACACATTAAACAAACACAGGAAAATTGTTTCAAGCTCAAATTAAATAAAATGAAAGGATGCCATCATTTAAAAAGGGTGCATCTTTCTCACAGCATTCAAATCAAGCACAAACACCCAAACTTTTCACTCTGTTTAACAGTTTTTCACCCCAAACCTTGGAATTTAGATAGAGGTAATAGTGAGAAAGAAAGGCGAGAGACAGCAAAGACGAGTTAAAAAAAAAAAAAAAAAGACAAGAAATACAAGTTGAGGAGCATAGAGAGAATGAAGAGATGGAAGAGGAGCAAGAGAGAAAAGACAACAAAAGAAGTGAAGGAAAAGGTTTTAAAAGGGAGGGAGATGTGTGGAAAAGGAGTGTGAAAGACAAATGGTGAGAAGAGAGACGGGAATGAAGAGGAAGCAAAAACAAAAGAGGTGAGAGAAGACGGCAGTCACAGTATCAACATGCACTAAAGAAAAAGCTAGAGAGTGAATATGTAAAGAGTGTTGAGGGAGAGAGAGGAGGGGTGAGAGGCGAAGGGTATAAGAGGCAGAGAGACCGACCAAAAAGGTAAAATTGCAGACAGGCTGTATCAAAGTGCTGAAAAAAGATGAGAAGAAGCGAGAGACAAGAATGAATAAGACAAGAGTGAGAAGAGAGGAGAAAGAGAGGTGAAGAGAGAGCAGCGAGTCGTGAGGGACCCAACAGGTATCATCAAGAAGTAATGAAGAAGAAAGGAGAGAAATGATTAGACAGGTGAACAGAGAGAGCAATAAGGTGAGAGCGAGAGACAAAGAGCCATGTAGCTTTAAAAGTTCTGAAAACTAAAAAGGAGCAAAAAAAAAAAAAAAAAACCTGAAAAACGAAAATCAGTGTGAGAGAAACGTGAGAGGGCAAATGTGCAATGATGAGATACAGAGCGCGAGAGAGAAAGAGCGATGGGCAAAGAGGAAAGGAGGAGGCGGGTAGCGCTTAAAAGTTGAACTTTTCTGAAGCTGCCATGACCTAATGCTGTTTGTGAATAGCTGTGGAGGAGGGGGGTGTGGGGCTTTACTCGCACTGCACAGTCTGAGCAACCACACCCATTCAAGTCATGCTGGCACAGAGTTATTGGTTTACCACAGGACAGCAAGGCAAGATGAAAGAGGCTTTTTAACTCGATGTGTTGGAGGTGTGCTGTTTCACACAGACTGCAGCACGAGCATCTCTACAATCTCTCTTTGGCTGTGGCTTATTTTATCATTCCTCCCTGCGATGTAAAACTCATCCACTGACCAAATGGTGCCAAATAATTCCAAAAAAAGCTAATGCTACTTGGCACTATTTTATAATAAAAGCGTTCTACTGGTTTGGTTTCCTTGGTTGAGTGGTTTTTGTAATTTTATACCTTAATTAGCAAGACGACACGAGTCTGCTTCTACCTACTGCTGCTGCTCGCATGTGGTGTCCACACAGACACGTCTGTGACATATTCTACAGACACAGAAATGAAAATGTTGTTGAAAAGTGCAAAGTTGCTGGTATGATTTTCACGTTTTTGCTGTGAAGCGCATGTGTCACAAAAGGCATGTCAAGCTTGCCTCAACCTACAGTTGCAGCCTCCCATGCTGCACTTTTTACATCTCCTTCTCATCTTTACCCAAGTTTAAAAATATCATTCCCCAATTAGTTTCATCAGCTTTAATTGAAAACCTTGACACAGACCTGCAGGTCAATGGAAATCAGTAAATGTTTAAATGCTACATCGAGATGCATCATTTCTATAAAGTTGTACAGATTGTATAATGAATAAAAACACAGTACTTAGTTTTCCTAAAACTGTATTAGTTTCTGGTTCAGCTCAGAATACTTCTAACAGGAAGCAGTAATAAGTGTGAAGTGTCCACCAAGGATAGGTTTGACCTAAGAAACTAGATGCATAGTAGAAAATGGAAAAACACCTAAGAATTATGCAAAACAGGCTGCTTTAAACCTGAGCCTTTTTGTCAATCCATTAGTTCAAAATAAAATTCACCTATAAATCCTCAAGACTTGATGGTCTTTCACTTTTTTCGAACTGGAGTGCTGCCTTTTCCCTCAATTTGTTCTGAGACACGAACACACTGGAGTTTCTTTTTTTGTTTGAAGGAGAAGACAGAGTGAAATTCAGGGCAGGGGAAGTGCACCCATTTTCTCTTATAAACTCAAGTTTTCAAGTACGTCTTAATAAATTCTAGCAAAGGGACTCATTGGTAAAACGCTCTGACTATTCTGAGAATATATCAGATTCATTAACATGCCCAGATAGACGGGACGGGAATTTCTTTTAATAATATTGACGTTTGAATAACAGTTGTGTACTCGACAATATCTTGAAAACAACAACAGTGAATGAGATAGGAGAGAGTGGAGACTTCGCTGCAGTTCCTTAATAAAGCAGAAAAACACTCTCAGCAGGTGTCGACGTAGTGAGTGCGATCAGATAACACCAGGCCAACTGCCAATGTTTCAGGTAGCGGTGATCTCTTTCTCTCTCCCCCAGCAAGCAGAGGCTCACTAATTTGGCAAGCCTACCCACAGCTGCAAGTCTAATTTTAACGACCGTTTTTTTTAACATCTATTAGAGAGATGAAGTTTCATGACAGGCTGTTTTAAAAATCCCATCCTTAGTAGAAACCTCTCTAAATTGATGAAAAAAAATTTAACTGCCAATGGAAGTTTTTGGTGACTGAAGGAAAACAAGGAACAAGTCAAATAAACTTTTAAGGTTTTAAACTGAGAGAGGGAGAGGAGGAGCAGGCACATGGAAACCAGACAGATGAGTGATAGGATGAAAGACAGTGAGTGAAATAAATGTGTGCAGTTGTTACCTGCAGCATTGTAAAAGCCCTCATTGACAATCACAGCTCAGACCGACTCTGCCCTCTCCCAGGGGCTGAGCTACAGCGCTCTGTGTGTTCCAAGTGTTTTACCTTGGGAATGCGAGAGATGATGTCGGGGTATTTGCTGGTGTTGTCTTCCTGGTTGCGGCTGAATATTCGAACCTCACCGCTCTCCAGAATGTGAATCTGTGTGGACAAATAAAAACAAACACAAAACAATAAATAAAATAGAAACAAAATCTAAAGAAATTTAATCTAAAGTGGTTGATTCCAAGTCAAAACTCAGATTTGATGATTTAGTCTGACAGCTGGATGTGTGAATAATGCATGTGGTGAAGAAAGAACAACTGCCAATTAAAACACTGGACACACAATTAAATTCACAACCAGAGCCAAGATGAGACTACGCAACAGTTTTGTCTTTTGAGGTGGTCACTGTGTCAGATTAGGCGGTCACAAGGTCAGAAAAACTGGCCGCGACTTGGCAGAGGGACATGGCAGAAGACCAGTTGGACCCCAACCAATCAAAGCTTTCCTTCTTTCACGACTTGCGTTAGGGACATAGGTAATCGTTAAAGACTCCACTGTCCACCTGACAGCAACAACGATTGTTTCTGTATGTAAACACTACCGACAGTTCAAATCCTGAAGATACAGTTCACTTTCACATAATACACAGAAAAGCTGGAAACACTCACATTAATCGTTTCAGCTTTACATCATACATGTGCGCAGACAATGACGTTGCGTCCACAAGTGTTATGACAGTAAAGTATTAACAAGAAATTAAATAAAGCCTAAGTGTTGCTTTGCCATGTTTAGAGCCGTGCAGCACAGAAGAGCACCTCTGTGCCTCTATCTAACACGTTGTACAAGTTGTCAGACCAGATGAAAGAAGGCAAAAAAAAGTCACAAGCCAAGTCAAGCCAGGCTTATACACGTATCTCTCTCTGTGTATGAATGGTATCCCTGAGTTTGCATCTGTCCTCTTCCCGGGTCTAAGATTCCTCATACATGTTGGCAATCCACCTACCTAATATCGTCATTCTCTCATTCTGTTACGCAGTGTAATTTTACTGTTGTTACTTCTATATTCTCTGTATATGCAACTTCCATTGCATGTCTGTCTGTCCTTCCTGGAAGAGGGATCCCACCTCTGCTGCTCTTCCTGAGGTTTACACTTATATTTCTGGGAGCTTTTCCTCTGAACTCAATACTCCTTTTGTTGACCAGCTGAGGGCTTTGGCTCACAAATAACGTGAACCACTTGACACTAGTCGTCGCCACCTTGTCCTGTTATCCTGTTTCCTATTATGTTATTTTCTTTCTTTAATCAATTGTCCTTTTTTAATGTTGACTGTAGCCAACAACCATGTGATCTCAGTGGTCCATTTTTAACACTTGGCCACAGACAACAAATAACTTTTGCTTGCTTAAGTCTTTTTCCATTGATCAATGAACATTGCCTCTGATAATTACACTCATAAAATAGGAAGAAACGCACACATATACACATACACACAAAATCACTTACTTGACTGATTAGATAGGCCACACACTGCCATGAATACATACAATTATTTTGATTCATCAAATCCCTCACATGCAGAAACACTTTCTTATAGCTACTCACATAATCTGAACACACACACACAGATACACAGATACACAGATGGAGTGTTTAACTGAGTTGGTGTATCATGAGTCCCTCTGCTGGCTGCTCTAGGTAATGTCCACTGCAGTGAGACCAGAGAGAGCGAGCGAGTGAGACAGACAAAGACAAAGAGAGACAGAGCGAGAGAAGGACGTCATCATGTGGCTCGCTCGCTCTGTCTCCATCCTCTCTCTCTGTTTCTGTTTCCCTCTCTCTGCTCATCTCTCTTCTTCTCAATTCAACTCAGTTCAAAGGCACTTTATTGGCATGACTGTCCAAAATTAACAATACAGCTGGAGGGGTTTACATTACAATCTCTCTCTTGCTGTGTCTCTTTATGTCTCTCTCTGGAAATTTCCTCAGCCCCACTGCTGTCTCCCCTTGCGTCTTCCTGTGTCTTCCTCTCCCTTTTATGTATCTCGCCTTCACCGTCTCTAGCCTGTTTCCTCACCTCTCCCTCCCCATCTCCCACCAACCCTCCCCTTCCTCTCTCTGGTCCACAATGGCAGAAGTGGCTTGCTCTGCCTACAGGCCCAGGGCAAAGGCAGCACTACTGTTTATCTTAAAAGAAGAGGCACAGGCACACATACACGCACTGTACCAAAACACCACGTGTGAGCACACACTCGAGTGAACACACAGCAGCAATACCACACTCTAAGAACACAGCCGAAAGGTATATGCATACTAAATTCAGCAGGCATATGTTTGGTGCCAAACGCAAGACAAACAAACAGTTGCACTCTGTCACTTGGCCACCTACATGCTCACAAGCACATACACACCTGTGCACGCTCTCCGTCATATTTGTACTCGCAGGTAAACGCTGCCTCGTCAAACTTCTTCATCACCTCACCAACCCCCTTGGTGGGGTGAGCCAACATGGGCCTCAGCGGTATGCCTGGGAGAAGAAAGGTGGTGAAAGAACTGGATAAAGTAAACAGCTAAAAACAGCAGGACACCAAAGCTACCAAAAATAAAAATATATAGATATACGGTCATGCATTTTTCATGATTTATAAACAGGTGAGAAACTAATTGTGAGTCAGCCCAAGAGAAGTTTGTCACTTTCTGGCACATGTAAAAAGAAGGTGGGGCGAGGATGTCGCCAACGGCCCTCCAGGTTATGAGAGCGAGGCAGATCTCGGCTCAGTTTCCGAGAAAATATAAAAACCCAGAAGCTGTGAAATTAGCTTCAATGACACATTCCCACATGACACATGAGCATCACACCCACAACTTTTTCTGTGACAAAACCACAGTTCGAATTAGTTTGTTTGTACTCTCATTTGGCCGGAATATGAAAGTTCTCTGACTCACGTCCCCTTGGGCTGCGCTGCTTAGTTAATCTTAAAAAGAAGCAGAGGAGCGATATAATAAAATAACCAAACAAATTCCTTTAATTACAGCTCACAGAGCACAGAGCCAGATATGACAGGACAGTAAGGTTTTGTTCAAACTGGCTGGTTTTATCCCAAAATACAGCAGCTCCTTTAACAATCTCACATTTCAGAACAGAACAGCCATCTGAATAACGATTGTTTACCTGCCAAAATAGCTGCTAGATTTGTCTAACTGACCAACAAGGGCCAATTTAGTTTCTCAATTTACTAGCGTTCAGATGGTGGCTGCTATTAATTTCCTACCTCAGTGCCAAGGCTCCTTATCACAAATAGCTTGACAACAGTGTAATTGGGAGCTAATCCTTAGTTTAGTGGTATCTTTTCTTTCTGTGATAAATGACTCAACTGAAATAACTGACTCACCTCCACTGAACAGATCAATAAACACACACCAGTCACTTTTTTAGATCTTATAGCCCGATCTGCGTCTGATAGGCTGCTTACCTGGAGTGAGTTTGCAGTGATTGGGTAACTGGTCTATGCCCTCTTTTAGCAGAACCGGGATAAGGACGTCGTAATTGGGCATCTCACTGGACAGCAGAGCGTGGGGAGTGAGTGGGAGATGAGGCAGCGTGTTTGGGAAGAAAAACAAAAAAAAGGAAGAAAAAAAAATCAATACAATCCAAAATGAAAGTGAGCAGAATGAGTGAGGCAGAATGAGGGACAGGGCTTAAGGGGGATGAGGCATTGTAGTGGTGCCGAGGAGAGACTGCAAAGTGAAACGAGGGGGTTTGTTTAGGCTTCAGTTACCAGTAAGTCTGTTTGAGAATGAGACTCTTCTCTTCGATCCAGGCCCGCCTGCTCTCAGCGCTCATCCCCTTCCCTGCGTCGACCACAGCGGGAGGGAAACCTATAAGGAAGGAGGGAAAAAATGCATTTCAAACAGATCTGTGCAAGTGTTTGAACATTTGTATGACCGAACATTTGTTGGAAGAAAGTTCAGAAGCACTTCAAAGGCCGGGAAATACACCAGACTTACAGCAGCGTTATGACTCGTGCACAACTGCGCAAGCGTTTTTTTATGATACTGGATGAACTCAAGCCAGAGATGAAGTTTCAGTCCCACTGTGATTAAAATGGTCAAGATAATGTAAGGTTGAAGGCCAAATTAATTATTTTGTTTCCCAGCTCAACATTAATAATTACAATGTATTAAAAATATGACTGAATACTAATTCATCAAAATAAATTATTCACTGTAATGATCCTCTTCAGCTCTACAAAGGGTTTGCTCTTAGTTGACCTGCGTGATTAAATAATAGTTAAATAAATAAATAAATAAATAAAAATGTGAAGAAAAACATTTCCAGACCAGACCACAGATCAATGCAAATTTCCCCAGCAAGCCTCTGGTCTAATTGACTCTTATTAAAGCATACCTCCAGTCGTGAGTTAGCCACGAATACTAATAAGGAATGAATTTATTTGATTTGGTGTAGGTGGTAGCGAGAGCAGGTCAGATCTGTGCTGAGAGCAGGTGGTGAGAGACTGGCTGTCAAAATTTCCTCTAGAAAGTGATGAATTTAGTGACATAATGGTGAGAAGATGTCGACCTCATGCTCAATTACTTACCTCAAGTTTTGTTTTTTCACTTCCACAACATGTTTCGGAGGAACATATTTGGAAAGACATGACCAAATAACTTTGGTTGACACATTAACTGTCACCTACAATTGTTCTAATGAATGCAAAGAATTTTTAAATACCGTTTAAATAAGTGTTCTATAAATAAAAGCTATTATCACTTGCTCTAAAAACCAATCTTCCTCTTCTATTGTGTGACTTCCCAGTTGGGTTTTTATTTAAATATAATAAGAGATAATTTCATCACACCACAAGTACAGAAGCATCTCATTAATACAATAATAGTATAAACCGCAAACTTAAATTGAAATGGAAATTGAGATGGAGGACAAAATTCACAGCCCTCAATCTGTGAAGAAACATATTCTTAAAGTTTATCTGAAACTGATATAAGGTTTGAGTTAGACAAAACAAGTGGAGATCTTCCAAACTTAAGGAGTTTTTTTTACGAACGTAATTCCCTCTTTGTGTTTTTCCAGACAGCACTTCCTGGCTAAGCTGTGGTGCAGGGATTCTTAACGCAACTGTACTTCTGTAAAACCTCTAACTTTGGAAGGTACTCGCTTGTCTAACTCAGACTGTTGAAGCCCAATATTAACTTCGGATTGGAATTGTTTTAGGAAGAAATAGCCAGTAGGAACAGAAGGCGAGCAAAAACTGCTTCAGTGTACATATGGGCATCTGACTGTTGTTTCAAGACAAACTTTCGCTACGTCAACACTAATCTGTTTCCATTTTAAAACAACTTTAAAATAAAAACTCTGTCCAGATGAGCATTTTAGCAAAATCATCTCTGTCTAGACTCATGCCTGAAAACGCATGTCACATGACCATTTACATACCCGTGCCAGTGAATGGTCTTTGCCTCCTGCACATGTAGCCAGTAGTAGCATGATAAAAGGCAGAGTTTAACTGTACAACAGCTGCTAATAATGATAAGTTCAGCACCTGTAATTCGGTATAGATGTTGAGTTAACCACTGGTAGTCAAGGCTCATGGAAAAAACAGGCTGGTGTCTGATTTCTTCTGGAAAAGGCTCACGTGACAGGGGCATGACAAATCGGGGAACAATGCATCATGACTGATAAGACCCAATCAGGAAGTAAAGGAGGTGTCAGTAGGTGTCTGCGTTTCCACCCATCCAGACTAGAACGCAATCCCAAAATTGTGACACTAAAACAGGGTCAGCAGTTTTTCCAAAAGTCTTCATTTTTGAGGTTCTAAAAGTGTGGACACTAGGTGTAAACGTAGCAAAGGCTATGGGTTTTAAGATGAAAACGTATTAGTGTGGATGTAGCCTTTGTGAGAAATTGTGAACCTTCTCTTTAAAATTCAAAATTACCTTGTCCAGGGGGGGTCAGGCACACAGCCTGGCTTAGTGCTGATAGGACACTCTGCTCAGCCAGGCCTATCCTCAGCTTCCCAGCCAGGGACCTGTCCATCAAAAGCACAAGACCAGCAGCCGTCAGTGCCCATTTGCACCCTCTGCCCATGACAACAACTGCACGCTTGAACATACACACAAGGAGTTAAGAAGGCAGTGCGTCATCTTTGAGTCTATATACATGCAGGCATGTATCTGTGTGTGTGTGTGTGTTGCTGTGCTCACACACGCAGCCGAGCACGTCTGTGTATGTGTGTGAGAGAGTGTTATTTTACCTGACTATGTAGCGGGCCTCGGAAAAGCGGCATGCCACAAAGAGGCCTTTGATGATGTCGATTTTCTTATTCATGGCCTGAGGCAGGCGGGAGGAAATTGAGATTCACAGAAGAAGAGCGAGGAGAGACAGAATGCAAAAAGACTGAGGTCACCAGCGAGTACAAACTCCATGTTCAATCCAAAGTGTGGCAAAAAAAAAAAAAAAAAAAAAGACCCAGCAGCAACGGGGATAAAAAGGAACTAATTGCTTGAGAGATTTCAGCCAGGTGACAACTTATTCAAAGGCAGAAAAATTACCCTCTTCCCTCTGCAGTAGACAAATAAACGAATAATTCCTTGTTCGATACACAATCACGTTAACATTTCCTTTCTTTTCCCTCCCTGACCCCAATACTGAGAGGCAAATAGAGTGTAAACAATATTTGCCCAAGACTGCTTTCCCCTAATGAAAATGTTATTCCCTGGCTCACCGAGTTCCCACTCATGCTGGCAATTTCCTTCAATTTCCTGAACACGCCCCCTGCTGTCAGACTGGCCGGTTGGAACATCATGCGCTGGTTGCTACGGGAACTCTCGGCCACAAGGCCCAAATCTCCTCTCTCCTGTGCCTCGGCCTTGATTTTGTCCAATTGTCGCCCTGGAAACGAGAACGAGAAGGTAAATAGCAGACGCCTCGTTGGCTGATGAGCGGAGAAGGGTGGCATTAGCAGTTCGGCTGGGAATGCACAAGCAAGTGTTTGGGTGCAACAGAAGGGTTGTGTGAGTGTGTGTGTGTGTCTATTACCAGTTGCTTGTGCAACAGCTTTCATCAGCACCGTCTCTCCAACGCCAAGCTCCATTCCCAGATGGGCAGGACCCAGCTGGTTCAAGCACAGGTACACACAGCACAGCAGGTCATCTGGAAGAAAAACACACACATTTTATTACACAGCACACATTAGCATGCAAACATACAAACAGAAAACCACAGAGACAAAAGTACAGGCCTACTAAGAGAAGCACACACACAAATAAAAACAGATGCCAACAAACACGGAGAGGACACAACAAACTTGGAGACAGCACCATTCACACACGTGCACACAAAACCAAGGACATATGGACAGACACAACCCAACACACTCACACAAAGACATGGATGTGCAGACACAGAAACACACTCTAAAGACACCACCGAACACAAAACAGACGAAAACATGGCCGCATACATGCTCCAAAAATATAGAAGCTCAGACACATGGTATCAAAAACACACGCAGAGCAACACTTCAACACAGACATCATCAGAATCCCACAGGTAAATGCTCACACACATACACACACACACACATCAATGAACTGACTCATCCTCCCACTTTTATGTGCAACCTGGCTTCATCATCATCTCCTTGATAGAGTGGCTGGCAGCCAGCTGCCTGTGTAGCTACATCAGCATGCATTATGGGAGAGATAAAATACCATTTACCTGGAGAGAGCAGCAGCACGGAGCGAAACAGGTTCGACAGCGTCTCAATGTTTCTCAGCCTAGAAAATGACAACGGGATTGCTTTGAGACAAGGAAGACGAGTTAAACGAATTTTAAAGCCATCCTGTAAATACTGGGAGGCGGGAAATGAGATTTGTCTGGAGGTTTTAATCGGAAATGGAAGCTTGGGAGGCAGAACAGTTCATTTATGAAACACTATACATCAATTGCAGTGGGTGGGGAAAAAAAAGTCATCACCGGGAAGCTTGTCATTCAATATCCTCAAAAGATAAAAAGCAAGTCTGTGAAGCTGTCAATTTGTTGGCAGGAGACTTTAGTTACAAATCATCCGTTAAAATCTTAGATCTAGATTCCTAAAGCTAAGAATCACATGCATTTCCTTCACCAAAAACTGCTGGGGTCTAGGCATTGTTTAGCTCATGAGCTGTAAAATAAGTCATCACCTAAATTTCTAGGGAAGCTCAAAACAAAAGCTGAAAAAAAAAAAGTGTGGAAAAAAGGTTGCAAAAAAACATTCTTGAGCATTCCTAGAAAGCGACCTAATTGCACAATTCCTTCATGTTCCCTGGTCTCCCCAGAAAATTAATCCAATTTCCTCACTTTCCCAGGCTGGAACACACGTCTCTAATTATATTCCAGAAATTCCCAGCAGGAAACTTACTCGAAGCCGAGTGGTAATTTTGTAAAAATGCTTTGGTACATACTACATCCTTTGAACAGAGCAGCGATCACTTTCTCTTAAATGATGTTTTCCCCAGTCTGGGATTGAAATAAAACACCTCTTTCTCCATATGGAGCTCTTACCTCCCAGAGTCCTCTTCAATCTTCTCAAAGGTGCGAGCCACCGCCAAGTACGGCACTCTGGAGAGTGATGAGCATGTAGTTAGCAGGCGAAACGTTCACGCTGACAGATTTTTACATTCACGGCGTTTAGCTGACTCAGCTGTTCAGAACAACTAGCAATTAGTGCAACAGCAGCACGAGCTTTGATTCTGTGTTATCAAAACTCCATGAAAGCAACAGCAGGGAGCACAAAGGTCAGAGATGCCATGGAGGGAAAATTGAGTCCTTAAAATGATGTTTGATATGTAAAAAAATATCTATTAAGCCCCATATGGGGGGAAACAGGACAAAAAAGCATCCAAAAGCTTTGCTTAGGTAAACCATTAAATATTCTGAACACCACGGTCTCAGAACTAAATCAAATAACTATCAGCACAGGGTTTTTTTTAAATCTCTCTCTGGAGTAGCAGATGGGTTTTGTTTACAATATGAGCTAATCTGCCAAATTGTTGTTATTCAATCACAGAGAAGCGTTTACAAGTCAATTCAGTGGCAGACATGTAGCTTTGACTGTCCAGAAGCAGGTTAACACACTAACACACTAACACACACACACACACTAACACAACACACACACACACACACACACACAAACACACAAACATGACTGTGCAGAGTAGTTGACCTGAGTCTAAGCCCAGTCTAAGTTGCACCATGGCCTTGATGTAAAATGCCATAATTTTTCCATGACTTTCCATTACCAAGTCAGAGCACTTCCCTGGTCTGAAAAATTGATTTCTTCTGAGTTTCTTAATGTTTGACTCTGGAAGGTTGCACAGAGAAAACCAGGCTGGTTTCCACTACAGTTTGGTTTAGAGGTGAGAATAAAAACACTACACAAATACCACTGTCATCACTGCAGGGTGCAGATCTAGTTGACTGTTTCAGAACATTTTAGTTTTGCTTTAGGTGGGTTCTAATGACTGCAATGAGGTTGTTGACGTGATGGGTGAGTCGGTGGGTGGACTTACTTTTGGCCCTGCTTCCAGCAGGCGTGGTCCACTGGATGGTAGTTGGGTCTGGACGGATTGTAGTCTGTTTGTCCTGAGGTTGACTCACTGAGAAAGGAAAGAATGAGGAAAAAGAGCGAATAATGGTGAATGACAGCTGTTCCAGTCCCTGAAGCCAGCTCACATCTCTTTGTAGACAGAAAGTCATGCACACTATTATCATACCAATGAGATACTTTGAAATGTAATAAGTGTTTGTGAGGATATTTTGAAAGCTTCAGTGGTTACTTGACACCAAAAGAAGTTAACTACAGCAAAGTTCATCTCGAAAGAACAATACCCGTACTTATTAAGAAAAAGTTCAACATATTCAATGGAAGAGCATTTCCCACATCAGCAATGTTATAAGATAATTTATTCCTCCAAAAAACTCTGATTAGGAAGGTTAAAAAGTTAAGTTATTACTGCAGTGTATGCAAAATGTTATATTTTTCTTTTCCTCACACAAGGTGCTACAACTAGGAAGTCAAACAAAATATCATTGCCTGAATTCATTAGCAGGAGAAGCACTATAGCTGTGAACCTTCTTTTGTTCGCGCCTATCAGTGCTACTGTCACACACAAGGCGGTGATAAAAAAATAAATAGTTAGGAGGATGAAAAATGCATTTCCTTACTACAGCTAAAAATAGTTTGTGGCTGGAACAGTTAACATGACCTCAAAATGACAAAGCAGTAACACGCTGCCGCTGTTGCTGCTACTGATTTATTTACATGTAATAAAAGCACTTCTTTACAAATGACTGACTCAGATAATGTGAAGGTATAATGATACAGAATACAGAACTAGAGGCACTAGAGAGCAGCTATCTTAACTGAGGCTACGCAACTGTTCTTTTTTAATTATAAAAAAATGTGTTAAGAGTTTGATTTGCGTCTGGACCCACATCTACATCCAAATACACAGTGATGGGCAAAGATGTTCTTGAGAAAATATGACAAATGGTCAAAAATACCTCATTGTACAATGCAGCTTTAGCTACATTAGAATCAAGTCACTATACCAACTCTTATACCTGATAGCTAATTAGTTTAATATTATTGGAGTAAAATTTCACAAATTGTGGCCTAAACCGCAGTCTTGACCGTGACTGTGCTGTGATTTAAATACAACTGCAAACAGATGATATTGTTTGCACCCAGCCACCTGCGGCTCCACAGTCTCATTTTTTCCCTCTTGCTTTCCTTTCAAAATAGAATTGCATAATGTAATGCTGCCTTTCTCATTTTGTCAGCATTTTCATGTATGCTGCCATCTTGCTTGAATGAAATTTTACTGGAGTCGTCAATGGACCAATCACATTCAGTGTTAACATTCAATGCGAGAACCCACATTGTGAAAGACAGAGTGTGAGTATAGAAGTCGTATGTTTTGGCCTCACAGAAAAGGCCCATCAAAACCTGTAGAGGGAGTTAACACAACGTACAAAAACATAGTTAATCAAAATAATTTAGTATTAATAAGGTAATCAATGTCAGTGTCAAATTAGTTTCCTTTCATTTACCAAAGGGGTCAAAGGTCAAGGACGGCTGAACAGCTCGACATGTGGACGAGCTAAGAGCTGAATGTCGGACAGGTGACAGAGACACGCAGACGAGAACAGAAACAGGCAGGCGAGGCGTCCGGCCTATCAAGCTGGAGCTGTGTGTAACTTCCTGTTGGGTTTGAACTTACCCTTTCGTGTCTTTGCTCTCCTCCGCTGAAGTCTTCCTTTCTGTACTCGTCTTTTTCTCTCCTTCATTCTTCTCTGGTTTCTCTGTCTTCACTGCAGCTTTTCTGGGAGCTATTGAAAAAAAGAAACAAATAAAAGGGAAGGTGAGCGTGGAGCAGGGGTTGGGGCACAACAATATTTTGCTGTCTTTCCCAACTGATAAAAGTATAGCACATTTACGGACACATTTTTTTTTGTGCAAGCACAGAGCTATGCAAATTCATCCTTACAAAAGAAACTGCTGATGGGGGCTTTCTTGGGCGGCTCCTTATCTTTCTGCTCTTTCGCTTCTTTCTGCTTTTTCGCTGTTTGACTTTTTGGGCTCTCTTCTCCCTCTCGCATGTCCTTTTCAACCATCTCCTTCTTGGCACCGGCAGACCCTTTCTCATCATCTGCCTTCTCCTTGGCTTCATTTTTCTTTACTGCCCCCTCAGCTTTTTTCTCTCTCTCATCAGAGCTTTTTCTCTGTGTCCGCTCCTCCTCCCTGGCCTTCCCTCCTTCCTCTTTCTTCTTGTTCTCCACCTCCTCATCTGGGCTGTTAGCCTCGGTCACTGCCTTTTCAACTCTTTCTTCCTTTGCTCCCTCCTCCATGGGTTCACCGGGGTTCCCTACACAAGGTGAGACAGAAAGGGAGTGGAGTCATTGAAGAGATAAATGCCAGCAGGTTGACTGAGGGCGACCCAGGTTATTTGTGAGCCCGTGTTTGAAGATGGTTTTCAACATAACAGCCTTTTTCAATAAATACTGCAGGTTATATTTTTGAGGTTTCTTTTTCACCTGAGAGACTCAGGTAAGGGAGAAATTACTATTGACAAACTTGCAGCACTGAGTCTCAGCAAACAGAGCTGGGGTCATGATACTGGATGAGTGAGGAGCCGGGCATGAAACTTTAATTTTCTCATCCGCAAGTTAAAATGACTGGTGAATCCAACAGTGACTTTTGGTACTTTAACAGCCAATTTTAGAAGAGAGGGGGCCATTTTCCTGTCTGCTGTGCTACTGTTGGTACACATGCTGCTTCAAAAAAAACAAAAAAACACTGTGTTTAGAGGTGCTGACTGTGGGAAAAGGCCATAGGATTGCCACCTGCGTTTGCTCATTACAATAATTTTGCCCTGAATAAGACATCATGTAAAAAGGGAAATAAACAGATTAGGCAAAGCCAAAGTGGCTTCATAAGCCAACATACCATGACTTTCTGGATAACACACATAAGCTGCATGATTTGAAGTTAGGGCTCCAACTAGCTATTATTTATATTAATCTGATTGCTTTTTCCTATAAATCCATTAATTGTTTAATTTCTAAAATTACACAAAATAAAGTAAAACATCTACCACAATTTCCCAGAGCCCAAATAACTTTTTTCATCTGACCAACAGTCTGAATCTTTTTAATCAATGTATTATCGAATTTATTGCCAATAAATCAACTACTGATTAACTGACTAATCGTTTCAGCTCTATTTAGCTCTCACCAACCGCGTCATACAGACAGAAAAAGTCGTCGAAGCACAGTAGCTGGGATGTGCCAATCTGGGGAGCAGATGTGATAACCGCCACCGGTGTGTTTGTGGACTTTCATAGAAAACAACTGCCACTGGTGTTACTACAAGCCTCAGACATCACCAGTGTGTGTTGCCATTTAGGCTTCTCAGAAATACCATCATCTGACATCTCAGTGGTACATTACAAGTTAAAGAATATTTGTTTTCCACAATTTAAAATTGTAAAATTGTATATGTAGTCATGTAATGTAACAGCAACCATCTGACGCTGAATTGTTAGATGATGGTGTCAGTGTTGCAGTGATAAGGGAACAATGTCGATGGGACATTTCATGCCTTAGCTACAACTGGCAAGTATCCTGTTGATATTGTAAAAGACTATTTTCATGGATTTTGCAACTCCTGTTTTTGTCAGAGTCTGATAATCATTAATTATTTGTCATCACAAAACATTTACAATATTTGGTGCTTTGTTTTGTTTTGCTCTGTTTATTCAAGGTGTTTGTGCAACTTCCCAACTTTGAAAATCCTAGAAAGTCTCTGGTTCGTTTTCCATTCTAACAACACCTCCCAGTCTTGTGCAGGAGCTGTACTCTGTTATCAGACTCATAGCAGAGGTGAAGGCCTACCTGTGCTGCTGGCACTGCTCTCCACACGGGGTCGTTTGCTTTGCTGACCCTGCTCCTCATTGGCCTCGGCCTCCTCTCTCTGAGTCTCACTGCTGCTCCTGCGCTCGTCCAGCTTCCTCTTTGGGAACATCTTCCTCGCTGCACACGTCAGGACAGGCAATACATTAAAAAGGAGGATAAGGAGTGAGAGGCATCCCAGCTGAAATCATGGCACGATCAAACAGAAAGAGAATGTGGAGATGAAAACGGGATGATTCTGCTCCCTTACTGCAGATGTAGGGCAACGCAAAAAAGAGAATCACAGATACGTACTTTGTTAATGAAAACACTAATTCCATACTGAAAGACATTATGCAGTACAGCAGCTTAGAGTTCTAGTGTAATTTCCTCTGTAATTTTATGCAGCAGTGGTGCTTGAGGGTAATTTTAGTTTTGGTTCCACATCTGCCTCTGTTTTGGTCCTTGTTAGAATTGTAGCGCAGGTAGCACAGCTGAGGTTTTTCTTCTAGATATTATAATGAAAGCATTAACCCAGAACATTATGAATGCAATTTCTGGTCAAATTAGAGCGTTACTTTAATGTGATGTTTTCTCCAGTGGTGATGGTGGCAGGGCGCTTATTGTGGCAACGCACCACTGCTGAAAGCAAACACTGCAGTCATCAAACGGAAAGAGAATGGGATGATGAAAAGAGAATGAGCTGCTTTCCTGCTGCAAAAGTAGGATGAAGGAAAGTGAGAAAGGAGGTGCTTCCCAAATGAAAACAAAGCTGCGAGACTAAAAAACTGTGTAGCTCTAAGTAGCTTCAATTCTCTATTCAAAATCTTAAATTTTTAGTGTGACATGAAAAATACAGCAAGTACAAAGCTCAGAT
The DNA here is from genome assembly GCA_025331565.1 of Holacanthus passer. Classification (NCBI taxonomy): domain Eukaryota; kingdom Metazoa; phylum Chordata; class Actinopteri; family Pomacanthidae; genus Holacanthus; species Holacanthus passer. Next base: position 254,391 of record JAFREQ010000126.1, on the reverse strand, counting down.
TAAAAACACTTGGAAATTCCCTTTCATGTTAAATGCAGATAGTTAACACATATATCTCATTTAGAATTTACAGATAATGAACATGTATGGCAGAAAAACAGCAGCAGCAGCTTTCTTTCACTCTTATCTTGCACGTGTGAAACGTTCAAGCTGTCATGTACAGACTTCAGCTATCAAATAATAATCACTACATATGTTCGGACTTTTTGGAAGAAAGTTACCAGAGCCTGCCAACCAAAAAAAGGAACCATATAAGCAATCAGCTACAATAAAAAGACGACTTGCTCGGCTGGTTCCATTAACGCCCAGTCAGCAGAAACTGTACATCACAAGACAATGTAGCAATATTATTATTATTATTATTATTATTATCATGATGCAAATACATGCAGAAGAATAATGACATAGGCTCAAAGAGTGTGTTCTTGTGGTTTAGCAGATGAGATTAAAAAATGCAACAGAATCTATTCGACTGGTTGTCAGTCTAAGAGCTGAGAGCCTTCCAGCGAGTTGAGAGATAAATGAAACAAGGGGGAGGAGAGTGTACTTAGCTGTTTTTGGTGAACAAACTTCTCATGCATGCAGTTTGTGATAAATGTTTTGTTTTTGCCTCATTGTGAAATAATGAGTAGTTGGAGCCATTAAGCTCCTGCTAACAAGTAATCAAGTAAAATAGATCGAGGCAGAAAAACTATCAATCTTCAGCTGGTGTCAAAGTTCGAGACTGCTGCAACTTTGGAGAAAAAGTTGAGAACCACAGATTTGATGACTAAGTCTCGAGTAAAACAACTGAAAGACGAATGAAGACAGATTTGATCAAACCTGATCAGATACTGACCAGTCTTGCGTTTAACAATCCCAGAGGGGGAGGTGGAGTTTGGGGTGCCGGGGGTCCCAGGTGAAGCAGAAGAGGCCGGGGTGGTTGGAGTGGCGGGGGTCACAGGGGTGGCTGGGGCAGGTGGAGGAGACAGGGGGGTGGGAACTGCCTTAAACACATCGTCCTTCTGAAAAAGACCGGCAGCGTTGTATTAGTGATCATTAATGTAAGATAAGATGAACTTATTGATCCCACATCAGGGTAATTCACTTGTTTTGTTCTTATTTTAACTCATTTAAATTTTAATCAACATCTTGACTATTTCCATCTACAGCTGACAATGATAGGGCAGGAACTGACAGTAACAATAGTCCAGCTGTCTAAAACAAAATGATCTGGATCACTGTGGCCTGTTTGTATCACCCAGCCTCAATGTGGCATCTTCTGCCAAAAACAGGAGAATTTCTTTGTTTATGGTCTGTCTATGGAAAGTCAAACGATGACCTGACAACATGAAAGCAAAACACAGAAAAGCAGAAACCTCAACAATCATTGATCTATGAGGCAAAGTATCTCAGCGGTTTAGAGAGTGTTGGAAAACAATACTGCAAACCCTGAACGACACACACCTCCATCACTGAGGAAACAAGTTTGTTGCTCAGTGAAGCGCATCGTTTAGAGAGGGCTGCTGGGAGAAAGAAAAATCAGAGGAGGCAGGCAGCACTGTAGCAGGCAGGCTGGCAGCCATGTCCAAAAGTCACTGTTGAGGCCTGTACCACACATGAAATGTCTCAATATTCCCAATTAATCATTGTTGTAGAGTTGTTCTTGCCTGAACTAAAAGTTATCAATAACTATGTGGTACCTCCTGAGCACTGCAGCACAGTGGTGGGTAATGCATATGTAAGGCTTGGGGGTTAATCAAATTTTATTTTTAATTAGAATTTTTGGCTTCCGACAATTATGAAAACGAGATAATCAAGACAAAACAATCAATGTGTTGCATTTGGTTTCACAATGATGCTCTTGTTTTGTCTTGTTTTATAAATCAAGGGCACTTCTTTTCTTTACAGCAGTGAGCTTCACCTGTCCCTGAAAGCTGGAAATCGCTCCCTTTTTAATTTGTTTTTTAGTTGAATTATATTTAAAGTTCAAGGAAATCCACTTTAAAAAGGCAAGTTTTTAAAAAAAAGTTCAATAAACGCAAGATGATTTTTGTCATAATCGAGCAGCCTTATGCAGCTGTGATGCTGGTGCTTAAGTGGTCATTACTCCAGAATCCTTGACGAAGAAGACTCTGAAGGAAGTCACAAGGAGAAACGTGTTGGTCTTCTTCCCAACCAAAGGGACATGTACCAGACAGGGTAGTTCTGCAGCTGCCAGAGGAGCTCAGGGAAAGATTAAATAACACAGCTAATTTGGGGGAAAAAATGATAATGTAAAATACAGGCAAAATGATGCTGATCTTTAGTGTATTCATTTTCATGATAACCAATAAACTACCAGATACAAAAGGCTAACTGGACACATCTCCCACCAACCTGAGCGAGCTCTACCATCTGAACCACAATTCAGATCATAAAACAGGTTAGAAAGTAAGCAAGGGAGATGAAATGGAGGTGAAAATACTGAATGAATGGCTGAATCGTCCAGCGTCTGCCAGTCCAGGTGGTGGTAGCACAGTACTGCTGAAATAATTAGATAGTTACATTCTCTGCTTGGACTTGTGATCAGGCCTTTCATGTTCTTGGAAAATTCAGGTCCCATGAAGAACTCGACATGTGGCGGGCATTTTTCATATTTTGTTGTACATTTCATAGACCAACAATTAATCTAAAAAAAATAACAAAAAGATTAATCACTGATTTAAATAATCATTAGATGCTGCCCTACATTTATCTCTGGTGGAGCCGCTCTGTGGCCAACAGCACAAGCGTGCATATATGATTAGTGCTATTAGTATTAATACCTAATCACAAAAAATATGTAATGACTGTAACCATATGAGAGTGATGCAGGGTGGGTCATGCTGACAAACAGCATGTATCCGTCACAATCTCTTCACTCAATGAACAAATAATGAATAATTTCTGACACATTACAAACAAAATGAAGGGGGCTGTTAAGAGAAGTGTTTATCAAACAGCAGATGGTTGAGCGACAGCCAGAGCCGATAATCAGGCCTTTTCATTATGTGGCTTATTGACAAATGCATTCAACATGGTGATTCACCATACAATTACTGTGCCTTTGTGCAACAATGTTTTTCCAACCACTGAATAAACAATAGGCACTGATACGCCTACAGGAGCTCTAACGGTCTTAATATATTCAGCTTGTGCAGGTTATGTGGATTTAGAACATTTGATGGGTTACACACTGTGTCAATGACTTTTACACTGTGCAGGAAAAGCCTATTGGTAAATTGGTCTTTTATAACATCCGACATTCATTGTATAAATGTACATCTGCTTTGTTTTTTATGAGAATGACATCCCACGAAACTGTTTTGCATAAATATCACTGTTTTAGTGACTCAAACTATGATGTCCTAATTAGGAAGTGTAAGGTGAATTTTACCTTTTCTGTTTTACCACTGGCTTCTTTGTCTCCTTGTCCCTTGGTGGTGACTTGTTCTTTAACAACCGGCGCCTCGTCATCGTCGCTGTCCAGGATCTGACGGCTGCGTTTGGCAACCTTCTTGATGGGTGAATCAGCTTCCTGGACACCATTCTGCACCTTGAGAGGGCTTTTGGCAGGTCTGGAGGAGAGCATATACACACAGTTAAGACACCATGTAATTCAAATAAATACAGCCATAAGCCTCTTTTCTATGAAACCATTCAAAAGCACAGCCACAAGGTTCTATATTAAGTGCTTCAAAAAGGGATAACGTCAATAGCAAAAGCATTAAACAAGTGAGACATATAAATTCAAGGCTGGAGTCATAAAAGAGAGGTCAAAGCAATGATGAAAAGATCATTACATGAAGACAAGTGTATTAAAGTGTTTTTTAAGACATACTTTCAAGACGATACAGTCTAGAGATAATGAACACCATCATCAAAGCAGCTCAGAGATGAGAAGCAGAAGTTATCTGCTCTTTTGATAATAACTACTGGCCGCAAAAAGCTTCACTGAGCAACAGAGATCAATGATTCAGTGCGATTCAAAGATCAGCGGTGTTTTAACACTAAAATATGTTCAGCCAATGCATTGATGTGGTCTACTATTCTTCCCAGACATATTAGCCAATCTAAACTTGCATTTCTCTCTTTACAAATGCAGATATTTCCAAGCATTTATTTCTGATATCTCCATTATTTTGACATTTAGTACAATTCTGACAGTTGCACTAAATAGCAATGTCATTTAAAAAGTTCACACAATGTTCAATTGCTCAAACATTGGCAAACAACAGATAATTTCCCTGACGTTTAAATGGAAGTTTAAAGTTTAAAGAAGTTTCAACAGTCAAAAGTGAGCAAAATTTAATCTAGAAGGTTACACATTATTTAAAAAAATATTGCTTATATTTGAAGTGCCATTTGAAACTGTAATCACATTCTTCAACAACAAAATTATATTTTAAATGCCATTTAAATGTGTGGTAGTTTGCACCATGCATCATGACACATTCCCTGTAATTTAAATGTGTACATGAATAAAATAATACAGTTGAGACCACTGATAATGATCATGTCTGTCCAGGACAAATGTATCACTATAAGTAGATGATTATTATAACCAGTTGTTTTTCTTTTTCTTCACATTCTATACACAGTGTATCGCTCTGCTCCCCCAGTCTGGGAGGTGGCTATAAAACTTCATGAAACATGACATATGGATAGACAGAATATGAAAAGCTCCCCTGCTCAGAAAGATGGGGCAAACTACAAGTGAAGCCCCTGAAAACCAATCATTTACCATTTCAGGTAACCAGCAGGAAGCAGACAAGTTACTGTAACTATGATCACTATAAGAGGTTTCCACTGTAATAACAAATTTAACAGACTATATTTCTGGTGCCCACAAGCGGAAGTAGCAATGTTTAATCAACTAATCCCTCCTGCACTGCCTGTAGGCACAGGCCCTATCACACTTGAACTTTGTTTTATGGCGCTCATCCAGGTTGTTTTCTCCTGACTAGATCCTTGCTTGTGTTGTATCTACTCTCAGATATACATCACTTTGGATAAAAGCATCTGCTAAAAGAAAATGTAGAATTGTAGAAGTAGCCACATACCTACACCTTAAAGGTTTAAGTAAAACAAAAACCATAAGAGAATCAATGGGTTCAGTAAAGAAAATAGATCTGTATCAGAGTTTTGAGCTCCAACAGCTACAAATTCAAAGCAAATAGACATGATTTCCTCTTATAGACCAACATATGACAGGAATTTTATGTAGTTACAGGATGAAGTTCTGTAGGTTTGAGATAGAAGAGAACTTTATTCATCCTAAGGGAAATTGTAATGCAGTCAAAAAAATATAAAGCCTCAATGAAAGGTGCAAAAGTAAAAACATTAACAGGCATACAAAATACACACAAGCCCTAAAATATAAACAAGGTGAACAGTAAGGATCACAGGTTGCTCACATCTCAAGCTTCTCAGTGAGTCATACATGGACATGTTTGAAAAGTAACATATAGCTATGTATGCAAAATATGAAGCCTCACGTACAGGTGAGTGCATACGGTTAATTTAAAATATTCAGTGATGATGTCCATGATGTTGTGTGTCCTGTCCCATACTTCCCATCAGATGGGTACAGCATAGTAAACCCTAGCACAGCAATAACTTCCAGACTGAAAAGAAACATCTTACTTTTTCACTGATTCATCCGTAGTTTTCTTGTCCTTGCTCTTGGGCTGAAAGAAGGATCTGATGAAGAAGACAAGCAGCCACAGACAGGAAAGGACAGTTAATGAGCGTTAGCAAGCTTGTCATCAGTGTAAATAAAATAACACAAATATCAAAACAGTGTATTTTGCCATCGACAGCTGATTATTGTGTAATTGTAGGTTTGTGTGCTGGTGGGTTGGTTATTAAAGAGAAGTGAGGAGCTGAGTCACAGATTAGCGTCTTGCTAACTTAGCAGGCATAGCAAACCTCATTTAGCTAATGTGACAGTACTTTCATCTGGCTGCTTTGTGGTGCCAAAACAAACAGTCAACCCAGAGACAGGACACATTATTCTGAACTTTTATCTGACAAGTTTGGCGTCTGTCTCCTCTGTTGTAGCACAGACTGAAACGTGTTCACCAAAACAGACGTTGCACACTAATGTAAGCTAATGCTAACTTCCTGGTAGTGCAGCTAACACTAACTTCCAGCTAGCTAACGTTACGTTTTCGTGTCGGCACTTGAAGACCCATAATCACAACTTTCACTACACTTAACTAGCTGGTAAGTTAGTTAATGCTAAGATTCGCCAAGCTAACGCTAACGTTACCACCAACAGCAAGCTAGCTAGAAACCCTGCTAGTTATCAACTTGGTACTTACGCGATGCTCCGCTGCATGTTGTCTTCAAACTCTTCCTTCACCTGACGCTAAATTAAGACTAATGATTAAAATATGACACAGGTCCAACATACGCAAACACAAACAGCAACTCCCGCGCTGCAGAGCCACAAAATAGTTGGAATATTCGGCGCCAAAATGACATCTCAGCCAAAGATCGTCAAAATTAAAGAGGCGCTACTTGTTAGCCAAAATTTGATCCTGAGTACAGTGGGGGGAAAAAGAAAGAATAATATGTTGACCGTGACAAATAGTCTTGAATGTCACACAGAAATGTCATTTATGTTCGGGTTTCTTTGATATTATTTGCAATATTAAAAACAAAATACTGGCATTAAGAATGTAGAACAACAGAAAACAGCATACATTATGTGTGTGATTAAAACATTCATAGTCAAAAAATAAAGTAAAAAATGACCTGGTTAAACTTTAAGTATAAACACGTGGAATCATTTGACAATATATAAAGTTATTCATTTTAAACGATAACGTCAAACGTGTAAAAGTAAACGTTCTGTTTTCAGGTTTTCCAGGATTTATGATATCAGAAAAAAATCTTCGAGTAACTCCTCTTTTCTTTTACACATCTCAGCTCCCGGGAAAAGCGCTCTTGTCAAAAGGTTTGTGGGACGCCAAACATGCTACTGCCCCCTGCTGCGTCGGAGTGGTGACTGCAGGCCCCAGCTGCTGGTCCTGATGCTGCAGAGGAAAACGTTGAAAGCTGCTTTCATGAAAATTTCACAGTGGCTGTTTGAATGCATCATTTATGCAGCTCTTATTATTTTCATGAAGCCCGAAGAAGGAGGGCGAGGAATGCAAGACAAACGGCTGAATAATGTAAGTCGACTGCACTGCTTTATTGACTCAAACACAGGTGCCATGTTGTTAATTGTCTACAAGTGCAATTCCTCTACTGTGGCATGAAGAGCTGACAAAAGAAAAGCAGCTTCCTCAATATTTCTTTCACATAAAAATGCACACATCATGGTCCAACTCAATAAATACAAAGTGTGTGTATCACAGGCACAGTGAATAATAAACTACTGTACAATGAGCTAAAAGAGTGTGTATTTGAGAGATTTGCGGAGGGAAGGCAGTCCATCTGTTTGGAGTTTGTTCGCCTTCTTCACTCTCTCTCCCCCATCTGTGCATCACTCCCCCCTCGTCTCTCCTCTCCTTGACTTTCAGTCTGCTTCACTCCACCAAACAGGCCTCGGCCGATGTGGTTCAGATCCCAGCCTGCAGGGCTCTTCTGCAGCCAGCCGGCAGCGCTGACGTGGAGGGCCGAGGCCAGGGGCTCCCTCAGCTCCCTCAGGTTGGCCCCCGGACGTGCAGGGGCGGAGATGAAGGGGAAGTGGCCGTGGAGAGCACGGGCCGTCGGGACGGGTTTAGGGAGGCAGCATGGGAGCAAGAAGGGGTAAGGGACAGGCTGGACCGCTGTCAGGAGACAGAGAGAGAGTCACATCAGCCACAAAGTACAGAAGACATTGTCATATTAAGAAGCTTTACTTAAGTAAAAGTACCAGTACCACACTGTAAAAGTACTCCAATACCAGTAAAAGTCTGGCACTGGAAATGTTATTTAAGTGAAAGTGTGTAAATATAATCAGGAAAACAAACTAAAGTGGCAACTAAGATTATTTTCATCATGGTTTAATCTGCTGATTATTTTCTCCAGTAATTGATTGATTGTTCTGATAATAGTGAGAAATGCCGTCAAAATTACCCAGAGCCCAAAGTGACACCTTCGTAATGTTTGTTTTGTTCAGTGCAAAATGATTCAAAATAAATTAAAATTATCAATATAAATAAATGCAAAAACAGCAAATCCCCAAAACTGACTAATAATTTCAGTTGTATTTGTACATTTTCATATGTTTTGTGTGCAAACATCTTAATCGTGAAGTAACTAGTAAAGCTGTCAAATTATTGTAGTGGAATATAAAGTACAATATTGCCTTTGAAATGTAATGAAGTAGAAGTACTAAATAAAATACAAGTACTTCAAATTTGTACTTAAGAACAGTACTTTAGTTACGTTCCACCGCTGCATGATGCCGACCGAGACGTGTGTGAAAACAGTAGCTGTAGGCCTTAAATCAAGTTAAAGCCATTCACAGCAAAATGAAAACTGTCTTTCTAGTCTTGTTAGTTGATGCTGTTTAATATGCTCAATTATATATATTTGACATTTTTATGGAAAAAGTAATAAAACAAAAGAGAAGAGTGTTGAGTTAGTTTAAGATTCATGTCGGAGCTTTTTCCAGAGCTTTAAACGGAACCATCTAGAGTGAGATGTGATTGAAAGCTGTGGAAACACAAGTAGGGAGACTTTGTCCTAAGTTGGATTTTCTATCAAAGTTCCGTTGCTTTTATTTAATCAGAGCGCTGCACAACTGATGGGGCTCCAACCAATAACTCAACAAATTCTGAATAATAAACCTGCTGTATTCTAGTTTTCAAGGTCCACTGTAGTTTGTGGTGTTGACTCTCAAAAAACGCCACAGTTACATCACAGGTTCTTGAATTAAATTCATTTCGAAAACCCCCAGAATTTGCCTTCAAGGTCAAGATTGAACTCCATTCATGCATTACTTTCCATCGCTCACGTCGTGTTTCACCTTGAAATGAATGATAAAAAAAAAAAAATAAAACTGAGGCACAGTAGGGAAGCAGTTTCCTTGTGACTTGAACTTGAAGAAACCTCAGGACTTATGAACTCTGCAGCATTTAACTGTGAGTGATGTGAAGTCAAACTGAGTGAAAATGAGGAGGATGGAAGATGGAAAAGTGAAAAGTTTTCTTCTTGCTGTTTCTTCTGTATTTCATCAGCGAAGGTAGATGAGAAGCATTCTGATATCAGTCCAGCAGCAGTTAATACCTTTACTGAATTCTTAATCTAGAGAACTTCAAACAAGTATTGTCTATAGCCAAAACCTGATTTTGTGCCACAGATCTCCATTGTTGTCCAAAAACACACCTGAGCTACACTCTGGTACTGGGTGACATGATCCTTTATTACCTGGAGCCTAAATACACCATCCCGCCAGTGTAAATACCGAATGTGTGTCAATCCGCAGCAGAAAATAGTCCCCAGAAATACACAGTTTGCTCCTGTCTGAGAAACATTTGCTCCAGATGACAGCGGCCAGATGTTTTCAGATGTTTTAAAAAGGTCTTTGCATGTGTGTATTAATGTGTGTATGCAGGTCTGTATAGGTGTGTTCGTATGAATCAAAATGTGTTGTACTTGTAGGACTTCGTATTTTCTATCTTTCTCTGAGAAATACTGTGCAAGCTCTGGTTTTCTTCTTCTTGTTCTCATTCTTACAAAATGAGACCACTTTCATTTTGAAGGTTTACATCTTCAGTAGTAATTAATAGTGTGTTTGGACACTGCTGGCACTGTTGGTTTTGGTATTTTCTTGGGATTTGTTGACAATAAGAAAAATATAGAACAACACTATATCCCTTAATTCCTAGATCCAATATCTCAGTTTTTCTCGCAAAAAAAAAAATCTCACTTTGTCATCTCCTTCAGTCTCAGACGAGCCAGAACAAACACAGGGACAATAAAAACAGAACGAGCTGTGACAGACACACTGTGAGACGTGTTTGGACCCCGTGGACGTGCCTGGTCCCCTGATGGGTGTGTTCTTACCTCTGTCCATCGCTGACCCTGCTCCTCCACACAGAGGAACACCGCTGTCAGCGAGGGCGAGAGGGAAGGCAAGAGGGCCGCTCTGCGCCAGCTGGACGGATGGAGGATGAGATGGGAGGACGGTTGAAATGAGAACACGGAGCTTTAAATGCAATGAAGTCTGACGCTGTGTGCACAAAACATTAAGAACACCGTGAAGCTTTGGATCCATCACTGATTTATTAAATCTGCGGCATGCAGATCAAAGTTGACGTAGTTGAGAGGAGGCGGAAAAGTTGAAAAAGCACTTTGGGTGATTTGGACGTTAATCAGCTTAATAGCATGAAGGTGTTCCTGATATTTTGGACACTTGTGGCCTCATTTAAAATTGAAATATGGTGCAAAACTTAATGAAAATAAACGATAATAAGAGTTTTATTCCAAACTGGGATGGTTTTTTTTAATGGACTGCACTTTTACAGCACTTTTCTGCCTTAACAGATGAAGCACATCCCGACTGATCCCAACCCTGAGAGAATAAATCATATAATTAAACAAAGTATGGGTCTTTCTAAAGGATGGTGGCTGACCTAAGACCCAGGTTTGCCTGTGAAGGTGATGTAACTCTAACGCAGCGACTCCTCTCTACATTAGAGTCAATTTCACATTAAATGATAAAGTTTTAGAAATGATTTCTTTTCAAGTCAGCCAGTTTTATATTAAATGATAAAGTTGAAGTAATTGTTTCTATTAAAGTTTTTTTAAACATTAAATAATACAGTTAAGGTAATTATTTTTTACTTCAAGTGTTTCTGGAATAAAACTCTTCTTAAAGGATTTCACCCATGTTTTGGAAAACTGGCCAAATTACAGTTTATGGAAATTGGCATTGAACAATAAAACTGCAGGTATTTCTCAGAGACAGAAGCTTTTTGAATCTCGAGGCCACTTTTCCAAACAGGGGAATCCTTGAAGTTGTGATGTGAGATGTAAAGAGGTGGTGACCTGATGGCCGGGTGGTGGTGGTGGTGGGGGTGGGTGTCCTGGGTAGTTGACCAGGATGAGTTTGCTGAAGTTGAACTTGTAGGTGAATCTTTTCCCTTTGGTCTTGTGCAGGATGCGTTTGTTGTAGTAGTATCTGGAAGTAAAATGTTTTCTGTGTGAGACTCCACTCTGGCTGTGTGTGTTTGTACTGGATGTGTGTGTGTGTGTGTGTGTGTGTGTGTGTGTGTGTGTGTGTCGATGCCAGGCTGTAGTGTGGTATGCACTCATGTTCCTGCAGGGCACTTTAGATAAAAGTGCTTCCCAAATGGTATGTGATGCATCTGTGGGCATTTTGGATTTAAAATTTTAATCTGACAACATATGTTGGCGAGGAGTACATTTTATTTACAGCAGCAGCCTGAGGGAGAAGCTGCACAGAGAAGGAGGATTACACACACACAACGACTGCAGCCCACAGGTGTTAACGTGTGTGTGCACGTGCTGTATGAAGAAAGGTCGACTTCACTTGCATCACCTGAGCGCCCGGCTGAGCTTGTCGTAGTTCATGTGCGGTTTGCCCTTCCTCTCCCCCCACAGCCTGGCCAGCCTCTCGGGGTCCCGGATGACGAACTCGCCCCACTCCCCCCCCCAGCCGATGGCGCCGCCCTCGCCGCGGCCCAGCAGCTCCAGCAGGAAGTGCCACAGCTGCACCTGCCTGGAGCCGGGCGACCAGGCCGGTTTGTAGGCCCAGTCAGGGAACAGCACTGCTGGAGAGACACGAGGAAGGGTTGTGAATGACTGAGGAAGCGGCCGACGTGCTGCTCAGTGCTGATGAATGAACGTCGAAGTGGTGTGGTATCGACGAGTCTCTGCCAGTGAGTTCATTTATTCTTTTGTTTGTCTGATGTGGACTGACCGGGGAAACCACAAATCAGATGCCAATGATGCTTGGGGTCATTTTGTATTTCTGTGTTGTAGCGTTTTTTAAAGGTTGAGTTCCACATTTTGGGAAATACGTTTTTTTTGCTTGAGTGTCAGATGAGAAGTTGATTCCACTCTAATGTCCATTTCTTACATCATGCAATATTTTGATACAGCTGACTTTGACTAATGTTTGTAAAATGATGCATCTCACTGCTGTGCTTTGGGATTTGTTTGTTCCAGATACAAAGTAAAAAAAAAAAGTGGTGGAAAGTCACTAAAGTACATTTTTGAGTTACTTGTACTGTACGTGAGTATTTCCATTTTCGGCTACTTTGTAATGCTACTCCACTACATTATAGAGGCAAATATTACAGCTTTAGCTTTGACAGACTTAGCCACTTGTTAGTTTGTAGATCCAGATTAATAACACAAAATATAATCTACAAATAAATTATGATGTAATATTACAGATCAAAATAATTCACCTCTACCAGCTTAAACATTAAAGTGATGAACACATGAATGCACCAATAATTATAATCTAATGGTGTAATATTTCTGATTTTTAAATGGGCCATTCTGCATATGAAGAACTTTTACTCAAGTACTTGAGTATTTTTATACACTGTGTTATTGCAACCTTTACTCAAGTACCTCTGCTGATAACTGTACATTGACATGTCACTACTTTAAAGCTTGTCTCCATCAGACTAAACCAAACATCAGTGAACTAAACACGAGTTTACGCTGATGAAGACATGTTTTATGTTGAAACAATATTTGCTCCACATTATTAAAAAACTCCCAATCGAAGCGTTTGCTCCAGATCCTTGATCCTCAGACGTCACTGGTTTGAACGTCAGCAGGCTTCATCCTCATTCAGCATTTCAGTTTGTCCATTTGTTCATTAATTTGTTTGTACAACCGTGGGCCACAAATGACTATTTGTTCAAAATACACATTTCACGACTCAAAATTAGCAATTAACGTGTTTTTTGAAGCGTTGAATAATTGTTTCAACGAGACAACGTGTCATCTGAAACATCATCCAGGGCCGGAGAGGACGCGTGAAATTCTATTACGTTCCCTCGCGATCATCGAGCTTTGTTTTCCTGTGAGCACAAACTAATCACTCCCTCATGATGAGAAAACTGTTTCAGGCTCATTATGTTGAGTTCACAACTTGATTATTGCTACAAGGGTTCAAGTTTCTCACAGCAAGCTGATATCTGTAGGTTCTTTATTTAGACATGACATTCAAAAAGTTCTCACATCCTGCTTCTTCGGTTCAGCTCATCAGACAAACCTTGAATTTGAAATCTCATGTTTAGATAACAAATAATTTTGAAATGATTTGTTGTAATTTTGAAATTATTTGTTGTGTTGAAAATCTGAGATTGAGTACAGACAAACTGATTTTTTGTGATAATAAAATTCTTATTTTACAATGTCAACAGCACAACTTTATTTTGTGATCACAAGAAATAAAACAAAATTAATCGATGTCCACTCTGATCCTACGTAGTCAACAGCATTCCTGCGATTTCAATTTTGCATAAATTAAAGTAAAGAAAAGTTGCGATTGAGCTAAAGGGGGCGCTAAAATCCCAAGTCAAAACAAGGCAACTTATTGGTTCCTGGTTGGTCAAGAGGAGAATTATATCACTTTTCAGGGATGACATTTTTCCTGCCGCTTTGTTTGTCACAATTTTATCTATTTTTATCACGCAACACGCTACAGGCGGAGGCGCACTGCAAAGAATGAATATATAATAACTCTTACATAAATGAGAAAGATCTCCCACACAGATGACAACCCACACACGCACAGTAAATGAAGATGAAGATGAAGACACGCAGACGAAAACACACACACTTACTTCTGCTCCAGTAAGGCGATGAAAGGTGTCCCGCTGAAGAGCTGCAGCCGCACTGCATCTGGAAACACACCAGGAAATTAAAGCCAATAAAATACTGTGATCATCAGCAAACTGAAGCTGGAGAAGTCCGAAATGAGGTAAATCTGCTTAAAAGAAATATTAATCATCTGTCATGTGGTGTTAAATTAGCCATCACAGCACAACTGCTGCTTCTCCTCTCAGTCTCACTTATAAATCAAACCTTCACACACATCATTTTAAAGACAAATCTAAAGCCTGTACATTGCATCAATATCAGTATAATTGTACATAAATATAAGGTTTATAGACGATTAGTTCATAATGTGCTTGAAATTACTTTTAGCAATCCAATAGCTGGTTTGTGATTCGAGTAACGTGTGAAAGCATCATTTTCCCTGCAGATACTCTTTAGGATTTTGATTATTTTTTTCCTCAATTTCATCCTATAAACACACACGTCGTCCACCCACAGACACAATGACCTTCCCGGGCGATTCGGAGCAAAAGGAGACACCCACCATCTTCCCTGGAAGGCTGAAAACTCATCTCTTCAAGAAGTTCTTCACATCACCCTTTTCCCCCGCTGAACAATGCCTCCCCTCCTGTAAACCCTCAGCTGTAATATCCTCTTATCTTGGAGCAACAAAAAATGTCAACGTCTCTCCTTAGTTCTTATTGTATTTGCTCTTCCCATGCAGCGCTACGCTCACACATGATCATTGCAGGGTCACAGGGACATTATCAGGAAAGGAGGAGAGCCGAGACGAAGACATTTCACTTTTAGGGGCGACATTTCGACAAAAGCAGGTTCTAAATGCACTGCTTTCAAAAGACATGAGCAAAAAAAATGCATTAAAGCTCGAGAAAACAATAAAAATACAATCATGCTGAAACAGGATCACAAGCAAATAAGAGTAAAATCTAATGTTTCCTCTGCAATTTTATGCAAACTCTGGCTTTAATATTTGCATCACTCCCTCTTCATTGGCTGTTTTGTTGGTCGTCTATGAAGTGAAGCTCGTTCTGCTGGATAAGAGCTACATGCCTAAACATGCAAATCCACCATCAACCTAATGAGAGCCATAATTACACTGAATGCTACAATCAAAAATAATAAGTAAAAATCATCACGGCAGTTGAGCACAGAAGGCCAACAGAGAGGGGATTTTTGTAAGTAGATGAAGTCATTGAAGTAATCACTTACAAGAATTCTCCCTTACAATCATCTCATTTACAAAGAGCGAGATAATTAAAGACTCCTGTGTAAGTGTAATAATAACTCAATTGTTCCTGTTACCTTGATTGGAGCAGGAGTGGAAAAGGCTTCGTTAGATGAATAACAATGACGAGTTTGTCTGCCGGCCCACTTCAAGTCTGGGAGGACTGAAGGATGGATGGACCGAATCTTAAACCCTCCATCTCATCTCACCCCCGACCACAGACACGCTCCCACCTCCCCCCTCGCTCTCTCCCACTATATCCCTCCCTCTCTCCCCCATCCCACAATTAGGAAGACTAGGTCACAACTATGCTGATCATGTTGGTGCCTTTTGAGGAAATTGCTGGATAACATTTTTTTTTAAATTTGTCTCAAATTTAAAAATAAATTATCGCAAAGCATCAAGAAAATAGTTTTCTTGGAAGTTGTCATCAATCAATCTGTTGATTAATCAATTACCTGATTATCTACAACAATTCTGATAATCAATATATATATTTTTGGGGAGTTTACTTTCCTATATGACAAAGAAAAGCAGCAAATCTTCACATTTGAGCCATAAAAGTCTGAGATTATTTTGGCAACTCATTGTCTCTGCTGTATTTATCATTAAGGGTCATTAATCAAGCAACAATATCAAAAACGTGATGTTCTTTTCTCTCAAAGGTGATAATTTTCTGCTTTGTTTGGTTTTATATGATTGTAAATTTAATATTTTCGGGTTTTTAACTGTCAATTTAATGATTTGACTCGAGGTCACTATGTCACGTTTTCTTGATATTCTATTGATTAAATTATTAATCAATTCATCTAAGAAACAGTTGAGAGACGAGCCTTCACATGGACGCTCGCTCGGAGTTGTTTGTAAGCGGAGACGAGTGCAGGTGGACTGCTGCCGTCACCCCGAGTTAAAGGGGCAACAGTGAAATGGGCTGAGATTACCATCATTACAGGTGAGAGAATAAAGTGTCAGACCTGAAAAGAAGCACAAGGGAAAAGGAGAAAAATAAGCTGGGAGGAAATGGGTGAAAGTCCTCTAATACGTTCAGGATTGGTGCGTATTACAGTGAGCCGAGGGGGAAGATATGATTGAACGGACTGAAGGTGACTGGAGGTTTTCTCCACGCTGAATCAAATAGGCGATGAACTCAATACCGGAGCCACACTTAACTCCACTACAGCTGCTTTTCACTCAACAGGCGTGACCTCGGCCAAGGTCAACAGGCTGTTCAATACCCGGCCACACGGGCTCGGGAGGCTGCGAGAGGTGGAGGCGGCGGTGACGCGTTTGGCTCAAGCAGACGTCTACTAGTGGTCCCTCAAGTGCTCCAGTCTCAAGTACTTGTCTCACTCCAGTGAAACTGAGGGTGAGTTTGTACAACCTGCACCGCGAGAAGGAACGTCTCAGAAAAGAAAAATGGAAGAAATCATAGTACTTATTTTTCTCGCCTAGAAAGTTTGTGCAGAAAAACCTTCAGAAACAATTTATAAAAGCATTTAATAGCCCGTTTTGCAGAGTCTCTTAAGGGTGAGAAAGCTGCAAAATAATTGTTCAAATAATTGTTTAAAATCATAATATTGTAATTTCACATTCAAAAGTTGTTGCTTTGTCAACATAAGCAAATCACATCTACATCAATGGTGCAAGATGTAGAAATACGGAAGTGAAAATGAGTCAGATATCAGAGTCAGATGCAAGAGAATGGATTTAAATGTGGACATGAGCAAGTGAATCTAAATCAGGTGTATTTTTATAAACAGTTTATGGCATAAGAAGAAGACACACAACAAGAATAGTTCATTACATTAGTTAAAAGAGTAAATGCATTGATCAGAAATAGGTCTGATTTTTTTTGTTAGCTACCAAAAGCTGTTACAGGCTATTAAAAACTTTCAAGTACTGATGATTGGAAGTCATTGGAAGTTTGGACAGATTCATAATCTTGTGAACTTATTCTTAGATTAAATAGTCCCTGATTCAAATAAGAAAAATGCCAAATTTACAAAGTGATTTCAGTGAGACGTGAGTTACGGGATCATCATGGACGGTTGAACCCAAACAAAGCGCTTTGCTGCTGTTTGTCGTTGGATTAACTGTGATCTAGTTTTCACTGCAGCAGAGAAGAAGAAGCTTACAGCAGCAATCCATTTAGGCTTATGATATACATGCATCTCTATACATCTCCCCCTAGATTACACACACACACACACACACACACACACACATACACACACTTATCATGCCTCAGATGTGATAGCTGACACCGGAGGCTTTTAATTCCAGTGTAAATACAAATACTCTCCCAGACAGCTATCAATTATGCATGCCACTAATTGAGTTGAATGTTGTGCTTTTAGCAGCCCGGGACCCCGGGTCACATGCAAAGAGCCTGAAACCAAACACATACACACACACATTTACACTTCTATGCTTGTGAGAACCCTTATTTATATCATGCATAACTTTCTGTCTTTAACCTCAACGGACCAGAGCATTGATTTTGCATGTTTTAGTACATTATACATTAAGAATATTCAATATTATTGATGAAGACCATTATGCTGTAATATTTCCACACTGTGGTTTACATTCATTTCCATATGATATGAAAATCAATTAGAGACTCTTGGAACTTGGTAGTTATGTTTTAGCCTGCATTAAATGTTATTGAGATGTCAGTGGAGATACTGCACTTAAACTGTGTGACCATGTAACAATGCAGGAACTTTGAGGAAAAAAATAAGGTTGTATTTATAAAATGTACAGCTGCTTTGGAAACTACATGGACAGTGAAAACTTGCCCTGGTTCTCTATACTCCTTTAACCATCACAGACTGTTTTGGATCGGTCAAGGTTTTGAACGTCAGGAGAAAAATTGCCAGCGTCAGTGTCATCGAACAAACTTTCATTATTCTGAGCACTTTTAGGATTTCTCATCTTCTTTGGTTTCATAGTTGAGTTTCATTCATTCTAGACCTTGGAAATAACAATTTTAAAAACAGTTTTATAAAGTGTCCCTGAGTCCATGTCATAATCTCCTTTCTGCAATCCTGTGTTCACAAAGTGTTGAACCTCTCTCCATCCTCGCTTGTGAGCGACTGAGTCTTTCCAGGATGAACCTTTCATACCCAATCATGATCCTATCACCTGTTACCAATCAACCTGTTTACCTGTGGAAGGATCCAAACAGGTGTTTCTGGATCAGTCCACAACTTTCACAGTCTTTTGTTGCTCCTGTCCCAACTTGTTTGAAACATGTTGCCGCCATCAAATTCAGAAGAAGCAGATATTTACAAAAATCAATGAAGCTGATGATCAAACATTACATATATTGTCTTTGTGCTGTTTTCAATTCAGTATATGTCAAATATGATTAGCAAATGATCACATTCTGTTTTGTTTCTGTTTTACACAGCGTCCCAGCTGTTTTGGAATCAGGGTTGTATTTGCTTGTTCTGGAGCTTTCAGCCATATCACACAGTCTTTATCAGCACAGTAACGTTGTACAGCAAGTTTCCTCATTTGGAGATCTGCCAAGCTACACTTCTGTGACATCCCAGCAAACTTCTCTGATGAAGACTGTGTGATACGGCTGAAAGCTCCAGAATGTGGACCTTGTGAAGAGATTATATTGTCAGTTTCCGTGCACTCCAACCCCCAAACAGCCCTTTGAAGTAATGGAGCAGCAAAAATGTCCTCACTTTCCAGAAACGTTTCCAATCTCAACCGCCAAAACACAAACCGGTCCTCTCAAAGATAGAAGTCGAGGACACGCACAATAAAAGACACGGCTGCTGCTCGTGGATTCACAGACATATCTTTGTACACACACTCAACACACACACACACACACACACACACACAACAAAAGGAAGAGGCCTCGCAGTGAGTATAAAAGCTGACAGTTTGGAAATTGAGCCTTCGGACTGATGGAGCCGCCCAGGCAGCATCCAGAACCAGATGACAGAAAGAGAGATTTAAACAAACGGGCTGAATATTGAGGCGAGCAGCATTGTCAGGGGAATATTACTGTAAAGATGTAATATAAACACAGAATTGTAAGAAGACAACCCTCTCCTCCGCCTTATTTACTCTGCAGTGTTCCTGTGCCGGATATTAGCCCAGTCTATCACCAACAGAAGCTGCGGAGGGAAAAAAAACAAATATAATGAAGGACTTCTGCCTGGGTATAATAAAACTTCACATTCCCAGAGGAGCAATTTAGGTAACGGCACAAAAAAAAAAAAAAAGAGCTCAGACACAAGAATTTGCTTTCCACCGAGATTGTCATCCTATTTTTTTTTTTTCCTCTCCTTCACCGAGTGGCATTATCTCCTCTGTGACGAAGTGTGTGCGTGTTTGTGTGTGGATAGAGGATGAGGAGGATGAGGATGAGGAGGGATGGGGTGGGAGGGGAGAGGAGGGGGGTTAAGTCTGGATTTGATCCCCACTAAAAGGACTGTTTGTTTTACAGCTGACGACCCCGGAGTTTAATCTGGTGCTTAGCTGCCTGCTCAATTTCTCCTCTCCTTCGTCTCCCTGCATCCTCTCGTCCTCCCTGCCTCTCTCTTTCCCCTTCATCTCTCTATTCCTCACTCCCTCAATCGTATCATCCTCTCGCAGCGAGTTAGCCCCCCCCCTCCCCTCGCCTCCACCTCTCCATCATCCTCCTCTCTCCATCCTCCATCCCTTGTCATCTCCTTATTTTTCCTCTCTCTTTATTTGGAGCGCCAGGAGCGGTTGTTCGCCATTTACATTTAACTGGATCCATCAGGTTGTGTGTTATGCGTAAAATTAAGCGGTGTTACATCATACAGTACAGTGGCTGCATGTGTGTGTGTGTGTGTGTGTGTGGGAGGACGGGATGGAGTGTAGGGATGGTTTCAGGCCCTGAACAGTGTCCATGCATGTGTGTTGGGGGCCTCTAAATGTGTGTGCATGTGTGTGTGTGAGAGACAGGAGGACAATAGCGAGAGTGTATGTTAAACAGGATGATGGTGTTGCAGCAGATGAGGGTCATGCTCCGCGACTTAAGGGTCAAATCCTGTTAGAAGTAAGAGGGATCAAGGCTTTAGCAAGGCACTGCCTTTTTTTTTTACTGCTGCAATATTCACTGACACTGTGCAAGAGGAGCTGTGAGTGTGTGTGAGAGACGCTCAGAGAGAGTGTGTGTGTGTGTGTGTGTGTGTGTGTGTGTGTGTGTGTGTGTGTGCTCGTGGAATAGCTTAAAACCGCTTAGTTTGATTTGGCAGAGCTCAGTTAAAACATGTGAGCAATAAAACAGAGGTAGGAGACAGAAGGAAATGATTGTATCAGGATAAACCATCTTGTTTTGGTGAGATAAAGGTATAATCTGTAGAAAAGGAAACTATATTCTCCTTTTGTTTTTCTTTAAGGTTAAAATCATTTCATTCCTCTCTCCGTCAGACACTATTGTGTATTTTCTGAATAAGCTTATTTCAGCTCTTCATTAAACTGTATGATTTTGCAAACTCTTCTCACTCTCAGGACGTCCAACACCAACGTCTTTGTTGTGACATGGTCGTAGTTTGGTTGGGACACAAACCCCAGTCTCATGGGTGAAAGTTTGACCCGTCCATCCACCCAAATCTCCAACCTGTGTGGACTATTTTGCTCTTTATACTACGTCACCTTGCTATGAACGTCAATATATTTACATTGGAGTTGGAGCCTGATGCCTCTCATACAGACTAAAGCAGAACTGAACTTTGTCCCTTTGAGGCCAAGGCTGAAACTTAAAGTTGGGCTGTGGGCCAAAAGCCAATTTTAGAAAATGGAACCAGTATCCCAAGTTCCCTTAATTGATTTACTTCCTAAGATAAGATAAGATAGCTTTATTGATCCCCCTCAGGGGAAATTCACACAGCAGCAGAACAGGCAAATTGAAAAATAGTGCTCAGAAATAAAGTGGCAGTTTAAAAAGTGGCAGTATAAATAGAAACAGTGGTACTACTTGAAAAAGTATTTACACTATGCCCAAAGTGTCACTCTCAGATTATGAAAAATGATTAATAAATTGATAATAATTGTTGGTGTTATAATGTATGTATCAATATTTTGTTCAAAATTTCAAGTGAAAAATGAAAAGTAGCATAAAAATATTGAAAAATTACTCAAGTGCAAAATCGTACCTGTGTAAATTCCACCATTGGTGATTAAATTTCATTTGCCACATTTGTTCAAAGCACACAATCGGGAGCAGTTTGGGATTTTAGTGACTTGCTCGAGGACACTTCAAAATATGGCCACAATTAAAGATCAACCTGCTCCGACATAATGAGACAAACGCCCAAGAGATGATATGAAGTGGGAAGTCTCAACTACTGACTCGAAGCAAAAACGCTTCATTTTTCGAAATTGCAAATGAAATGAAAATGTGAAAATGAAATAAAAGATGACAGACAGTGGTGACCAAAGAAACAGTGATGTCACATTAATGGAAGGACTGTATTTGTATGTGTGTGTGTGTGTGTGTGTGTGAAGTGTGTCAGCTGCCATAAATGCTTGAATGTATGTTTGAGAAAATGTGTGAAAGCATGTGGGAAAAACACACAATAAATAAAGAGAGTGAGAGATATTAAAAATAAAAGTTGCAAAACATATTAAAACGATGATATAATTTCTGCCATATTGCTCAGCCTCAATATTCTGCTGCTGTATTAGGCTTTGGTTTCCCTCTGAATGTTGGCATCAGAAACACACGTATCATCCAAAATGAAAAGAGCTTTGTCAAATGCAGATGATGCAAAAGCTAGAACAATTCAAACACTGGATTTGCTTTACAGCTGCATGTTCAAAGGCTCAAGTCGTGCTGGCGGAAAAATAATTCTCATTAAAAAGAGCATTTTTCCTCATGAGTGGGTCAGACATGTGGCAATTAGCAAATAATACAGACAATAATGAACATCTAACATTGCAGCATCAACACTGGCTGGCAAACTGGATATAATGGTGACCCTCATGATGTAAGAAAGGCAGAAATAAGACGACAAAGATTTACACCAAATGAGATTTTCTCTGCTTCCTGTCTCGCACCATCTCATGAATCCCACATCGGCTGAATTGTCACTGAAGTTCTTCACAAGGGAAAACTATCAAGATGGCAAAGAGGGAACAAAAGTGGAGAGCGGAGACGGCGACGTTCCCCAAGGAGAGATATCATGAGTGAAAAATTAAGTCAATAAAATGACAATAAAAGGGACGCGAAGCGAGTGGGAATCCAAGTGAGGAGGAGGCCGAGTGTTTGTCGTGTCCCAGAATGAAAGCAGGTTAATGCCCTCTCATTTAAACGCAGAAGGTTATGGGACCAGTTGTCTTCCTCACTTCCTAGGTTTTTGTTTTTTCTCCCCTCCTTCCCCTCCACTCTCTGATCTCTCAGCCTCCACGGTTCGTGCTGCTCTCCAGGGAGCTGTGGTTTCTGAAAGGTTTCTCAATGTCCTTAATCCCTCCATCTCTTTGTGTCCAGGCAAAAAATATATCCGCGTGAAACTCAAGAGGCCGACAGGGGCCGAGACGTGTGAGAAAAAAAGACGAGCTTCTTTCCAAGCATTTGCGTGAAAAGAGAAAAAAAAAGAAGGGAGAGCTGCTCTTATTAGGAAAAAATGAAGATAAAAAACAATTTGGCTTAAAGAGCAACACAAAGCTTTAATTAAGTGGTTCTGAAAGTGGAGTCCTTCAGGTTCAACAGAAAGAGGAAAGGTTTGATTTCACTAATTTTAATACACTCACTAGGAATTATCCCAATTAAAAAGGTGGATGACAGCTTTAATCACAGGTTTCAGTTCCCAGTATCATCTCCAAACCAACTCCGTATCGAAAGTTGTTTCCATTTTAAAATCACAGATAAATATGAAAAGCATTTCAGACGGGGTGGAGATCAGTGTTTCCAAAGCACTTGCACTTCAGGGGTAGTTGACGTGTACGTGGAAGATTGTAGGGCAGCTAATTTGAAAAAAATGGAAGGAAAAAAAGGAATTCTGATTTCATTAGGAAACATATCCACATATTTGTGTTAAGGTTGAAACACAACAATAGGACTAAAGTGGTGTTTGATGATCGTCAGTGCACAACGTTAAGCTTATAGATCCAATCTTATTGAGTAGGTTGTAACATATTAACACCATGCTAACATACAACATATGTAAAAGTACTGAAAGAACAGTTGAAACAGTTACCTAAAAGTCACGGTTATGATGGAAGTTATGATGGATGCTCAGCTCAGCTAAGTAACTCATCCAGCTCAGAGAATAGTGGAAAGAGATGGAGAAACAGAGAGTTAGATAAATGGTTGAAATAATTTAGACGAACCTCTTTCAGTGTAATGGAAACATCAAAAGAGACAACCGAGTTAAATAAATGGTTCATAGTTCAGTAAGAGGAGAGAAATTAGAGTTGGCTGTATCAAATGGTTGAAATAATTAACTTAGAGTCATGAATTAACAGTTGAGATACTTAGTTAAAATGAATGGTTAAATGGTTCTAAAAGTTGTAATAAAACACTTGTACTAATGCAAACTTGACCAAACTGACCAAAACATTAACATTTCAACTTCATCAGTAACTTCAGGTCAAAGCACCTTCAGAACAACATGCTGAAAACGTGACAGCGGTGTCAATCATCGCTCCGCTGATCTGATCTGGCTGCAGGGTTACATCACACAAAAAGGCTGGGAAATGGTGGTGCGCACATCTAAACCCAATACGGTTCAGGTGCAGGACAAAGACAGAATACAGAGTGAAGACAAAGAGAGGTGCACCACGCGCTGAATATTGCAAGCTTCCAAAATATTTATGATGCAACAGTTTGACTTTCAAGATCTTCCTCAGGCACTTTTACCTCAAGACGTTGCATCACAGAATTACAAGGTTTTAACCATAAATATTTGAGGTCGTCTCTACTTTAAGTCGAATTGGGACAGATGTACTTGCTTTTCTCAAATAAATAAAACACAGAACAGTATTAATTCATGGCATTATCAGATCCTGTGTGTTGGTTAATAATAATAAGTCAAGTTAGCTGTTTTGTACATCATCATGTCTTTATTTGTGTGTAAACAAACTCTGAAAAGAGCATCAGCCAGGTTCTTGATTATTGGCATTAACATGATTTCTTTTGCAGTCATGGATAAAACATGATCACTCCACTGCAAAAAAAAGGTCTTATTAAACAAGTCATGTCATCTTCAATTCTGTCCTACAATCTTTTTACGAGTTTCCAAAGAAATGAACTGACCGTAACTTGAAACCGGCAGATCGTGGTATCGATTTCAAAAAAAGGAAAAAAACAATTGTTCTTGGTTCAGTCTTGAAGGAAGTGAAATAATCTCACTTCATAAGACTTTTTCAAGAACAAATAAGATTTTAGGACTTGATGAATGACTTATTTGTTAAAGGAGCCTTATTTGCAGCGTGTATAATAAATAACATGACACCGTATGACCTCAGTTCAGTCTTGCAAGGTAACTTCATCTCATCTTACTTGGTGTATGCAGTGTTTCTCACTACTGTATAAGGTGCTGGGTGTGTGTGTGTGTGTGAGAGAGAGAGAGAGAGAGAGAGAGAGAGAGAGAGAGAGAGAGAGAGAGAGAGAAATGTTACTTAGGAATGTCGGTGCGAGTATGTTGATGTGGTTGAGATTTGGACACGACCGGGTGTCCGGAGGCTTATTAGGTTAGTCGTTCATCAGATCATTAAATATGTTAACAGGTGAAGAGCTGCAAAAATAACCTTCTTAAAAACAACAAATAAAATGTCCGCAGCGATCACAGCAGTAGTGTTAAACGCGGAGTGCAACATAATTCGCTTAGTCACTTCCATTGTACATAAACGACAAATATATTTACAATCAGAACAAAAATACGTAACTCATAACAAAAGAAATGTTACCACATTCAGAACCACAGAAAAGTCATTGTGGGACTTACACTGAGTGAGAATGTATAATGTAGTGTGTGTTTGCGTTGCAGGTTCTCTCTTTTACAGATGTTCCACTGGCCTTAAGGTGAATGCCCCATCTGGAACCAATAAGAAAAGCTCAGGACCAGCCCCCGTCTTCAATGACAAAACCTGGACATATTTTCGCCATCAATGGTCCCAAATGCAATTGAAACACTGAGAGAGCTGAGCAATATGGTGCATTTGTGCCAATTACAGTCAATTTGAGCATTTACGTGGATGTACTGTACATCCCACGAGTTTAGTGTTGCTATCAGGAGCTGAAAAATGCCTGAAGCATTGTAGTTTTTTCGGCTCACTGTTGCTGAACCTCGGCTAGTAAAACATACAGCTCTTCATCCTCTCCCAAGACAAACATGTAGCGCAGTTTGTATGAATGAAAACCTACAACCAACAGAAAGAAATTCTGAAACACACCTGATACTCACAGGGTTTTGCTGATATTGATGTTGCCTATGGCTCTTTGTGTTTTGTTTGATTTTTTTGAGCCATTGCCAAAGCAGAGCAGAGCAGAGCCAAATCAACCAAGGTCAAAGCAAAAGATGTGCGTAATAACGGAAACCCGTTTCTTGAAAATAGGAGGGAAAGATTATGCCACATTTTGCAGTTTATGTCAACTGGAGATGTAGAAGTTTGAATTTAGGTATAATGGGAAAATAAGGAATGAAAAATAAAGTTTATAAAAGTGAACCCATTGGCTGTAGTCTGGATGAAAAAAAGCCGTAGGTGTGGATACACTCTTATGGGAGCAGAACAAAGTCTTCATACTTCCATGCAAAGTGGCGAGCATGTCACCTTTTCTTCACTGAAGTAAGGACAGTATGGAGAAAATCTGTTTGCGGGCCTGTCTTTGAAGAGAGAGGCTGGGATGCCTTTGACAAACTGGTTTCTGAGCTGTTGAAACTCTAAAAGAGTATTCTCCTTTTGTTGTGTGCTGCTATGCATTCATGTGGCTGTGTGTGTGTGTGTGTATGTGTGTTTGGGTGTGTGTGTGTTGAATCCTTCTATCACACCTCCTTTTAAGGCTTTCAAGCTGCTTTGGATCAAAGTCAGTCCCAGGGGATAATTCAGCATAAACACTGAGTTCAGAAACATCATAGCCTACCGTCACATACTGCTGAATTCAATTTTTCAGACACATTTCAACACCTACTTGATCTTTTGATTCACAAAAGGAGGCTGATGTCCCTCCAGCCAATCAACTACTACTGGCATTGATTAGTTAGCTTCATCTTACTTCATCGCCGCTTTTACAAAATAATTTCTCGGTTTAAAAAATGTTAAATGCTCAAATACTAAACCTAATGTGAAATTAGGATTGAAGGAGGAGCGTGTCCCCCGAAACAAATACAAGGGCAATATTCACATCTAAGACTTAACTTGAAGCCCTCGTCTTAGAAGTTGCCAGAGTGCAACAGATGTGCCACAGACTAAATCCAAAAATGTATAAACAGCGCAGGGGGAAAGAGAAGAAGAAAAGTTGTTATAATGTTAAAATGAACCCCACACTGGCCACGAGATTAGAACAGATAAACAGTACATTAGGCTATACGCGTCATCATAATTACCGATAGATATAGAGCAGTCACAGCCACCGCCATCCAGTTTGAGAAACACATTTGACTAAAAGGGAAGGGACAGGAGGAGGAGAACTTTTTCTTTCTGGAGTTGGATTTAAATAAATATTCTGTTTTTTGTGTTTTGTTTTGTTTTTTCTTTAAAGCCATCTTTCCTCCTGCCCGGCGGGTTGGGAAGAGGGTGCGGCGTGGTGGGAGGGGGGTCTATGTGAAGTTCTGGAGGGGCTGGCTGACCCTCATGCAGGCCCAGTAGAAAGCCCGGGCCAGGGTGACGAGAACCAGGAGCAGCAGCACGGCCCACGAGGCGTAGATCCCCTGGTAGGTCTGAGCCTTCACCCACGTTCCAGCCTGACGAGAGACAGCGGAAGTTTCAGAAAATCAGATGTCGCTCAAAAGGCCTTTTAAGGGAATTATAAGCACATTCTGAATGTGTTATGGTGATTATAATGAGCCAGCTCAAGTCCAATCAGGCTGAATGCAAGGAGCCAGCGAGCTAAAGCGACAATTAGGCTTGAATACGCTCTATGCATTTATTACGTGACTCACTGATGTTGTCGCAAACTTCCAGCCAAGTGTTGAGTATTTTTCACAGTTAAAAGAACCAGGATGGTTTTTGTGACAGCACGACAACAAATTTTCAGCAAACACAGACACGTCTCACTCTCTTGTGAGACGTTTTCATGCAAAACAGCCTAAAACCTTTCTGGTGTTTTTATGTATCCATATTTAATCCACCTGAACCAGACTGATGCAGTGACAGAATTTTATAAATGCACAAATTTTCATGGAGGAGCACATATTCAATACTGATGTGAGTGACTGAGGGGTAAGAGAGAAAATAGCTTTCCCATCAAGTATTAAGTGTGCAGCTGCTCAGAAGAAAATTATTTAATGAAGATGGCAAAAGTGACTTTGAGAGAACCCACAGGGACTGTCTCAGAATATGGAAATATGAATTCCTGTTTCAAAGTCACAACTGTGGAGAAAAAAAGTCAAAAGATTCGAGCGCTGTCTGACATCCAGAGATCTCCTGGATGATAAATACTCCTGGCTCAGATTATTAATGTTATCTAGAATAAACCACTGAGCATGTTTAACTCCAGAAGGAGACATCCAGCGAGGGTGTTGTGTATGTTACCGGCATGTTTCTGGAACCATGAGGGCATCAGAACAGCTCATGCAAGTTGAAAAACATCAAGTATGTTTAAAAGAATCATACATCAGCCTTAAATGAATTTCTTCCTTCTTCAGTAAACGATCAGTAAAGTTTGAGTGATTGAGGCTGCTCTCGGGGATCTTAACATTTTAACTGGCATCTCTTAGCTCATGCTGCTGAGTCGGCGACACACCACAGCTCCAGAACATTACAGCTGTTATGGTGATGAATCTCCTCCGCTCCCCTCAATCCTTTAACTCCCTTCTTGTGCTGTGAAAACACGGCTTCCTTATTCCAACCTTTTTATTAAACACAATCTGATCTCGTGTTGTGACATTTATGGCCACTACAGCGGCATTATGGAACGCTGTCAATCCAGCATATTCATTGTGTGCACATTGCTCACTGTTCTCCATGCTGGCAGACACGTATGCATCCTGCATTCAATGTGTCTGTGCTGCGCCGTTTCATGCTCATCTTGCACCCTCTGCTGTTTAAGAAGCAGAATGTATCGACTATCTTGTTCTTTCTATGTATCCATGTTTATTTTTAGACTCCTCCGCTCCTTTTATTTTCTACTGATTGGCTGTAAAATTGTGATCTATAATTGGGAGATTATTCTACCGTTGCACTCTTATGTTAGCCATTTATATAAAAGCAAACATCAAAAAACAGAAAATGTAAAATGCATTGAAAGCCTTGCGTGGTTGCATGCACATATAAAACAAGAGAAATAAGAAAAGGGAAAACAGAAGCTCAAAAACATCCAGGAATTATATAATCTCTGCTATTCAGTGGGTGTTGAAGCTGCTGTTGCAACCTGAACATTGCTTACAGTAAGCTAGGTTGTGTTTGTGCTGTATCTCACAGACAAATAGAGGCCTGTCACACAGTGTCTGGAGAGCAGCTGTGAGGTGCAAAGCCTCCATGTTAAACAAGCGACAGCAAAAGAAGAGATTGTAATCGTAGCGCTTCTTCTTACTAGCTTTGTTTTATCTGCAACTCTCAGGTTTTCACATTATAAACTAAAAAGGGAGGATGGATTTAGAAAAGATGAGGCAATGGTTTAACAATGTTTTCTGTTATTTTCAGCCTTCTGCAAAGGTAGAAGCCAGCTTTTGTTAACCTCTTATTAATACTGAACCAAGCCTCTCCATTTCTTGGATATTAGTACGGTGTCTGGTGGCATTCACTCACCATCAGCCCGGCGGTGGAGATGCTGAATAGCAAGCAGAGTAGAAAACACCACAAGCTCCGCCTCCGGGGATACCTCTGACCAATGGAGGAGCTGCAGGACCAACAGTGGAGAGACGTTAATGTTATTAGGAAATGAAATTAAATACAACAACCAACAAGTCTCTTTCATTGCAGGAATTTTCACTGATCACAGTAGGATTGGCAAGAAAATTAAAATGGCATATTTGGTGAAAAAGTCCTATTAGATGGTGGTTAAAATTAATTTGGCATCTTTTAAAGTACAAACTAATTGTAGTTTGCATATTTTGGCAACGTATAAACTCTTGCAGGAAGTGCAGGGCTGAAATAACACATGAAGGATGATGGTGATACACCTGCAGAAATTCAGCTTCAAGCAGCACCTGTCTCAGGTTTATTGCAGCTTCTGGGGCTATTTTAGATTTGACAAACTTAAGTCTGATGACTACAGCTGTTTATAAAACCTGTGAGGTAAAATGCTGCAGAAAAAGAAACGAGGCAACCTGTTCCTTTGTGTGTCTGACAGATTCAAGAAACATGCCTGAAGGCCAGAAACACAGAACTTGTAATTTCAAACTGTAACATTGCAGATTTTCCATACTTGGTTGGTTATGCCTGCTAATTCCAGTCCTAAAGTCCATGAACTTTGCTCACCATGTTAAGACGCTTATGGAGAGAGTCATATAGGAATGTGGTTTTGCAGCAAAGTTCAAGGAAAATCCTGAGGTGCTAAATCTCACAGATCAGAAGTCCCATGATGTTATTAGACACATGTAAACACTCTGAGGCTGGTGAGGAAAATGTGTGGCAGCATTTGAGGTCAGAGGCAAAGTCAGACAAACAGGATGTCAAAGGTTTGATTCTGAAAAAACAAACCCACAAAAGTGTGTGTCCTGTCCTTGCAAAGACCCTGAAGTCACTACCTGCTCACTCTTTGTAGCTGTCACTGAGTTAAAGCTTCAGCCAGATGCCAGAGGATGTAAATCCACACTGTAAAAGTACAATGAGAATGAGGTGATGGATGAATTGCTTATAGCTACTTACACTTTCCTGCAGTGTGGGCACCTGGCCAGCGTCCGGTCTGTGAACTCTGTCCACTGGAATGAAGAAGAGAGACATGTGACCTTCAGCTTCAACTAAAAACCAACATGCGCCTTTATCAGTTATAGTAATGACAAAACTTCTAAGTACCTGAATTACCTTCACTGTAATTATAAGTGACATTTTTCTGCTGCTTTAAAGTTCATCATGGATCCAGATTCAGAGAAATGTTATTTTCTATCAAAAGGCAATGTATAATTGTCTCTAGCATTGCATGAAAACATACACACAGAACTATAATATATATAGGACATGTTCTCCAGCCTTTACCACCTTCATCTCAAAAAAATCCACAGAAAACCCAGACATTAAAAAACAAACAAGCAAAAAGGGTAAGTACGGCTGTGCAGGAAATAGAGAAGTGCAGATGTGAACGTGTTAAAGTCCCTCACTGTTTGCTTATAATGTGTGTGCATTTGGAATTAGAGATTTATTTGATGGCTTGGCCACAAGGTTTTTATATCAGTGACCTGATTGGAATAGAGGAGGTCTGAAGGGCACCTTATGACGAGGGTTGTTTACCATCTTACTGTCTGGGTGTAGAGCTCAAAGCTGCATATTGCATTAAAAGAGCTGACTAATAGATTATCTGTCTTTAAAGTTTGTAAAATGGCAGAAAAAAGTAAAGAGTTCCGATGACACTATCCTGACTTCACGGTGATGACTTCAAACAGCTTGTTTTTTTCTGATCAACAAGCCAAAACGCAAAGATATTCAACTTTCAATGATATCAAATAGTGAAAAACAACAGTCTTCACACTTGAGAAGCTGGAGCTGGTGAACGTTTGGCATTTCCGCTTGATAAATGACTTAAATGATCCATTGTTGCACTGATGGGACGAGTACTTTGACTGCAAGTAAATGTCTCATGGAGGCAAACTTAATGATAAATTCCTTGTCGAATTACAGATGGTCTTTAAATTGGACTGTGGATTTAAATGCGGGTGCTGCTGCATGGATTGATGACATATTTTAAGAAATTTAACACAAGCATCCCAGTTCCCACCAACAGGCGCTGCATGCCATCCAAAAAATGAGAAAGAAAAATAATCTTCTTTCAGGGTGTAGACATTGGGGCGTGATGCATTTGTAAAACCTGCAGAGCTGAATGCATTATGCATGCTGTACATTCTTCTTATTCTGAAAAAACACTCTGTATGGGAAGCACAGAGAACATTATCACCAGATCTGCGACAAAAGGATCACTGCGACGCCACCCAGGGCACAGATTTGTATTTTCATTCAGCCGCCCTGTCTTAAAGCAGGTAGAAAAGGTCCGACTGAATGCTAAACAACCTGAACCATCCATCTAACCTCTTTTTATAACTCTATTCTTCTCTTCCTCTGACTCTGCCGCCCTCCTCTCTTTCACCATATATCCAAACATCTTTACCTGTCTCACACATTGTTAAAGACCAGTATGTTTAGTACCTTTTGCACAAAATGGCCTGAGTATATCAGCAGAGAGTTGATAGGGTTATTGATCTACACCAGTAACTCAACATTTACTTGGCCTGGTGTTAAGATCTTTTGGCTTTTCAATAATTCATTTTTTTCTGGCTGTGCTACAGTAAACTTCACAACAGACACCTCGCAGGCCTACCGAAACCGTCACAAGACATTTCTGCTATAAATGATAAAAGATTAACTCGAAAGCCAAAAAAGAAAATGCCAAAGCAGTTTTATTATTCAGCTGTTTTGCATATTAATGCATTGCCTCTTCATGAGTGTTTTTATTTGATCTTGGTTCTCTGTAGTGAAGGGGAGGTTGAGTCTTTTTCAGAAAAATGTCATTAAGAGAGAGTGGAGAGCTGGAGACCTGTGCCAGAGACTTAATAAGTAGTGGTTGTGCTGATGTTGCAATTACTACTGATTATCGTAAAGGTTGATAAGGGCAATCAATTAATGGATTTTTAAATAAAACATACAGATGCCACCAATATGAGAGTCAAATTATTTTTTCAAACCTATGCTGAGAAAATCATAGTTGCCTCTTCTTTATTTTAGCAATATGTCTTAGAACCTATGATAGGAATCCCATGACATTTACTGGACATACTGTATACAGCAGGGTAAGAGAAAATTAATTAGATTTTGTAAGAATTTAAGCTCAAGGTATAACTCTTGGAGCTGGAGCTGGTTCAGCTTTGCCACCATGGCCAGTTCCACTCGATCAATGAAGACACTGAGATGTGCATGAAAGCTTCAAAAGCTAAGAAGTGGACCTTTGAGCTCAGATTATTTTGTTACATGTACTGTAACAGGCCAACAATGAACTTCCTTCCTCAAAGAATTACATTTTGTTTGCAATCCAAATCTTTTCAGCATCATGGGATGTTTTAAGAGTAGAGAGAGAGAGAGTGTGGTACCAGGAAGGTGTTGCTGCAGTGTCCACAGGAGACGCGGACTCCAGGTGGCTGAGGGTCAGGACTGGCCGGACCAGGATGAACTGGACCCAAATTAATTATCCTCTTACTAGAAAGAGACAAACGCACAAAGTCAACATCCACATCACACATTACTTTAGATATTACCCAGTGTTAGTGCAAACTAACAGTCACTGCCTGACGTTGTGAGCAGGCTTCTCATTTTGACGGCGTGGAAAAGCTGACAACAGTTTCACTTTCTGGGATCCATCAGCAGCCAATCCTCTTATTACCACTAACAGAGCTTTTCCACAACCAACTTCCTCAGACAACTACAGTAGCTCAGAATCATTGATCAGACAGCAGCACTGAGATGTGTCTGAAGTTTTTAGTCAGCATGTCTGGTTTGAATGTAAAGCAGTGACAGCAGAGGTAAAAACTCTCTAGAGCAGAATTTAATGCTGGAAAAGTGGCCTATAAGGAATATATACAAACTTCTGGCCTCATTTTAACAAAACTAGTAACCTTTGGTCAACTGTAATAAAACCAGAAATGTGAATAGTTCCATGCGGAATCCCACAAGTCCAGTAAACTAAAAGTTTATTGGTTTTCTGCCAACAAATGTCAGTATGTGTGGAACAAAATTCACAGTCCAGAGAAAATATTTTCAAAAGCTGAGCTCAAACTTATTTTGAGAACAAGAGTTCTTCTTTGTTCATGTGGAGCAATAATGTCAAAGCAAATTACTGGTTAAAGGGTAACCTGTAAAATATTCTTTAAAGCTATTAGGACATTTCATTTCATTTGAAAAACAAAATTATTTCTTGCTCAGTGCATTCATGACTAATTGAAAAATATTTAAGCCTCAATTAGCCTTCAGTCTTTCCTCATGAACTGCACTGAAGCTAACAGGTGAATTATATGTTTCAGATCTTTATGACAAGAGATTTTGTGATGTACAATGTAAAATTACACAAATTACACATTTAGCAGCAGAGAATTAACTAAAAAAAAATATGTCTAAAAATGTTGCTCTCGCACATTTTATGCCTCAGGCATAAACAAGGAATCTTATCTGTCTTACCAATTACACTAGGGTGCAGCAGAATGATGTTCAGATGAGCTGCCAAAGCTGTACATTCTCTGTGACTGACATCAGCCTTGCTATCTGTTTAACCTGTAAAAAGTATTTTATAATTTTTGGTTTAACTAATTTGATGACAGAGGGCAACTGTACTTTTCTTTCCCAAAATGTATTTGAACTGTCAGCAACCCAGTAACGTCTACTTTATGCACTGGACGCAAGAGACATTTATTTTAACTCACGGACGAGGCTAGTGTGCTCATTCTGCTGTCTGATATTATAGGAATGACTCTGTTAAGTGTGGATTTGGTTAGTAGTGACTCTGCAGCAAGATGCATAATTAAAGCAGCTACATGTGGAATGAATTTTGTGATTTATTTTAGCTTTATTGAAAATGAAACCTCAGCATATTCCCCATTCCTGAATACAATCTGGCCCAACACAACACACATTACATACTATGTATTACACATGCAGACACCCCTCTCATAACACAGACAATATGGTGAAGTAAAACACATGGTGTGGCTGTACTAATGAGGCTGTTATTTCCTCATCCGGCTCGCTGAGCACTGCATGTAAACTGTGCTGGGAGCACAGCCTTAATTGAAGGACTGCTGCTCCCACTGTACCTTGTTTCCTCTGCTTCACTTGCCTCTCATACAGACACACAGTATACTTGCAGTCTCACTGTGGTGCACACACACACACACACACACACGGAAAGAACTTCTCACCAATATGGCCGAGGACAGGCGATCCTCTGGGAAGTGACTTTGCAGATGAGCAGACAGTTGCAGGGGCAGCGAACGTACTTCTTCCCTGCTGGGGCATTCTTAATGGGCTGCAGAGGGAGACAGAGACACACAGGAGGAGGAGATAAGAGGACAGTCGAACAGCACATTAGAATAGGAGCAGATAACAAGCCAATTATTCTTGACGGACGACAATTAACCAATACTACGTGAGGGAGAGAGGTATTCAGGTAAGGAACCAAGGAACAGCATTCATTATACATCATGCTGTGGGTGCTTCATTGTCCCGAACAGTTCAGGAGCTGCTTATAGCTGCGAAATGACATAACAGACAAAATTATATTATTCTTTTGTCATTTTAAAAGTTAATTTAAGACTTGAACTAACACGTCAAGCATCAATCGCTCACTGTTTGTGATTTATCCAGCACTGCTTTGAAGTTTAATATCAATATAGAGGGAGATAGAGATAAAGGCTTCAAAAATGTATTCAGTCTGTGGCGTATGATAAGATTTGGTCCCATTTTTAACGCTCCTACGGTACATTTCAAGATTTTTGTTGCTGTACGCTGTGTTTAGAATTCACATGATATACAAGTAATATCTTAACATAACTGTCTTGATTTACACCCATTCATTCAATTATATTATAGCACACACTGTGGAAGTGCTTTCTTTAAACGACCAGTTATGTGTCTTGATGGTGCAGCCCACTTTGTATCATCTCACTAGGTCACATTGGACTGCAGGCCAAAATCAGTTGTCAAGGACATTGTCTGAACGCTCACAGAGAATGGAAACTTTAATCTGTGTTTCACACAAGTACAACTATACAAATCACACACTTCCTCTGGGCTCAATAGAACATCCTGCTGTCTGTCCTGCTGATGCTTCTCTCCACTGCATCATTTCACTCTGACTATCCAGATCTTATTGAGCCCCGTAAGTTTCCCGCTCCATTATCAATTTCACTTACAACAGCTGTGGGAGACGAGTTTGTATCTGCACTGCAGGGAGGGAGCTAATGATAGGGAGTGAAAACTAATTTTACCACTAATAATTACACTGTGGATTACCGAATTTCAGTCACCTTTAGTCATCAGAATTGTAATATAGAGAAGTGTCAGCGTTAGCATTTATATTACTTACAGTGTAGTACAACAGTCCTGAAATAAATACTGCCGTCATGAAGGTTATAATGTTTTTCAAATTGTTTCAGATAAGTGTGGACATTTTGGAGGCTGCAGTTTGTGTTGCTGTTGAACTGTATTGCACTATATTGACAGATGTTTCTATTACTCAGCCCATTTTATAACAAAATCTATTAATCTAAACAAAAT
This sequence comes from Holacanthus passer, assembly GCA_025331565.1. Lineage (NCBI taxonomy): Eukaryota > Metazoa > Chordata > Actinopteri > Pomacanthidae > Holacanthus > Holacanthus passer. The sequence continues at coordinate 218,810 of JAFREQ010000126.1, read as the reverse complement.
AATGCGCAGTTACAGGAAACTAATCTTTTCCACAATATAAATGTGTGATGTTCTTTGTGATTGAATGAGGCAACTTGGCATCTGACGTCTCAATATATAATCATCTCAGCTTGTCCTGTATCACTGCTGCTTCCAACCATTAACTGCAATAAAAGCAGTTTCTGCTACTTAAATCTGTGGCAGTGAAATAACCATTTATACCGTTCATTTGCAACTACTTATACTGATTGTCACACCACCTCAACTGTCAAATCAAGCTGGCTTAGACAAAACTGTTATGTCACAATATGTCTAATTTATCAGCCTAATTAAGTGACGCAAAGAAGAATGCCCCATTAACACCACTAACGACCCTGTAGATCAAACCTATCAAATTGTAATTGCTGTCCCACAGATATTGCAGCTACATATTCTGCATCCTGTCAACATTCCTGTACAAATCTTTTAATATGTCTGTATGATGCTGCTTCCATCTGTAATGCTACTGATGCATGTTTGCACATCCACAGTAATTTCAAATGCAAACCTCGTGTGTATGTTTTATAAGGTTGTGGCCAACAATCTATATTTGCACAAGCTGGACATATTTCTCGACATCTACATATGTTCCCTCCATCTGTAAATTGCTCATATTGCCAATTGGTACATCTGGCCACATTTCATATTTTCTCCTCCATCTGTACACCGATATGCACAGCTAGTGATGCACACTTGTGGAGCCCCTTCAACCTGTGAGTCTGACAGTGATGGCTGTTGAAATGACACGTGGCATTTTCTTCGCCACAACTCTCCAACTGTCCAAATTACTTAGGGACTTGTTTCCTCAAAGACATGAATAAAACTTGATGTACCTTCAAGTGTTCAACGTTCTATATATCATTTGTTGTGTCTTGCCACACTTGACCAATGATCCAAAATCAAATTGATACTAAACAGTGACCAAACAGTACATTGTTTATTTATAGGTAGCAATTGAATGTTTCAGCACATCACTGTCACGTTAATGGTTGTACATCTGTAATTACAACAGAAAGAAAAAAATGAGACCATTGACAAGATGGCAGGTAGGCTCCATCTACTCCATTTGGTTGTTGTTGGAGCTTGAGTTTGAGTCTCTCAACCTTTGGTTCAATCAGTCCTGGTCAGAATTTCTTGGACTTCAGAACAAAAACATGTCATCTGACCTTCCCTGTGTATCATTTACTGTGTGTGACTTGTCATATTGAATTATTATTTAATTTTATGGCATGGTTAAATCGAAAATCCAATTTATTCTGACCACTGACATTAAGAAATCTAACAATTACATGTGCTTTTAGTCTATATCCTGCCTAACCAATGGACCCACAAAGAGCTCATAAAAAATTTAAGTGTAGCATCATCACAAGACTATGACTGGATTTCATAACATCAAAGAAGACCTAACGTTAAGAAGGTTGAATAGATCAGAAGAGGAACAAGGGGTAATTGTTTAGCTTTTGAATTTATACAAGTGTTAAAAGGTGCAATATGAAAGAATTAGCCACCTGTGGAATTAATACCCTAAACAAGTAGGGGGAAGCATTTCAACAGAGTTACCACTAACTGCTGCTGACCATAGCTTGTAGCACACTTTATTGTCAAGGGATATGATAGGCTGTTAATGAGCCAGGGAGTATTTGTTATGTGCTTTCATGGCGCTGAGCATTTAATTAATTTGAGTACAACTACTGTGCAATTTTTCTTTTGCTATTGATGAAGTGTCTAATCCCAGTACATATCATTATCATTTTATCACCCTGCCCTAGGTTTCAATGATGTTTAACTACTATACACATTACATTTAAAGAGTTGTTTCACCCAAACAACAAAAAAAGTTTCAGCGGAACAATTTCCCATCAAAGAATGTTTTCATGTGGATTACAGTGACTATTATTGTTCTCTGTGGATTATCCAGAATAATGAGGTTATTGATTCTGGAAACAGATGCTGTTGAATTTTATTCATTTGAGCACCAAAACCAAAATTACATTCACCTCCACTGTACTGAGGTGGATCTCATCATAAAAATAAAACCAAAAACTTTTGTGGGTAGAGACACGAGAGGTTTATGAGAGGAAATACGTTCTTGTAATTTGTGTGAAACTACCCTTTAAATTGGTGAAGAATTCGTGCATGTGTGTGAAGAAACTGTATACAGTACATACAAACACACTCTGTGTATGTGTCGTGTGGCTGTACAGATTCCTCCAGAAACCTACCGTAGCTTCATTGCAAACCCCACACTTCACCACATGCTGATGGATCTTGCCCTCCACGGAGATCATGCTCTGACACACCCTGCAGTTGATAACAGGGGCGCTGCCGCTCTCCGGGGAGGTGAGAGGGGAGTAGGGCGGAGGGTCCTCCCCGAGGAGCACTGAGGGCTGAGTGGGGCTGGGGAAGGGAGGGAAGCCTGCACAGGGAGGGAGACAAGGAAAAAGGATGAATACAAAAGCAGTACAAGTGGCAAATGAATGGATTGTTGAGGGAAAAAGAGCTGGAGTGAAAAAAAAATTCCCATGACACGTAACCTCTTACATTATGATTAACAAGATAATAAGATTTGGTCTCGAGTTCAACTGAAAGGAGCTTTAGAAGAAAAACACTCCTGGAATGTGGAGCAGGGTCAGTTTCAACAAATAAGAGTTTAAGTAATTGGCAGAGAGAAATGAGAGAAAGAATGCGGGAATAAAAGTTTCATCTAGAAATCAGATGCAACATACAGGGTGGATGACTGTTTAGAGCTGGTTGTGGGGGCAAAACACAATTAGGAGCCATATTTCATGCCCTTTCAATGAATGGATTTAGCCACGGTCCCTCCCTGTGTGAGCTGCTATTGGTCACAGCCTCTCACAGCAGCTTCCGTAATGGCTCCCTCATACGTCAATCAAATCAGGTGTTCCTCGGATGCTAGCTAGCTAAACGGTACAGTTATCTGGGATGCTAGTGTCTTGGGCAGTGTGCAGCTGTTAATATGTGCAATAATTTGTATTAGTAAAAGGTGAATAAAATAAATTTCAGTAATAATATTACTGAGGTGCAAGTTTGAAGCTTTGCGGGTGGTTTGCCGGTGCTAAGTGGAGCTAGCTACCAAGCTAATATAACGGTTGCTATGTTAGCTAGTTAGCAAAACGCTGATTCTGCTTCACGTCATGATGGCAAAAAAACATATTTCATCCTCCAGGAGATGCTCATAAATAAAAACTCTACAATCTCTCATCATCTCCTGCACGAACACAGTCACGACAGGCTGATTCTTTGTCACTGGCACGGTTGAGCTAGCAGGCTAAGCCAGAATGCCCAGTCAGTGGAGGCTAACGTAAGCTAGGCTAACCCCGGGTGGAGGAGAGGCAGCACCGCGGATACTCACTCTGTGGTTTGTTGGGCACACCGTAGGGCGCTGCACCGGGAGACACCCCGCCGTTACCGCTGCCAAGAGCACCATCTCCCAGATCGGATAGCAACGGGGACCTCTCGCCGTCCGCCATACCGAGAGCGAGGCGTGGAGGGGGGGACAGAGGGAGTGAATGCAGACCGATCCGGTGTATTGTTGTGTCGGAAATGCAGGCGTCACATGATCGCACCACCGCTGCTGCTGCTGCTGCTGCGGTAACGATGCTCGGAGGTGCGGCTCTGCTCACCGAGGGAGGCTCCCGGTGCACCGAGCAGGTGTTCGTGCACCTGAGAAATACCTGTAATTATCTCCCAACAACAATGATGTCACACTGTTACTTTGCTGTGATGTAGTGAACTTTCATTTGCATCTTTAAAATGTAACTTATGTGTCCAGAGATTTTTTGCATTAAAATTTAAACAGACAGATTTTCAAGATGTCCAGTTTTTCTTTATTACACTGTGAAGCTTTGCTGAACCAGTTAGAGGCAAGTGTACCATCATGTCATGTAGTGTATATAGTATGTACTATATACTATATGTACTAAATAGTCTTTCTATTTCCTCCATTGTTGAGAAATAGACAAAAGGTAGATAATATACTTTTACAGAAGCAATACACAAAAAGTCTATCTCAATACTATCCTTATGTTCAAATGTGTATGTTGAAAGATTCATTGCTCACTTGAATCATTGCAAAAGTTAATTAGTCCACTATGGATTGTTCAGTGTCATTGTTTCTCCATTTTTGCTCTTTCACTCTTTACATTGTGATTTATGTGAACAAATGATTTTTGCAAACAAGTTTGTCTCAAATTGCTCATTTAGGGAGCAAAATAAAGTGTTTTGAAATCGGTTTAATTTGTGCTGTTGCCCTGAAACAATGTCTTTCTAGTGTGACTACAGAGTAAGATGGAGTGCAAAATCCACATCCCTCTTTTGTGCAATAAAGCAGTCCAAAGTTCAGCAGACGCTAATGAGGCCTCAGCGGTCTGAGTGCCAAATCAAGTGGGCACCTTCCCAAAGAAAAAGAACAATTAGTAACCACTAATGCTTTCAACATACATATGGGCATTTGAGTGTTGTATAAAGACCAGCTTGAAACAATTTCATCCTTTAATGTGTACCTTCCTCTTAACAGCCCACTATTCTAAATATCAGTTTGCAATAGCAGCAAATTTGTGCATTATGATTATTCCATTCATAATAAAGGTATCAGCCTAAAATGGTGGTCAAAGCTTAGCTGTGTTTACCCTCTACAATATTCATCATGTGTGGTTCTCCATAAATGAAGCAATCACAAAATATTAATTAGAAAAGCATATTTTAATCATCATTGAATCAGTTTGGATAGATGTAAAAATAGCAGAAAATCAACCTTCATAGAATGTAAATTACAGAAAACAAAGTTATGCATATGTCATTTCTCTGACCATCTCTTTCTTTGACCCATAAACAGTGTGTGTCATCACAATAGTTTCAGATCTATTCTTTGTCTTTTAATACTTGTAAGCTGTTGTCATTCTCTCTTATTGCATGTTGATAAAATCCATGGGGCGTTTCATTGGCAGAGTCACCTCCAGTTCCTCCCTCTCACTGAAGAACTGAGCCTTTCCCGCTTGGCTGTGGATCGGATGCGGGAGATGAAGACCCAGTTTACTGAAGAGAGCAGACAAGACAGGTTAAAGAGCCGGTGAGAGCACAGGGGAGAGAGTGTGTATATGAGAGAAGAGGATGTTAAGAGCGATGTGAAACAGCAATCAAAGCTCAGATCACGATGGGAACCTGTGATTAAAAGGAAATGTCTGGAAATGGAGCTTTTGGTCTGAACTGCTGCTGCCCCGTCTTGAGGGGATACAGAAATGAAAGAGAACATTTTCAAAGCATCCCTTACTATTTTGGCGTCCGTAGATCAAGGAACTTTTCTTTTACATCCAGGAACACATCTGTTGCTTTGGTTTCTGGTAGTTTGATTTTCACCTGAGAGTGGGGGAAAAGTCAACATCTTTAATACTGAACTGTGTACATTTTAATCTTCACTTTTATTCAATAATGCATACAAATGTTACACTTGTATTGTTTCCAATTCATGTTGTTTTCTGACTGCTGTTAATATACACTGCATTTTCACCTCTAATACAGGGTCTGATAAAAGTGTGAAAAACTATCTAAGGCCGTAAACATACTCAAATTTCTTTCCTGGATTCTGTCATTGGAAGGGATAAAAGAAAGATTTGTAGTATTCTTTATTTAACTCTGATCTGAGTTTCTAAACAGACCACACTTTCTTTATCTGTTCCTGATCACATCCTTATATAGTTCATTTTTCAGTGTAAAAAAAGTACATTGGGTTACCAGCATGGCTTCACAGCACATGGAGGATGGATCCTTTCTGTTCAAGCCCAAGAACAGATCCTCCGTCCCCACACTCTGCTTCAGGATCATTTCATATCTGAACACAAAGGTTAGACAGACACTTATGCAGGGATACACAAAAATCAATACAGTATTAATCTGTTTATAATCATCATTTGACATCACATTAGACAGAATCAATAGGGAACAACGATGAACAGAAAGAAGCAGGCAGAAGTGAGTGTCAGCTCAGGTCAATGGAAAGTGGAAAATGAGGTGATATAAATACTTTTCTACAGGCAGACTCAGTCTCACTTGTACTTCTATGAGTCATTTATAGCACAAGGGTTCATAATCATAAAGTTTTGAGTTAAACCCTCTATTTGGTTTTAAGGTCAAATAAACTCAAGAAGTTCAGCTCAGTGAAAGATGCAATCTCAGTGAGGGAATGTCTGCCTTGTAGTCTTACTCCGGCTGGGGCCTCGGGTCAGCAAGATCATCATACTGGGAGCCCTCAGCCACCTCCTCCTCACTCCAGATATCTTTGCTGTTCTTCTTCACATAGGCAGTCGACACTAAAACAGCAATACAAACACAAATACTGTTTGTACCTTTCATCAGGCCAGGAGTTATTTTAATGTTTTGGGTTGTGTGCAAGAAACACCAAACATTACCTTCTTTATCTTTTTTGCGTGGGGGACCAATGTGTCCAGGATCCAGCCGTGCACACGCTGACCCATTCTGTTGAGATTAACAGATGTTATAGTGAGGCAAAAGGAGTTTAGGCCTCAGTTCAAATAAAACATACATAAATACTATTAGATGGACAGCTAGATTTTCAGAAAAGCATCTTCCTTTAAAGATTCTTAATGTCTATTTGAGACATGTGTATTAACATTTACCTGAGCATGAATGAACTAAATGAACAATCAATATCGGGGCAGACTAAACAGGGATCAGATGACAATAACTTACTTTACACTCTTCATCCTCCTCCTCCTCCTGCTGGGTTGATAACAAGGCAGACAGAGCCTGTAGGTTCTGAGCGGATGATCCTCCAAGAAGCTCCATTCAGACAAAACACGAAATATTCAAATCCTCCAAAAAGCAACAGGTAAAAAGTTACTCAATACAACCAGCGTTAGCCTGAATATGTAGCTAAATGTTGTTGTTGCTAATTGAGCGTCTGAACTGTTGTTGTTGACACGTCACTCTGTTTCCGTGGAGACGACCAGGCTGCCGTACGCCGGTGACGTCACGAACGTAAAAACGCCCATGAATGAATGAGATGAATGAAAACTAAACAGGTAGGTTGTTTCAAAACAAGGCAGGTAAACTGAATACAAAAGTCACAGCGGTGTTACTAAAAAGAGACTAAGTGTAATAAGCACAAGTCAAATAATGACTCGTTTCAAAAATCAATAACAAAATCCAGCTTCCGGTAGTGAAGGTTCAATAATCACCAATAAATCAATACAATAAATCTGTTAAAACAATACACCATTTGAATGAACATAGTGTTATTGCAAAAGTCAATCAAAAAGTACTGTAGCCTATTATTATATATAATCACAATATTATTACCGATACATTAACATGTAGTATTAGTACAGCAGTACAGTATTTAATGTCTGACCTCATCAGCTTCACTGATTTTGTAAATATGTTTATTTTGAGTTTGATTCCAGCAACACATTACTTTTTACACAGGGTCCCAACTTTTTTGGAATCAGGGTTGTATAAGAAATAAATGTACATTATTTCCCAATAAAGTGCAGTAAAAGGTACAGTAGGTATAAAGTAGTATAAAAGGAAAACACTGAATGAAAGTACCTCACATGTGTTTTATATTTTCCACCATTAGGAGCCTATTAAATAACCTTTATCCCAGTTCTTAATATGCATTTAATTCAATTCAATAAATTAACAATCACTTATAACTAAATAAATAGAAATAGTTTGCCACAGATGTTTGTGCTTTCAAGTGTAATTAAAACGTTTGCCAAAAGTCTGCAGGGAGGAAGCCTGATTATCGCTTCGACTCGCCATGTCCTTCCTCGGCCACCGTAGTCATTGCATGCATGCCTCGCCGGGATCATGTTGAAGGTGACAGGTAGTCCCGTGTTTCTTACGGTCTCTGGTGGGGTCATGCCGGGAGCTCTGAGTCTGTTGCCGGTCACCGTCTTCGCTGCTGCCGGAGACGGAGAGAAGGAGGCGGCCGCCCCGCTCCACCGGGACGAGCTGTCTCTTTACACCGCTCCTCCACAGCTCCGGTCCCGGTACGTGGAGCCTGAAGCGGGTCAGCTGGAGGAGAGTGTCGCCACCCTCAGGAAGGTATTAGAGCCGTACACGGGTTGGTGTCAGGACACCTACAACAGAATCAAACCCAAAGTTCAAAGTGTGGTCCGGCTTGGAAACGACACCTACACCTACTTGAAGAACCCGCCCAAGGACTTCTACCCCCGGGCAGGAGTGATCGGCTTCACCGGGGTGCTGGGGCTGTTTCTCGCCAGAGGCTCCAGGGTGAAGAAGCTCATCTACCCGGCGGGCCTGGTGACCGTGAGCGCCTCCCTGTACTACCCGGAGCAGGCGGCCGCCATCGCCAAGTCCGGCGGAGACTCGGTGTATGAGCGCGCGGTGCAGAGCTACGCTGCTGTGGAGAAGATCCTGAAGCCCCAGAGCCCCAAACCTGACACAGGCACCGAGTCAGAAACGAAACCCTGACGACCTCAGTGTGGTTCTGATGAAGACAGGAGCGTTTCCTGTTAGATGTGCTGCTTAGACAGGCTCTGATGTGTGTGACTTCCTCATGCCCACTTTTTGCACTATGCTTCCTCACATGTTAACTCAGGCCGGGCATGGCCTGTCACCAGGGGGTTAGCAAGCTGTTTGATTCACTTCTGCTTCTGATCGGAATGTATATTTATTGTAGAGAATTAATAAAGAAATCAGTTGTCTTACATTAAAACTTTGAGACCTTCGTTTGTTTTAGACTGTCAAGTGTTTTCACCTTAATTCTGTTTCTTCAGCACTGTTAAAAACATGTAAATTTAGATGAACACAAATCAACTACAGCTGAAATGATTAATCAATAAGAAAACAAGCAGCAGCCACTTTTTATTTAAACTAAACATAAACTTTTTGTTTATGGTTTAAGCTTCTACCTTAATTCAGAACTTGATTTCTTATCTTACATTATAATAACTGAATATCTTTCAGTTTTTTGATTGTTGGTCAGACAAGAACACAGGAAATTGTTGACACTTGTCTGATGGTTTATAGACCACAAGTACTCAATTAGTTTTATTAGTTTATTGGCTATCTAACTGATAATAAAATGATTAGTTGCGGCACCAAAAATCAACATTTCAACTTCTGAATATTCGTCCCAAAGGCACCACAGGGAGTTAACAGAAGTAATTTTTTGCTGTCTAATAAGTGGCTCTGGATCAGCAGTATAATCAAGAGAAACCAATTGCATTACTTGTAATTACAATTATACCAAGAAAAATGAGGGTGAAGAGTGAACACTGTATGACTGTTTAACATCTTTATTCATCTCAGCCAAAAAAAAAAAAAGTATACAAAAATTAAATATGAATCACTTGGAAGAAATCGCCTCAGAGCAGCACCAGCTTCTCGTTTAGAGCAATCTGTGCTTGGGTCAGGTTGGACAGGTAGGTCACCATCAACAGGTCCTGCAACAAGGAAACAACATTTACATTTTGTTAGTACAATCTTATTTGAGGTGAGAAACATGCTTGTGCTCCTTTAACTGTTACAAACAAACAAAAGTCAAGAACTACGAGGTCAGAAAGAGAAACATCTAAAGACGGCTGTGTATGCTGAACAAGTGCTATGTATAGAAGTATGAGACAAGAGGAGCCTGGAGAGCACTAATAATAGGCAGCAGAGTCTAATTAAATGCTTCCTGTAATCAATGGGAGTGTGCCAGCATGCTAAGAACAAGCCTGAGTACAGAAAATAAATAAGGAAGGGAAGGTTGAATGAGATACACTCAATTCAATGAGGAAAAACAACCATCAGCAGTGATTAGAAAAAATGTAATTGTTTATGAGAGAAATTAATGTATATGCTACTTACATTGATGTTGGAATTGAGCATGTTCTCGAAGTCCTCGGGTGTGATGGTGGGCACCTTGTTGACCAGGTCCATCAGGAAGCGGCCCACACTGTTATCTGCTGTCACTTTGCCAGACTGAGACAGATCGAACAGGATTACCTTTATAGCCTCCATTAATGTAAAACTTGATTACATCACAAATGGTCTCACAAACACAACAATGCAACATGGAAGAGCAGGAAAACCAAAAACTGAAGGTACTTCCTTAACATTCTGTACATATGGAAACAATGCACTCATCACATCTGATTTGCTCTTGAAACTCACCAGCACATCATCAATGTATGCCAGCACGGTGGTCAGCATGTCCTGTACCCTAGCTGCAGAGCCGCCCACCTGGGACAGATCAGACGTCAGCCCCTTGGTACGACTGGGCATTATACGTGTCCTTTGCAGAAGGTCCACTGCAACCAAAAGATGAGAGTGTTAGAGTACAGTACAACAACTTAAAGCCAAGCACTGAGACAGAGTTAGACACTGCCTATAATATACAGTGTATTTTCCAGCTAAATTAGTTGTTTCTAAGTTCACTGTCCAATGACATTAACACCATAAATTTCTTTTAAACATTGCAACTAAATTATGTCTTTCCCCATGACAAATTGGAAAAAACACAGTTTCACAATCACAAGTATTTAGTTAGGAAGTATTTGTTTCCAAACAGTCATCTTCATTTATTCTTTGTATACTTACCACCTATCCTCTCAGTGTCATAGTAGACATACTTGACAGTCAGGGGGGTGAACATCACACCAACTGTCTTTCCTGGCACACCCATCTGCGCACTGTGTAGGAGACAGACAACCACGTTCAAACACACACTCTCAGTCTGTAGTTGATCACAAAAACAAAGAGTCTATGACAACGAGTTCAGCCGACCTGACGTAGGCACGGATGTTCATCTTGCCACTCTGCAGTGCTGTGTCCATGGTCAGGTGAATGGGGTTGGAGGCCTCACGGCTATAGTACTCGTGAATGAGCACTGAGTGTTCTGTGATGTCAAAGCCTGTGGCATACCTGAGAAGACAGATGTCACTGTGGTGAGAACAACACATTTTCTGATTCAATCTTTGAAATTCCAACTTTCATCAACTGACGCACCATCCGATGATGACTTCAGTGGGTGACACCCTCTTGTGGAGCTCATACATGTTCTTAGCGAACTCCATGTCGACAGCAACCTGTTGGCAAAAAGAACAAATTTTGGCACATAGCCTTTTGTTGTGTCTGTGTGTGTGTTTAAGTTGCGAAAAGAGAATTGTGGAAATTATACAGGTATTGTGTGGGGTGTTACAAAATGTCCTGCTGGACAATTTATGGTGAATTTTAAAGATGTCCTATGGGAAACTTCACCATATTGCAGTACATATTTACTTACTGCAGGTAAACATATTGCAGGATTTCCTATGCAATTCCACTCAATCCAAAACAAGACTTCAATAAACAGTATATACTAGAGATTCAGATTTAGAGTAACAGTAACAGTAGTGTTACTAATATTAATTTAAATCTTGTGTCCATATAGTGTTTGTCAATGACGTGACTAAGCTGCCGTAGCACTACGTTTTTTTTTATCTGGAACTACTCAACAGCACAATTATCAATGTTCATTCACTGATGAAAATATGTTACCATCATACTGATAATAAATAAGTATAACAACATACCTCATCTTCGGACTCATTGTGGGGGACAGAGAAGCAGTTGGTCACCTCAATAGAGTGTTTGTCAATAGTACCTGAGAAGGACAAATGTTACAAATGAGGCATTATTATTGAGGTAGCCGCCTTCGCCTTGTTAGCTAGCTAACAAGAGGCTGAACTCATGACGAATCATAAGCACTACTGATATCAATGCTAATAAAACGTTCAATCCTGATAGCTACATGCTATATAAGTACAAAAAGTAACAGAAAATATTAGATGACTTGAAGGATAGTCAAGGTTTCCACCTATGTTACCATTTGAACGGACAGCCAGCTGTTACAAATGATGCTGCTAGCTGTTTTGGCTAGCTAACAGTGGCTAACGCTAACCAGATGTAAAGTTAGCCAGCATGCGTTAGCAGGCTAGCTAGAATTAGCTAGCTAGCCATGACCTGTTAAATAAGAACACGGTTCTCTCGAAGGAGGACAAATATGTAAAGATTCTGTTTAAAGTTACCCAACAAGGTCCCGATCACACGACTCGCTCCCTCATTTCTCCGCTCGTAAGAGTCGCAGATAGAAGCGAGAACGACGGGGTGAATTTTCACCACTGGCCCGTAAACCGACATCTTGGAAAAGGAGGACTGATCGCCGGCCTCAGTGAACACATATACTGCCACCTAGAGGCCGGCGGGCGAATAGCGGTTAATGAATACAAGGCTAATTATAATCATAATAAGTCATTGATACTATCGATGACACAATAAATGACTTCATTTGATGTCAACTGAAGTTATTTCATTAATTAAAAAAGGCTCTATATAATTCTATCATCAGGTGAATCATAAGGAGTCTGGTGTAATAATAATAAGAATAATAAGAAGAGCCAAAAATACAGATTTGTATTAAAATGGAGCCATATATTAAAAAACAAATCCAAGTAAGCTTTATTATACAATCAGTCAATGTCACCTAAATTAAATATAAGATATTTATTGTATTATGTTATTATTGTTGTTGTAATTTGGTCACAAAGGGCCAAACATGGATGTGCCATGTGTGCAGATGCTGGGGGTCTGGCAGGCAGCAGGCAGGAGGAGGGGGACGTGAGGAGGGTCTGAGGCGGGCAGGGTCGTCAGGGGCTGGACTGATGACAGCATCCTCCGCCGCTCGGAGGCTCCACACCTGACTGCCTCCATCAGATGATGCACAGATGATGGAGCCGTCCGCGCTGCCGGCTTGTCCCGCTGCCACCATTTCGCTCGTCCGCTGCCCGACACATGTTCCGCAGACGTCCTCATAATACTGACTTCTTGTTTGGATTCAGCGGATGTTCGCCGTTTGTTTCCTGTGATCGAGGCGCTCTTTGTTTTCCCGGAGAAGCGGAATGATGCTGCGTCGCTGCTGAACACCAGAAATGGGTGTCAGAGAACCGAGGCTGCAGATCGCGGTTCGTTCCTGGACCGGGTTTTTCTCCAGATAAGAACATCTGCTCGCTCCGGGTCTCGCACATCTGCAAGTTGCTACACTGAGCAGGTAAGATTTTCCTCCTTCCTGTCTGTCTGACGTGAATCCAGGAGCCCAGTCTGTGGGTTTGTGGTGCCTCACAGACTGCCTTCATTAGAGGCTATTTGTGATCCATCCATCAGGCGTAGTGCGTCATCTTGATTGTCACCATCAGTCTCCTCTTGCGTCCATCCGCCAGTTGTCCAAACAGACGCACATCATCATGGCTACAGAGGACTAGGACTCCATTTTACTGTGCACACACCATGTCTCACATATGCATATTTAACTCAGTTTCCTTTAAATATATATACAGTGTGTGTGTGTGTGTGTGTAACCTGTAGGCCTGTAGCATTAATCCACCACAGCAGTAAATGCACTTACACAACACACACACATGGGCCACACACATACCTACCCCAAAGGCGCTTTATGAAACATGCAAAACAGTGAAAGTGGCTCTGATGTGCATATGTGCTCCAGGATTCATAGAAAGAGACATTTATTCTCCCTTCATGTCTCATTCCAAAGAGCTGTGTATGATCAACCCCAATATTGTGATTTCACTCTTCATTCTTTGCTTAATTTGCCTTTAAAAGGGATGAAACAAGCAGAGACAGGAAGTCAAATCTGTGTGGCAAGCAAAACAGAACCTACAGGCCTTGTTGTTCATGTAGAAAGGAAAAAGTCTTTGAAGTATCTTAAGAGAAATTAAAGGGACAAAGGCACTGGAAAGCTCCTGGGGTCCTATTTTTTTTTTCAAAAATCATTCCCCAGTGAATTACTATGACAGATCATTGTGTTCTTCTATATTCCAGGCTTCAGTCAAGCAAACAAATGGTCCAATCAATAGCCACTGGACAGAGTCTGCCATAGGGAGGATATCAATAAGACGCTAATACACTTGACACACACGTACACACACAGGCCATGGCGCTGGAGAACTCGGTCCTCTCCTCCCGCCCGGACTTCCTCTCTTTCCCTGTGGAAGACAAGGGGGAAGGGACAGAAGTGGAAGTGGCCACCGAGGCCACCGCCTCCACCGGAGTCTTCAACCTATCGGAGGAGCTGGGCCACGTAGTCACCACAGAGACGACACCGTCCCCTCCGGTCCCCACCAAGGTCAACAGGTCGTTTCAGGCCAAGCTGGCGGAGCGGGAGGCCACAGCCAATCAGACCAGGAAGAAAACCCAGGGGACGGAGAAGGAGAGGGGACGATTCGGGTGGGGTGAGTGACTCTGCATGCGACTTCCTGTCATTGATGGCCTGTTTAATGATGAAATAAATGTTTCAAATATGCTATGGCTGCTTTCTATTCACTTCATTCAAGAGTGGAGAAAACTGAATGCTTGCAAGGACATCATTACTGATTCCAGAGACTTGGAGTTGTTGATCCAGACTCTAGGACCTAGAGTCTGTTGATCCAGACTCCAGGTCTGTTCATCCAGACACGTTTTCTCTCTCCCCACTTCACACGCACATGTTGTGTGTTGGCTGAACTTGTGCATCTCCTTCTCCTTCCCATCTCTCTTGCAATGGTTGTGAATCTCCTCTAATTTGGACCGTGCTGCAGAGCTTCATCCCTCAGCGATTCTGACAGTCTTGCACATCTTTTTTCATTAGGCTTCTCCAGTGGCTTTGCTCTTCGTTTGCTCTGGTATCTCACCTCTTCAATGTACATCTTTGTGACAAAAACCCTCCCCTAAACCCTAAAAACACTGTTAATTATAGAATTGGATGTTCATTGTTTTTGGTGAGGACATTTTTTTGAGAGCCATCAAAATGCACAATATCAACATACAACAAGAAATGTTCGATAGAAAAGCAATAAGATATGACTCTATAGGTTGAATAGGATGCACACTGATCGATATCCATTGTTGTCATTGATCTAAGTGACAAAATCAGAATAAAAATTGCAGCATGTCTGTGCCATAATCTGAGTTCAGCCACAATAAAAAGGTTCTCTATATGGAAAGATATCATCAGTTGATGCCAGGGTTGTACAGTAACTAAGTCCAACATTGTATCTTTTCTTCTCTGAGTGTTTGATGATGTTGTCCTGTCATAACTCATCTCCTCTCTTTTCCTCACCTGTCTGTTTTCATTTCTGTCATCCCTTCTCCACCAGCCTGAGTTTCCTCTGAGCCACACTGCATCTCTCTAAGTAGTTTTGTCCCCTGGCACCTTCCTCAATTCATCCTCCAATGTCTCGATGTGCCTTCATTCAACTCGCATCCTCTGACAGCAGTCGGAGTCGCATCTTCAAATAGCAAAACTTTTCTGAAAAAGGCAGTCATGTACGCGGCTTTGAAGTTTTCTAAGGGGTTTTGAAAGGGTTTCGTGGAACCAGTGTTATGAGACTTGTCTTCAACATTGTTTCAAGCATAGAAAAGCACCAGAACTCCCGCTGCATGTGCTTTCCACATGTGCCAGATCTCCCACTGTACAGCCTCACATATTTCTATCTCAAACTTCTGTAACCAAATTGTTACTTCTCCTCCCTCCCATTTCACATGATTACCCATCACCTCGTCTCTTCACCAGCCCGGACTCGGCGTAAGAGACAACGCTATGTGGAGAAGAACGGTCGCTGCAATGTGCAGCACGGTAACATGCGGGAGACCTACCGCTACCTGACTGACATCTTCACCACGCTGGTTGACCTCAACTGGCGCTGCTCGCTCTTCGTCTTCGTCATGGCCTACGCTGTCACATGGCTCTTCTTCGGGGCCATCTGGTACCTCATAGCCTACTGTAGGTAAGACTGTTGAGCAAGAGGGTGGCACAATGTTATTTATTTAGATTTATCCCTGAACCAAAGGAACCCTGCTGCTAAATCCCAATGACGATGAACATGATCAAAAGTCCTATAGCCCAAAGAGAATTTAATTTAAAAAACACTTTCAGCCATGTTGGCAAACTCTGTATAACCAAGAACCGGGCTTTTCCTATCTCTTCCCTTCTCCTGGCTGTAGCTTCATATTTAGTATATGAGAGTAGTATTGATCTTCTCCTCAACCTCTTGGCAAGAAAACAAACAATCATTTCCCCCAAAAATGTCAAACTATTCCTTTAATGAAATCATCAGGCGGCTACCCTTTTTAACCACTTAAAGATGGAGGATGCTGCTGCGAGTGAGCGATCAGCATTGCATGACATTTCTGCAACGAAGGCTAAAAAAATTTTCAGCCAAAAAAGCCGATGACAAAGCAGTATTAATATTACAGTGTATTTCATCATGATGTGTTACCTCTTCACAAGATGTGTCTGCTGGATCCCAGCTCTAATTAGCTAACGTATTCGTCTCGTAAAATCGCGACCTCTCTATATCAATTACAGGCCACCTTAAGCTGTGCCAGAGAGCTGTCGGTGTTGCTGCAATTCCTTGGTCACCAACACAGGTCAATAAAAGTCATAGATTTTATAAATTACTTAACACCACTTTCATTAATTAGCTCTCCCTCTCTGGCTGGAGCTGTGTTAATCAGGGACATTAGCCTGTGTAGTGAGTAGTTTGAAAGAAAATCTACAGACTCTTAGTGGCACTGGGCTGAAAAAACAGCATATATAGTGAAGATGCTGTGTGGTGATATATGATGGAAAAAGTAGGTTTTTGCAGCATCTGGAAAAAGTGACAGCATGAACGTTTATCCAAGGCTGTAACTAACACATGTGATGGCATCTTTTATTTTTACAATAATGTCAATACATTGCGTGAACATTTTGAGCGTATGGCGTCTACACCAAAATCTATTATAACACGGCCCTGGGTCATTATGGTTAATATGAGGAATAGGATTACTTCTTGTTCATTATAAGAATTAGCTGAAAGGAGACTGTAAATATAAAGGGAGAGATGAGTCGTCATACACATATTTCTGCACCTCCGTTCTTGAAATATAAATCTTCTCGCTCTCTGTCTATTTTTCTGTCTTGACACCCACTTTGTCACCCCCCCCTTCCCTTTCTCACACATTCTCCTTCTTTTCTTCCCAAGGGGTGATCTGGACCATCTGGAGGATGAGACGTGGACGCCATGCGTCAACAATGTCAACGGCTTCATCTCAGCCTTCCTCTTCTCAATCGAGACGGAGACCACCATTGGCTACGGCCACCGCGTCATCACTGACCAGTGTCCAGTGGGCACCATGCTGCTGCTGCTGCAAGCTATACTGGGCTCAATGGTCAACGCCTTCATGGTGAGCACCAGGGCTGGTACAAGGCTGAGAAATAGGAAAATCATATTAGAAATCATTAATAGCAAAAATGATCAGATTCTTTTGTAGCTGTTATGTATTGTGATTAATATTATAGATAAAGAATATTATTTTGATAATTTGAGGAAAATAAAATGTTATTTCCCATTTTGATTTTGAGACTATTAGGCTCAACATAAATCTTGGAGAATTTATTTTACAGAGGAAATGCTAAATCAAATTTTTTTTATGAAACCTACAATTACAAGGCATAATCATATATATACATGGCGACTGTCAAACCTGCTGCAGCACATCAGGAGGTCAGGTTAAAGAAAAATAAAAAGCAAAGAGAATTGGCTTTCAGATTCTTAATCAAATGTTCAAATGATCTAATTCTTGGTGGCCAAAGCCCACCTTTCTGAAAGACACCTAAGTACATGTAACTACTGTTTGACCTGACTCAGTTTGATTAGAAAGAAGCCTCCTGTCAGTTCAGCTGAATCAAATCAAAAACTGAATACACAGTTTTTTTTTTACCGTGCAGAAGAAATGACACTAATTTCGGTGCAGATGGTATTCCTCATGAACAAGAATGTTTACTCTGAAAGTGCTGATGAAGCTCGATTTTCCCCATGAAGTAAGCACTCCTTTGATGAGGATGAATCCACACACTGACGTCCAAGCAGAATCATGTTTATGCATGTTGGCCTGCTTGAAACATGCTGTATTAGCAACTGATTCAAATGTGGGCTGTTTTACTATGCATATAAAAAATGATTGAATCTGAGGTTAATTTGAGTGTCACTACTATTTTTACACATCGAAAATAAAAAAGAAAGCTCCATTGAAAACATGAACAAGCTTTGTTTGTATCCAGCACTCACAATGAATGTTTGCAGCTGTACAGTCTGTGTTAATGATGAAAAAACAAGAGAAGTCATTCGTTTTTCAATGATCCTCTGCTTTTCCAGTTACTGTAAATGCTTGAACCTTTTGCATCCGGTCTGTCTGTCTGAGTTTGTTTCACCTCTCCTTTAAACATTAAACCTCCTCCGTCTCTGTCTAGGTCGGCTGTATGTTTGTGAAGATCTCACAGCCCAACAAAAGAGCAGAGACACTGGTGTTCTCCAAACACGCCGTCATCTCTCTGAGAGACGACAAGCTCTGTCTGATGTTCAGGGTGGGCGACCTTCGGAGCTCCCACATCGTAGGGGCCAACATGAGGGCCAAGCTCATCAAGTCCAAACAGACTCAGGAGGGTGAGACTAGCAGATAAGACAATTAGTGATAGTACTGCTACTCCCTACCAATAGTAATGTGACTCCCAGGACTACAACAGCCAACTGCTGCTACAACAATTACTAGTGTCACCGCTCTGACAACTACAGAACCTCTACTATAACAACTAGAGGTGGAAAACGACTCATTATGAGAAGTCTTGTTTCCTTAAATATGTCAATTTTTAATGTACTTTCACTCTTTTGAACGCATTATAAAATTAATAGTTATTCTCCTTTCAATTAAGCAGATTTTGTACTCCACTGCTTTTAAATAATAAATAATTCTAGAGAAGCCCGTGGTTATGCTGGCAATTTGTGTAAAAGCATACTGAGAAAGAAAAGCTCTCATCTAACCACTTTCTCCTTCCTTCCGTTTCCTCACCCCCTCATTCTGTTGTCTCCGTCAGGTGAGTTCATCCCGCTGGACCAGACAGACATCAGCGTGGGCTTCGAGACAGGTGATGATCGTCTCTTCCTGGTCTCGCCGCTGGTGATCTCCCACGAGATTGACGCACATTCACCTTTCTGGGACATGTCGCAGGCCCAGCTGGAGAAGGAGGACTTTGAGATTGTGGTCATCCTGGAGGGAATGGTGGAGGCAACTGGTGAGGAATGGGTTAAATATCATAATATATTCATAAAAATAAAGTAATGAGAATGCAAACACCGGAATGATTCATCTGTCCCTGGTAAATGATTTTCCTCTGTGATCCATGCTCACAGCTGACTAGTATTTTTCAAAAACAGAGATCATTAGACCTTTTAGTAACTGGCTAGTAAGTTAAGTCCGGCGGTTTCGTGCACAACACATAAAATAATTACAAAATGCAACATGGAAATAACTGTGCAGGAATACATTTACATGTTTGTATAATGAAATGAAAATGTTGGTGATGTAAAAATGCTGCTAAAAGTGCAATGAATGAATATATGGTTATTGAGTGGAAACAAAAATAAATATAGCTATATTGAGCTGATGATGATTACATTTTAAATTTATTAAGGTTAAGGCCATATAAATAAAACCATTAACAACAGTTGGAGGGTTTTATATGATTTGCATTAGGCGATTTTTTGATTTCAAATTACAAAAATGTTATAACATATAACAACTTAACAGCATTGGATTGTATGTGAAATAATACCTTGCAATTTGATTTGACTGTAAAGCTCTAATGGCCTCTATGTTGTAAATGCATGTTTGGCTGCAACAACAAGAATTGAGCATTAGGAAATTAATCTTGTAGATGCATAAAACTATATGATATTACAGTAATACCATCACTGTTTTACAGAAAGCAAACCCTGTCCAAACCTGTCCATTAGAAAATGAAATTCCCCTTTCAGGATGTCCGAGTTTAGATCTGCAATTTTTGTTTGAGAGCCCTCCACCTCCAGGAAGGAAGCTTTTAGAGCCTTATGATGTTGTGATTACGGGGGAAATATACATATATTTTTAGATATACTTATATAAGTGAAAGCGTTGTATAACAGGGAACAAACCTGGAGAGTTATCACTGGAGTGAAGTGATCTTCTGAGGACATATGGATGTTTTTGTGTTCTTATACTTTATATTCTAATCACTTAACTGTTGACTAAAGGAGCAGCCCTTCAAAATTGTTGCGTTGGGAGAAGATTAAAAGGTGTTACATCATATGCAACAAGGTGTCTTAGCAGGCAGAGAGACCATCCACAACCGTATCCATCCCCACATCAGCCAGTGTGGGTCAGTGAACACTCATCTGCCCTTGAGCAAGGCACTGACGCCTTATGAACTAACTCACTGTGAGTCACGCTGGATAAATCATCAGTTAAAAGCCAAAAATGTGAATGCGTCATGTTATACTTACTTAGAACTTTGCTCTGGCTGGAGACCAACACATTTTGCTTTTCATTTCTGAAGCTCAAAATACACCCCCAGACTCAAGAGTATTTTAACCAAATTAATCAAAGCTTCACAAGCTCTAGGTTTAGAGTATATTGAGTGGAAAAATCACATTATCCCTGCTCATAGCTACCCTCAGACATGACATATTTAGAACCCCTATTTTATATTGTTGTATTTCATGTTGTTGTCTGCACTGACTTGTACTTGTCTCACTGACTGAAAACTACAAAATCCAAACAGGTATAAACAGAGTCTGGCAGGAACAAGTAACCAGATAGGCCACCTGCTCCCTGGAAGGATTTGGACGGGTCGTGTTTGTCTCTTTTTCTTTATCCCCTTCCATATTGCCTTATGTCAAATTCATTCTGAGAGGATAATATACTCAACTGTTGTTCAGTGTTTGGCAGGGATTCAGTGTATCAGAGCTATTCATGATGCGTCTCTATGAGGTGAAGGTGGCCTCCCTGCCTACTCCAAATATTGATTCCCTTTGTCAGAGTGCTGTGGAGAGTTACAAAGAAGTAGCCGAAAGTCCTAACTCATCTGCACAGAATATTTATACAAAGATAAGTTAGCCAATTATATTGTTGCACAGACAATCCTAGTTATTTCCTCTGAGCAAGCAAATCACAAATTTGTGAGACATAATGAATGAATGGACTCGCCAGTATGATTGTGTTTGTGTGTGCAGGGATGACGTGCCAGGCCAGGAGCTCCTATCTAGCAGAGGAGGTGTTGTGGGGTCACCGGTTCAGCCCGATGATGTCACTGGCAGAGGGCTTCTTTGACGTTGACTACGGAGCCTTTCATCACACGTTTGAGGTAATGTCTTTCGGGCTGGGGCACAAAGGACAGCTGAGCATAAGGGTATTTGATTTGGTAACCTGGGTGTGCTGTCTCATATGAAATAGCAATCAAACTGTATATAAACCTGAGATAGCAGCTAAGGACTGCCATGAGCCTTTTTATAAGGAAAATTTCTGTTTGCTGTTATATATATGTGTTGGAAGTGTACCTTGAACTCCTGAATTGTCTCATTTCTATGCAGAGGAGACAGACAGACAGAGAGAATCATATTCATCAGCAATGTACTAACAATGGAGTTTGGAAGTGAAAAGTGCTTCAACAATTTAAAACATGATCATAAATGTCAAACTTTGGTTTCAGTCCTTTTTATCAATCTATCAGAAGAGGCAAACATACCAGTTCCTCCTCCGACAGTACAAAAATGTAACTCCCCAAGTGTTTCAGTGAGGAAAACTCTTGCTGTTATCCCTATTCCTGTCTCCACCTACATGTACTAACATGAGTTCTCACATTTGTTCTCATGGGGTTGTTGAAAGGCATGCTGGGAAATCCAGGAAGTCTTACTATTTATTTCATGAGTATTTTGGTAGGGACAAGTACACAGCATGGTCCAATGCCACACATGCCTGTCCCTAGATGAGCTTTTATAGAGACGTTCACAACTCACCAGGATGACGTACAAAACAACACACTTTTGCTAAGTGTAGCTCAATAGTTAACACAATATATCTCATTTGTTTAATCTGTATAAAAAACCCAAAAATGGGGTTTGATGCAGGGATTATTTCTTGGCAAAGCAGTGACTTCTAGTGGAGACTTCAGTAAGCCACTGCTCCCATAAACCTTGAACTGTAGAGGTGCTAGTAGCCAGGCTGTTCCCCCCTGTTTGCAGTCTTCAATCTAAGCTAACTGACTGCTTGGCTGTAGCTTCATATTTACTGTGAAAGCAATATCAATTTTCTTATCTAACTCTCAGCCTGAAAGCAAATAAGTGCATTTACCAACCTGAAGAACTATTTCTTTAACTAAACTATTACTCTGGGAAAGCAGCTTCTTCTTGCCATCTTGGCAGTGCTAATCTTCATCACGTTTCACCTCCCCCAGGTTGACACGCCCTCCTGCTCAGCACGAGAGCTCTCATTGGCTGCAGCCAGACTGGACGCTCACCTCTACTGGTCCATCTCCAGCAGGCTGGATGAAGAACCCACTCTGACCAACCAGGCGGCCACGCAGCCAGACAGCGGCTTGGCCAACAACAAAGGAGGGGATCCGACCTTCATCGTCGGAGAGATGACCGACATCCAGGAGCAAACAGGACTGGGCGAGCTGAACGGCAGCGTCGCCACCGACCAATCCGAATCAGAGGCCTAGAACAGAGAATGTTTACAAAGACCTTCAGTATATCAACACCTCACCACATTTAGTGTTTGCAGATATTTTCTTTGACAGCAAAGAGTAGTTTCATGAAGCTCAGTTCTACAGTATATGCCATATCTTATGTTACCATATGAAGGAGTTTATTTCTTGATATTTTTGTCTTTTATTTCTATGTTGATCTTTGTTACAAGTGTACTGTATGTGTGATATCTCTTTTCGATCTGTTGTGTTAGCTCCAATCACCCTTGCCTATATCTATATTTAAAAGACAATACTATGCTTTAGGTGGGGTCAACAATAGTATATCCTGTGGACCAAGGCAGAACTTTAAACAGTTAGAGGTAATTTGTCTTGCTGGGGAAAAAAAGGTGAGAAGGTGGTTGTTTGTGCACATTGTGGGATTGTTCACATTTAAAATAGGTACAGTGCATAGATGCTTTATTTTCACCTGTGCATGAATATCACTAGATGATATTGAGGTATAGACAGAAATTGTAGTAACCTCAAATTTCTTTAGATGCAATGATTGTTCTAAGATTTTATTGTACAGAAATCAGGTGTTAACAGGGTGGGAAAGCAACACCAGCCCACAGCTGCTGGTATATTTGTCTGCTCTGCTCGAGACTTCATTTGGCAACAAGCTGTCATGTCATTTGGTGCTAGAAAAATGTTCTATCTAAATCTATTTGGCTGACAAAAAATGATAAAAGTGGCCAGTGAACCGTTGCCAGTGGGCAACAAATCTGGTTTCCTGCCCTGGATGTGAACAATTTTGATCTTCTGGAGGCAATTGGAGATTATGTTTGTTTAAGAGTAACTGCCAGGCTGTAAAGCAGTGTTTTGCTGCCCTCTCTGGTTAAAAGTTTCAAGTCTGTTTAACCTCTGACCATTACTGTTGGGTGTGGTCAGAAATGTGCTCATTTGCACCTGTAACCACACCCAATGGTGATGTCACCAGGTCCTGGAGAACACCTGTACATCACAGCAGCAAGTTGAGAGGCTAAACCACTGGAAGTCAGCAAAAATGAAATTTTCAGGAAGTGTTAAATTGCTCTGTAATAACACTAATATGAAATTGCTGATTCCTAACTGCACTTTCACATTATGGTAAATAGGGTATCTATCTAAAACCTTTAACATAGAGACAGGTTAACACTTGAATGTGTCTGTGGTTTCGTTTCACATACAATGTGTGTAGCACAAGGATTATCTATCTTTTGTCCCCAGCCAAGTAGAAATTAAAAGCACAACAGTGTCCTGCTCAGTTCAGCCCAAACTCCTGCTTCTGCTGCTGCGTATATATGTGGCCATTTTTACTTGATGTTTTTAAGATTTACTATAACACATCTGTTAGAAGAGTAATAAACTGCAGTATATTCCAGACCGACTGTCTCAGATTGTGTGATATTCTGCAGAGGGGCTACATACATAAAAGTATGCTATATATATTTTAAGCTTTGAAACTGCTGTTTAGGAATATAGCTTTAATTATGCTGAGTGACATTTAATGTTTGGTAAAGAAAGTACATTTGTACAATTCAAAGATATGTACTTGGTCCTGAAAACAGGCTTAATCCTATAGTAAATGATATCACTGGTCATGGACTACACTTTGAATATACAGCAAATACATTTGCCTGGTGTTTTGTAGCCCATTAAATTTAATCAAGTACCATACTTCAGTACGATTTGAAGTTGCTTACACTTGAGTATTTCCATCCTGTGCCACTATAGTTCTACCTCATTACAGTTCAGGGGGAAATATTGCACTCTACTACCTTTAATTGAAAGATATAGTTACTTTGCAAGTTAAGGTTTTATGCACTAAATGTGTGACCATCTTAGAAAATATGATTAAGTGTTACAGATTAAAATATATAAAGTAGTTAGATGTAGCTTCACATCCACCAGCTGCACCATTAAAATGCTGCTCAGACATTAAAGAAACTGTGATAAGAATATTTAATTCAATCATAGTGGCCATTTTTCTAATGGAGTATTTTAACATTGTGGTGATGCCACTTTTAATGCTTGAATAATTCTTCCACCAGTGTATAAAATGCATAAATTTAATTATTGGAACTTCAGATTTTGTCTAGAATCGGACAAACAGGTGGAGTATGGAGAGTCTACCAAATGTAATTTGTATTGTTCAAAATGATGAATCATTGCAGACTCATAAATAAAGCAGATACTAAGAGAGAGAACCTTTTGATCATTAGGTTACTTATTAGACTACTTTCTATTAAACAGGTTTCAATTTGATGAAACTTGTGTATTTGATTTTCTTTCCTTTCCCAAAGACACTTGAAAAAGATCTGCACCACAGACTGTGGACCCCAACTAATGAAATTTATAATTTTGTTGTATTGAACCAAAAAGGATTTTGTTTGATGTTACGCAGTAAAAGAAGTGAGGTGCAGTGGTGAAAGAAGTATTCAGATCATATTTTTCAATAAAAATAGCAATAACACAATGGAAAAATACTCAATTTTGAGTACTGCATTCAAAATAGATATAAAAAAGTAGTATATGTAACTATGACATGTAGTGTACAGTATAGTAAGTATTGTAGCACAACATCTAAAATATGATTTCTCAGAGGATTAACTCTTTTAAAAAGAGTGAGATCATTTGTTCAAGATTACTGCATAAAAAACTCACACATTTTTGTTCTCATTTTCAACAACTAATCATTGATTACCTGATCGGTTACTTATGGATGAATGGCCCATATTGAACCTTTCGTCATATGTAAACCCTTCAGGATGCATCTCATTAGAAATTCAGGAGTGGATTTCAGCACCAGGAGAAGTCAGCATATTGGGTTACTAGGCAGAATCTTGGCTTTAAAAAAAAAGAAACGTCTTTCTCTGTCTTGGCTGCTAGATGGCGCTAAAGGTCCCATACTTCCTTCTCCAGCCACTCGAACAGCCCTACTGGTGTGTGATGAGATGGGGTCCCCGTCTCAGCTGTCTCCAAGGCAACCGGGGCCGGGGACAGGAAGAGGGCAGAGTGTGTGTGTGTGTGTTTGTGTGAATGTGTGTGTGTGTTAATGTGTGTTTGAACTGGACCTTCACAACTGATGGGGGAGTTTTATGAGGATTGTGAGGGAGTTGATGTGACGCTGTTGCTTGATATTTGTGTGTGAATGGGTGATGATGATGCAGAGCAGTGACCTTCAGGTAGAACAGAACGAATGCCCTTGACATTGAAAAGTAAGTCATGAAGGATATTGATATTTTTTCCTAATTTTTTTACCTGTCACTATAAAATATAAGTTTTAGTATTTAAATAAGTCAATTTCTCCAACTAGAAAGGATAAAACAGGACAGGCTGATATGTCAAAATGTGTTGTCAAGAGTCCAGAACTCAATATAACACTGGAAACATACAGCTTCAGTAGATATGACGCTGCTTTTAGCTTTCAGCTCACGTTATGACAGACGTTGCCACCGTTTTGTTTGGGAGTGAAAGGCTAAGTGCAAGTTTAATAGTTTCCAGTGATTTTCAACTCACCCCAGAGTTGAACCCCATGTGCCATTTCCAACTTCTAATTATGATTTTAATGACAGGCTGTTTTGCATGATCCCCGCTGAGCCGAAATCAATGTTTCTCTTCATGGAAGGAAGTCACGACGGTCTTGTTTCAGTCGAGGCAGACAGTGAAAGGAGGAGTGTTTTAAAAATAGAAGAAATGAATTATTCCCTACAACACACTGACCACCAGTTTCTCTGAGACAAGAGGAAAACTTAAAACAAAATGAGACTTTTAAACCAGTATTTTTTTCAGGGACACAAAACTCCCCACACAAATCCCAATAACAGTAAATATTAGAAGTTGTTTTTTGATCTTAAGGTTGCTCTACATAAAATAAAATGAAAATGCAAAACTTATGGCACTGACAATTGTATAGCCGTTTTAAATATACTGGATCAATAGTGGCTCACCATTGTGTGATATTATAACCATGGTAAATATGAACAGTTCAAGCCTGAAACTAACTGAGAATTGTGACAAGAACATCCTTTATAGCTGTTGGTGGAAAACACAGTTGGTTGGTTAAAGTTCTCTGATCAATATTTTATATTACCTATGGATCAAATGACTATATGTGATGTGAAAGAGTTCACTCAGCGTGATGGACACACAAAGAATAATGATCTGAATCTGCAGGTTCCTCAACTCCACTGAACAGTTTTTAGCCAAAAAACTTCATGTCCAGCACAAAACGACTGACACACAAAGTTAGCAACTAGCTGGTGAGCACACAGGGGAGCACTAAGCAGCCAGATAGCTAGATATTTCCCTCAGGAGTAAGTGGAGACCAAAATGGAGCTAGAAGGAGATGCCAGAAGCAGAACAACAAATGGATGCTAACGTTGCTCCTAGTCATCAAGATGTGTAAATATACAACCGCTAACACATTTTGTCACATGTGATGTCAAAGTGATAAAGATGTTATGTTTGCAGCTTGTTGTGCTGCCCCCAAGTGGGCAAAGAAGGCACCTGTTTAAAGTCCTGTGAACAGAACAGCTCATTATGGAAATACAGACACATGGAAAGATGTGTGTTGCTGTAATTGAGTGTCCTGCAAGGACAAGTATCTCCTAATCCAGTAAGATCCTGGAAAGGCCAATGAATTGTTATTAAATCCAAATATGGAAATTACCTCATGTACGACTTCAAAGTACTGCACTGATTATTTTTCCTGCTGCTTTTGATTGTCCATATTCATGACTATTTCCTTACTGAATCAACCGCAAGCCTCCACTAACTCTATAATGCAGCCACCAACCCTCCTCAAGTCTCAAAAACCTCACCAGACCTTTCTTTCTTCTGCATCACTGATGGGAAAAGCATGCAGCAACACCTCCTGTATGTGTAATGAGTTCAATCTAAAGTGAGACATTCACCTCCGGGTGACAGCTGCTCTAAGAATAAGCACAATTAAAGCACAACTCTCAAACCAATGTATAGAACTGTTTCATGTGAGGGCAAAAAGCCTTGGTTGACAAAATCTCAAACCAGAAAATCAGTCTTTGGTCACAGTTCACCATCTGATACTAGTAGAGGCCTCCTCACTTCCACAGTTATCTTGTAAAGCACTTTTTCATCCACATGTCGAGGAGCTCCTCAGTCGATTATTTTAAAGTAAATTAGAAGCAAAGGCCTCCACCCAGTGCAAATCAGCCTGCTATTTGAAGTAGAGCAGAGCTGATATGGGTGTTAGACCACCCACTGTGGCATGTAGCAGGATGCACGATGTGTGGAAATGGCAATGTCATTTTTCATCTGACATGACTTGATTCTATGTCACATTGCTGCAGCAGGCAAATATAAACCACAGACTGTTTCTAAATACATCTCACAGTCAGTCACGTCTCTATGTAGAGCAGGTGTAAAGGTGATCGAGACCCGACCCTGATCAAAGCAAAGACACTTGGAAGATTCAATCTGCTGATGATGATCGTGCTATGACGGGGAGAAAATCTGACAAATATCAATAAAATTATATATTTTTTGTTCTACAAATTTGAAAAAAACCCACGCATGCTAAAGAGAGGTCAGAGTCAAATTTAGCTCAAGATGAAGATACATGAACTAAAAAACAAAAGCAAACAACAATATTGTGTTTACCACGTTTTTAAGAAAGTTAAAGTGCTAAACAAGCAGCTAATTAATAATTCAGTGTCTCTCAGGTAAAATATTCTACCAATAATGAGCCCGTCTGTGCTCAGACCAGAGTCGGACCTTCATTTTCTCTTGAGCAGTTGTTCTAAAAAAGAAGCACTCAGTACTATAAGGGACATGAGCATCTAACAAATGTGACCCAGCATCACACCAAAGCATGTAACAGACACACTTCAAAAATTCCTACTTGATACAAACTGTAGGAAGTCTTGAGCATGGAAGGTTCAAGTTCCACTTACTAGCTTTTGCAGTGCTTTGAACGATATCTCACTGTCTTCTCGCTGTCAGGAACATTTTCCCTAAAAGGTCAGAAAAAAGCTAGTGAGTCAATTTAATCACTAGTTCAAGTAAATAAATCACAATTATCACTTATATTACAACTTGAACTCAAGTGTAAGGGAAACATTTGTTGCACTTCACTGTTGAGATTTATTAAAATGAGTTTGGATATAGAAAATCCAACAAGGTAAACGTGGATGTTTCCAAGTTGTCGTGACAAAACAAAACACATGCACAGGTACAGGTTTGTGTTTTTTCAGATATGACAAGTGTCTTAATGACAAGTGGACAGTATAGGTAGCAGATAAGAAACAGAAAGGTTATCAGTTAACTGGACACCAGAGAGACCAGGACTGGAGATTGAATACGACAGCGAGCAGTGCTTGATCCTTGAGCAGAGCTTTACAAGCTGAAATTCAAAACTTTTTCATCATCATTTGGAAGTGTTGCCAATCATCACACGTTTTCAGTTTTTCATGATTTATGATGTTCAGACAGATAAGTAACAATAAATTATTCATTAATCCATTATTGCTACCGACTTGTTCAACTGCTCAGTAGCTGGCAGCCTCTGGCCATCCAGCACTGGTTGCACTGGGCAGCTCCCAGATGTGGTGACTAAGTGAAGAAAGTGAAAGCCTTCCATGGTGTCTGCGTTTTGCAGGGACCCCTGAGGTCAGGCTCGAACACTTTGTCATCAGTGAGTGGGTCTCTGGGACGTGCGCGTCGCCCCGTCACTCCTCCGAACGAGGGATCCCTCAGAGTGCAGCATGTCACAGTTGGCACAGGAAGGCCTGAGCCCAGCACATTTAATTAGCCAAGCTGTCTTGGCATTGGATGGGAGGGGGGACACACACAGTGACGAGTCATCAACATCACCAAGGGCGCGGTGCTGCTCGCTGCCATACTGCACATCTGAAACTTAACAGGATGGGATGGAGACGCATGGGCGTTTATATAGGAAATTTGTCACTGGGAGATGGAGTTTTTATTGGAGAATCAGCTGAGTAATGCAGCAAAAACGAGCCCAAGCCGTGTCTGACCTTTCCTGCAGAAACCCATCAGGTGTCAGGTTTTAATGTGCCAACACAAGGAGATGCACAGGCCTCCACATGTCTGTAGTTGTCATTCAAGTCAATATGCCAGATTGCATGGGGAAAAAAAATGACTGTTGCTATGAAAAAAAAGCAAAGTTAGGAGAAACAGTTTGGAAGAAACCATTCTGACATCCCTCTGTGTGAGGAGCCCACCCCACCTCAGCTGTAGTGAGGAGAGCCCAGTCCAGGCAGCCAGCAACCAGCGCGTCTCTGCCTACCAATAGGCATGCTCGGCTCAGGCTCTGTGCAGTGCTCTCAGTCTCAGCAGCTGAAGCTGGGCGCAGGGGAACCGAGCATCTTCCAGGTATGCGTCTCTCCGCCGCTACGCCCTTATTCGCTTGTTCAATCTTATGGCATCTTGCTGCATGCTGTTTCCCACTCTGCCGACACTGGCTTGTTTCTAGGGAGGGGTTTGCTGTTGTGTCTTTTTTTTTTTTGGGGAGGTGGTGGAGGAGGAGGAGGAGGGGGGAGGTTGGCTCACGTAGCCTTGCACGGTAGCGCAGGGTCTCGGTAAACACATCTGCAGAACCAGCTCGTCCGCCGCGCGTCAACTTGCACACACGCCTCGAAATGTTCGCCCTTCGACCGAGCAGCTCCGAGCCGCCGCCGCCGCTGGAGGAGGAGGAGGCGAGGCGGGGAGGTGCGCTCGCCGCTGCGCTGCCTGCATCTCTCGGGCAGATATTTGCAGCCAGGTTCAGATTTTTTTTTTTTTCGTGCAAACATGACTGAGTATATTTTCAAGTTGCAGTTTGTGCAGGTAGAGGTTATTTTTTTCTCTCTGAGCATCAGCGTGAAGCAGGTACTGAGGAGGTGATTTGAAAAAAAAAAAATCATTCCTAGCAGTCAATTTAATGTAGGCTGAGCCATACAACACTGCAGTAGGCTGTAGTAGGTCATCTGTGTCTATAGACAGCTATTCCTACAACATGATATATTATTGATAGCTGTGTGTTATGATACAAGGGATCTATTTCACATCATTATTCATTCATGCAGTGAGTTAAAATGATGGTGAGGAAGATGTTTTTCAGGTGGACTCTGTAAGTGCTCTTAATTGTAAATGTGCTGAACTTGAGCTTTAAATGAGTTTGCATAAGCAGTTTTTTTTTTTTTCAGTCTGTGCTGCTGTGTTTTCCCTGTCACTAGGTAAGATGTAGGTACACTCCCTTAGCTGTTAGGGTGGTGCTGCCTGCTAGTGCTGATGTGTTACAGTGGCCACTACCTGTGCATGCAGTCTGCAAGGCCTGGTGGTACATCAGGGGCCTCCAGCACCCTCCCTCAGCTCTGGGAGGGTGGTGCTTGGTGAACATACATCTTTAAAAGTTGAAAGTAAAATTTGTTTAAGTTGGAAGTTTTTTAGGAAAGTTATCAATGAAAGCTCCTCATGCAGAAACTGAGAAGCAGATAGACCCAACTCTTCGCAGCAGTAATTATCAGCTATGAATGACCTCAACAGCAACTTTTACAACAGCCGACCTTATTGTTAGTTCTCCTCACACACACAACTATCATATCTCTCAGCGTATCAATAAGGTGCATGTGAAAATCTGGCTGTGTTGTAATTATCGGTGGTACTTTTGTTGTTGCTATGCAAAAAAAGGCTCATGTGCTATATTTCCTCTGCAATCATTTGAAGCTGTGACCTTGTCAAAAAGGGCCACTGTGTGTCTGGTTCGCTCTGGTTCTCCCTGATAAAACTCTGCGTTAAAGGAAGCTACTTTTCTATCTTCACTGGTCCTGACTGCTCTCGGATTTGGCTAATTCAAGAAGCCCTTGAGTTGATTTTTGCTGCGTTCACCACACTACCTATTCACTCCACTTGAACAGCCAGGAATAGTTGGAGGACTTATACATCAGAAGCTCTGATTTCAGCATGCTGATTTCTGAATGTTATTTTAGAGCCTGGTTCGTCTCAAGCTCGTCTAGTGAAGTTACAATGACATTCATAAACTGGCTAATCCATTTTCACATGTGTTGTCCTTGAAAATATGGTTACACACAGTGTGGTCTTAAGGTGGAGATTTTTCTGCTGAGCCTTTTACATCTGGATGGTGTTAATTATCTTCAGGCTATATGTAAAGTGTTATAGTGAATCATACAGTATGAAATAAGCTCCCAGGCCAGGGGCAACTCCTAACTGCAGAGTGGACAAAGTTATGAAGTGAGAAATGTTAAGGTCACCTTAAGGTCAAGAGAAGAGGAGGGAATTTTTCCAAATCATTTGGATAAAATGGTTCTTTTCATAATCGTTATTTTGCATTATTTAAATAAATTGATCAAAAATATAATTTACAGACAGATTTCTCGGTTCAGGTCAGCTTTTTTTTTGCAATGGTTTCCTATGTTTATATGTAACTGCAACAATTAGTCGATCAAAAGAAGATCAGAAGCTATTTTGATAATCAATCAATCATTTCGGTCATTTTTATGCAAAAATAAGAACGTTTGATGGTTCCAGTTTCTCACATACAAAGATGTTCTGCTTGTCTTCCTCATATATGATAGTAAATGAAATATGCTTTGGTTTTGTTTGAACAAAACGAGCAGAGTAAGGATGTGACTTTATTCTGTGGGAAGTTGTGATGAGAATGTTTCCCTACTTTTATATACTAAATGATTAACCATTAATCTTGAAAGTAATTAGATAAATCAATAATGAAATTCATTGTTAACTGCAGCACAAGTCTGGTTGTTCAACCCTATTACTATTAACAGAAGTTTAATTTAATACATTTTGCTGTAAAAATTCTGTATATTGTCATCTGTTGTCATTTTTATATTATATCACATCAGTTTTATTGATTCCATAAAACAAAGTTACAGTAACAATCTAGGATTACTATATCTGAATGTTTTGAAAGTAAATACTGTAATACATTGCATTGTCCTATCATAAGGCAGATCAATTAATTATGAATTGCACTGTAAAGAATAATTTAAGTGAATTAATTTATTTACACTTGTTCATGGTAAAGTACCAATATGAAACCAGTGCATTTTGTTCATACACACAGTAAAACACAAAGCACAATGCAGGTCCGCCCACAGAAACTTTCAGTCAACTTTTCAGTCTGTGTTATCTTTGGTATTAGATATTAATCTGTTTGTATATATGGTCATGTGTTACAATCAAATACACCTCTGTTTAGTCACATGACCTCCAGCCCTGAATACACTGTAATCTGTAATCAAAAAATAACAGAGATGGAGTATTGTAGTTTCAGTTAACAAAAATAAAGGCATTTGCTTTGAACAATTTTGGCAAGACGTCATCCTAACTTCAAGTGAGTAGTGGTTTGTAAGTCTATTCTAACACTTAAGTCTTTGATTCAACACTGTATTTGTCCTTTAAGTGACACCTTCATAATGGAAAATGAATAGCGAGCCACTGTTCAAGTCCAAACATGATTAGCCAAAATGCTAATGTGTGCAAAGCCTTTGATCACCGTGTTACTGTTTTATAAGCCATCCACTGTCATCTCCAGGCAGGACAGACTGTTATAGCCACTAATTAATATATCAGACAGGCAGGGCTGCTTCTGCATTCACATGCACACACAAGTGAACCCAGGAACAGCAGAGGAACTTAGAAGAATAGACTCCTCACCTGAAACTTTTAGTCTGTGTTCAAGCAGTCATGAAACAACATTCTTCTTTTTACCTACTTGAAATACTGGAACGAATGTCTGTGAAGGTTCTCAGTCATCCAGGTCATGGTATTGATAGAAGGGTTGAATCAACGGCAACTAGACTGATTTGTCGAATTTGGAAGACGTTTCTCTTCTCATCCAAGAAGCTTCTTCAGTTCTTTTATCACTATTTTCTGACATTTCACAGAACTGTTAGTTGTAGTGCTAATGAAATGGTAACAATATGGTATTGGCAATGTTTGTCCTGAAAAGTGCTGAAAACCTAAAAAAAATCTTTTGTTGTGTTATTGAACAGATTTAGTTGTCCACTCCTGATATGATGGCCTAAAAAGTTTTGGTTTACAAGATTCACAGATTAAAGAAATAAATACAATCATAATGTACTTGTAAATGAATTAAATGGTGAATATAAACATTTCTAAAAGTAACGATCATGTTACAATATGACATAAAATCTTAACTATAGATGAAAAGAATTAAGATTCATATTATATGATGATTTTTGTTATTATATTAACTTAAACATCACTTTCCTTTCAGTTCTTTTTACCCTTATATATCTTGTTCATTTTAGTTTTTTGTTAACACTGCAAGTTAGACTTCAACTTTGAACTGGATTTTATGATTCAAGGGCTGAATCACTTTAATTACATGTAATAAATGTACCATCTTTTTTCCTGATGCCATTACGAGAGAAAAAAACTGGCAGCTTGTGAACTTACTCCGTGCATGGTGGTGAGACAAAGAGCAGTATACATTATGTAGAGTAATTTGTAGAGAATGATTGCAGCTGCATTAAGTTACCAGAAAGGCAAATATTTGATGCAAACTATATTGGAGTATCTGACACAGACTGTTGGTGTGGTGAGATATTTAATCTCATCTTACTTTGTGGTTTCTGTGAAAATAAGCAGGTATTCTTGCCTGATGGAGGCATTGTTCACAAGCATAGATTAGTGCAGCTGTTCAAATACTGCTGAGTGTCTTAAGAACAATAACAGTGATTGATTGACTAGAACCTAGAACCTGCTTGTGTTGAGGTTAAATCACATTTTCCACTGTATTTATCCCAGACAAATGGTAGAAAATCATTATGTAGACAGTGGTTTAATGGATGGGAACAACTCACAATTGAGCAATTCTTATATAAGACAATGGTTTTAGACAATTTGGAAACCTGAGAAAATGTCTTTGGGAGGAAGGAAGGGTGTGGCTAACACACATTTTCTGGTTTCTTGGTTTGGGAGAAAATCATCCACGTTCAGGAAAATCAACTGGACTACAGATGGGGTCTTAAATTCTGCATGCACTTTTAAAACTTAAGTTGTACATTCCAGAGTTGCCCTTGGGGACACACTAATGTCTGCACAGAAGACTGTGTTATGTTTAGTACATTTCATGTTTAATTTAGAACAGTTACTGAGCTTTCAACATAGCACATGCTGTAAAAGTAACGCATCAACACATCTGCAAAGGCATTATAAACGTCCGTATTTTCCTACATCTGCTTGTGTGCTGAAAATGACACAACCTCGTTTTAGGCGCATGCAGAAATAATCTGTTCACATGTTACCTCTTCCCTCCCCTGTCCTCCCCTTAGTGATGGCCTCTGCTGAGCAACCGTGCTCCAGCTTCCACCAGCAGCACTGCGCATAAGGCAACACACCCACCTTTGCCCTCCTGCCCAGAAGTGAGAGAGACACCACCATGTACAGTGTGGAGGACCTCCTCATTTCGCATGGATATAAATTGCCCAAGAGCGGCCCTCCGTCTGCCACGCCTTATGACAAGCGTCCTGCTGATTGCCAGCGTGAACTTGTGGACAACAGGGCTGGCCGGGGGACACTGAACGGGTATGAGGCGGACCGGGGGGCATCTATCACAGGCATCTATGGCAGCAGGCAGGCACTGGTGAAGGGCTACCCCGCCACAGACGAGAGCGGGGAAAGGAACCAAAGGAGAAAAGAAGCCGGTATCGGTATCCTAGGTGACGCTCAGCCCTTGGGTGATTCTCTTGCCACAGATAGTGGGTGAGTGGTTTTTTTCCCTCTCTTTTGCAATCCCCCACACCCTTTACCTTCCCTTTTTTCCTCTCCCCCTTCTCACTGGGGCCCTTCGGTATTGCATGCAAAACTGAGTCTGCACTGCGCAGGGTTTTTTTTTTCCTCCTCTTCCCTTTCCCCTCCTTCCAGAGCTGCAGAACAGTGTGGCTGCAGCAGCACCACTGACATATCTTATGCCGGGATATGAGGAATTATGAAAGGTGCCTTTGCACTCGTTTGAGTTGTTTACATGCCTGCACAGAGAGGTGGCTTGTGTCTCTGTGGAGCCCACCCAAGCACCGGTATCGTCTCCACAGCCTCCACCAGGCAGGCAGATGTAAACAGCAGCACTAGACAGTGAGCAAACTGAGGAGGACTGAACATGCCTCAAGACAGGCGCGTAATCACTCCACTGTAAACACTGGCACACTGAATCACGCCTAGCACGTGCTCTGTGATGTAAGCATGTTGCTGGGCAAGTGTGCACAGCGCGGCTCCCCTCAGCCATACAGTAGCATATGCTGCTGAGCATGATCCATTGACTTTGCTGCTTAAATGAATGAGTACAGTGACTAACACAGCGACTTAGTGCAGTGCAGATATAAGATGAAGCTCTGAAAAAAGGTAATTGTAATTCATTCTGCTCCCTTTTATTATTTATTAGATTAGATATTTTATGAATGTATATTGTAATATGTATTTATGATATATTTTATGGTTAGATTTTTGTTTGTTTTTTATGGAACTGTCACAGTCTTATGTGACTGTATTATAAATATGAATCAACTAGCCATAAAAAATACAATTATTGATTTATTTCATTTGAAAGATCTGATGGTTATACTTGAATTTTAGCGAGTATTTCAAGCCCACACTCCCTCATTCCAGTATAACTGACTATCATCAGATTGGCTTAAAACATGCTTGGATGTGACTGATAACCTACGGAAATTCATGGATATCACAGTGTTTCTTCAGCTTCATTCAGCAGTGCTTTTCCACCACACCAAGAAAATTATCACGACTGCTTGAGAAAATTAGAAATTTAAAATTACAGTGTAATTTCACCAAATGGCCCTCTTAAACACAAAGTAGCAAAGCTCTGTTTTTTAGACTAAATCTGTTATGATTAAGTATGCTATTTCTAAGATAATTGTTTTGGCAGTGCAATATGCATTAGAGCCGCATCCTGCACACAAGAGGTAAATATGGAACCATAACTAAAATCATCTCGAGGCGGCAGTGCTTTATCACACTACAGTGGAACCACTGTTTTGAACCAGCCAACAGTCACTCGTCACACACCTGCCATTTTACGTTAAATTCAGCAAGCATTTTTAAAATTATATTAATGGTTGTAGTCTTATATATTCGCCCTAGCAACAATCAAAAGGCCCTTTTCTTCTTAATTATGTTTTATTGTGACACAGTAGCAGACTGCTTGAAAGCTTTATAGTTTATGGGTAGGTCATACTGTATTTCCTATAAGGGTACAGCAAATTGAGTTATGTGATCGGTTAAACAAATGGAAAGGTTTTAGTTTCATGACAGATCAGGTAATGGGATGTTTTTGCTTAGACTTTCTTAAAGAGCCACAGTCACTGTCCAGATGACCAGCTTCCAGTATAAGGTCAGCACAATTTAATATGCAGATCATATTGCAGTAGCATCACAATTTCATGGTTTCTTCAAGGGACTTGGAAGCCGCTGACTTAAGCACTTCTGTCTCATATGTGCTGGCTTTCCCTGATTAAGTTGTGTTGGAAAGCCAATACTGCCAAAGCCAAAACACATGCTTGAGACTGGCATGGACATGTCACTTCTAATGTTTGGCAATTATCAAACCTCAAAAGGGTGGTTTTGCTTATTATTTTATCGCAGAAACTGAGATAATGAGATAATACTATTTTTGATTCGTTTTGTTTTGAGAAAGTCTGTTCATTAATGTATCAATAGTTTCTTTTTAGTGTTTCTTTTAAACTACAGAATACTAGCAAACCACCAATCATATAAAAGAATATTGCCTTTCAGACTGAACTCTGTATTTCTGTGTCTTTAACCTAATGACTGTGTGATAAATGTCACTCATTTTGAAACATTTGTAATTACATCCAGAAAAACTAGATTCATGTCACTCCATCCATGTCACTCTCCTTCTATAACACTGTGAATATCTTATTCACACTGAACTTTTTTGGTCTTTGCAGGTTCTACGATGTTCCCAGTTTGACATATTCAGAGCCGTTGAGCTATGACGAGAGGGATGTTTCCTACTGGCGGAGGCGAGGCCAGGACTTCAGCATCCTTCTGGACTATGCTGATGGCAGGGAGCTGAGGGCCTCTGCTGGTGCATGGAGGCCACAGGCCCTGATTGCAGCAGAGGAACACAGAGCAGAGAGGCAAGCGCAGCAGCTATGGGAGGACATTTCCTGGCTACGGGATCTGGATGCAGCCCCTGGTCAGCTAAGGGTGACCGGGGAGAGGAAGTGCCAGAGCCTCGGTACAGAGGAGTGGAGACCTGCTGTGGGCCTGGGAAGGCAGCTGTCAGATGGTGATGGGGAAAGGTGGGCTCAGGACCATTACCGCCTGAGGACACCAGAGGGTTTTTTTCACCCTAGAACTAAAGCAAAGTCTCAGTCTCTCCCCAGAGTTTTGTCACCTGATGGAACTGGCTGCAGAGAGCTCATTCCGTCAAGGCCTAGCCTACCTGATAGACAACAGAGGATAAACAGCACTGTCTTCTCTGGGCCTTATAGTAGGTATATCTATAGTGGTGCTGTTGTCAGGGACCGGTGGGGTAGGAATGCTGGGCCAAGCAGCCATGTTGCACTTTTACCAAAGCCCAGGTTCAGTAGGCCTTTAAAGCCTCCGTCATATGAGATTCACCAGCAGACTAGGGGTAGCGCAGAAATGCTTGCTATAGAGCAGGGTGCCAAACAAAAAGAACGATCTATCTATTATCCAAGGGGAGGGGAGCTGAGACAAGACTATTTCGCACAACACTCTGCCATCTCTGGAATGGAGCCCCCTGGCTACATCCCACCCCCATCCTATAAAAGAGCCCCGCCCCCAAGAGCAGTTTCAATCAGCCGCAATGAAATGGCAAACCTAAGATGGAGGGCGGAAGCTCTGCAGATGCCCAGCTCAGATCCTGGAAGGTGGTTTTCCAGACAGGCAGGTGGTTCATGGCTGGAACACTATGGAGATCGTGGGGCATCCTATCGAAAACAGGTACATTCTGGACATGAAGAACAACCAGGTCATGCCCGTCAATTACCCACTGAAGACCCAAGAGTGAAGCAAATCTCAGGAGGGCCTAGCGGAAGTTCTCTCACAGACTCAGACAAGATTCGTAACATCAACAAAGAGACTCCATCCGCTAAGATTTTAGGACAATCTACACATGATAGTGCCTTTCCTCCCCAACAGGGGTCAGCTCTCAATACTGACGGCCGCAAAACAGCTCTCAATGACAACGACAGCAGTAATCGATGGTGCAACAGGGGATTAAACAAAAAAAGTGACAGTGTAGCTTCTGAACAAAACCGTAGTCAATTTTTTCCTTCATCTATTCTGGGTAAACCACCACCTCCCCCATGCAAGCCGGCTGACCAGGGTGTCTCTGAAACTGTGACTGAGGTAAAAAAGGTGGAACAACCTGAGCCACCAGAGAAAGACAAATCCAAGAATCTGAAAAAGAGACTTAGTGAGACAATTTTTTGTTTGGTGTCTGTCCCTGTTACTCCGCAACTCACTGGGACAATCCGTGATCAGAATAACAACAATGAGAAGTCACCCGACCCAGCGGACAGTCCTAGTGACAACAAAACTGGCCATTTAACAAACCAAAGTCTCCAAAGCACATCTTCAGCTGAAGCTGAGCTGCAAGCACTGACTGGTAGCATAGCAAGCAGTAAAACAAGCAGTAGAGCGAGCAGCAAAATGTTTAAGAAAGTACCTTGTAGACCCCCTAAGATAAACCATTACAAGGAGATGAAACTGTCGGGATCCTGGCCTGCAAACCAGTATCGAGACCAGGAGACACAAACTAGCCCAGAGGCCCGAAAACCTGCCCCTGAAAACAAGGAAGCACAACAAGACCCTGTCCCTCCTGAAGTCCCTCCTGAGCAGCGGTGTAGTGGGCACTGCCTTCAGTTTTCCTATAAAGGGAGTGAAGAGCCTGAAACTGTCAAGCAACAGCGCCTTCTCCCTGACATCCACCTTCTCCAACCAGCTGAACAAGAGCACAGCTCAGCAGCCAGCAGTACCACCCTCAGGAAATGTGGAGGAGACCAAACCAGCAGCAAACAGTGGGCAGGAAGCATTTGAACAGTTCCTGCTGAAACCGGCCAGCCAGCGACCATGGGATGCTGTCAAAGAGCTCGAGACCATCAAAAAAGAAGTCCAGGATCAACAGCAGCAGCAGAGCAGCAAACAACCCAGTGTTGACAAGTGCATAGAGGACCTCAATGAGGCCTACAAAGACATCTTGGAGCTAGGCACTGCCAGCAATAAAGTCCCAAATGGTTCTGTCCAAATCCCTGAGCGTATCAAAATCCGATTGACATCAGAACCTCTCAACAAGCCCAGCAGCCTTAGGCGCAGTGCAGTAAGCTGGTCTGTTGACCCAGAATACAGGGAAGTCAAGAGCGCCTTCTCCAGGCCTGCAACAAAGTCGGTAACTTTCAGCAAGCAGCTTAGGGAGGAGCTCCCCGTCCCACCTCGGGAGACAGGCTTCAGAGAATACAGGGTTGTTGCGCATCTTTCACGAAGACGGAGCAACGATGGCAGGACAGTGAAACTGGACCTGCCAGATGAGCCTATCGAGACACCACTTTGTGACTTCAGTCCAACAACGCACACTGCAGCAGCTGAGGTGCCGTGGGCAGATAGACAGCCCATGCAGGATGCCTCTACGCTCACTAGTCCTCCTGATTATGAGGACATATGCCAGACTTTGCGTCAGTCTAGAGACCTGACGGATGCCAATAAAGCATCCACAGGGAATTTTAAAACTAACGACACAGAGGCTCTTCAAGATCTCAGTGCTGAATCAGAGGAGGAGTGTCCTATTTGTAAAAGAGAGCTGGAGAATCAGATGAGACAGGGTCCATTGCCTCCACTTCATGAGGAGAACAGCTCGGACAGCTCGGCCAATCAAAATGGCAGTCCACCACAATGCGGTGCGTTAGAAAGTCCAGCAGAAGATACGAAAACAGGGGAGCCAAATAATTCAAGTTTGAATCAGTCAGGGTCTGACCTGTTTGCTGAAACAAGGGAGCAGCATTCATTAACACAGGAAAATGTGGGAGGGGGTGAAAAAACAGACAGTGCTCAGGCAGAAAACTTGGACAATTTGTGCACAGTTAATCCTGCTGAGAGCAAACCAGCGGATGGAGCTACTGAGGAGAGTGCATCCACAACATTAGCAACTGATGTGCCTGCAGACCCCCAAGTCACTGAGGAACAGAGCGTTAGTGAAACAGTAAGTAAGGAAGTAGAATTAGGAGAGAAGGAAACCATTACAGGAGAAACACCTGAGGGCAGTGCAGACAAACAGACAGCTGAAGCGAAAAATGAGTGCGAGGGGCAGGACAATACAATGCCTGATGACAAGCAGGAGCAAGAAAAGAAGCCATTTGCTGTCACAGAACATAGACTTGGTTTACGGACTCATCTGGGACGAGACCACCCAGGGTTACCGGAGTTTCCGCCAGATAGACTGCCACTTTCAGTTCCCCCAAACTTAGACCGCAGGCTGTCTCTTAGCTTGGAGGGGGAGAGGAGGAGCAGGGGCCCCTCCCACAGAATGGAAGCGTTGCAGAACAAGCTTGCTATTTCTCCAGGTCGGGTGGCAGTTGAGCGCCTGGCCCGGATGAGGGAGGTGGATGTTATGTATCGTATGAGACGCCTCAGCATCAGGAGTACTGACTCTGGGGAGGGGGAGGCAGAGACAGAGGGGGAGGGCAAGGACGAACAAGCGGACGAGCCCCATCCTTCGCCCCAGAATGACAAGGGGAACGATCAAGAGGTCACCCATTCACAGCAGGTCTCTGAGGAGACAGTGTTGCAAGATGAGGAGGAGTCATCTCTCTCAGGTAAGATAAGAAAAATAAGCAAAAATTAAATTTTGAGGATCCTTGTGAAAATATTAGTCATGTTTAGAGGACTGTCTCTATAGCTTTACAAATGTAAGCACATTTTGATATAATCAAGGGTAACATTTAAAGTAAAACATTTATTTCTCATGGTCTACAGAGATTCAGTAGAATAGCAAATCGAAAAAGAAAAAATAATACAAATGCAATTATTTAAAATATTTGTTCAATGCAAATTACAATTTCACTGACCCATTCTCAGATTTATTATGCATGCTTCAGGACGACTGCAGACTTAACTGTAGAGTGAATCTGATAATTCCATTTAAATTCTGACAAATGTGTGGGTAAAAAAACTAACTGCTTTCTTTGAAGATCAGAATGTTTATAGGTCTTAATAAGAAATGATAGGCATATGGCTCTTATGAGCAGAATGGAAATGGAGCACTTGTGTGCTTCATGGGTCAAAATTTGGTTTAGACTTTATTCTGTAAACAAGACATCAACCTGTGTTTACAGATGGCTGAAACCATATTTATTTACTGTTTTTTCATACTTTATGGGCATTTTCCCCACAAATCTTTAGAGTTATAGTCTTTTGTGAGTCAGGAAGCACAAGTGTGCATAAAATCTTAACAATGTATTGTTCACTCATCGCTGGAGGTTGCAAGTCAAAATTGAAGAGACAGGCAATGGGCCTTGCCGTTAAAGACTTCTCCACAAGATGGTGTCAGTGCCCAAAGATAGAGCAAATCTTCTCCCCTCCTCAGAGAATTCAAATCCATTAAATATATAGGTGATGAATTAAAGGAAAAACATGAATAAATGAGCGGAAAAACAACAACAACAAATTTAGATGCTTCCACACAGGTGCACTGCACTAAGCAGTTAACATCCAATCATGCTCTGTGGCACATTTAAAAATGTTGAGCAGGCCCAGTTGATTCTAATTTTGTATCAAGACGGTAAGAGGAAAAGATCTAAGTGACTTTGAAAGAGGTTTTATTGTTGGGACAGGGACGGCAGGAGCTTCAATCACAAAGCCTGCTAAACTGTTTCAATAGGAACAGTGAGTAAAGTGACATCTGCATTTAGATCTATGGGAAAGACATCAGTAAATAGGGTCGCAAATTGTGGTTTACAGCACTCATTTGATGACCATGATAGCGATACATGCATTAGTCTGATATGTAAGGTAAAAGAGAAGAGCAACTCTTCCTCATGTGACTGAAAATGTCAATGCAGGACGTGATCAGATTGTGTCAGCAGTCCGTGGACAATTACATAGAGAGGGATATTACAGTTGGGTTGCAGTGCATAAACCCCTCATTACAAAGATGAATGCACATTTGAGAGTGCAATGGTGCAAAAACCAGAGGCACTGGTCTAGAGATATGTGGAAAAAAAACTGATATGGTCAGATGAGTCATCCTTCAGCATATTCTTGACAAGTTTGAGAGTGCATGTGTGGCGTACACCAAGAGAATGGTACAGGCCTGAATGCTTGACCCCTACAGCAAGGAGATACAGTGGTTCTGTTATGTTGTAAATGCAAATCAATACAAAAGTTGTTCTGAGTGATCACCTTTATCCTATGATGAAACATTTCTCTCCTGTCATAGTATATGTCTATCCTGGTCTCTTCCAGGATGACAATGCACCCATCCATAGTGCACAAGGGCTCACTGAATATTTTGATGAGTATGAAAATGATGTGAAAATGATTATAGGCTATAGCCTTCACAGTCACCAGATCTCAACCCAAAACACTTTGAAAGATTTTGAACCAATGTGTTAGAGAGTGCTTTACCATCATGAAAACACCAAATGAGGGAATATTTTTTGAAGAAAGGTATTTCCATCCTTCTAGGAGACTTCCAGAGACTAGAATCAATGCCAAGGTGCATTAAAGCTAAAGCTGGCACGTAGTGACCCAACACCTTACCAAGACACTTTATGTTGGTTTTTCCTTTAATTTGTCACCGGTCTGTATGACTGACATTTGTCACTGAAATAAATAGAATAAATGCAAAGCATACTTGAAAACACGTTTCACTGTTCTGTCTACTACTACTACTACCCTTCTTTAGTTTAGATATTTTAGACGAATAATATAATAGGAAACTAGATGTAGATTAAAATGCCCTTTTTCTGAATGAATATTTTTCTTCTTTATGTCCCAGAGCCCCATGATCCCAGCCGAGTGGAGACAGTGTAGAAAGACTGCGTCCATCATCTCCATCTGAGGTTTTTAGCTCCAACACTGTGACCTGGCTGCCTACTAGAATGCCTTCATCTCATCTTGACACTGAAATGGCCTTCTTGTCCGACAAGAGCATTGTGTACACCCTCACCCTCGGCGCTGCGTTGACTACTAAGAGTGCTGTTCCACTGCCAAAGGGAGGTGCCCCTTTAAGTTGTGGGGCAACTTCCCCCCTGAATCCCTCCCCAGCCTTCCCAATCTGACTTCCCACTACCCCATCTGTCCTCCATCCCCAAGCCCATCCTCTTATAGGGTTCCTACTAGTTAGTCTTCTTGTAGCGGCTTGTCCTTTCTATTCTATCCTCCCTATGCTTTTCTCATTGGCAGACATTATGCAATTCTGTCGTGCATACTAGAACTTCTAAAATGTCCATAGTGAATACAGTCGAGACATTTTTGGCATACTGAACGAATCTGTTTGTTTACGGGCGAGCTGTTAAGGATATGAATGTAAGCATTTATGTTTAACCTAACGTAGATTTAGAAGGGTTATTGTCACAAACCTGTTCTGTTGCATTTAAACTACACCAAAATAAACTGCGTATCTGATTGTCGTGGTGAGGCGACAGCTGTTTTAGAACTGGACATCACTGTCTCTGGCTCAAGAACTGTTTTGATTTTCAGATGAGATCAATCAGCCTTTCTTTTTTAAAATTTAATGACATTGTGCCCTGTCTCATTGCTTTTGTACACACTGCAACCATAACCCATAGAGCTCTTCAGTGAAGAGTGACTCTGCACCACATGACATGATAGATCATTGACCTATTATACGATACATTGGTTCTACGCTGAAGAGGGAGAGTTGCCTTCTTTAACCAGAAGTGTGTTAGTCCCCTGATCAATCCGATGTATAGCTCCCATTTCCAGGTAATTTCAGGAAGCAATAAAGGCACGGATTGAGTTGAAGTGGTGGTCGGCAACTTTGATTAAAATTAAAGATGGATATAGGGATATAAAAGAGAAAAAAGATACGTAGAGCAATATTGTTGTAGAAACAGCTCAGTGGTTTCGTGGAGCTACCTGTAGGAACCATTGTCAGGAGTTTTAATGTGAACGTGTCATTCGAATCATATTACAGGGATATGGAATCGTGTCAGGGTATATGGGCACTTAACAAGGGGTGGGTGCTTTACTTCATGGTATATATCTATGTTCACACATCTGTATCGCAAAGAGAC
Organism: Holacanthus passer; assembly: GCA_025331565.1. NCBI lineage: Eukaryota > Metazoa > Chordata > Actinopteri > Pomacanthidae > Holacanthus > Holacanthus passer. The sequence goes on along the minus strand of JAFREQ010000126.1, from coordinate 173,888 downwards.
AACATTTCACTGAATATTTATTTTTCTTATCATCGAATTGTTAATCAGTTTGCATAATGTACAAAATAAAGTATATTTTAAATATTTTAAGAGATATTTTGTATTTAACCATGAAATTTTATTTCTCCACACTTATATCAAGCTGAAAGTATCATATGTCTGTATAGTATCATATTGAGAGTATACATAATTTTCTAGTGCTTTAAATCTAACAGTGATATAAGAAGGGATGGCCCTGTGGTGTGCCTTGATCACACGATTTGGTTTCAGTGAGTGATAGGGTTCATCAGTGCCAGTGTTGACGTGATGGAAACTTTTTGATTGTGCCATGATTTCCTATTTGATAGTGCTTTTTCATACGCTAACAGAGTCAATGTTGGACGCTCCTTGTGATATTTGATACATCAATCCATCTCAGCTGTATTTCCTATGTTGGTGGTCAGACATGGCCTGTGTCTTATTTTTGTCTTTGTATGTCTTCCAATTCAAATCATGTATTATTCTGTTGTTTCCTCGAAACATGTTTAGAAATAAAATTGGGAAATTTTTTTCTTTTCCTTCCTTCCACCCTCCCTTTCTTCTTACCCTCTCCTCCTAACTTCCTCCTTTCTTTCTTTGTTTCATGCATTACACAGCGTGTTCATTTTGTGTAAATTGTTCTGCTGTCCCTAGTACTTATTGCACTAAAGGATACAATGCAGTATGCTATTTTTGGCTAAAAACCACTAATTTGCAAAAAGTATGAAAAAAATAGAGGGGTTTTAAGACATTTGAAATCATAGCCTAAATAATGGTAGAAAAAAATCTTCTTGTGGATAAAAACAAGTTTGCAGATAAGTGGTTTTTCCACAACAGCAGTGCTGCATTGGTGTAATGTATCAACAACAGCTTTGTAGGAATCCACCACTGTTTAATCACCCATCAAGTACCACTTAATTGTTATGTAGCATTTTACAGTTGTAGCATTTTATCAACTCAGAACTTTGTCTTAGTATTTCAAACATTTCTTGTAAATTTGGAATAACATGTCGCCTTATTATGTGTACATTACATTATACTCCAGGCAATGCCAAATACTAACGTACTAAGCACTGTTTCATACCTTAGGTTTTTACAAACAACTTACTGTTCTGCCAGGCCTCTGGCTGGAGAGGTACAGTAGCATTGTGGATAGTTTCTGCTCTTCATGCTGTTTATCTGTAGGAACATTGAATCAAAACTGTGAACTTCGAATAATACAAAAAGCTTCATTTTAAAAAGTACAGGATGAGAGATTCAGTGTTTCAAGGCAAGCCCATAGTCAGCATCACAGGGAGGACAAGCTGGCACGCCCATAATTACTAACACATCTCATTTTCAATTCATTTTGAAGACTGAAAGGCCTGGCCTCGGTCTTGTGTGTAAACTGCCCCTGACAACATTTAAAAAGCTATTTCAGTACATACGCCCCCCAATAATTGGCATGTCAGGTACACTTGAACATAGTGTCATTTGACTTTTTGTACTGCAGGTTATGTGCAACATGAAGTAATTATGCACACTTGTAATATTTTCTATTTTCATATGAGATTTAAGTGCTTTTTGTACTCACTGACATCTTTTTTTCTTCCTTGCATGAAATGCAAGAGAGAGGAGGAAAAAAATGTTTTTCATAAAATATATTTGCATTTGGTACTCCAATAGTAAAACCAGTGGGCAAAACATTATGTTTCATAATTTAATTTACAAAACTATGCCAAGTATTTAAAAGCTATTTTTAGAGTAAATCAAAAGAGAACTCATTCATTTTTTTCCTTTAAGACATGCTTTTATCTTTGTATCTATAAATATGAGCATAATCCATAGTCATATGATTGTGCTACTGTTGTATGATACTGCAGTCTGATTCATAAATAAACTCTTTGCATGAAATGAAAGTGTTTGTGATCAATTGTCCAGGGGTCATCTACAGGAATTGTTTAACATATGTATGCGGTTTACAAATTCACTGAGGAAAATAACATTTGTTCTTCAGAAGGACACAAGGAAGCAAGACAAACATAGCCGGAATTCAACAGCAAGTTCAGCAAGAACACTGTCATAACTGGTCTTACATTTTTCAAAGCATAGATGTTTTTTATTTTCAGTGAAACTCTCATTAGCTTTGCCTTAGTAATATTAAAGCAGTAGAAAAAGAGCGTACGTGCACAATTATGTGTGTGTTTTCACACCTGTACACTTGTGTGCCGGCAATTTCAGCCCAATTACCCTGCCAGACTGTCACACTGAGCTGCACTTGCTCGATCAAAGTGTTGGCAAAGACAATACTTGAGCTGAACCTTGTAAAAACCTCCCAGCATGCTCTCTGAGGCTTGGATGTCATCCATCCTCAGACGCTGCTTAACTTCCTCTGTGTGCCATCTTTATCTAAAAGGAGAGTGAGAAGGTTGATTAGTGCTTCCTCTGATGCAATACTTTATTGATCCCTATATAGGTACACTTTCATTTTTCTGACATCCCAATGCTTTGCTTTAAGGCACATTGGCAGGTGCTCGAGACAGCGGGGTGGCTGAGAAGAGGGAAGGTTTTATAGAAGGATAACATTATAGGTTGTCACATAATGTACATGCAGCATCTGTCAGTGCTAGTGAACATATTTAAGTCTATTTATTAAAGTGCATTATTTAATATATATTCACAGATAAATTCACAAATATTACAATATCAACTTCACAAAAGGCAAACAACTTTTATATTGCTTTAGATTTATGTATCCCAAATAGTCAGTGTTTCAAACAGCCCACTTTGAATGGTGAATAATTAGATATATAGCCATATAACATCATAATACAGCCTACTAACAGAGAAAATGTGGCTTTGACAGTTTATTTAATATTTTTAATGTTAATCAATTGTATATAATGATACCTATTTATATGACACAATACCTTTGGCCACATAAATAATTCATTAATATAAACACTAATGACATTATGACCACATAATAGCTACTATTAACTGTTTTTAAATGACTACAGTTTATTGCTTTAAAGAATAATTCTAATAACCAACTTGATTATTACTTTCTCAATCTTAATTTCAGTTTCATTTTAAAATATAGCTGTATTGAACATTTTTCTTTTTATTACGTTTTCATTCAACAGCAGCTGTTAGCGTGAATCACTCTTATGTTAGCTACCATTTAAGCTAATACACTTGCTAACAGATAGCAAATAGGTCAACGACTTATTTACAGTATTTTTCCTCATAATGTTATATTGTGATATGTTGTGCTCTTACCTGCGCTGCTAATCATAATTCAGAACAGGTTTTTCTTAAAAATTAAAATTTGTTTTGACCGTGAGAAGTTTCGGATTTGCCACTAAAATAAGGCTAAAGCTAAAGCTAAAGCAGTAACGTCAACATCCAAGATGGCCGCCAGTAACCCCCGCTAACCTTCTTCCTCAGGTAAAATTCTGGAAAAGCAGGATTTAACGGTTCCATTTTAACATATTTATTTGTGAAAATATTAGAGCTAAAACTGTAGCTTCGATACAGCTTCATGGCTAAAGTGTGTACTGTTGTTATTAGATCACGTTTAGAGTTATCATGTGATAGTTAGCCTCGCCATGTTTGTTCTACCAGATACACAAGATGACAGTAGCAATTTAACCAACAATCAAATTTAACCAATAATCAAATTTGACCAATTACCCACTTGGTGGAAATTGATCTATCAAAGGCTAAACTTTTGGATTGAAGGTTATAATCAGATTTATTTTGTCTACACAAGAGAAGTTTATGTGTTATAAAATAGTACTAACCAATTGAACATTGGTGGACATTAGTCTGCCTTTATGAGAGGTTTTGGACTGAAGATTAAATGCAATTTATTTTATAATGTCTACAAATACTCCTATTGATTTTTAATTTCCTTTACATTCAGTTGAGTGGAGCAGAGGACTTTAAAACTGATGCATAAAAAACACAAATTGGTACATAAAAAATCACCAGGATGCAGGAAATAAAGTGTCTGAAAATCTCATGGGGATGGACCCCTGTTTGATTTGTGGCCCCTGGCAAGGTGTCCCTTATTTCTCCACAATGAAGGTAGCAATCCTCGTACTGTTACAAAATATTTTGTAGTAGTGGTACTGCTTCTTCTAACTGCTAAAACTGTTGTTACTCTCATCTTACTCTGTACACTGTTATGGGACAACTGAATGTAATTCCAAAGTCAAAATATTGATATTTAATATTTTAATACAGTATGTTTGCTAATGAATGTAAAACCGATTTTAGAATACTATAATTATTGTAATTAGAGTATAGTCTTATCACATATGAGATGATATAACTGTCACTACTTTTTTCACTGTGGATATCATATGTCCTTGTAATGATAACAGTCTCACTGCCATTAATCTTCAGCTGTCCCTCCATCACAGCTGCCTCAGTCTCTGAGCCAGAGCACAGTGAGTAAACTACATATCTGCCATTACTGTACAACTGTCAAGCATCCTCACCTCTGTCGCTTGGGGAATTAACTCCATCAGTGCCAGTTGTCCTCCTTCTGCACTCCTCACTTACACATGCACTCTCGAGCTGTCCCACAAGATTAAACTGACAGGATCACACTGCTTTTTTTATTTATCCTAAATTTGTGAGACTCAATGAACTGCATGTACTGTTATGAAATTCTTATGTCCACAAGATGGAGCTAAACTATAATAATACATTACCAGTAACACAAAAACCTTGAACCAACCCTGCTTTCTCTCCACCAGAAAATGTGACGGCATTCCCTTTATCTGTTCATTTCAGTCCATTTATAGCGTGCATCTTGTTACTTTGACACACGTTGTGTTGCAGGTCAAGACAAGGTTATTTTTTTACACATGCAAATATGCTCAAACCCATGTGAAAAAAGTAATATAGCCACTATAACTTTAAAATGCAATGTTATTTCATTCAGTTGCTTTGGTTATTCTTGAGAAGGATTTTTTTTTACTTTATTGCCCACATTTTTATGTCCTTTTCTTTCTTTGTCTTATTATAGGACACATTGGAAAACAACATTTAAAAACATTGTTGGCTTGCTCCACTCAGATTTCCATTTTTGGAGATGAACAATAGTTGCATAACTTTTCATAAATATTTACACTGTGTCCTGCATTTGTGTTTGTGTAGGTGAACAACCCAACATGAACAGCACAGAAGAGATCCTGTTTTGTGCATCTCACAGCTGTTCTGTAGTGAGTACTTTGGCAAGGATCATGATCATTATGCATTAAATCATGTGGAGATACTGCAGATTGAGACTCAACTCCTTCCCTTTAGTTTCATATGAAATGAAACATCTGTCAGTTTTGGCCTTTAAAACCACACAATGCTATGTTTATAAAAAGTGATGAACCAGAAATTTTCTTCTGGTGGATACATTATTGGTTGTTTGGCTGAAATTAACACAAATATAACTATAACACATATAATGCCAATGTGTGACAAACCATGCATTGCTCAAAATTAAGTTTATTCCAGCTCTGTGCTGTAAGACCCCAGTGCTGAAGTTCAGGAGCCCCTGCAGAGTCTGGATCACACTGTGCTGCTGGATTGTGGTTTAACAGCTGATTCGATCCCCCTGTGCTGGGAGCCCGACGCTTCCTGGCTATTTATGGCAGATGCCCCTCTATCGAGGCCGCTCTCTTCGGCCCATACATGGTTGCTGTGGGATGAGGTTACCACGCTGGTTTTGGCCCACACTCCCCAAACCCCTTGGAAGCTGTGTTGTGTCGCCTCTCAATGTCAGTCTAAACTATCAGACCAGGGTCTCAAACCTGGGTTACAAGGATGGACATTTTAAGAACCACAGTTTTGATTTTTGGAATAGTTTGAAGATCCAGTTATTGTAGGAGTGTCAGTCTGCTCTAGCACCCCTTTTGTGTACTTTTTCTCTGCTTCATCCCTGCCTCTCTCCTTCACCCCTCTCCTGCATACCCCACTCCCTCTCCTTCTCTCTCCCTCGCCCTTCTTCTCTCTCTTCTTTGCTCTGCTGTTCCTGGACTGATTTATTTGGCCCGGAACAGCAGAGCTAGTGGGAAAGCACCGGCTATATTTGTCGGATGCTGAGGTTGGACCTGCTTCATGTTGGATGACTCTGGATCCTCTGTTTGGGTTTACCTGCTCACACCTGCGCCTCCTGCCTCCTCAGCATCTGCTTTGCTCTGATTAAGGAACTAGTGAGAGCCTTTGGTAGTTTCATATTCCTGAATTCTACTGACAGGATAAATGGACTTCACCTGTGAAGCATATCTCTCCGTCCCTTATTATTGGAGCTAAGAATTGTAAGTGTTGTTTTCTCTTACCTAGTTTGACTTCATGCATGCCATCATATAAATTAGGTCAGAAAGTAAGCAGATAGCTCTTTTATGATGAATCTGACAACCATTCAGCATTTTTGATGTAGCTCTGTGATGCAAGTTTAAGATTTTCAGGTATATGCTAAGTAAATAAAAGGATACTTGACCATTATGTTAGACTATTTAATTTAGCACTTTTGTGCTGCACTAGCTCGCTAGCTGTGACTCCAAAGTAAAAAAAAATTATTAAATTGTCATCTGACATTAGTCGGACATTAGACAGTAATAAAACCGTCCTTTACTGAATCCTAACGAGATATTTAAATGTGCACCTGATCTCAGGGACAGGAATTTGGCTGGTAAATTAGCTCTTTGTCAGTTTGATTGTTTACCAGCCATTGTTAGTTTTTATGCATAAATTCTGGTGTAAAAGCAAAATTTGATTGTTTACAATAAGTTAATTTTGCAAACCATCAGACATACATAGTCTAACCCATTCCATAGTATGTAAATCTAAATCACATCACTTTTTATGCAAAGTGCATCATGCCCCAAAGAATCATATTACAGCAGAACCCAGGAAAAATAGTCAGAGCAGAATAAGGATTTCAAAGTTTGGCCATCAGTTTAATATTATACCTACCAATGTGTCTTTAAGATTGGAAAGTCATTCATTTTTGTGAAACTACCCAGAAGTGGAGGCAAACGTTCGTGCCAAAACTCAACAGTACTTGACTGGTGTCTGGTTTAAACCCCCCCTGGAGGAATGAATGTAGTGTCCCCCCTTTTGTTGCTTTGCACTGTCTCAAGTAACCACATGGGTATTAGCATTCCGAGCTCTAGATTATGGCTGTATGGTGGTATGTGTGCGCAGCTGATCTATGGGCTATGTGTTGGGCTGGTGTGTTGTTCCAACACTGGCCGGGTGTCACTTCTCGACAGTTTTGTTTTTATAGTGAGTGCGTGTGACTCTGTCTGTGACGGCAGTTGCTTGCTTGGCGCTCTGCACCTGCTGCAGCCGTCAAAATTAACAGACAGGTTTACTGGCTGGTCCCATGCTTGACCTTATGCCACTGGATTCTGTTCATCTACAGTACACATAAGAATACAGATTTGCACACATCTTGTAGACACATGCTTCTATTATCACCCACCTACATGTGCATTAATTCATTAAAGGCCTGCAATATAAATGAACAAATACATGTATTGCTTTGCTACATCTTCTTGGTTCTTTGCTTCTTTGTTGAAGACCAAAACAAAAAGCTTTTTCAAAAGGTAGTTTCAGGTATGTTTCTCCCTTAGAGAACAAGTGCAGATTCTTTTCACACTTTTTTCTCTAGGGCAATGATGAACTATAGTTTTTAGTTGTTGCTGGGGTATTACAGGATGAGGGTATTAGTAATGTAGGAGATTGGAGCAGCAGATAGTCATAAGAATAAGTTTCTTGTAAATGAAAGGGCAAAAATTCAGCTCTCAGAACAACAATATGTCCTATTAATGTGTCCCCTAACAAGAATCTGAACAACTTGAACTCTTTGGAATGATCAGCAAGGAGAAACTGGTGTGACCTGTTGAAAATGGTCTCATGCACTAGCCAATTTGTAGCTTGTACTCAGCACCATCTCTGGTTGTCCCCACTGTCTGGTGTTACTGTCAGCACTTAGTATGTCAGAAGGCAGGGAGCTGTCCACTGGCTCCTGCTGGCCTGCTAACAGGGTGACTTCTTTCTAAATGTATGACTGTTGTTTGGGTTACATTTGACATGAATTGATGATGATGGCCACCACATTCATGCTCCAAAATGGGTTCTGTATTCTAGGATGTTCATTGTTGCTTATGTGTCATGCACAACTAATGCTTTCTATTTCTGGTACGTATCTGTATCATTTTACTTTAATTAAGTAACAGGAACAGACATGTTGGTAGTATTCAGTAATTGGTAGCAGTGGATTTTTTGGATGTTGTAGCCATCCACCAAATCTAACACACTGGGAGAAGATGAAGATTAAATACTAGGGGAAGGGCTGACATACTTGACATATGGTATGAAGTCTAACTGGCACAGAATGAAGAGCAATGAAGGAACACACGTAAATACACTTGGGAGAGAAAGCTAATTAGTGACAGGTGAAACTAATCTGCAATCAGAAAGGTGGGAAACACAAGTGCAGGTAGTTAGGTTACTGAAACAAGAAGAGAGGTGAGTGTCAAAATAAAACAGGAAACAATGGTTGAATGACAAGAAACAAAGAAAAACATAACTTAAGAGCAGGGCAGGATATGACAAGGCTACTGGGAAAGGAACCAGGATTTACCATAGTTTCATAACACTGAGGATGTCTTACATTTAAATATTGGGTTTAGCTAGTTACAATATTACCTTTAATTTTCTGTGTTCCATCTCTGCGAAAGTAGAAAAGCTGCAGAAATGAACCTCCAATAATTCACAGACATATCTACACCAACAACTAACTACGCACTGTATCAGACTGAACACATGAATCGATGTGACTCTTTTGTCATGAGTTACTTTAAGTTACCTCATCATGTTACATAATGTGAAGATGTAACTGTAAGAAAAGACCAAATCCCCAAGCAGCCATTTCTGGCATGAAATCCTCCTCTTCCTCCTTTTTCACTCACTCTGTCTCTGTCTCTCTTCCCGCTTCCTCCCTCTCTCCTGCTCTGTCTACGAGTTGCAGATCTTCTTAAGTGTCTCTCCTCAGCACCGGCCTCTGTGCTCATCGTTATCCATATAAGAGCAGAGCAGACAGTTTTCTGTGGCGAGTGTCATGCAGAGTTGATGCAAGGCAGCAGAGAGGAACGCAGATCTGGATCTAAAGAGTGAACTGCCAGAGTAAATGTTTAAGAATGGAGGAAGGACAAAGGTTCCTGCTCTGCTCTCTGGTTGCTCTCTCTTGAATTTGAGTGTTTGAGAGAGAGTTTGTGTCATACACTTCTTCTGCATGTGTGTGCAACTGTTTATATTAATGCATGCGTGTCTGTGGTCTGTGTCTCAGTGTACATTAGTGGATTTGTACAAGGTGACCTAAACACAGACGGTTTCTCCTAATAAAGGCAGGCTAGCTAGGAGCACAGTGTCTGCTGCAAATAAGTGTCTAAATTAATAATTATTTTCCTGTCAGTAACCATGCTATTCTAAACACCAGGTATCTGGTAACAGTTGATTGGAAAAAATCCTCCAGAATGTACAGGAAGTCATGCATTTTATTTATTATTAACGACTTATATAATAATAATTGAGTAGGTATATACCATTATGGCAAAATAGATGCAGAAAATATATGCCATCTACAAACTGTCAGAAAGAGTTTGTGTGTGGTTACTGTAGAGGTTAGAAATGCAGGTTTGATTCCCAATACAACCAGACTATGCAACACCTTCCATGTATGTGTCCACTCCAAGGAAGAAGTTTACTCTCTAACTCATTGATTTGAACTAACTCTGGGTATCTGACTACTGTACAGTTTATTCACATTAAACGATCTGTCTCATCCATTTTCATCACTTGGCACAGTTAAAGTGCACTGTCAAATCAAAGTCTCTTGTTTGTAGTGACAGTAGACTTACATAACGATGTATCACGTAATGATACAACATGACTATATGTTTATTAAGTTTTCTCTGATCAAATAGCTTGCTATGAATGTGTGCAATAACTGCAGGAAGTTCCCCAGGCCCAGTGGGATTCTGTCTTATTATGGTTTATATTGTGGTTATCTGGCTGACTTGTGTTAATAGTGTCTTTTGGTAGTGACCCTCCAGATATAAATGATTGTAAGAATGTTTTAATAACTGAGGATGGTCATTGCTTAAGAGTTGAATACTTGTTTTTGTGAGTTAAAACCATGGTATGAGTTTAATAATGTACATCACTTAGAGACTTAAAGCTCAGTAAAGCTCAGACTGAAATGAAACATCATGTGGTGTTGGTTTCCATAGAAAACCATCCTTAGCTGAAAGTCTGTATGACCAGTGTGCTGCTGAGCTTAAAGTTTGATTAGCAAAGAGATGCTTTTGATGTTGAGTCACACAGGGATTTGTTGAGGTACTTCATCTCGTGGTGTTTACATGATGTCCTGGGTGTTGAGTTTTATGGACTGGTTTGTACATCCAGTGTTGCAAGATGAAATTGTTGAACTGGGTTTCACATTTTTATTTGTCTTTGATGCAACGGACCAAGAGACACTTGAGGTCAGAGCAAGTGAAGTGGTCTCATTGATGCAAGTTTTTTTGTGGTAACATGTCAAGATCAGAAACCAGATCGTCATTTTACAGAGAGATAGACCTGACAGCCGAGGTGGTGAGTGATAATTGTGTCAGCTGTAATGAACGGGCTGCAGGCCTTTTAGTTATATGATTTATGTACGGAAAAAAACTTCTGGCAGTACTGCTACATTTGAAAAATAATTCAAAAATAGTGATCATATATTCTCACGGTGTGATTTTATTAACATTGTTGTTTTCTGTCTTTCCCATGAGGATGTAAAAGTCTGAGTTATGGCCAAGATCATCAATATTCATTCAGAAAGTTGCAGTTTATGCAAGTTCAAAATATTCTTAAAGGGCTTTTTAAAACATCCAACCCCCGGATTAAAGAGCTAATATGTAAACAACTTACTGGGAACCAATAAAGTAGGTTTGCAAATCCAGATGTCAAACCTGTGTACTGGTCATGATGTGTGACAGGACTTCCCATGTTATCACTCGACCCATAGTCCATCTCATTTTGGTTACTTGGAAGACTTAGTGTTATGTCTAATGCCAGTGAGGTTTACTTCTAAGAAAAGCTTCATGAATAATGTGTGGCCTGTTTTGAAAATGTTAAGTCTGTGCAGAGAGGGAGTGAGGGATGATGTTTGTTGCTGTGCAGGCTGGCACTGGAGTTGTCAGTGGAAGGAGAGTAAACAGAGAGGTAAGAAGTGAAGTAGAGAGAGAGAGCAGAGAGACAGGTGAAGAAGCAAGTAGATTAAGAAAAAATGAAAGCAACACAAAGAATGCAAGAAGCGGAGAAGAGAAAGGGAGTTGATTGGAATGAGTAGGAGGGACCAGAGGAGCGAGCGAGATGGATGGCAAGGGTGACAAATCTGGGGAATGAAAGAGAGAAGGAGTGGGAAAGAAAACAAGGCAGAGCGGAGAGCAGGCGTGGAGACGGTCCCCTGGTAAACACGACCGGCTGGCTGACAGGGTGACCTCTCCCCGAGGCAGCCACTCACAACACATGTTGCCTTATTAGGGGCGTCTACAGGGAGCGGAGGCCGACTTGGGAAGGCGGGGGCAGTTTGTGTGTGAAAGGGTGAGAAAAAGCATCAGACACATGAGGTACGTGAGAGTGCAAGTGAGCCGGACTAAGACACAGTCCAAAAGTGTGTGATGAAGATATTTTTTTGTATTATACTCATGCAGTCATGTCTAGCAGTGTCTCCCAGTCTTTGCAGAGTGTCACATTGCAATTTGTCTTGCAGAACCAAAAAACTTTATCATTTTTGTCATAATCGATTTTTAGGTTGTTCTTTTAAGCTTGATTAACTTGCAAGGTAGTTGTGATCCTGCGTTAACAGGAAGTACATTTTTTGTTTGTTTTGTTCAACAACAAAATATGATTTCACGCCTGCAGGTGGCCTGTATGGCCTGCATGCCATACAGATACATATGTGTTGTACTTGTATGATGCTTTGGACAAGAGGTTTTTTTTCTTTTGATCCAAGACCCATTTGAGCACCATTTTTTTATTCGGGCTGTGTGATTGACAGTAAATTAGGCTACTTTACATTGTCTTAGTGATTCAAGCTCCACAGGTACCTTTCACTTGGGCCACTTGCTATACTTTTGCTTTTGTAAATAGTTGGAGAAAGACAAGGGCTAAAGAAGAAACAGAGGTGGTTTCCTGTTCCTACTTTTTCTCCGTTTGGAGGCATTTGTATATTTCTTTATTTCACTAGGAGGATCGTAGTGCACAATACACACGCACACACTACCTGATGTGATGACTTAGACAAAAGGGTTTTATTTTCTATTAGATGAGATTGTGTCTGCACCCACTCTGTGTGATTGTGTCTGTGCTTCTGAGTTCAGGCCAACTTGTGATGCAGAGTTAAAGCTCGTGTGAATTGTGCTATGTAGTGGTATTGCATTTAATGGGAAAAGATTACGGCAGGAAATTATAAAAACTGTTCTTCTGCAATGCACATGACAGCTTAATAAAGTTCTTCTTACTGGCTGAACTGGCATAAAAACAAGGCTGCCAGTAAAAACCTTACAAGCATATTGAATCATATTCCAAGTGGTACATTGAATTTTATGACCTGATGGACTCCAGCTGCACTTAAAAACAGAATAACAAAGATTTCACAATGATGTGATAATGATATTAATATTAATGCAATTTCTTGCTTTAGTGTTTGGAAGGTCCCCTGGCGATCATGGCTGAAGCATGCCTGATGTGTGCGTGTGTTCAGGATACTATCTGACTTCCACTAGCCCCGGACCCCATACCACCCCCTGCAGCCCTGCTGGCACCCTCCTCCAATCCTGTTCCAGAGTTTTTATCATCAAGGCTAATTTCTGCCTGTAATCTGATTAGGGCTCTGAGCTGCTTTAGCGCCCTGCTGTGCTGTCTCTCTCTCTCAGCTCCCTTGCGTGCGCACACACACACACACACACACACACACACACACACACACACACACACACACACACACACACACACACACACACACTGTATGACAGCAGTCTGTGTTGGCTGTAGCTTGCTGTGCAGCCGGGGCAGTCACTCTGCTGTGGCTGCATGCTTGTCTGTGTCTGTGTGTGGTCTTGTCGCCACCTCCATCCCTGCCCGTCTGCTTGCCGGTAGCAGCCCTCGCCTCCACCGCTGCCACTCCTGCTGTCCACCACCTTCACCACCGCTGTGACCGGAGGGGAGTCATAGCAGCTGGTCATCCTTCTGTTCTTCTCCCTAAACATGTTTCGAAACCCATGGATCTCTAGTTACCATGTGAACCATGTGCAGCCCTGTGGCCCAGGTAAGGCCTTTGAAAGGGGAGGGCTCGGTCTGGCTATAGGAGGACTTGCATAACCCACTTGAATACCCTTAACTCTATAGTCTGCTTGGTGGGACTTTTGCAATTTAGCTCCTTACTGACATAAATGACAGAGTTTGGTGGCTGTCACTGATACAGTAGGCAGGAGGGTTCAGCTTGGCAGGACGGGGTAGGAGGTTGTGAAGTTTCCAGGTTGACTCCTTATTTTGCTTCTGTTTGCTTGGTCGGATCAGATGAAATGAGGATTCATGATGTGTGTAAGAGTGACTCATCCCTGTCTAATGCAATTAAGGATTTTGGGATATAATGATGACAGAAGGTTTATCTTTTACTATGGCCATGAATGTGAGCATCAGGCTGCTTTGAATGAATGGAGAGTGTGGTTGAGGACTGAAGGATCATTTTTACTCATTTGGTGCTGTATATTCAACAGGTGTGTGCTGCTGCTATGTGCTACCTGTTATGCTTTTTTCTGTTTCGTCCTCCATGATGTTCATTGCCTGTTGAGATGTAAAGCTGTTCATGTTCAACTAGCAACCTTTACAAACAGGCCCAGTTGACTCAGGGAGTCTATTTTGCACCTCTGAATATTTATAGAAAATCCCTCTCCTCACCATGCTCACTTTGGGACCGTCAGCAGCCTAAGCTGCTCTCTGGCACTGCCAGTCTTGAGCCTTGCACCTCTTGTTTTGTTGACAACCTGCAGACGTTTCCAAGGAAAGGACTGACTTCTGTACCAGGGGCTTTCCAGACAGACAGACAGACAGATACATGTCACATTCCTCCACAAGGTTCCCACTCGCTTCCAAGATCTTGAATGTTTGTGGATTTGAGATGCAATAAGGCTTTAAAGGTTAAGACATTTATGGATTTCAAGTCTGAATATAGAGCGGCAAAGTTGTCACAGCCATTGCTTCATCTCAGATCTATACATCTCGAGGAAAGCGTGATGGAGAATTGCATTCATTTTGCAGTAGTTATAAATTGAAGACCTCCGATCCAGATTTCTGGCCTCACTTGTGTCTAATTCTTGCTTGTGTCATGCCTTACATCAAAATATGTCGCTTTTGAATTTCACTCCTTGAATTTCACTTTTCAAAACGCTGACAAGCACTTGAACTTGATGTTTCAGTGAGCATTAGGACTCTTCTACCACCACACCTTTCACTTCCTGACTGTCTGTCCTGCCAAAAGTTCCCGGCTGTATTGCCACACAGTCTTTGGAGGCCAAAATAAGCCGGTGGTGTTCTGGAGGCGTCTGGAGCAGTAATACGATCTGTCTCCTATACTGGGCTACAACTTTACAACAGGCTGCTGTTGCTGTGACGTGAGAGCGAGAGGGTCAACTATCAGCTGGGAACTGGATGTGAACTTTCTGAGTAACCTTTTCTGACAAGTGACTCATAGTGAGGAACCTTGTTGGTGTTTACTCTGGGAGAAGATAATTGACTTCTCTTGATGAACTGCTCACTTACATGTAAACATAGATTACTTGCATGTAAACCATTTATTGTCACTTTAAGTCACTTTTTTTAGTTTTGTCTCAATGTACAATGATAATGAATCATTCGCTAACTAAGTGGTAAAATGGTATAAAAAGTTCACATTACACTGCATATGCCGACTCAATACTGTGTATGAATACATTCTGTGTATAACTTTCTCCTACATTAAAATATTTAACAGGTTATCAATCAAAACGTATCAAAAGAGTATACATTATTTTGCATGGGTAGCATGAGTGGGAATCAAACCAACAACCCACTAGTAGGTGCGTCAGTGAGGACATGTTTCTTCAGAAAAGACAATTTGAGATTCAGGAGGTCCAGTTTGGGGAAGACATCCATGAGTTTAAAGGCTTATCTGATGCCAAAACACTGCACAGTGATTTATAATACTGTTAGACAGGACTTTATAACTGAGGTTTGTTTTTTGCCTGACAATCCTACATTTTTTGGTAGAGCCCCCTGGGATTCTTGCTGTGCTAACACAAAGATTTCAGTCAAAGTAATCAGGGAGCTGAGTTTGACTGAGTCTCATTCTTCTTTTTAGGAATTGGATCTAAAGCTCCCACCAAACTTTGCAGCTCAACCTCACTGCCAACAGAAGCCTTAAGGTGAGTCACACATAGACATGGGTCAAATAATTGAAATAGTTGAAAATGGTTTTTTTTTTTTTCATTTGTTTTATTTTTTTAGCTGATGGATTAATTAACTCTATGCCACCAGTTTGAGATTTAAGTTTAAAGGCAAAAAGTGTGAACACAAATGACGTGTTCCATTTTCTAAGAGCATTTACATTGGTCTCATTGTTGCTTTGTCATCAAGACAGGGATATGTAAGGATATAGGTTTACTATAGTAGTGTGCTTAAGCTTATCATGCACAGTAAGCATTAAAAGCTAGAGATGCCTGGAACAGCTTATCCTAAGACACTTTTTTGTTCACATGGCATTAGAGCCATAATACCTCCTTCAGGGGTACTTTGCACAAAGCCCCCTTTTGCATTAGTTTACAGTTTTTCTGCTGGTGGTTCAGCATTAGACCTTGAGCATGATAAGCAAATTACGTGTAAGTCAAAATTCATCAACGTGACTATATTACTGTGTACATTTTTAAATAACAGGTATCCGGTTCTAAAAACAAAGACTGTTACAAAGAGTGTTAAAATCTGCTTTTTAAAGATGAGAAAAAGCAACATGATGAGCAGTTGCTCTGTATTTTTTCCCCATTTTTCATCATTTTTATATGTAGAGGTGTGTTGGGAGCTGTGGTGGACAATGTCGTCTTTAAAGTTATCAGAAAGATACACACAACCTCTAAACTCTGAGTGACAAGCATATTTTAACTGATCTGCTCCTTTTAAAACATACTGATGATGAGAAGTCCCTTTCTTTGCTGAGGCATAGAATTGATATATAAAGAGTTGAAAAGAAATGAGAGTTGATGAATTCTAAACTGAAAACTCTTTCAACAATAAATTAAACAGTCTGTGAAGCTTTTGGAAAGAAAAGAAAGGTGAGTGCATTTATCCTGGCTCATGTGACCTGTAGATTGTGACATGTAAAGACATTAAGAAGAAGACCTTGATTGTCTGTTTCCACTTGGAGGAGAGTCAGGACTCGATGACCTAGTTCTTAAGCTCGATCCTGTTGGAAGTGACTCCAGCTGAGTTTCACCTTTACCTGTCGTCACCTCTTTAAGACAAGGTGTTTGAGGCAGAGCTGTGGGACGGCTGATATAGGAAACTAGGCACAATTTACGGTTGGTGTTTAATCTGAATGAGATGAAGAACACTGTTGTTTTGCTGTTATACTTTCAGCATCACCCCTCTGCATCTCTTTTATCACTGACTAAATTCTAATAAAGCACCAGTTTGTCCCCTTATGATGACCATTAGAAGCAATTTAAGAATTTATAATTATTTATTTTGCATACATTTTTTTAGAAAGTTTGATCTTGATAGCATATTTGTGACTCTTTCTTCTCATTCAGTTTTCAGAGTGACTTCTCCTTGGGTGACAAGACCACCTTGGTCAAGAGTGTTTCAGATACAGATGCCAAACTCTTGGCTGCCCTTCCCAAGGGTGTGCACTGGTTCTAAACACACACACTAACTCAGAATTAAACAAATATATTGTTCCATTTGACATTTATACTAAATTTACATTTTGTGCTCCAATATTCAGTTTCAGAGTTGAAGAAATACTTTGAGGGAGCTGTCACAAAGGATTTGGGAATGAACAGGTATCTCTGGGGCTCAGTACTCACACAGTATTAGACAACTCATCTAAATTCATTAAGACTAACTCAGCTGACAGGTGCTGACCTTTACCCTCTGCCTTTTGTCTCTGACAGGAAGGAGAGGATAGCCCGGCGCCTGGAGGGGATTGAAAGTGATGCTCCGCCTGCACTGGTGCCCGGTGGTTTGGTCGCCAACAGAATGCTGGAGGAGGATCCTCCGCGCTACACCCGCGCCTCAGATCCCTGTGAGCCTTGTGTGATGGGTAAGCATGGCATGTTGCAGTGCAAAGCTATATAACGCTGCCTTTAGGGGACTTGGATTGACGTGGACAAAGAGCTATTCACTCATGTTTGTCTTTCAGTATTTGTAAAAAACATGAGTGAAAAAGCAATGAAATATGAAAAAGCTTTTGTTTGATATCTATGGTTATACTGGGTAACTGGACTGGTTCAATAAATGTAACTGAAAGAATTGTTGTACAGTTGTTGCATGTTGTTGCATTTTGCAAGAAGTGAATTTACTACATGATATGAATATCTGTGATGTGTTTTGTCTAGAATAATGCCACATTTGATTCAGGTGGGATGAAAGGTAGCAAGTGTTTAGGTCATTAGACGACTCAAGACTGCTGACTAAGATTGCAGAGTTAGTCTTGTGAGTGTTAAATAGTACTGTGCATGGTCATTATAGCACTATATCCATTCAGTTAATTACCATGAATTGTGGACAGTAGCTGTCATCCATCTTTGTTTACTTTTCAGGTGCTTCCATATTATTTAACACCAAGTCGGATATATCTGAGCTTTCAGATAAATATGTTGTCCTGTTGTAGTTGCGATATGTATGTTGATGTGAACAGTATTTACAAGTCAGAAACTAATTTCAGTAACTCCCATGTGACATGAATGTGGCATAATTTTGCTTTTCAAGGAAAGTTAATTATAAGTAATGGAGTATTTCTTCTATTTATTTACCACAGTGAGGCGCTACAGCCGGGAGGAGCTGGAAGCACCCCAGAAGCAGGTGTCATCTCTAGACAGATCACCTCAGGTTAAAAGTGGTGTTAGCAGTGGCCGTCCAGAGCCGGTGTTGGTGTATGTTGACCCAGTAACGTTATCCAGCTCCTCTACACCCACATCTGGCCCGACAGACCCCTCCAGCCTCAGTTCCAAGGCTGAACGCATCGCCCGCTACAAAGCTGAGCGCCGCCGCCAGCTATCAGAGCGTTATGGCATCCTTCTGGATCAGGAGGCCGACATCGATTACACACCGCGCTACCGTTCTCGGCGTGATCCAGACGTCTCTGACCGACCAACAGCTGCCAGGCGAGACAGAGACAGACAGGAAGCCGAGGAACAAGCACGCGAGCCGAGGGTGCCATACCGCTCTGGAGTGGGCAGGGTTTACATGAGGACTCACCCAGATCCTGCCCCTGTTTCCACCTCCAGCCCCGCCCACTCAAACCAAGCCCCTCCCCCGACACAAGAAAGGCAGAGAGGATTCTCGGAACGGGAAAGAGCCATGAACATGGAGAACTACCGGCGTGGTGGGGCTCAAGAGCGCTCAATCACTTCTCGAACCAGAACCCAGGAGCAGCATCCGCCCCCGCCCCAACAGCAGCAGCACACCCACCACCACAAGGACGACACCCACCAAGAGCCAAGCCCCGCCTCCACCAGGGATTACAGCATCGCAGCGGTGCCCAGCTCCCCTCGCACCGCCCGCCGGGCCTCGCTTCCCTCCACTCGCTATGGCATCTCACCTGGGGATTTATTCATAGAGCAGCAGGCCCAGAGCATCCTCAACAGGCAGGGGTGAGTTTATAAAACATTCAGAAAATACATAAAGTGAGACCAACCACTTAACAAACTCTAAGACATGGGTGTGATTCAGTGGGTAACTCTTATTCAAGACGTGATAATACAAGAATAATGCACAAAATTGAACTTGCATACCAGATTTGGGATATTACTATGCCCTCTAAAAAAACCTAACAAAGTCTAACATGACACTTGACATTTTTTGGTGTTTATTTCTAGCTACCAGTCTGCATCACAGCATTATAAAAGAATCTCCTTTTATTCTTCTCTAGTTGCACTCTGCAGAGCCCAGTCCCAGAGAGTTTAAACCACATGAACTTCAGCTTGACAATATTTACACTCATCCTCTGGCTGCTAATAATTATTTATTTATTATTATTCAGGAGCGTGTTGTATGTCTTTTTTTATTGTTCATTTTTTATCAGTACAAAGTATGTGACAAAAATATTCATTGCTATACTTGAAATTATATTAGGATTTTCACTCAGGTGAACAAATAGAGATATTTTAGCATTCCAGAATTCATAAATTGGTGCAGTTTGGACTGTCTGCTGCCTGCTGAGCCAGCTAGCTGCTGCTTTTACCACCATGCCAGTACTGGGATCTTTCTAGACTGTGGATTCAGCTCTGTCACGCTTGCTCTGCTCCAGTTTCACATGGAAAGGTGCTCTGGGGAGCTCATCATGGAAAGGTTGTAGGGCAGCAGGGTAGATTGCAAGGTTGGTTTTTTGACGGGATATGATTTCCCTTCTCGCCCCAAGAGGTCACCCTGATTTAACAGCAGCTTGCTTCATTACAGAGGAGCTTGTGTCACATTCTATAAACTTGAATATGCTACCTCATAAGGAATGAGGATCATATTATGTGTCATTCAAAGTCAATGAGAAGGAATTTGACTTCATAATATTAAAGCAGAGACAAGTAACATACTGTATTATGAACTGAAAGAAAGAATTGACATCAACAAAAAAGAATTCTGCCACAGTTGAAAATAATCAGACTTTACTGACAAGATTTTGATCAATGTGCAAATTGCACAACACAGCAAATTTCAAATATGAAAATACTCCTGACTATCGTTCAGCTGTAGCTGTATCGTTGTAGCTCACTTTGATATGATCTTTAAAAGAATGATGAGAGGTTTCCCTCAGGGTTTGACACTGTCACCACATCATCCTGTAGCCTGGCCGCCCTGTCAAAGAGCGACTGGTCTCTCAACACAGACTCAGAGAGTGACACTCAGACAGTCTTCAGCTGGCCTTCAAGGTACTGTCTGCTCAGGATGCCATCAGTGTGAAGCCCTTACAAAGCCCTGTAGTCCACTGGGTAGATGTGTTAAAGCTGGCAGCACTCACTTGATGTTCTGGGAAGTGCTGATTCATTCTACTATATTTTAATGTAGCCATTGAAAACCATGCTGAAATGTTTTTTTTTCCTCCACTCACATCTCTTTCACACAGTATTCATGGGTCTAAAATAAAATGATGAAAGACATTATAAATGTCTTCAAGGAATTATTATAGGTCTTGAGTTCCAAGTGTTGAATATTCTTAAATCTTAATAATATCCTGCCATAATACTGAAGGGAACACCATAAAAAAGGAAAGTAACAAGACAACAAGCCAGCACTTAAAAAACACATCCTCGGTGGACATGCAGCTAACTCATAGCACACCACATAACATACTTTATTATAATTCATTCAGCAGTAATTCCCTTATTAACTGATGTCGTGGTCTCCCATTAACAAGTGTTTCAACTTTGTGGATCTTAGTGGGTTTACGTTTTTCAACTGACAAACTTTCATCCCTAACTTAGTCTTACAACTTAACATTTATTCATCAAAAGATTTACTGAATACATTCACTCATTTTCATCTTTTATGGGGTAGTATTTTCTTACTTTTATTTTTTTTTTACTCTCATTTATGCTATAATCTTATCAAATGATTTTTAAAAAAAATCACTGTCACAATAGCAAACCCAGTCGGAATTCATCCCCTCTGCATCTCAAGCTCATCAAACTACAAATTTTCTGGTTAAACTCTTGTTTCACTAAAAACATGTTATCATCTTTGCTTTATTGAGCCAAAATTGGAACACTTCACTCAATACTTTGTCCCGAAAAGACCTTGCACAAAGATCACAAGAGCACAGTTCCAGGAAATGGGATACTTGACCCACTTCATGTTAGAACTCTTCGCAGTCGGATCACGATCTGTAAACATCATCAGAACTCTGTAAAACTGACCATTTTTATCAGCACAGTACCATCCCCTGCACCTACATCCTTGTTAAATTAGTGTGGCCGTGTGTGGCCTGAGTTTCATGAGCAGCTAAGTGGTGGTAGTGAACCGGAGTTGATGGGGTGACAACATTAGTCAGCTTGATGCCCCGACCCAGTTGTCAGTGAGACACAGACTGACTCAGCACTGTCAGCTGAGGCTGCACTCATATCCCCCCTCTTCAGATTCTGGCCTGTTAACCCCTATGAAATTACATCTGAGTCTTGTACCCTGTCAGTGACTTTGACAATGTCGTTGCATAAGACATGCATTTCCACTTAAGAGCTTGCTTGTATGCGTTTTAATGACCTGATGTGGTTTTTGCTGAAAGGATTCGAGAAAGGATTACCAGAAATGTTTGATTTCATCTGAGTGGTCCTGGATGGTTTGCCATTAAAGTCCTTGGGTATACATGTATTTCTGGAGCAGACTGTGGCCCAGATACGTGACATAGCTGGCTCGCTGATAGCCTGTGGAAAGATGAAGGACTATGGTCAACCTTTGAGCTTTATCGACAGGTGAAATCATAGAGGCATGGCCAGCTCGGTCACATTAACCTTTTTACAGGGTGTTAATGAAGCTTGATTGATTTCATTGGTGCACATAAACAACAATTTCTTCAGGCTTCATTCAAGAATAAGAATAAGTAAATGTCTGTAGTCTATTTGTCTTTAATGTCTAATGTGTCTCAGAAGAGAAAATTCTGATCACTTTTTAGCTGGTATAAATGTCCAATGTGTGCCACTGGTACTGACTGCAATTGTGGCTTTATCAACTGCTTATGCTTGCTAGTATTAGTGTGTAATCATGTACTGTAGCACGAGCACTGTGTAAGTCCTTCATGCCATGTCAGATAAAGCAGAGGCCCATCAATTATGTCTGGCTTAGTGGTCTTGAATGAGATTAGAGCAACCTTTGGCTACCAGGGGTCAGAAGGTTGTAGATGAAAATAGTTTGACTTACTTTTTTAGCACAGAGACATTGGCGAGAGAAAGTTGTTTGAAATGGGACTCAAATTTAACCCCAGGACTTGCTGCTACTTGACCATGTTGCAATTCTAGAGAAGGATTTAGGAGCTTAGGTTGGTCCCATGATAGTCTCATGTCATAACTGTTTGTGCAATATGTTTCACAATATGCTCTTGGGGCACACATCATTGATGAAATTGTGATACACCAATTTTTTTTTTTGCAGAAATTAAGTTGAGTGTGTGCAAAATGAAAATCAGTCAAATACTTTGAGATTTGAGCTGCAGGTGTTTGTCTGCCCTACCAGCCACCTGGGCAAGTAGGCAGTCATTGTTTACATATGCCACTCTACTCAAAATATCTCGTTGGATTGTAAAATTGTGGCTGGTTTATTTTATCATTTGTCTGCTTTTGTGGAGAAAAGGTATATGCCCTTAGGACGACATCTTGTTTCAGTTGAGTTTTGAGTTTAGAGAGTGTCGTAGCCCTTCAGTTGAATGGAATCTCAGTGTCCCTTATCTGTTCCTTTCCTCAAGAATTAGAGTAAAGGAACGATTGCCCAGGGATGAATCTGTCCAGAGGCCCCCTGACTGGAGTCCAGACAGGCACCAGACGAACAGACACCGTACTCAGGGGAGCACTGCTCAGTATACACCACAGCGCTCAGAACCCACACAGCAAAGGACTGTTCCCCAGCCTCAGCCCAGCCCAGGCCAACATCTTGCCCACGGCCAAACAGCCCATCCTCCGTCTGCTCCTGAGTACCAACACTCTGGCCCTGCTGTGGACTCTCAGCCCTATTTGGCCATCACTGCCCCAGTGGCCACTGCCAAACTTCCTGAACCTCCTGAAGTACAACCACGGAGGAGAGTGAGTGCTGACCAAATCTATGCCACCCACAGGGAGGCAAGATTGGAGGCCAGGCAGGCTCTGAAAGAAGAGGCCCATACAGAGGGCCTGCTTAAGAGCAGGAAAGCTGTGTTGCCCTCAGAGATCCGCCGAAGGGAAAGGAGTGTGGATGATACTCATAGGGGTCGGCATGAAGACATGGACTGGCAAAACTACAGCCCAGAATGGAGGAGGAGGAGTCGAGATGAGGAAGACTGGGATCGGGAGAGACCGAGGGAGAGGGGAAGGGAAAGAAATGTTGAGAGGATCAGAGACAGAGGGAGAGAGCACCTCTCTAGCCATGACAGCCAAGAGGAGAGAGCATTAAGATCTTTGCAGTCTTCTCACACCTCTGTACGCCATCAGCCCAGGCAACATCAATCCTTAGAGCCTGTGTACCATCAGGAGCCCAGAATTCTGCAGCAAGAGCCTCCACCGCAACAGTATGAACCCGCAAAGAGACAGCATGGTCCTCAAATTCAACAGCATGATCCTCAAAGGCAGCATCAGTATGACCAGTCAAGACAGCCACAAGAGACTCTAAGACCACAGCAGTCTCAAAGACAGCAGGAGTATGAGCTCCAAAGACAAGAGCCTCCAAGTCAGCAGTGGGACTCCCAGAGAAAACAAGAGCCCCACCTAGACAAAGACTTTGAGCCGCAGCAGCAGGATCCATCAGGGCACCAGAGGTTTGACTCAGCTGTCTACCTCCAGAAGGGCTCCTCTTTGCCTCAGGCCAAACACAGAAGCGTAGAGACAAGCGGAGGCCCCAAACCCAAGATACGAACCCGCTCCATGTCAGATATAGGTGTAAGCCAGCACTCTGCCATGTATCGTATGGAGAGGGCAGCAGCTGGCAGAGACACACTGAGAGCCGTCCCTCCATCAGGGATAGCTAATGGGGAGATGGGCACCCTGGACACCAGGGTGTCAGTAGCACAGCTGCGACACTCTTATCTGGAGAATGCCAACCGGAAACCTGAGCTGTAGGTCCAATGGCATGAGTTCTGTGTTGCATCGCCAAATAACTGTCTATGTCCCTCTAACTCTGCAATAGTGGGCTGCTGCAAATAAATAATCCAATGTTCCAAGAAAATAATGCTGATAGAAAGTCATTCTGTGGCATGAAATGTGTCGAGGTGTAGTGCAATGATATCAACCATTGTCATGTTCGCGTTCGCAATTTATGTTGACTTGCAAGTTAAAATCAGTTCTTGCAAGTCATTTTTTGGAAGTTGTCTGCTGCTGCATGTTAACACTTGGTTATGGCTCGTCACTGTTGGGTTGTAATTAGGTTGTGCTCAGCGTGTGCAACAATGTCAATGTGTGAGTCCCTGTTCTTCTAGCTTGAGTGAAGCAAAAACAAAACCAACCACCATTAATAGTTTTCTTACTTCTACTTTTCCTTTTTGTTGTCCTCGTCAATCTTTCTAAATCTATGCACAACTCTAAAAGTGAGACTACTAAAGTAGATCTGTCAGCAATGGAGGTAGATCCGGCTAGCGGCAGCGATCGGGACAGGGGTGCTCGGAGGCCTCGACGCTACATCACTCCAGGGGACAGTCGCATGTCGGAGAGGTTTAGGACCCAGCCCATCACCTCTGCAGAGCGGCTGGAGTCAGATAGGTACAGGAGGGGCTGTCTGTAGGGATCTGCTGGAACTCTTCAGAATCATTTTATTTACAAAGAACAATACAGTGAATTGGATGGTAGAGTGTAGTTCTATGCTTGCATCCAGATAATGATATTATCCAATGGTTCCTCAAATTAAAAAAATGTAGTCTAAATGTTGATGCATTTTTGTTTTCTCCAGGTCCCGTCTAAGCCCGTCGCAGCTACAGGATCCCGAAGGTAAGATCAGTTTATTTCAAATACACACACAAAAGCTTTGTATAGTTCCTTATAATTTGATTTAATATAACTTTAGTGTTATTTTTTCAGACGTTTGAATACAGTTGATGCCATGTAACAGAGTTCTTTTCTCATTAGATGAAGGAAAACTGGATGAGAGAGCCAAGATGAGTGTGGCTGCCAAGAGGTCTCTTTTCAGGGTACACTTCCTACTTTATGTACATTTCAATCACAAGGACAGATGATTAACTTACATTTTTTGAATGAGTAATGTTTTATTTTCATTATCTCAAAACGACAAGCTGGAGCTTTGTTCAGCTTTACAGGTGTTTGGTGTCTGTGTAATTTCATGTGCCATATTTTACACCTGCAAGTTAACTGAGAGTTCATAGACATTCAGACATCACTGTTATGGCCTCAGCTTTACTAAACCAAGAAAATCCTGACAGACATTTTTCCTGACATGTTCTTCCAGGAGCTGGAAAGGACATCAGAGGGAGGTGTTCCCAAACCACGCTCTCGAAACGCTGCTGTAGAAAGACGTCTGAGAAGAGTTCAGGATCGCTCACACACACAACCCGTCACCAACAAGGAGGTGGTCAATGCTTCCAGGTAGAGCTTGGATTTTGCATCACAGAATTTGAAGAGTATATACTATTGGCCAGTCATTTTCTTTTCTTTTCCTTCCCCTCTTCTTTATTTTCTCTTCTCTCTTTGCTGCATCTTCAGACACCTCGGTCAACTTCCAAGTCTTGACTTGTTAACATCTCCTTTCCCCTCCTTTTCAGTGACTCCATTTTTCTTTGCCTTGCATTTTCTATATTTCACAGTTTTTTCCATCTAAAACTGCTTTTCTCCACCTTTAAGTGATCCTGCCACATCGTCACAACCTCTTGGCATCCACACTAATGTAACTCGTGTCCCCAGCCCCACTATAGTCAGCACCAGTGTGACCAGCATCAGGTACAGCTTAGCCCAGCTGCTAACTTAAATATATGCATTGTATTTGTATGTGTGTACATGTGTAGCTCTTTGTACCCTTGTGGGATATATGTGGTTGGGTTATACTTTTAACCCATTGAATGTCTCTATAGCATGAAAACCATCGGTTGTTTTTCAGTTCAAAAGTTATAGTAGATGGACCTCAGTGGGTTTAGAAATTACCTTGGGTAGGGTCCAAAAGAATTTGAATGAATTTGAATCCAGTATTAAATCCACATAGTGATGTAAATGTGCCACAGAGATATTTTACTCTCCATCTCCCTCTCCTGGTTGCAGTGCTGATCTGCTCATCCAGCTCATCTTACCTTGTTATTTCTGCCCCCTCATTTGCTGCTTCTTAGCTGTGTGCACCTTATAGGGGAAGGAAGTCAGTGTTTACACAATAACTCATTCAGTTCTTTCCATGCTCAGTTTCCGAGCATTCTGTCCTGCAGTGTTACTCACATGCAGGTCACAAATGTCAGTTACATATCTTACGCAAAGGTCAGAGGTTGAGCCAGTTAAAGCCCTCTGCATGTCTCAGTTCACGTGTCCTGCAGTTTGTTTACCAACCCTGGTTTTACTTAGCACACTGCAGAGAGATCGCCATATCCCCTGCAAACATCCGAGTTCATTATATGATTACCTGGCATATGTGTGCTGATCTACTTATGTCTCTGTTGCTGTGCCTGTAATCTGACACAGATATTTGCCTGCTATGGTATTTACATGCATGGTCAGTTCTTTGAGATTTAGCAGAGCAATACATTTGTTTTTGATGCATTAAAACTGCATGTTTAGTAAAAACGTCATATAATGACTCAGGAATTTTGTTTTAGTAGAGACACATTATAGTAATTTTATTTAAAACTTAAATATAGCAAGCTTTTGAAAAAATACTCAGATCTTTTCTTGTCTATGAAGATTCTCAGTCCTCAGTCCATGTCATAATATATCTAAAAGAAACACACTAAGTCAAAGGCAGCTGGATATTGTGCTTTATTCTTGACATAAAAATAGCATCTCTTATCTTTAATTTTAGACTCCTTATACTCTGTTACAGTTTACAAATCCCATTAAAACCTTAGATACTCCGGATGCAGGGATGGTGATAATGCCTTTTTAAATTGTTTGGGCAAGATTTTTTAATAGACATATTTA
The DNA here is from genome assembly GCA_025331565.1 of Holacanthus passer. Lineage (NCBI taxonomy): Eukaryota > Metazoa > Chordata > Actinopteri > Pomacanthidae > Holacanthus > Holacanthus passer. The sequence goes on along the minus strand of JAFREQ010000126.1, from coordinate 146,790 downwards.
AACAATTTCCAGTCCACACTATGAGCTTTCATTTTAAATCAAATAGTTATTAGAAGACTTAACACCCTCCCTTACCCACTGACATCCCTCTGTCACTACTCAGCATCCAGGCGTCCTCCCAGCCAGGCTCAACCGTCCAGGATCAGGAGAGGGAGTCCCAGGAGCAACAGAAACCAGCTCAAGCTTCCAGTGCTGGGGTGGAGGGAGATGGACAGGAGCCTGTCACTGAAGAGCCTGACCTGTCCACCCTCAGCTTGACTGAGAAGATGGCCCTTTTCAACCGCCTCTCTAATACTACGGGCAAGACCACCGAGGGGGCCCGAGGAGACACCCGCCAGCGCAGGGCCAACGCCCGGTTTCAGACTCAACCCATTACCCAAGGAGAGGTGGATCAGGTAAAGAAGGTTTACCTCATGTTACGGATCTTTCATGACACTGTTGCATTTTCATAAATATATGACATCGTAAATTAATTGAAATGAAGAATACTGCATCTAAGGATTTTTTGGATGTAAGTTCTTCTTACAGTAAACAGGCCTGAAGCAACAGACGATTCACTTCCAGGTCACTTACACTGCACTGAATATTTTGCACCAGTTTCCATCGGTGCGTGATGGATGAATGACATGATTCTCTGTGCAGCTGGATGACTCTCAGATACATCAAAATGAACAGCGGTCACAGAGTTTATTCTGCTTCTGCTTTTTAATACAGTGGCCTCTAGATGTCACAAATCACCAACAATTCACATACTGAAGCTCAGAAATATTGCTTATAGGGAAACCATTTTGTCAGTTGATATGCAGCAGTCCACAGCCAGAGGGCTGTTTGTATAATCATGGAGGAATATATTTGTGACCTTTGTTCTCATTTTATTGCTGATGAAGATGTTCTTGATGGGACACTTAACCACCTATGCTGTCAAAACATCGGCCATCTGCGCAGAATTTTTATTTGTATCCTGTAATTCCATATCCTGTAATTCCTGACACTGATGTTTAAGCACAGATCAAGTACAGTGCAAAAATAAGATAAGAAGTGATTTCCCTTCATGCCCCAATGAAACACAGTGTCAGATGCTTCCTAACAGGGTGACTTGACCTGCATCATATTCTCAGAAGTGAGTCACAGTCAATCACTGGTGTCCACACAGGAAACTGAGCCGCCGGTAACCTCTGCGGTGTGTAACGGTGACTTAGAGGCCAATCAGGGAGAACATGTAAGATCCCTGCTGCTTGTACCGAGCTTCTGATTGGTTGCATTGAATGATCCTGCTGTTGATTGTTATGACTGGTCCCACCAGTGACCCATGTTGTCTTGATATGGCAGGTGCTGCTTACAGTATATGAGCTGAGCTTTATGTCCATAAATACAATCCAGTGTGTGTGTTTTAAATTTTTAAATGGCTTTGCCGAAGTGGGAGATGTTGCTTTGTGAAGAGGAATTGATTTTAAAATTTAGGGTGACTTGTTTGTTTTCAATGACTTTTTTTTCCGGATGCAACCAGCTTCTGTGACATGCTTACTCATTGCATAACAAGCATGGGATTATTTGATTGCAAATGCTGCATGCTGGTTTATTCAGGCTTCCTCCCAACCTGAATAAACTAGCGAAAAAATGCTTATCTGAGGAATAAACATGTGGATGGATCTGACCTTGATACTGACAGTGTGCAGAAATGCGTGAGGGTCAATACGGACCTTGTATTGCAACCCAAATCAATTGACCGTAGTCTGGAGTTTGAGCATCTCTGGTAGAGCTTTTGTAAGAAGAAATTGGTCACATGTAAATACAGTGCACTAATATTAATGTTAATAGTGATACAGCTTTGATGTTGTATTTTTCTTTAAGGCTGTATTACAGGTAAGTAATGCTGAGTTAAATGAACAATAAATGCTCTTTTTTTTCTTTAGATCACATCAATTTCATCATTCTTAAATATTGTCTGAAGGCATTTTTTTCTGAGCTTCCTGCTGCCATTTTGTGAATGTTGTGAAGCTTCATAAGCAAACCTGAAATGTAAATTTGCTTTGATTGCTGTTGTCTCCCCACCATCCATCCATCTGTTTCTTTCCTACCTCTCATTTTCTTTGTGATCCCAGTTTATTGTTCCATCCATTCATCACCACATAGTTTCTGTAACACCCACACATACATACTTCCATTAACCTCTAACTTCTCTACCTCAGCCACATTTAATCCATCCCTTCTCTGTATCAATCCCTTCAGCTCTCCTGTTGTCATTCTATCCCTCCTGACTGTCTGACATGATTCCTGCTGTTCCTGCAGCTGAAAAATGGAGGTGAGATCAAACTGGAGCCTCTGTCAGCCTCCCTCATCCGTTCTGTGGCAGCCGTCACCTCCCAAGCCTCCGTCACCACAGTCACCGTCACACCAGGCAGCATCGGTGTCGGCGATGATGATGGTCTCCGTCCAGGGAAGTCCACTGCCGTCCCCTACATCCCTGCCCAACAACAGGCTTCCGGCACCACAAGCAGCCACCAGGAGAGGGCGTTGAGGTATTTCTCTATGACCCAAAGTGGGGACCCAGGCCACCCCGAGCCTGAGCTCAACTCCTCCCCTCTCCTCCCTGAGAGCCGAGAGAGAGTGGGGGCTCCTCTTCCTCCCACATCCTCTGCTGGTCACAGGCTGCAGGGGGAGGCGGTGGAGGAGGGCAGGAGAGAACGTCAGGAGGAGGAGGTTAGGGGGAGACAGCAGGGAGGAGCCAGAGAAGAGAGCCAAGACGACAGCAATAAGGGAAAGTCGCACTCCCCCGACAAGGACCGGGACGGCAGGCAGTGGCAGCAGCATCCCCAGCCTCAGCAGTCTGCCGAGCCCTCTTTGTGGAGGGGCGAGTCAGAGCCTCTGCCCAGCTGGAGAGCCGCAGACGGAGACTCCCAGGAGAGTAGGGACAGAGCAGAGGGAGGAGGAAGAGGAAGAGGAGGCTACCTGAGAGAGGCAGCTCACAGCTCCTCCACACAGGAGCAGGAGAGGAGCAGCGGCCGGAGCCAGGCTGGCATCTCAGGTAGGAGGCTCCTCCAATGCCTTTCTACAGAAAAGAGATGGAGAGGAGCATGGGAAAGAATAATAGAGAGGTGTGAACAGCTGAGGGTAAAAGGAGGGATGTGGGAAGAGAAATTAAAACAGAATGGACATAGAGAAGAGACAAGAAAAGAGAAAGGGAGAGACAAAAAAAGAGGAAGCAATGTCTAGGGAAGGAGCTGTTCTCATTATCCTCATTGTCTTTTGCAGCATGCTCCCACGCACGATTGCTTTCTGCCGGCTGCACACACACTTGTCCCAGCTGGGGGTGTTTGATTTGGCTGATACAGAGAGCGAGAGAGTGTGTGATGGAGAGACAGACGTCTGAGGCTGCATCTAATTAGCATATTTTTCCATGCATTTGCCTCGTGGCTCCCTTTGTCTAGAAAGAGGAAGCCCTTTCCTGACACGCTGTTTGTCAGCTAACAGATGTCAGGGATTTTTAAATCGAACTGTGTGTGCTCACTGTCATGGCCTATAAAGGGGCTGTGGTCCCCTTGCACCATATTATGCCTGTGGCTCAGCCGTGCACATACTACCATCTAATGAGCCTGACCTGTTTTTTATGTGCTAATACAAAATGTGTCTTGGGGTGGTCTTTCCCACGCATGCACACAAAAAGATGAAAGCACTCAGTGAGAGAGCGCAGAACAATTGGCCGGCACTTAAATGAAGCAGGTAGAGGACTGGAAGGACACAATGAAAGCCTTGTCTGCAGGCTGTACTCTTATTTAGTTCTGCATGGGCAGATCTTCACCAAAGTATAGTCGATTACACTATTGTATCATGAGGCTAGAAGGCTTGCATTGACTTAGATTAATTCTCTGGAGACCCTAACACCAACCATTACCCTGACCTTAACAAAAGACAAGTCTAAGATGTTGTGACTTTCCTTGTGGGGACCAGTGTTTTGTCCCCTCATGGGAGATGAGTACCCAAAATGTGGCTATGTGAACAGATTTTTGTCCCCACAGTGTAATTAAGACAGATTCTCCTTATGCAGAACACACAGCAGGATTTGTCTGATACTAATCACAGATCCATACACACATCCATAAAAAAAAGCTGCATGTGTGCATGTGCATGCATGTGTTTCAGGGATGAACACACAGGGGATTTATGGTAATCAAGCAATAAGTATAAATGGATGTAATGGATAAAAAGAATTTAATCAGTTCTACTGCATCCAACGCTCAAATATTGGAGGTGTCATTGAGTTTTAGGGGTTAAGACATCTATCATGAACCATGACATCACCAGTTCTTATCCAGCTGTCGTCCCTTGTTGCATCCCCCACTCCCTCATTTCTTGCCATCGCTCAAATTGTTCTATCTCAAGTGAGTTTAAACTTGCTGTAGGTAGATTTTAAAGGTCCTTTACACCCAGTACCTACGTGATCCTACGTGATCTTATACTGTACACTTTCCTTTCAGATTTGCCGGATCATCCTGCACCACTGAGGCCACTGATAGCTAAAGTGTCATCCAGGACAGTGTGTCACGTTTCAGGCAGCCAGCAGCAGCAGCAAACCAACATCCAGCCTCCACAAACTCTTCCTAAACCCTTCACACAGCAGCCTCCTCCAACCCTACCAAAACCTGCATCTGACATCCAGCCCCAGCCTTATTCCCAACCCTCACAGCCCCCACCCACGTACCCCAAACCTTTCACTCAGTCCCCACAAACCCAGCCCAAACCTCAGAGATTCGTCCAGCCTCTTCCTAAGCCTTACCCGCAGACAGCCCCCCAGCCTCAGCCCAAACCCCAGGTGCCTCCGCAGACACCTCCCAAACCCCAGTCCTTCCCCCAAGCGCTGGTCAAGTCCCAGTCTCTGCCGCTGGACCACGGCGAGGACTTAAGCAGGCACAGTGTCCATTCTGGAGATCTGCTGTCCCCCACAGACTCTGGAGACCATCTGTCTGACGGCATGTCCTCCAAACAGATGTCCATCAAGGAGAGGTGAGTGACAGCCGAAGGTTTGACAGTCATAGTTTGTCAATTTTAAAAACACATCACTAGTCAGGTTAATTGCTGCCACTATTAATGTTAGTGTGCTAAGTTATGATGTTAAAAATGTGATTACAGAAATAATTTGCAAAAGTTACAGGAATCTAAAATGTTTCATCTTCCCAAACAGGGCCCAATTTGTTTGTCCAGTACTGCACCTAGGAACATTTGCAAACATTTGAGAAGATGTGATCAGTGGCAGACAACAACTTTTGTTTTTCCTGGACTGAAAAGAAACACATTACTGTTCTTTTGCCATCACAATGCCTTCTCAAATAAGAACCAGGTCTATACTATAGCCTGTTTAGAAAAACAAAGGGTCACAGTTAAAGACATGGGTGTACATTGCTCCTTAAAACCTGATGCCTAGCAAAGCTGTAGGCACAAGTCAACCTTGATTACATTCACAAAGGTGAAAACTGAGATGTCAGCAAAGATCAGACACTGACAAGGATTTTTTTTGCAGGCTGGGTGAAAAGCCAGAGCCTCATAAATTTGCAGTGTTTGACACAATGAGGCAGAAGTCACTGTCTCCCCTTCCTTGCTGTATATAGGTTTGTTCCTCCCTATTACATTTCTGGAGGTGAGAGAGATTCATTTTTAGCAACATTGTGTTTCTTCTCCCAGCCAGCAGAGAGCTGTGTGGACTGAAGAAATCCTCAGAGATTTGGCAGATTCCTCCTAATGCCCTCATTTCTGCCCTGTCCACACTCAAGCTGCGGAAACGATGACATACTTTCTTTTACCCCTCACCCATCCGTTATCAGCGCTTTATAGACCTTTTTCAACAGTCACGTTTGCTGGATGTAGAGCAGAAATGTCTGACCTGGTTTTTCACCCTTGAAGGATTATTTCTTATGATGTAAATCATGGAAATGCACAGCTTTTGTTCCCCTTGTTTGATTATTTTTTTGATAACAGGTTAATCACAATAACTGTCAGAACCTAAAATAGATGAAATTTTGTCCTGTTACCATGCAGGCTGGCAGTGGCAGAGCTATATAAGCCTGTTTTTCATCATGTCAGATTAGCTTATTTACCTGCTTTTCCTTTTAAATATTTTTTATGTCAGAGTGGCACTGCTGAAGAAGAGTGGTGAGGAGGACTGGAGGAACAGGATCAACAAGAAACAGGAAGTGGTTAAGGTGGCGTCCACCGAGCAGCAGGCTCAGCTATGGGAGACAGAGCAGACCTGCCAGAAGGTCAGTGTGATCTGCACACCAGTGTGAATAATGAATAACTCCAATCATATTTACATCCATCATAACACTGTCATACACACAACATACATGGTTCGGAAGGACTTTGATTTTGTTGCACATTTCTGGTATCTTTAAAGAAACTGCTATTTTTCCAAAATGATCTGTGACCCCTATTATCATTAAAATTGGTCTACAATTTCTGTCATCTCATGTCACAGTCTTGTTTTTTCTTGGTTACTTTATTCACAGCAATGTCCACCATAAAAAACACCACCAGCAGCAAAATAATGTGTGCTTGGCCCAATTTGTGCCTCTCATGTAATTTTAGTTTTTGATTTTTACACTTCAAATCACATACTAGTCCTACAAACTGGGACTAACTGTCCCAACTCACTGGTCAAACAAGTTAAAATTAGACCCAACTTGTCTTAGTGGGAGCTAAGCTTATGTTAATGTATTAACAGGGACCCTGAATTTAAGTGCATTCATTTCTCAACATTTTTACACTTCTGGTTATAATGGTTTAATAGCTTTACCAAAGTAATCAGAGCAAACACAAATGCCAAATTTCACCCCCATCCTTCATGGTTACCATGCCAGCTCCTGTCCCTGCTCTTTGAGCTAAGTGCTCCTTTCATTTCCTCCTTTAGTCCATCTGTTGTTTGAGCCCAGTGGTCCAGATCAGTGCAGCATCCAGCCCCATAGGCTGTAAATCAGGAAGCATATGGGACAGTCTGCTTGTAGAATTAGCGGTCTGGGGTTTTGGGAATAGATTCTCTTTTTTTTTTTTACAAGATCAGATTTGGGTAAGCTTCAGGCTGAGTTTCAATAATGACTTTGAAAGCTTGAGGAAATGGTTCAAGAATCACTTATCTGTATTTATATGCATCTCTATTGGTTTAACCAACAGCTAGAATTACATTTATGAGTTCAAAGAACCTCTAATTTCAGGATTTGCACTTTTCACTGCAGCTCATAGACTTCACATTAGTATTCTGTTGGGTGAAACTGCCTGCTTAAACCCTGGATGGTAATCCTCCAGGCAGTCTCAGCCCTAAACCCATTAGAGCAACAATGCTGGACCTCCCCTCCCTCCCTCTGATCGAGTACTTCCCCTGTGTTTAACCCCTCAGGAGGAAGGGGTGGTCGTTCAAGACTACTCCGCTGTATCTGTGTCTGAACAGCTGTGGGTAAGACCTGCACACCAACCCTAAACCAATCAGCTTTTTGTGGGACAGTCTTGTCCAGTCACAGCTTTGTGTGGACTTTGTGTGATTACTTGAAATGAAGGGATGGTAGTTGGAAAGTTGCTGACGCTGGAACTTTTCTAAGCTTTCTTCAGCTTTTTGCTCATTCTGTCTTAAAGGGGTATTAAGTAATCAGTTAACTTTAAAGTAAACTAGTCTGAACAAAGTTAAAAGATCAAGTTAAATGTGAAATAAATCAAAGAGCAAACACATAAGAATATAGAAATGTTTTCAAGCACATTGATGCTGCTTTTTTCATTGCTTTTGGCTTGAAAATAAAATATCATTAACTACAGATCAGTGATCCAGTGGGTCACAAGATACATCTGAGAGAAGTTATAGAAAAATATTTTTTTTCTGCTTCATGATATTGTTTTTTAGGTCATTTACTGTTGCTTAAATGTTCTAAAGATTATTCAAATGAAAGAATCTGAGCTCATAAAAGTATGTGACCTTTGATAGGAGTTCAAGAGTTGACTTTGTATTGCGTAAAAGAGTCACTAGCTAACAAGGTTGGAAACCACTGCTATATATTATATATATATATATATGTAACATTTTAAAACCCAACTATTACTTAATGCACCTTTAAGCTTTAAGCTGCGTTTTCGTTCACTGGTAATGTAATATATGACCTTCTGTGCTTGTGACAAACTGCCTGTCTCAACTTACAAAGTCCCAGAGGGAAAAATGGCTTTTGCTCTTTGCTGCTTTGTTTCTAACAGTGAAAATGTACATGGTACACATTGGTCTTTAATGATTTTAAGTGTGTTTTTATTTGGGGATGCATGGTTTTTTCAATTCAAGAAATCAGTTTTACTTTTTTAAGTTCTTAAAGGTAAAGAATTTGTATAATATTTGCATTGTGTGTATGTTTACATACACTTACATTTATGATATAGTTTATTTATTTTGTACACAAATCATTGTTGTTTACTGAGATTTTAGATTAGACCCGGGAGTTGAAGAATACAGAGTAGTTTCTGGCCTTGTCTCCTTTGCATCCCTCTCTTCCTTCATTTGCATGCTCAGCATTTTTCCTTCCAATTCCTCCTTTTGTTTCACTTGTCCATCCACCTCTACATCCTCAGGAACCTGTCTTCTCTTCCACCTTTTCTCCTCCTATCTCCCTTGGTCAAAAGTGTCAGTATATTGACCATCATAGTCAGGTAAGGACATGCACCTGGCACGCTCGAATGCGCTGCATGAACAGGAGTCTTATCTTTTCTGCTTGGTTTGCAGCTACCAGTGTGATGGATGCTGTTGAGATTTATTTGGTTCTGACTGCATGAGTACAACTTGGTGTAAAGCCATCACACCTATTGTAGAATAAAGTAGATTAGACAGGCTAGAAAGGACATGCACCGAGCACGCTTGAGTGCATCAAATCTTTTTATATCTGCCTGGTTTGATACTGTGGCTACATGAATAATTGCTCCCAAGGGAAGTACGGAGTCACATGAAGTTATGGTGAAGCTGTGTGAGAGGTGATTTAGTTAAATCTGCAGTGATGTCTGGAAGCTTTTTGGCTTGACTTGGTTTTAATGCTGCTCTTAAACCTATTTAGAAAATAACTGCAACATGACTGAAAATAGCCTGAAATTACAGCTGGTCTGCCTCATTGTGCAGAGTTTATAGCTTTGCATGTGAGACTTGGTACTTTAACTCAATAATCTCTCATAATTTGATAATTTGCCCGATTTCCTCTTGTCTGTGCAGAAGATGGGAGAGGAGATCGAGGCCCAGATGACCATTGAGGAGAGAAAACAGATGATTTCGACTCGTGAGGATGCCTGGAAGACAAAGGGCAAAGGAGCAGCCAATGACTCCACCCAGTACACTGTGGCCGCACGTATGGTCAAGAAAGGTCAGCGCACAAACCTGCTGTTATCCATCCATCTTCACACCATTTGAAAATACCACTGGACATGCAAAAATAGATCCATTTTGTTAGTCTAAAACGGTAATTGTTCCCGATGAACTTTCCCTAACCCTAACTCAGATACTTTAGATGAGGAGCATTAGATTTCACTGCCTTGTTTCATCATTTGTGGAAAATTTTCTGTGCACCAGTGGAAGTGGGAATTAAAACTAGCTCCTCTGTGTAGGATGTTCTGTGTCAGAAAAATATGTGGTAAATCAGTGTTGTGATTTTAAATGCAACATGACTAGATCAGCACTGTAAACTGAAATACATATATTATCAAATCTAAATAAAAAAATTAATGAACTCAACTGGTATAGGCAGCAGGTTTTCTCTCCTGTCTCTGCACAGTGTCAGATATTTTGTTCTATCTTATATAAGCTTCTGTCCGTGTGTCTGCAGGCCTGGCTGCCTCCTCCTCAGTTATCAGTCCCATCCTGTCACCGGTCTCCACCAAACTCAAGAGCAGCACGCCTGCTGTCAACAAACCACAAGAGGGTGAGACAGATTAGCATTTTCTGTGTCATCACTGCCACTTGAGCTAAAGAAATCTGTCAGAGGATTTTCTCAACCAATGTGTTTTAAACCTAAATGGACTGTTCATTTTCACATTTGTTGTTGGTTAAACCAGATTGATTTTGGTTTTGGTTAAAGAGAATTTAATCTTGCCTGTCACCGTTAGTGAGATTGAATAATTTCATTTTTAGAAATTGAGGCCAGACCAAACATGGAATCGGATAAGAAACTAGACAAGTTGGAGAGCTTCTTGGGACGTCTAAATAGCAAAGGTATGTACTTCTTTGCTGACTTTAAGCTCCTTAAATGCACTACAAAGGGGTTTTTAAGTGGTTATGAAACAGTCTGAATTTAATACTGATGCCTCTATATGACCTACATAAGCAAGCGAGACCATCAGCGAGTAGATTGGCTATTTTTATATACGTAGTTATTCTTATTGTCTGTCAACGGACAAAATGATTTATGGCAGGCGCACTACGCATTTCCATTCAAGGTCTTTTCATAAGCCTGTTTTCCTGCTGCAAATTCTATTAACCTTGTTGTTGTTCTCTTCTTGTTTTTCTTTGTTCATCAGTGGCAGGTCTGCAGGAAACCACCATAACAGTTACTGAGAAGGCAGTGAAGGAAGTGATGAAGCTAGATGACGAAATCTTCTCCAAGTTCTACAAACGCGTCGCTGAATTTCCACGCATGCCCACCAGGATTGAGATCAACGAGGATTTTGATGCCATCTTTGGTTCTCAGGGTCCCAAGTAAGAAAATAATGGCGTCTGGTGGCTGACTCATGTCGTATGCCATCTGCATATGTGCTCACACACTTTTCTGCCATTCCAGGTTGACATCAGCCATGGTGCAGCATAAGCGCTCGGTGCGTCCGTCCAGGAACGTCCAGTCGTCCAGAAACCCTCTGAAAATGCTGGCGGCCAGAGAGGACATCAGACATGAGTACACCGAGCAGAGATTGAATGTGGCACAGCTGGAGAGCAAGAGGATGAAGGCTGAGAAGAGTGAGTGTAAGGATGATGGCGTGTGTCTGTGTGTGTGTTTGTCATGCTGTTTGAAGTCAAAAATTTCAGTGGAAAATTCTACATTATACAGCGTTGTTGTTTACAGCCTACAAAACTGCATCCAGCTTTCTCCAGTTTTTTATTTATTGGGCAAACAGTACTAATTGGAATGCAGCCTCATATGACCCACTTCTGTAGCAGTGTTTACACTCGGGATTTTGTTTCTTTAAAGTTTAATGAAGCATTTATGTTACCCCCCGTAGCTCTTTTATAAAATTTGTACTCTCTCATTCCAGTTAATAAAACCTCTGAGTACTCTGAGACTGCTCTGGCAGGTCTGGCCAGTAAAGAAAACTTCAGCAGCGTGAGTCTGCGCAGCGTCAACATCTCGGAGCAGATGTCCAACAACAGCGCTGTGCCGTACAAGAGCCTCATGCTGATGCAGATCAAAGGTGAAAACCCTGTTTGACTGTGCTGAGCTCGGTTGTCTGGTTGGTTTTACATGCATAATCCCTGCTACCATCTTTTAACATCCTTCCCAGCCACTTTCTTTACTTTCCGGGTTTGGACTGATAATGGATTTCAATTAAAAAACCTGGACTTTTGCCACCAGAATTGTCCACTGACAATCTGTTTAGCACTTTGCTAATGTATTATTTTTTTAAGGAAAGACAGGTAGGGATAGTCTAAACATATACATTTTAAAGGAATAGTTTGATATTTTGGACATGGGCTATTTCTTGACTATGAGCAGCTGTTAGGAAACCAGAGGAACTCTAAAGGAACCATAAGGCAGATTAATAATTTTATTCTTGCCAGGTCGTCGCCACGTTCAGACCAGATTGGTGGAACCAAGAGCGTCATCACTAAACAGCGGCGACTGTTTCCTGCTGGTCACTCCGGAGCACTGCATCATCTGGATAGGAGAGTTCTCCAATGTCATCGAGAAGGCTAAGGTGAGCACTGGACCTGTATCGTTACAGACTGTGCCTTATACTCAAGAGCTTTGGTTTGTCCAGCATCAAAGCTACTGTTGTCATACTGCCGTTTGAACACAGATGATTCATTGATGATCTCATTTCCATTCCCTGCACACACACACACACACACACACACAGTAACACACACTGGCACAAATACCCATCTGTGCTCCTCTTCAAACACATGCTTTCAGGCTAGTCTACAGCTCTTCCATTTCCCCAAAGAATGTCTGTCTAGACACTTTCTAATAAACATTTATTTTTCTGCTCTGCCTCTTTGTTCAGCGCTGTTTACTTATTTTATTATGATTCTATGCATCCAACAAGATTCAGCCAAGTCTCTCCTCAGTTGTTAAGTTCTACCTTTTCTCCCAATTTGTGTGTAAATATGAACCAGGATGTTGTAGAGGTCAGTTCATCATCCCTGGATTCATCAGGAAAAGTCCAATTTCTTCGTTTGTCAAATCAAAGTCAACATGAGAGACATTTTGTCTCTGTCACCGTTTTTAAAGGCTGAAAAACAGATCTTTGTTTCTTGGCTGTAGGCCGTCGATTTGGCCACCTTCATCCAGACGAAGAAGGACATGGGCTGCAGAGCAAACCAGGTGCAGACCATCGAGGAAGGGGTCAACCCACAGGGTCCAGATGCCCAGCAGTTCTGGACGATCCTAGGAGGACAGACCGCTTACCAGCGTAAGACATGAGCCCCTCATAGTCAGATTTGTCAAGAAAGTTTAGGTTGTTGGTGTCGATACCACCACAACCACACTGGTGGTTTTCTCTGGTCGCTTTCGGATGCATGCAGACAGTCACACTGATATTATATCTCTTTCTAATCGTGCTATAGCGGCAGGTCCACCAGAGGAGGACGAGCAGTTTGAGAATGCCATTGTGGAAACCAACTGTATCTTCAGACTGCTGGATGACAAACTGGTTCCTGATGATGATGAGTGGGGGAAGGTCCCTCGCAGCTCTCTGCTGGAGTCCAAGGAGGTCAGTGGGACTTTCTGTGGGTCCACATGTGATGCAGCACCAGTTACTTTCCATCATGCTGTAATATAATTAGGTTTAAGAGTGTCTGAGGGTTGATTTTCCTTTTAGGCACCAAGCTCTGAATGTCTGAATATGCATTTAATATTTCGTTTTTTTAAGAGGAGCTTTTTGCATCGAGCTGCTTTTAATGCTGTTTATAGCAGGTGCCATGGCGAGTACCTCCTACATCCATCTGTGTACTGCCGCTGCTGGAAACATTAAATAGGTTCAGGAAACTGGGACTAGGACCAAAGAACACACTGCAGTTACATTACTTATTTAGCATATAAATAGTTTTTGTCTGTCTTAAATAGCATTTAACCTAACTTGCAGGGGCCTTTATTAGAAATAAAGCAGTTGTGTAATGTTAGTTAACATGTATAGACAAAAAAATGCCTCACCTATGCTTTCCTATTGTTTCTGCTGTTGTACTGTGCATGCTGCAGGTGTTGGTGTTTGACTTTGGCAGTGAAGTGTACGTGTGGCACGGTAAAGAGGTGACTCTGGCCCAGAGGAAAGTGGCCTTCCAGCTCGCCAAACACCTTTGGAACGGGATGTTTGACTACACCTGCTGTGACATCAACCCACTGGATCCTGGAGGCTGCAACACACTCATACCCAGGTTGCATTTCATTTTTGAAGGCTTACCCTAAATCTTAGCCGCAACTGAAATTTCTAACTTAACCCTTTCCAAATAAACATACAAAAGACTCTTGTTATCTTGATATCTTTTCTCCTTCTCTTTGTGTGTGTGTTCATTGACAGGAAGGGCCAGGGCCGTCCTGATTGGGCCATATTTGGCAGGCTGACAGAGCACAACGAGACAATCTTGTTCAAGGAGAAGTTCATGGACTGGACCGAAGTAAAGTTGCCATCACCAAAGGAAGGAGGCGAGCTCGTACCTGAGCAGAAGGTGCAAATCCAAAGCTCATTTTATGAGGATAATTGCTTAAAACAATCACACATACGGTATATTCTCCCCTTCTGCTAATTTATTGGACTGTGGCTCAAACTCAAGGCCAGTTAAAGTTGCCAGGATCTGTTGGTTCCAAAACAAGAATAAAAGAGCATATGCCTTTTAGTGGATGCTGTATAAAGCATCATAAAGAAGAATGAGCACATTTGTTACCACTGACAGCTAAAATAATTGTGACTTATTCTGCCTGTTAGATCAGGCTAGAAGTTGTCTTTATCAATTGTGAAAATTCACTTTAATCATAAATCCTATCTGTGATCCTTCTCTTTCAGGAGGCTCCAGGTCGAGAATGCCGACCTTACGACGCCACCCTGATGCTGCCCGTCCTCCAGTCATCCATTTCCACCATCATGGACGGGGTAAATGTCGGCCGCGGCTATGGCCCGGTGGAGACCGAAGACCACATGAGGACCCAGGAGATCAGCACAGTGTCAGTGGACGTCTGGCACATCCTGGAGTTCGACTACAGCCGTCTGCCGCGCCAGAGCATCGGCCAGTTCCACGAGGGAGACGCCTACGTGGTCAAGTGGAAGTATATGATCAGCACCTCAGGTTAGTGAGTGTGGTGTTATTGTCTCCAACACCTGTGTTTACTGTTAGATAAAAATTACAATGTCTATAAAACAGCAGCTGCATTCAAATCAGCTACTAAACCACTTAATTCTTTGAAATAATGAAATGAGCACTGAGGTTTGGTGTTGTCATTAATTACAATCATTTTTTATGTATTTTTTGTGTAACAGTTTTCAAAAAAACTTTTAAAAATCTGGAAACAGAAAAGTAAAACAAAAGCAGTGAGCTATGAGAAATAAACTACTTGAGCTACAAAGACAGACAAAAAACAAAGGCAAAAAAATACAAAAAGTTTATAATCAGTTTGACAACAGATGAAGCATCTTGGACGAGTTGCAAAATGTCCGAACTCCAACTGGACTGGACTTTGAAAATCTACAGTAGATTGTTTTGAGTAGAAATTTAAAGAAAGTAAATGAGGTGACAATGAAAATGTATTAGACAGTCTTTTTCAGAGTTTGTGAAACTTAGGAAGGTTCTGCTGCAATAAGAACTTTATTATTTTAACACTATTGACTATTCAGAATATTTGGTTCATTTTGTGCTGCGTGTGTTTGTCCCAGTTGGTCGTAGGCAGAACCCTGAGGCGAGGAGCAGCGGGCCGGGGAAGGAGAAATGCTGCTACTTCTTCTGGCAGGGTCGACACTCCACCGTCAGTGAGAAAGGGACGTCGGCGCTGATGACGGTGGAGCTGGATGAGGAAAGAGGAGCACAGGTACAGGAGACAAGGCCAAATAATCAAATTGCATGAGGCTCTCCTGATTCCTGCTTGTCTGTGGAAATATACTGTGTTTAGTCATAAAAGTCGTTTCATAACTGGTTTTCTGTGTCTGTGTGTTACAGGTTCAGGTGCAGCAAGGAAAAGAGCCTCCATGTTTCCTGCAGTGCTTCAACGGAGGGATGATCATCCACGCTGGCAAGAGGGAGGAAGAGGAGGAGAATACTCAGAGTAAACATTCTAACATTCCTGCTTTTTATTCTAGTTTTGTATCTAATGACATTCCTCATTTAAAAAGTGAGGTCCCTGACATTGATGTTTTTGTCAGGCGCAGGGGTTGTTCATTGCCTTAATGATGCACATTAGTAACTCTTTTACTAGGACAGTTGTTCTTCTCCAACAGGATGGGAACGATGAAATGATGTTTGCTTGTATATCAAAGATGCTGGTCGAGTAGATTAAGTATCTGCCTACAACATAGTTTTACAATATCATGTATGTGTTCATTTGAATACTGATTGATAAATGAAATCCTTCTTATCACTCCACTGATCATATTCACCTGCTCGTCTGTATCCAGGTGAGTGGCGTCTGTACTGTGTGCGCGGCGAGGTGCCGGTGGAGGGCCACCTGCTGGAGGTGGCGTGTCACTGCAGCAGCCTGCGCTCCAGAGCCTCCATGATCCTGCTCAACATCAACAAGGCCATCATCTACCTGTGGCACGGCTGCAAGACACAGCTACACACTCGCAGTGTTGGAAACACGGCCGCACTCAAGATCAAAGAACAGTGAGTTTTTAGAAGGAGATTTAGGATGACTTTCAAGATTAAAATTTAAAAAACAAAAGACAGGGCAGTGCTTGTTGCTATTAAATATTCATGCACATGGATTGAATTCTGCTTCCCTCTCGTTTCTCTCAGGTGTCCACTGGAGGCAGGTCTCCACAGCAGCAGCAAGGTGACCATCCATGAGTGTGACGAGGGAGTGGAGCCTCCGGGCTTCTGGGAGGCTCTGGGGAGAAAAGACAGGAAGGCCTACGACTGCATGCTGCAAGGTATGCGTGTACTTTGTTACTAGATAAGACATACCTTTATTCATCTGACAGTGAGGAAATTTCCAAATTTAAGTTACTTATTGATTAACAAAAAAAGCCAAATGTTTCAAAGCACTTATTGTTTAATGTGTAATGTTGTCCTCAACAGTAGGACAAGAACGTTGCCTACAAACAGTATTACATAAAGATGGCAAAATTAATTCTTTAAATCAGTGACTATGTGATCAAGAAATCACAGGAAAATCACAAAAATAAGATTGAGATTCAAGTTTTGGTAGTTGGTTTCATGTTGGCTTCTAATTGTCTTCTCCAGATCCTGGCAAATTCAACTTCACCCCACGGCTTTTCCAGCTGAGCAGCACATCAGGAGAGTTTGTGGCGACTGAGTTCTTCCACCTGTCCAGAGCTCAGGACCTGGTCAGCTCACTGCCCTTCCTGCAGGAAGATTTGTACAACGCGCCTCAACCTGGTGAATACACAATGATGAAGTGTTTGAATCAGTTTGATGTTTACATATGTTACCCTGACAGATTTCATATAGTGATGGTTTCTGTCCCTGGCAGCGTTGTTCCTGGTGGATAACTTCCATGAGGTTTACCTGTGGCAGGGCTGGTGGCCTCAGGACAGCGAGAGCACCGGCTCGGCTCGTATCCGCTGGGATGCAGACAGAAAGTGTGCGATGGAGACCGTGCTGCAGTACTGCAAAGGTTAGGGCTCAATACAGAAAGGCTGCAGTGAATGACAGGTTATTGCTGCACTAATATAATCGACATCAACATGCCACCGATGAACACATCAAATAATGTTTATGTTGCCAACTTGTGAAATTGCAGATTTTTAGTTTGTACTGTGCATAATAACATAGGTTGGGTTGGGAAGTATTATGATGATTTTCTCCTGCAGAAAAGAATGAGAAGAAGCCTCAGAAGTCGTACTTGATCCACGCCGGTCTGGAGCCGCTCACCTTCACCAACATGTTTCCCAGCTGGGAGCACAGAGAGGACGTGGCTGAGATCACTGAGAGGGTCAGGAACACACACTTTCTTCATCGAATTTATTTTATCCTCTGTCTCTTCACACAAACACACCTCTCCTCTTTTCTACAAACAATATTCTTTATGTCAAAAAACTGAGCTTGCAAATACAGACAAAACACATATTACCCAGAGAGCTTCATTCTTCACTTCTAATTTTTCACACACATATGTAAACTAGCTGTGCAAACACCTGCTGTCAGTGTGAAGGACTTCATGCTGTGTCCTCTGTTCTGGCTGCAGGAGGCGGAGGTGTGTAACCAGATCATCCTGGTGGAGGACGTGTTGGCCCGGCTCTGTCAGAACACCTTCCCTCTGGCTCAGCTGCAGGCCCGGCCGCTCCCAGAGGGAGTCGACCCGCTCCGCCTGGAGATCTACCTCTCCGACCAGGACTTTGAGGTCAGTAAACCTGCAAACGCTGCAGCACAAAACCTCCATCCATCTATTTTTAGAGAGCGTGTTTTCCTCCCTTGATCAGATTTTTTAGGAGATTTTGGTCATTTTAAGAGACAATTTTAGCATTTTTAAAATATTGGCAAATAAATTTCTTCATTGAAACCAGTAAATGACAAGTGTTCATCACAAAATAAGTCCGACTCTATGTTGAAATTGATCATACTTTTTATATAAAGCAATGAAATTAATCAAAGGTGGATTTTTCCCCTAAATCTGTATTGGATTACTGCGAAACCTCATTCATTTCATCCATATTAACTCCATCTAACTCTCACTTCACAGACCAAGTTGTAGGTGGATTCAGGTAAGAAGAGCCACTCGTGTGATTCATCAGCATTTGGTGACCTTCTTCTCTCGAGCACGTTGGCACCATTTCTCTTTACATGGATTTGAACACTGTTTCACTCCCGTCTCCTGAGTGTGGTGCTGCTGCTGGAGGAGGAAAGTTTTGAGCTCGGCTGCACGATCACGTCTGAAAAGATCGTCCTGATTATTCTGTAGTCCTTTATATATATCAGCTGCAGTCACAACAAATTTAGTACTCCAGCTTCTTCACACTGTAGATAACAAATATAAAGTGAAAAATAGAAAAATAGAAGTAGTGTTAACTTTAGTGAATCAAATAACAGTCTATTCATTTAGTAATCATACCACAGAAAATTAATCAGCCTCTGTTTGATAATCAATTAACTGTCATTTATCAAATAGGACCAGACACTTGTTTCCATCTCATTTATTGTCAGGATTTTAAATTAAATACTTTTGGCTTTAGACTGTTGATCGGTCAAAGACAGAGACTTTGGGCTCTGGGAAATTATGCTGACATTAGTTGCTGCCCTAGTAATTAACAAAATACAAAAAGTATGTCCATATTTTATAGTGATCAATTATGAATAACAATGATAACACACTTCCTTAATATGAACAACTAAGGCACTAATGAGGTGTTTAAACACTCAAATTTGTACTGTTGTGATAATTGTGATGTTTAATTGTGCAGCCATGGTTCCTCTCTTCTCCTCTTTAAAAGGTGTCTGTACTCAACACCTTCGATTGCACCACACTCCTGCACACTTCTCTCCTCTGCTGCTGCTACTCTTCTCTTCACACACACACACTCACACTCCTTTCACCTGAGACTCTTTCCTCTCCGTTCAAATAAATGCACTTATGATTCACCCTCAGCTACACTGCAGTCTGACTCACTGTCTGTCTGTGGAGCACAAAATGGAGGCATGAAAACACTGAAATAACTAAACTGTCCTTGTAAGAATTGATTTGCTAGGATTTTGGTTTACAGTAACAACCCACAGAGCACGAGATTATTAACATGATGTCAGTGTGTTGTGTTGTCATATAGCCCAGAACCGACAGTATATTCTTCCAGAAACAATGAATTGACAGATGTCAAAAATATGGACCAGATAAGTTCAAAATATACAAGATATAGCTTTATTTTGTCATTAAAACATGCACTTTAATATGAATCTGATTCTTCATTTCAATGTTGAGATCTAACTGTGGCAAAAAATCACTGTCACTCACTTTGCTTCAGTCCTTCATCAGGGAATATTTCTTGGTGCTTTCACAGCATTTGTTCAGTCATTTTGGTCTTTTTCTTTAGTAGCTACAACGATTAATGGTTGACGGCTCCAAAACATTTAGCAGTTAAAGGAGAAACACCAATACTTGCCTTTGAATTCAACAAAGACCCTGTCCAATTCCCTGTGTCATCATCTCCCTGATTAACAAACTGCATGTGTCTCTTCTTCTGATTGCAGAAAGCTTTGGAAATGAAGAGAGAGGAATACGAAAGTTTACCTGGGTGGAAGCAAGTGAACTTAAAGAAGGCCAAAGGACTGTTTTAATTGAAGATGGCGTGTGAAGAGGATAAGAAGTGGACAGTCGAGATGGAGATGCAGGAAATGCCACACAAACCTGTTTAGGTGGCAACATTCGAGGACATCGGGGTGAAAATACAATCTGAAGAAAATGTACATGAAGGATGAGACTGGAGATGCACTCGCCTTGCTTATAGTCATGTTTTACCTTTCAACTTTGTCATTACATAAGAAAATTAAATTCAAACGGTTTAAGAGAAGGTGAAGACACCTCGCTTTGGTGTTTGTGTGTATTTGGAGTCTCCTCTAAACACTAAGTCACCGCTCATGGACTCGAAGAAAATGTGCACACTAGGACGCTTGGTGTCAGAGTGCCATGCTGTGGTTGTGTATGTGTGTGTGCGCGATTGTATATAATGTGTGTACGTGTGTGTGTGATGTTTATTTGTGTATGTGTGTAGGTGCGTTTGTGACTTTGTATCTATGTAAAAACGAATCCTGTCACGTCAGATGTTGTGAGGAAAGTTGTTTTTTTCTGTCTACAGTGTCTGGATGCTGTCAGGCCTCGTAGGTGACTCATGTTGCTCGATTTTGTTTGAAACTGCTGCAGTGACTCTGACTTACTGAGCTCCTGAGAGCAGAGATGTAAGAGTTGTAATTTAAAGGTTTGACGTGAATGAGAGAGAGAAGCAGCAGCTTGATGAATCTGAATGTATAGTGCCTTGCTTTTTGTGTACAGTTTATATACAGAAATTCTAGTCTGCATTTTTAAAGACCTTTTTTGTGATATAAGACATAGTGAATTAAATCACAATAATGCTCAAATCAAACAATGTGTCATTCTGTGTCTCCTGCTTCACACATTTTAATGACATTTTCAGCAATATTCAATTTTAAAAAGCCAGTATCACAGAACAAATGAAATTTCAGTTGTTTTCTCATTATCTAGAAGAACTGATGAGAAAACCATAAATCATTTTTTGCTTTTGGTGTTATGTTTAAACATTTTCTAAGGATGCATAATTTATATAGAAAATTAAGCTGTTTCTTGGATTATCACGATTTAATATTGCATTACAAGAAAAAAAAAAATCCTAAAATATTCAAAGGCTTGTTCCATAACGAGTGCTCAAGTTGTCTCTGAAACAGAGTCACAGGGGCCCATAACAAAGTCATTCATGAGGCTAAAACATGCTCCATGAACAAGACAGGTGTGTTTTCTAAAACCAACAGGAAGTACTCTCATAATACTCTGCATGTATTTGACAACACAGAGATGAACTGAAGACAATTTCAATTTCCAAAATAAGCAACAAAACAAACAAAAACAAACAACTTTGATCTTCCACTAATCCAACATGGAAAAACTAATTTGTTTGAATATGTGGGCCATAATTCAGGATAAGAACATAACAAAGTTTCAGGTGCATTGCTGTCTCCTGAAACTACCACAAGAGGGCACCAAAGTTTTCTACACACAACTAATAAAATCTGCTCTGTCAGATTCTCTTTTGTCTTGTACCTCAAAATTGTTCTTAAGTGCTATAAATGAGTCAATAAATGTACTTTTTCCACCACTGATGCTTTGTAATGTTTTTATTTTGTAATGTTTTATTTTGTAATGTTTTTTCTTGGTCTCAGCTGTTTAAAACCCACTGAAAACACAGGTTGGCGACGCGCGCCCTCTGCCGGCCTCAGTGTGGAGCTGCACAGAGCATCATTCAATAGCACCACCTGATTGTTTGTTTGCAGCAGTGTGACAAACGGAGGATCAGTGAACAGGTCGGTGGCGCTGATTGTTTGATTCTCGCCAAAACTATTATTTTAGATATGATTTTAGATGGATTTATGATCACATGACAGAACAGAACGGGACTTTCTCTGTTGTCACTGACAGAACTTTTGATGAACAGCTCTCAGTTTTACTTCCTCTCTAAAACTTCTTTTTAACATTAACACACTGAAACTTCACAGCTGTTAGAATAAAAAGTGACCTGATCTGCATCGAGAGGCTGAAACAAACTTAGCAGTGGAAACTTGTCCAGTTTGTCCAGTTTGCACGTTGTCGACCTTTCGCCCACAATGACAACACGATCCGTGTCTGTGCACCAGTTTGACTGGTTTTTCATCGATACCATGCTGTTGAATTTTAGTTCATGAATCACCTTAATGCCGAATTCAGCAAAAGAAACCAAAGATTCATCATATTGAATTACGGTGCTAAAATCTTGGGCCATGTTGTCGCTTGCTGCTGAAGCAATTTAAATTCGCTAAATTTTGAATGGGATTTGGTGTTGACGTCTTCACATACAGGCGCATTCGGCTCAGTTTTAACATTGAAAGGAAGCTTTAGGCTCAACTATCTCATATTGCTCTGTTGCATGTGTGCAAGAGCAAAATGTTCCCTGGGCCTGACATTTGACAACACTGGTCATTTACATTTCAAACTAAGTGTTAATGTTTTCATTATGGAGAAAAGAACATCACTGAGTGACCTTAAGTGACCTGTTCAGGTGTTTCCACAGACCTGCTTCAATATATTTTACATCCTGGATAGTAAAAGTTAGTTGTCAGTTATTTGGATGCAGATTGAATTACATCTTTCAATCATATTTAAAGTTTCCTCCAAAATGTGAAACCTTTTTAGTTTGTATCAGCACAAAACTGTCAATCAGTTTTTGTTTGTCTTGATCGATGTTTGCTAATTTTAGTTCATTTGTTTCAGTCACTGGTTCTTTCATTTCCTGACGTAGTGATGGGTTTGCTACTTTGTTTGGAGGACGGATGACACAAAATGCTGCAAAACAGTGACACTGATTTTGTGTCTTCTGTGTCTGAAAAATGTGTCCCGTCTCTTTTGTTAGCGTCAAAGGGTGAAAGGATCCTGAAGAGATGTCCTCGCAGGTCAGACTGAGGCTGCTGCCGAGCTCCAGGTGTCTGTTTGATGAGCCCGTTCAGGTGAAGGTGGCCAGGCTGAGGTCGAGACAGGAGGTCACCATGAGAGCCACAGCGACCGACGAGAGGGGAGTCGTGTTCAACTCTTCGGCCACCTACAGGGCTGATGGCAGCGGGGAGATCGACCTGGACAGAGACCCCTCGCTGGGCGGGAGCTATGTGGGGGTCGAACCCATGGGTCTGCTGTGGTCGATGAAGGCAGACACCCTGCACAAATACTTTTTCAAGAACAAAGCACTACAGCCCCACGTGGTGAAGTTCTCAGTGCACGAGGGGGAGGGGGAGGGCAGGATGCTGGCAGAAGCCACGAACGAGAGGTTTCTGATGGGAGATGGAGTCAGTCGGACCCCCGTCAAACAGGGGAATTTTCAGGGCGTCCTGTTCACTCCCCCAGGTTTGTGGTTCTCTACGTTCTGTCTGTTTGTCAGGCCACTATATCAAACCCCAACTTTAGTTTTCAGTTCAACATTCAGCCTTTTTCTCAGCAGACATTTTAACTTGTCAGAGCAGGAAAAGCACAGAAGATATTAAAGATGGCTTCATTCCCTTTAAGTGTCCCAGGAAGCCCTGACAGTGAGCCAGCATGTCCAATACCAGGACCCTGAAACCAGCTCAGATAAATGGAAGGTTTAATTCAGGTTATTAATTACACCTGATCTTTTCTTACTGTGACGCCTTAAAATGTTAAGTGTCATTCCTTAACATCTAATGTGTCAGCCCAAATTTGAAATTTTAAAATGCATGGACTCACTGGACTAACCTCAATTTGGCCTGTCATTAATTTTATTTAATAAGTTGAATCAAATAGTTATAAAGCCGTGGTTGTAGCTGTGACATCAGTTGAGTGACACTGCATGAAAAGTGCTTCCTTTTGTTATTTCTAATGTAAGATCTCAGATGCTGTGTGTTCTACTGTTGACATGTCCTCGTACGTCTGTGCTTCAGGTGAAGGTCCGTTTCCTGCAGTGTTGGATCTGTGCACCTTCATGTCGGAGAAAAGACCCAGTCTGCTGGCCAACAGAGGCTTCGTGGTTCTGGCTGTAGCCGTGTACACTGACAAACCTGACCCCTTCAAGGAGATTCATCTGGACCACTTTGAAGAAGCCGTGAATTTCTTACAACAGCAACCAAAGGTGAGTCGTTGTACAGCAGCGTGAAGTTACTGACAAACTATCATTTAGACACATTTGGTGGAAACAAGCACTGTTTTGGTTTTTATTTTGTGAGTTCAGCAAAAACATTTACATACCGTCATCAATCGATCGATCAATCAAACAACTTTATCCTCATTGTTATTCTTATCAAGAGTCTTTTTATTCAGTGGTTGAAGATGCAACTGCTGATCAGCTCGACCACATTTATGTAACTCCTGAAGGCTTGAAAACACGAGGCAGATTTATTATGATGATGTATCATTCAGAAGTAACACTATCAAAACAATTACTGAGCAGAAAAGTGCTTCAACATTTTATATTTGGTTTCTTGCAGAGAATTAGACGAAAATATCAATATCTGCTCAAACTTGATGATGATTTATTCCTGTCACCTTCATAGCCCAGTTCTTCTGAAGCTCTGTGTCTTCTAACAGATTTCATCACCTCTGATTTGCATGTTTTTCTCAGGTGGGCAGTAAAGGAATTGGAATAATATCTCGATCAAAGGGAGGCGATATTGCACTTTCTCTTGCTGCTTATGTGCCGGGTGTCGATGCCGTAGTGTGGATCAACGGCTGCAACGCCAACATCGCCGTCCCTCTCTACTATAAGAAACGCCAAATCCTCTCACCGCTGCTGATGGACACCAGCAAGGTGATCGTCACTGAGTCCGGGGCGAGCCTCATCAAGTACGCTGTCGGAAACCCGCGCGCAGAGGAGAACAAGGACAGCCTGGTCCCCATCGAACGAGCCGAGGGACGTCTCCTGTTTGTGGTCTCAGAGGACGACCTCAACTGGGACAGCAAGGATTTCGCGGACCAGATGGTGGAGAGACTGAAGCATCACGGGAAAGATAACTTTGAGACCGTGTGTTACCCGAGAACTGGACACATCCTGGAGCCGCCGTACGGGCCGCACTGCCCCTCGGCCATACACGGACTCCTCAGCAGTCCGGTCCTGTGGGGGGGCGAGCCCCACATCCACGCGGCGGCTGAAGTCCACATGTGGAAGAAGATCCAGGAGTTCCTCAGAACTCACCTGAGCTGCAACGCCGCACAGAGTCAAGCCAAGTTATAGATACAACAAGAGAGACATCATGGCTGCAAACTGACAGAAGATAATTATATATGAAGCTGGATGTTTTGTAATTTAGAAACAATTCAGTGTTTGATTGTTAATGGGTGTATAATGTTGAAAGATTAGGACTCATCACAACCTGGTGATCAGAAAATAATTCATACTACAAAACTAAGCTAAATATAGTTTTAGTACTATTAGAGATTGTGATGCCTCTGCAGCATGTATGTGTGTTTGTGACATGAAAATTAAAGGATTCAAATTAAAACTTTACTGTGTGTGAAGGAGTTGCTCCTCCCACACTGGACGTGAACACCAACACCTTTGCGCCATGTTTGATATTAATAATCTAAATCGAGATGTGATATTTGAACTCATTTGTACTTTGTCCTGTCATTGACCTCTGTCAATGTTTAACAGCCTCTGCACACTGTGACTGTTGTTCGCTGTTTCATGCGCAATGAAATGAAAAAATGAAAGTGAAGATTGAATGAGATCTGGATGCAAAAAGGAAGCAGTTCTTTAAAAGCGCTGAAACCGAATGTAGGTTTCTCAAAATCCTGGAAGATCTGTCAGAAGTAGGAAGTAAATTCTAATGTAGGATGGTGAAGGTACAACCCGCCCACCTCTGCCTCTGATTGGCTCACCGTGATAGTCTCGCCCTAACGTTCACCAATCCCACTCCTCATGCCCAAATCGAACATTCCAACAGCCAATCAGAGGCTCAGTAGGGTGCGTCATGACTTCACCATCCTAGAAAAAAAACAGTTATGTGCCTCATCAAGTTTCCGTTAATATAAAACACTTCCTGTCTTGCCCTTCATAATTAAAGTTGTTTGCAACTCGGCCAGTGTGAGACTTTTATTGTGAAGCAGTTCCGACAGTAGCGACTCTTGTGACATGAAAATAAACATAAATCCGTTCTCTGTACTTTTTTTATTCAACCGGTTCTCGTTGAAATAACAAGCATCCGCAGAAGTTAATCGACGTTTTTACTCTTCTCCGTATCCGGTTTCCTGCTCAGGTGTTTGTGCAGCATCAGGTAAGAAGTTCAAGTTCAACTTGAAACATTCGTCTCAAAGCTGTTGACACATGAAGAGTTTTTATGATTCATATAAAACTACTGAAACTGAAAGTTAATTTCAAAAATCAAACTTTATTCTTCGATATGACAGAAATTCAACTTGTGAGTCACTGAGCTGTAACTTTGTCTTTAAAGAGGCGCAGGTAGATGTACCGAGTTTATATATTAATCATTAGATGGTTAGTTCAGGGCAGACTCGTTAAAAAGAGTTGTCAGCTGGTTTCCAGTCGAACAGGTAAATATTAACGTGAATTGATGTTTAGTTTTCTGTGTTTAATATCGAAGAGACAGAATACATTTGTAATATGCAGCATTAACATTATTTGTGTTTCTATTACTCACATCCTCCTGATATTTTATGTTAATGCATTCACATTAACAAGCACAGATACAAATGAATGTCAGTGAATCCCAGCAAGTGCTCAGTTAAAGACAAGACAAAAAGGTCAATAATGCAAAATATGCAGATGCATTCAACAAAACATTTTGTGATATAAAATGTCCAGGAAGATGGTGGATAAGTGTTTGAGTCTTTAAAGAAACTCATTCAACATCCCAATATTACATGGAGGGAAAGACAGCTGAAAGGAGGACAGATGAAGACCAGGGCTGAAATCTGCTCATGGATAGTTTACACTTTATTCTTATGATACACATTAACCAAAGCTGGCTACATGAAATACCACTGTTGTCTAGATTCATGAGATCCGCTGATGTATTAAAATGTCAAAAAATGCCATCACTTCATGGAGCCAGTGCGCTTGGGAAACTCTGAAAATGAACCGGGTTCAATGCCTGAACTATTCAGTGTTTGGAAATATTAAGTGCACCATGACATGTTGCTTCCAGCTTTTCCATCTACGACAGAAGTCTATGTAAGCGTCACAGCTCTTTTTCAATGTGTCTGTTTCAGTGGTTCCTAAACTAGAAACCAGGGGTCAGACACCTTTCAAAGAGAAGATAAACCTAAGAAAAAAAAAAACGACCTCTACTCTGCCAAGAACAAAATCATTCAACGTATGAGACTGAATCAGCGAAGCCGCTGTCATTTCCCCCTTTTACAGGTGGTGCCTCGAGGTGATCTGATGTATGTCAGATCCTGTTATTGAATACAATAAAAAATTATTTCAGATAATTATTAATTATTTTTAAAAGGCCAAACTGCCCATAAGTAGATTCCCTACACAAGTGATCTAGAATCTAATCTTGAAACATTAATGACTTCAAGTGCTTAACTGCAAAGTGATGGCAAGATGTCTTCCATGTCTCACACAGATTAGTGAAGAACATGCACAAATACACAAACATATTCATGATATGAATGAACATTGTCTGTGACAACCTCTTCTCAGTCAAGCAGGAATGTCACTATGCTGTCATTTACTTTCTTACAGAACAAAGTTGAAATTTGAAAAGAAAGGATCCTGAAGAGATGTCCTCCCAGGTCAGACTGAGGCTGCTGCCGAGCTCCAGGTGTCTGTTTGATGAGCCCGTTCAGGTGAAGGTGGCCGGGCTGAGGTCAAGACAGGAGGTCACCGTGAGAGCCACAGCGACTGACGAGAGGGGAGTCGTGTTCAACTCCTTGGCCACCTACAGGGCTGATGGCAGCGGGGAGATCGACCTGGACAGAGACCCCTCGCTGGGCGGGAGCTATGTGGGGGTCGAACCCATGGGTCTGCTGTGGTCGATGAGGCCAGACACCTTGCACCAAAGGTTTCAAAAAATGAATTCACTACAGCCCCACGTGGTGAAGTTCTCAGTGCACGAGGAGGAGGGGGAGGGCAGGACGCTGGCAGAGGTCATGAATGAGAGTTTTCTGATGGGAGATGGAGTCAGTCGACTCACGGTCAAACAGGGAAATATTCGGGGAGTCCTGTTCACTCCCCCAGGTTGGTCTTTGTCATTCCTTAAATCATCCAGGATAAGCAGATGTAGATAATGAATTATTACAAAGCTAAATTTGTCCTACTAACAAGTCATGATAAAACTTATTCTTGTGCCACAGAATTCTGTCGTCAATCAACAACACTGTTAAAAACACATGAAGTCTTGAACAATGAGGAAATCTCTCAAAACCAGGATACTAATGTGCATGTAAATAAAATCAGAGCTGCTTGGGAAAGTACTTTTGTTCAAACTTCTTTGCTGGTTTGATAAGATGTGAAAATAAACAACCACGTTCATTGTCATGTAGGGATATGTCTCCCCAAGTCCAACAGTATTGTGTCGTCACTCAGGGCCACCAGAGTCAAACATAATTGTTCTCATGTGTCTTCTGGTCCAGGACGAGGTCCTTTCCCTGCTGTGTTGGATCTGTACACTTTGGCCGGAGGTGTGTCGGAGAAAAGGGCCTCCCTGCTGGCCAGCCGAGGATTTGTGGCTCTGACTGTGGCGCTGTACGGCCACAACAACATGATGAAGAACATCAAAGAGATCCA
Source organism: Holacanthus passer (assembly GCA_025331565.1). NCBI lineage: Eukaryota > Metazoa > Chordata > Actinopteri > Pomacanthidae > Holacanthus > Holacanthus passer. The sequence goes on along the minus strand of JAFREQ010000126.1, from coordinate 118,470 downwards.
ACTGGATTATTTTGAGGAAGCAATAGAGTTTTTAAAAAAGCAAGATAAGGTGAGTTGTCATTTTACATTTGCAGCTAATTGCAGTTGCTGTTTCATTTTGTCGCTTGTAATTTGCATGTTTCTCCACAGGTGGGCAGTAAAGGAGTTGGTGTAATATCCCTTTCTAAAAGCGGAGACCTCGCTCTGTCACTGGCTTCTTATCTACCAGGTGTCGAGGCCACAGTGTGGATCAATGGCTGCTCTGCTAACACTGCTTTCCCCCTCTACTATAAGAAGAGCCAAATCCTCCCTGCGTTAATGTTTGACCGCAGCAAGATGATTCCCACTGAGTCAGGGGCCAACATCAGCAAGTATGCATTGCATAATCCGCGTGCAGAGGAGAACAAGGCCACCCTGGTCCCCATAGAGCGAGCCGAGGGACGTTTCCTGTTTGTGGCCTCAGAGGACGACCTCAACTGGGACAGCAAGGATTTCATGGACCAGATGGTGGAGAGACTGAAGCATCATGGGAAGGACAACTTTGAGAGTGTATGTTACTCTGGGGCGGGACATTATCTGGAGCCGCCGTATGGCCCCTACTGCCCCTCCAGTTTTCATGGGCTTGTGGGTAAGCCAGTCACGTGGGGGGGTGAGCCCGGTCGCCACGCAGCGGCTGAGGTCCATCTGTGGAAGAAGATCCAGGAGTTCTTCAGAACTCACCTGAGCTGGGACGATACACAGACTAAAGCTAAGTTATAGAGAAAAATCTCATGATACAGAAGATAGGATGAATCAGATCTTGGCTGCCAGTTAACTGCAAATAATTATATATGAATATTTTGTAATGAAGTGAATATTTTAATATGTAAGATTATGACTGATCTCCACCTGCTGAACTGTCATCACTGCACACTGAGAGAAGATATTTGCACTTTTGCACACTTATAGCAAAATTGTTGCTATAAGTGTTTTAAAACTTCACGTCCTTTCTCTAAAAAAGAAAAGCTGGACCACTGTTACCAACATGTCAACAAATACCTGGTAGCTTTTATCTATTCATTATTTTAATTACTTAGTCATTATAGAGAGATATACAGATATAACTATGTTTCAAAACTGTGATTTTAGGTTTTTGCCAATCGTTATTTTTTAAAATCCAGATGACCTTCAAGAGTGAACTGACTGATTGTATCTATACAAAGTTTTACATCCAGCACATGCAAACATAGACATAATAATACTATAAAACTAATTAGTTTTGCCTCTTTTCTGTCTTCTTTCGTCTCTTTTAATGGATAAGAACAACGAATAAAAAATTCAAGAATGCACCTTCTTTATCTTTCTGAATTGTTTGTGACTGAAGTCTTTGAATGTCAATGAATAAAACAATTATCTGACTTCTTGGGGAGCAGATCTGGTTCTTCCCTCAGAAAACCGACGTGTGGATTGGACACAGAGAGCTGCTCAACATCGTCAGGTCTTTTTCCATATTTACACTTCAGGTGGCCAAATGTTGATAATAATCTCTCTTGTCTCTTTGAGCATCTGGGATCGTGGGAGTGTGTTTATTTTAAAGAAATTACCATCACATTTGAATTTGATTTCTGCAGCATACAAAATGTACTGTAGGACGAAAAGGTCTGTTGTATTTGAATAATAATGGTGTGATGGCTGCTATCAGAGGTCTTTCTCTGTCCCATAATCTCAGTATGACTCAGGAGCCTGTCAGTCCTCACTGTGGCCACTGGGTGGCGATGATACTGCCTGAGTTTGGGTTAGTGAATTTTGTTTATTCATAAAATGCTCAAAATCCCAACAAGATGTTCACTTTTAAAATCATAAGTAATTGGCAAAGTAAATAGTTATCATGTTTTTATAATTTCTTTCTTTTCTTTCATTCACTATCAGATGAACAATTGATTTTACTGCAGCTAAGTCACATTTATTTGACTTTTTTCCAGCACTTCCTGACAGGAAATCAGACTAAATTTTGCTTCGCGACTCATTAAACTTTGTTCAATGGGCGACATCATGCATCATCATCTAAAGGAGAGGCACAATTCAATGAGTGTCAGCAACAGAAAACTCATTCTCCTCCTCATGGAATGAAAAGATCCTCATCTTATCTGCAAGCAACACAGCAGCTTCCATGTTGTGTTATTTACTCCCCTCGTGTTCATTTCAGACATTCAAAGAACACTTGATGGAGAATTGCGAAGCTTTTATGGGTTTATAAATGTTTCAACCTTCCTTCAGACTCATCAGATCACACTCAGCAGCTCCTCGTCACCTCGAAACAACCTTGGCGAAACATAATGGAAGCGAAGTACAAGGAAATGAGAGGCCGGGAACAGAACATGACTTATTGGCGTCTATCTCCTCCTGATCTTTCTATCACGCTCACTCCTGAGAGATAACACGTTATTGTTTCTGCAGGTTCATCAAGACGGCAGAACCAGCCTTGATCTGTCTTCTCGGTTTATAAAGCGCCGTCTTTGAAAAGCTCTTCCTCTGCCCATCATTCTGTTCTTTGTGTTTATGCATCCGACTGCTCCCTTTCTGTCATTTCAGCTCCACACAGCTCTCATCAGCCTCTGGAATTTGAAAGGCAGGGATGGTTCGGTTCCAGTACTGTACCTGCATTAAGAGATGTACAAGCATCAGAAGCTTGAAGTTGAGGCTTCTGTGTTCCTCAAGAAAGTGGATTTATATATTTGTGCGTTAGCAAAAGAGCCTGTGTGGGGATGCAGTAACGTGGAGACGACAAGAGCTGTGACTGGGAAGCTCACGGTGCTTTTTCTTCTCCTACAGGTTCCTGATGTTGGAGAGTTTTGTTGTTGTTTTTTTGATCTATTGAAATCATTTTCACTGCAAACCTGCATGATGCAATATCATAAAGTGAATGAAAGAATGTAAACAGGATTAAACGGGGGTACATTAAAGAAATCAGCCAGTCAGAAAAAAGATGCATTTGTTTTTAGAGATCTAAAACAAGACTTAAGGGCTTAAAAGCTCCTCTGTTGTTCATGCATTTTGTTTCTATGGAACAAAATTGTGGTCCTTTTATTTTTTATCCCATATTCTAAATGAAATGTGTTTGTTTGTTTGACCTACTTGCTGTCTGTACGCGTGAGTTGATCTCTTTCCTGCAAGTTTGTCCATATTCTTGCACCATGATTGTCCAATAAACTTGATTTCAAATCCGTACAGACTCATAAAATGTGAGCATCTCATTCTCATTCATAGACAAAACAGTTGTGAACATGAGGACTTGACAGCTACGCCTCCCATGTGATGCTGGCAGCTCATGTGATGTGAATGTTGTCGAATGCTAAATACGTCCGATGCTTGTTTCCCTTCTACGTCCACGTTTGAACTTTCCAACTTCCTGTCGGGAGTTCACTTCTCTGACTCGCTTCCTTCGTCTCCTCATCGTGACTTTCGCCAGAGACAGAAGAGTAAAGGGAGGTTTAGGAAAAGTGAAACACATCCGGCGTTTTCCCTGGTGTGCTGTTCGAGCTGTGCATAACATAATACACCTGCATCATAAATCTCTCTGCTCCAACAGCAGCAGCATGAACAGAAAGAACGACACGATTCCCTCATACTATTACCACAGTGTTGTTGTTCTGCAGGTTGCATTACTTTAATATATCCGGAGTCTGTCGTGGCTTTTCTGATTGAGAACAAATGCAGGTCGGCCTCTGACGGCTCATCCATCATGACTCTGGGTTGTGTGATTGTGGCTGCAGGCACATTTGCTATAACTGCTGTATTTTTAATTAGCATTAAAGACAAGCGTTGCTGAAGGAGAAACACAATCAACAAGGTTTTTAAACTGACATGGACCTTAATTAAACTTCAGACAGAACCAAGCTGCACCATCCTTGTTGACTAAGTTTATTCAATTCAAGCTGAAGCTGTATTTTGTGTCAGAACGTGTGAGTATATTTTTCTTTGCATAACAGATTGTGATGTACCAACAGGCTTTATCGTGACCCATCAGCTGAAAACAGTACGAGTTGAATTCTCTTGTTGTCTCGTCTTCATGCTTTCTAGAACATCATGCGATCATACAGCTAATAAACGACACCAAAATGGCTTCACTCATCACATCCAGGTTAAAAAAATATGACAAAGGAAAAATCCTCTCTCTCTCGATCTCTGTCCTCCATCCTCTCTATATCTCGCTCAGGTTTTTGATTTAAATCACAGCTAAAGCTGTAGCAGCTCTCAAATTTACAGATTGGTAAATTTGTCATCATGGCTGCCTTGATAGGTTTGGTTGAAGGTGGAAATTCAAAAGCAAAAACCCTGACAAGGAAACGTTCACTGCTTCTATCAGCTACCATAGTAATTGAAAAGTGGTAATAAATAATAAATGATGCTTCATATTGTACTGGACTGTTCATACTGTGTGAGCATAGACTCACTTTGTCAAATGAATGAATACAAAGACATAAAATCTCTCGATTTAAGATCTTCTGTAATTATAAACCTCACTGTTTTGTGCAACCTACACACTGTCAGTGCCTATAAATAAACAGAATATCACTTAAAGCTTTGTAGGTGTCTTATCACTTTTTACCAGCTTGTTAGTAGAAAGCAGTGAGAAGCACAGCTGTGTTGGTTGGAGCTGTTTTAAATGGTGAAAATCACCAGGCTCTGGTTTGTCCTCCATGTATTATTAGACTGAATACATGTAGTCTAATGTGTTATTAGCTCAACAGGTTACAGCCAAGGGCGATGAGAGGCAGAGTCTTTGTTCCTATTTGGTGCAGATTCAAGTTTTCATTTGAGTGACTGTATAAGATAAAGAGAGGAGAGTATTGTGAATGTTTCCATCTGTCCCGTATTTCCTCTGGTCGAGGTCTCGGACACGTGACATAAAGACTTCACAGTGCTTTAAATTCAGGCAGCTGTAACTCCTGAAACCCACGACTCTTAAATCTGAAAGTTGAGAAGAATCTCTTGCTCTGCACTTTGCTCAATAATGCATCACACATCAGCCTCCTTTTCTTCAGCATTTCAAGGAAGAAAGTCTTTGGTTTCCAGCAGCTGTTATCTTGATCTGTCCGAACATCATGGACGCGACGAATAAATAGCTCCATTTCATAGGCTGCAGCAGTTTCCCCTCCAGTGTTTCCAGTGTTAATGCTCAGCTTAACTGAACACATTCTGGAGTTAAAACTGCCTTTATGTGACGTCTGCAGAACTAGAAGACGAGGAAACCCCCTCGTTATTCTGACTTATGGGAGTGTTCATACATTTCTCCAAGACCGTCACTGTGGTAGAAATGTATTGGGCGTGGAAGCTAACCCTCGGAGTCCTTCACACAGACAACAGGTGTCCAGAAGTTAAGACAAGATGGAGACCTCCAGAGAGTAGCAGTGGGTTTACAGCCATTTTGCCACAGGTTTGCTGATACTTGCAGTTTTGTTGAGATATCGTTGCTGTCTGATCCTCCTGATGTCTGTTGCCTCAGTTGTAATCAGGGTCTAAATAATATGACATGAATGCAGCACAAGTCTGTGCAGAACAAACAGAGATGAAACTGGTCACATGAACTGTGAATTTTACTTGCCAACATTAAAATCCACTGTAAATGCAGTTGAGTGGTCAGTTTAATATATTGAGTCTAAAAATAATGGAATCAGCCGATAAAATATAGATCAACCAGTCAACCAATCAACAGACCACAGGTAGAAGATCATACAGAGCACACGATCATAGTGTTCTCACTATTGATCTTTTCTTGGTCTAACTTGAAAATAAATCTTTCATGGTCATTATGATTTGAGCAACTGTGAAGAAAACACTGTTTTCGCTTCATCCTTTGAATTCATAAATAAATGGACCTGGGTGAAAATTCAATTCAGATCTGCTGTTTTTGCATGAATTGTCTTTCATTGGCATAACTAAGAGCAACTCTAAACCTTTGTGCTCCTTGTTTCTTCCCCTGCATCCAAAACAAGCAGAGCTACCATGTCATCTCTTCTTAATTCGTTTAACGAGGACACAAGGAAGCAGCGATTCCAGAAACATTTATTCAAATCCCTCGGCAGTTCAGTGGCCCGCGTGTTTGGCAGCGCTGCTCGGGCCTTCGCCAAGATGCGGACGACGAACCGTGCGAGCCAGGCTTTGAAAACGGCGGATCAAAGACTTCCATGTTTCTGGTGAAAGCATAAAAATTACTTGTTCGTCCCACAGGTTCGGTCGTTTAAACCGATCCCAGAGAGACCTGCAAAGGTTCACTGAGGCTCGAGAGTATGGATATCCTGCAAAGATTCCCATTGTCAGAGCTGCATGGAAATGTGCATATTTATAGTTTCCTGAGTCATGTTTGCTAATGCTGTGTAGATTTATGTATTTATGCAAAAACACAATAGATGGGAATAAAGAGAAGCTGCACATTTCTTCTTGTCTCTAATACATTGTATAGATGTGATCACACCCATAAAACCAGATTTCTTCTCATGAAACTTTCTGCCTTCCACCAAGTGACAGAGGTTCTTATTTTAAAGTCAGGACTGTTTTATTGCTGTCTGCATGAGGTTTATTGCAGGTCATGTGTTAATATCTTCAGCACTCTGGTGTAAAAATGGTTCTCTATTGATGTAATACCAACAGTATCCTCATGGGGGTGCTATAGTTGAACAGTTTGAGCTTGATCACAGGTGAAACTGGAACCAGGACTTTAAAGAGTCTTGCAGGACTTTAATGAGACTCAACCCAAATTTCATGAATTCAAAACTACTCAAGTAAAGTAATAAAGTAGATCCTTTTTACCACAAAACTGTGACTCCCATCTTTTCTCAACAAGAAAAGATTTGAGTTCAGCCTTTAAAAAACATTTTCCTTCCTTCCTTCCTTCCTTTCTATCTGTGAGTTTCACATTAGGCTGGATATACATCAAAACCACACCGGTGGCAGACTGAATGATCTGATGACGAGTGACTGGAGAGAGTTTAAACACTGGCGCTGATGACGTGATGAGGAGCAGGTGAGCTGGCTGATGTCATCAGGGGGAGGAGTTGGCTGGGAGCAGGTGAGGGGCAGAGAGGAGTCACTAAACCAAACACAGGGGGAGAAAGACAAATGGAAATAAAATTTTAAAAAAAAAAGAGAAAGACCTGCAGCTCAGACCAGGAACACGACAAAACACTATACCTGATAAAAAACACCAGCAGATTTATCATTGAGAGGATTTTAGCTGACATTTGAGTCACAGAAGCACAAGGGAGAAGTTCACCTTCCTAAGATGTGGTTAACGTTGTGAAAGAGTCCATTTTAACCCAAACCATCATTTTTTCCTAAACATTACCTAATAGTTTAGTTTCCTCAATGAAACCAAAGTGCAGCTGAAAAAATGAAAATAAAGGAAAAACTAAAATAAGTCAACATTGAATTTTGGTGTTACAGGGAACACAGACTCTGGTCCTCCAGTGTTTCATTCTTTCATCCACTTCGTCTTTGAATCTCAGATGGACTTTCTGTGTGTTCGATTCAGTCTTTTATTCATGTTATTGTCACAGTGTCAGTCTCAGTCCTGTTTGTCCTTGTTCTCCCTCTCTCTTCCATCTCTCCAGCCACCAGATTCTATCAGACCTTTCCACCTTCCCTCATCTGCCCTGCAGTCACCCCTTTCCCTCCCGGTCCCGGTCACCTGACATTCCTCACCCACCTCCTCACCTGTCCAGACTTTACCTGATGAGCTCTGCTGTGGCTCGACCTTCCACTCACGCACCTGCTTCCTGTTTCTCATAATCATCTCAGTAAAACCAGTTCATTTCTACAAGTGCTTTGTTGCAATGTTGCTTTCTTGTCTTGTGTTTTTGCTTTTGAGCTTCCTGAACCTGAACCTGCCAAAAAAAACCCCGTTCACTATCAATAAACAGCTAAAGTCATCCAGCCTGCTTTGTCTGCATTTGGGTCGCGAGTCATGACAGCTACCTTCATATTTTCCTTAACATATTAGAACAAATGATGACTTTGGATGGAAGAAAGTGAAGTGTAGATTTGTCTCATACACAGAAATAGAGGTGCGTGTGTGTGTGTGTGAAAAATCGAGCAGCCTCAAATGTTCCTCTGGCCTCATTTTAAGAGCTTGTGACAGCTAAGAGACAAGAGTTCAAACGAGAGCGGGAGTGCAGCACTTATATAATGAAGCCTATAAGAATGGAGGAGAGACAGATGAGGAGGCGTCAGGCGGGAAAACGTTTCATTACATAACATGATCACGAGGGGTGACAATGGCAATGACACTTTCAAAATGACAGAGTCGCTCTCACAGCTTGAAGATAAAGTACAAAGTGTTCACATGTCACTTGTGGGATTTTTCCTTCCTGAACAAATTAGGTGAAGGATAAAACCATGAAGGGCAGTAAAGCTGCAGGAGGTTTGGATCTTTGTTAGGGAAGAACGTTCATGTCATTTTCCCTCAGCGGTGGCTTTTGTTTTGTCCGGAGGTTTCAGTGGACGTTTAAGTCACCTGCTTCATGTATATCGTGATTTATTCACTCAATCTGTTTCCATTGCGCTTTGCCTCATGCCAACTTTTCCACCTCAGACAAGCCTAAAAACATCTTTGCAGTACTTTGCCTTTTTTCCCCATATTTTTGTGCCGTGTGATAAAACTGCACATTTCAGAGTGGCCTTTTCTTGTGGCCAGCCTCAGACACACCTGTGCAGTAATCACGCTGTCTAATCAGCATCTTGATCTGCCACACCTGTGAGGTGGAGGGATCGTCTCGGCAAAGGAGAAGTGCTCACTAACACAGATTTAGACAGATTTGTGAACAATGTTTGAGAGAAATGGGTCTTATGTGTAGATAGAAAAAGTCTTAGATCTTTGAGTTCAGCTCATGAAAAATGGGAGCAAAAACAAAAGTGTTGCGTTTATATTTTTGTAGACGTCTGAATTTATCTCCTAAACTCTTTAGTTGTGTCTCATCATCTCAGCTCTGCCTTAATTGGAAATACTTTACATTCTTTTACTTCAGTAAAGGATCTGACACATAGTGGAACCCACTGAGGTCCAAACACACACACACACACACACACACACACACACACATTCATATTCAGGAGCGACTCAGTGAAGGTTGATCTGCTGCATATTAAACACTTCAAAGGCACAACTCCTCTCCTGCGGGCAGCTGTCTGACCGTTTCCTGTTTGTTTGGCATTGTTAGGAGACAGTTGGTGCACGCACACATGCACACACACTTTTAAATCCTGTCACCTCCCTTTGAACTTTTCCAGTGAAATCAGGTATTAAACAGCAGCCGGCGGGTCCAAATGTCAGGACAACAGGACTCACTGCCTCCGCACTCGCCCTCTCAATCGTTTCAGAAAAATATCAAGCAAATTTAAATCAGTGGGAATCCACATTTTTGGGGCAATGAACACGAATCAACGCACTGATTGTTACGGCTGTATGTGCTCCCTGTGCTGTTTGTCCCTCTTCCCCTCCTGTAGCTGTGCCCAGGTGTGCGGCAGCTGACTGCCCGATGAGGTGCACCTGGTCTGAGAATGGAGCTCTTCAAAGCTCCTGTTCGCCAGAAGAGAGAGGGTTTCTGGTGCCGGGCCTGCTGGTCTCAGTCCGGGACTTTGTGTCTGTTGGTAGACTTGGTTCAGTGTCTTGGTTGTTTTAAAGGTTTTTCTGTGGTTGATCCAGGCCAGTTGTGGACCGTCAAAGGGTGGAGGAGGAAGAACTCGACTGACTTTATTAATGAGCATGATGGACTATAGAACCTAAGGATCAGATTGTAGGATGTTACTTTGTGGCATATTGTCGAGGTGCAATTAAATTAAAAAAAGAAAAAGAAAAGCACCAATTATCTCAAAGCTTGTTGTTGTACATTTCTTATTGCTAAAAAATTCCCTGAAACAAATAATGTTAGGAATATATATCAGATGTATATATATATACACACAGACACCTTTAATCTTTAACAAAAGTGTTTTAAAAGTGTTTTAAGCAAATATTCCTCAAACAGGAGGAAATAGTGGATTTGTTGGGGACTATTTTCTGCAGCGTCACGGCCTGTAGCTTATCCCTTGTGTTTCTGGTGTTTCCCTTTCCTCCGTGGCTCGTGTGTGTGTGTGTGTGTGTGTGTGTGTGTGTGTGTGTGTGTGTGTGTGTGTGTGTGTTGTCCAGTCCACACACCTGCAGTCCATCAACTCATCGACTCAGCCGTATATGAACCTCGTTCTGCAGCCGCTCGTCACCAGATCGTTGTTTCAGTCGTTGTGGTGGATCACGTCTCAGGACGCTTTCACTTGTGCATTCAAAGATAAGTCTGTCTGCACACATAGGTGTCAGAGGAATGGAGCTTTTCCAAATGCAGCACAGTGTTTACTCACCTTTTTATGAGTTTACTGTTACTTAACATTGCACAGTTTAGCCAACAGATATTCATAGTTTACCAACCCTCCGTCTTCACCTGCCGACACCCTCAACTTCTTTCACCTTCACTCCCTGAGAACCAAGTCAATAAACCTTTTCCTATTCATTCCAACCCTGAGTCGGAGTCCTGCTTCTGGCTTCCTCCTGTTGATCCTGACATGGACACAGAGGAATAAAATATATCAGGATACAATAGAATCACTTCATTGTTGGTTTCAGTGTTTTCATTGGATTTGTTGACAATAAGAAAAATATAGACCAGTCTTTAAAATCAGTTTCTAACTCATTTGCTTTTTTTGTCTAAAGTACATTTACTTTGCAAGATTTGTTAAAAGAAATCTAATACAGGCAGCAACATTTGAACTCAAATCATGACTGAGCCTCATGGAAAAAGTGTCCATTTTCATTTTTCAGCTTCCAGGACCACAGATATGTTAATTTGCTATGACAGGGATAAACCAGTTATTTGAATGTGTTTGAATGTGACATTTACAGTGTTTTCTGAAGGAGCAGCTAATGAGCTGAATGAAATGATGCATTATTGATGGCTGGATATCTTTGCCACCGGGGAATTTGTCTGACGCGTCCGAGCAGGAAAGATAATAAGCTGCAGTGTTGGCTCCCGACAAAACAGCTCCTTGAAGCCATTTAACATATTTCTTGTCGTGTTGTGTTTATCAAACCTCCATTTTGTGTTTTTTGGTGTCACTTTATTCTGCTGCTGCTGTTCCAGCCCAATTTCCCCACCGAGATCATTAAAGTGTCGTCTGATGTTATTGCTTGAATTGAAGACGCAGGCAGTCGCGAGTGGGGCCGATGATAGCTCTTCAAATGCATTTTATAATTTCAAAAATCGACAGGTATTCAGAAAATATGAGCGGACCATTACACGAAATAGTCGCCCTGGGTTTGCATCCCACGCTGCTTGGTTAAAGGCTGATTTTCTCCATATTGCAGACGCGAGGTTTGGTCATAACTCAGCGTCTGCACGGTTGGTAACATTGTGTGTGAGCGTGCTGGAGCGTTTCCTCAGGTGTTTGGAAGAGTCAGGTTTGGTAAGTGGATCTCACACCTCAGTGCTCAGAGCTCTGTCCACAGGCCGGAGGATGGACACAATCTAATCACCACTGACACACACGTCTCTGCACTCTCTCCCTCACACTACATAGATGTACACTTTCTAGACAAAATATTAAAGAAGTTCTCCTGATGTTAAGACCGTGACAACCTTTTGCACCTCATATCTCATATGTATGAAAGTTTAAAAGACCAGACCATGTTTAAAGCAATTAAAAAGACCACGGCTAACGATTTGAAAAATTTGCTCAAGGTTGCAATGTTAGCAAGAATCTTTCACTGAACTGTCGGCAGTCCAGCTGCATTGTGGGTAATGTAGGCGGCAGGTTTTGAGTCCATCATGAGTACTTGAGTAATCTTAGTGCAATGCTAAACTGAATGTCTGTCCCACTGCTGCTAATTTTCTTTGTCAACATTACATTGATGTTTGAAGCGAGGGAGTTTAGTCCATCTGTGCTTAAACTGCATGATCTAACAATGGCAATGTAACATTAATAAATAATCAATGTGTGCATAATCTTCATTATGATTTTCATTATGATAAACCTATATTGTTATAAATTATGCGACTCAAGCATGTTTCAATCACATGACAACTGATTTTAAAAAATGAATGGGAATCACGGCTGTCCGATGGAAATGTATTAAAAATCTGAACATGACAAAGCTCACAGGAAGATATGTCTGATCTTATTTCCTCACGCTTCTCTTTTGTGACTGGTGACGATTCAATGAAGGAAATCAATAAAAGATAATGATGATGATGAGAATTTTGCTTTTTCTGATACAGTCCTCACTCCTTTGAACACACGTATGCATTGTGTACATAGACACAAATGCCCACTAGCTGACACCAGTGAAGCATGTCCACACTAACAAACAGTGTGTGTGTGTAATGCCGTCACACACACACAGACAGTCACGCCCTCGCCTGACTTTAAGATCAGCAGGAAGGCCTGTAAACACAACACCAGTATTTTTTTTTATCAGCTGTATGTGTGTGTGTGTGTGTGTGCATATGTGTGTGTGTTTGCATGTCGACTGAAAGGTCTGGAAATAATTAAGATAAGGGCTTGAGGGGATGGTGAAGGGGGAGGGAGGGGGAGGCTGACAGACATGCATCTCCTGGCTATATTTAGCTGAGTGAGGTATTCAGAGGCCGGCGAATTCCTCTGTCGCCGGAGAGGACTTTTTTTTTTTTTTTTTTTTTAACCTTATACATCTGTAATAACTGTACCTGAGATTCTCTGATACATTTCCCACAAAGCTAAATGTAGGAAACAGATCTCGCTTTGATGATATCAGACAATCAGAGAGCAGCAAAGTGTTTACACATTCATAGGATTCTGCATCGTACCGTCGTGACAGCAGGAGTCGCCGTGACAGGACAGGATGTAGTAGTATCAGTAGTAATATCAGGTCTAATAGTAGTAGTAGCTGTAGTGGCAGTGGGAGCAGTAGAAATACCACTCGTAGCAATACTAATTATCGGGCCAACAGTAAAAGTAGTGGTGGTATTATTAGTAGAATTAGTAATAGTACTTGCTGTACCACTAGTAGCAGTAATGACTGTTGTAGTTGTAAAAGCAATAATCACAATCATATTATTATTATTATTATCATTATTATTATCATATTATTAGTAGTAGTAGTAGTAGTAATAGTGGCAGTAGTAGTAACAATGCAAATAGTGATAGTACTAGTGTTCATGATGTACTTATGAATACACATAATGAAATTTGCCAAAGTAGTAGAAGAGGTAATGATAGTACTACAGTAGTACTGGTAGTGGAAGCTCATAGTAGGACTAAAAGCTGCAGTAGTGCAGTAGTAATATAGTAATACTAGTTAATAGTTTTGATAGCAGTAGAAGCAGCTGCAGTATGACAGTAACAGGAGTATTCAGTAGGAGCGACAACAATAGTAGTAAAGTAACAATAGTAGAAATAGTAGTCACAGTAGAAATAATCATGTATCGGTAGTAATAGTAACTATAATAGTAACAGTAGTAGAAGAAGAGGGAGGCTACATTTAGAAGAATGAGTAATAGTACTGGTAGTAGTACAAGTAGTAATGAGAACAGTAATATAGTAGTGGTAGTAGCAATGATAATAGTAGTATAAATAATATAAAACTGCTACTACTTAATAATTGAGTGGTAGTAGCAGTTGTAGTAGTATAGAAGCAGTACTTTAGCAGCATTAATGATGCAGTAGCAGTAGTGGTAGTAGTGGTAGTAGTAGTGATGTTAGTAGAATAGTAGCAGATCATTCTGTTTAAAATAACAACTGGAACAAGTTGTTGTCCCAAATATTAAGACCAGAAATTTCCAGGCTTGAATGGACTTTTATTCTAAAGACAGTGTTAAACAGCTGTAGGTCAGTAACCACATCCATCATTATATTTAAATCATCATCATGTCATGAAGTGGATCATAGAAAGAAGTGTGTAGTGGTTCCTGTGTCCATGTATTACTTTCTATTTGATCTTTCAAACACACATATGATTGTGTGATGAATGTTTTCTGTTTATAACCACACAGTTCTTACAGCTGTCATAGAAACAGGTATTTTAAAGAATTGACTTCGTCTATGTCTTATTCTGTTATGAGTTTTATTGTGATAATATTAGTCTACATTTGTCTGTATTGAAACTTAAGTGTTTACCATAAATTACTTTCTAAAACACAAGCACTTATGATAATACTTCGATAATTACTGTCTTTACTCAGAGGGGATAATATCCTCATTTCCAATTAAAAACTGAATATTAAGCTGTGCCAGTGTTGCTGCTACTCTCACATATTAAACTCTTAGAAAAGACCTGAAGCTGTAAAATGTTTTATTCCATGTGAATCAACCACTGAAACAGTGAACAAAAAGTTTAGTTGCTGAATTTCCAGTCTATTTATCCTCCGAGTCGTTTGCTGCAGGCATCTTACATTCACTCCTGAGATGCTGCAGTTTGTCCTTTATAGTAAGACTCTTTCTTTCTCACATGAAAACCTTGAACCAAATTGCAGCGATTGTAACGCAGCGCTGCCATCAAATATTGTGCTCAGCAAAGCAGGTCTGTTTTGAGGAGAGGATCAACATGGAGACGGCGAGCCCCAAGGCATCGTAACCGGCACGTTGTAAAGACAGACGACTCCACCTCGGCTGCATTAAAACTGGACGGAGGAGAAACTGAAGAAACAGAACGACAGAGGAGGAGATGGAGGGAAAAGAGAGAAGAACGACAGGTTGCAGCTACAGTTGGGTGACAGACTGGAAGAAGGAGAGATAAAGACAAACTGCAGCTCCAAGCTCTTCAGTCTGAGGTTTTATGAGTGTTTCCTGCTTCCAGACGGACAAGTTTCCATTTCAGTAGCTTGACAGTATGAAAATCAATATGCAGCAACTTAAAAACAACGCAAGGCACAGCTGCTTTATTGTTCTGTGCAGACTTCAAATCACACCATGCTTTAAAATGAATTCCCGTTCGAGGAAAACTTTTGACATTATAAATGAAGTTTGACCAAAACTTTTCATGCAGCATTCAAGAATCTACAGACACGACTTTCTCTCTACAAAGAACGAAAAACACAAACAGAAATTTCTCAGCGTGTTTGATGTAAATTGAATAAAACGCTGGTGCACTGCTTTAAATCTACACATCTACTTTTACATATTTGTCACCTGTTTTGAATGCACAAGTCTAGTCTGAGATAAACATCCATTTGATTAATTTAAGTTTTGCATATCCAACCTGAATGTACCTCGTGAATGTCTCCTGTACTGTGTTTTTACATGCTTCCTAGTTCCTTAAATCACCATAGAAATACATCTATTTAATTAACTTGAAGAGCCAAATGGATTAAAATGAGTGTGTGACTGTGACTGTGTGTGTGTGTGTGTGTGTGTGTGTGTGTGTGTGTGAGGCAGAGAGAGAAAACACCGAACAAAGTAACGAGTGGAAAGAAGGAGAAAGCAGGAGATTTCTGATTTCCCAGTAAAAACACAGTTCGCAGCCACACGCTCACCTGGGAGCTGCAGGAAACTGGGAACGGTTCACATCAAGGAATCAGCCAACAGCCTGGGGAATAGAGCGCAGGAAACATGAAACCCAACCCCTTCCTGTCCAACTCTCAGCGTGTGTGACGGTGTGTGTGTTCGAGAGATCATATCGTCTCACCTACACATGATTGTGTGTGTGAATGTATGTAACTGTACAGATGTGAAGCAGCGCTGATTCATGCTCAAACACTTGAACCATGATAACAAGAGTCCAAAATAAAAATGTGTGCATGCTTGTAAAAAAAGTGTGTGTTAACCTACTTGCTTTTATTATGTCTTACTCGTGTTGTATGGATCTGCATTTGTGCAGGCCGCCTAATTTTATAAACCAGTGGAGCTTCACTGTTTTTCATCAGACAGAAAAAATGTGTTATGTCTTCCTCATTAACTGAGAGCAGAAAATCTCAGATCACAACCAAACACACTCAGGACAACGAGGATGTTCAATAGTCCAACTATTATCAATGATGATACATACAGTTTGTACACCTTCATGTCATGTGACCACTAAATCAGGTTCATGATCTGGGCATCATCAGTGGAATCAGTGCTCTTCATGGTGTCTCTGTAAACGAGATCTTTGAAGATCAATTAAAGGCCAACTTCAAAATCAGCTAATGCAGCTTGAAAGTATTTCATGGCAGAGTGAGTGTGTCTTGGCTGCAGCTTTGTGGAAATGTCTTATAGGTTTTCAGGAGTTCTGAAAAGAAAACATCCTCACATTTTCAACAATTATTCCAAAATAATAAAACTCTACAAAAAGCTTTTAAAGTGACTTTATTAGCGCTGGTGAAGGTTTTTCTTGCCAGGTGTTTCACGGTGAGTTCTCCAATAAATACATGAAATGTGGCAAGTGTACTCAGTCATTTTTTCCATCAATTACCGGTTACCTCACCTCTTCTCTGAGTCATCATACACGTTTCAAAAAGTGTTCGTGTGCCTGTGAATGCTTCTAAAACCAGCGTGCACCAATTAATCTTTCGCGTCGAGTAAAATCCTGACAATCGCCAGCGTGGAGTCACGAGGTTTTCACCTTACGACGGCGGCGTGCATGTGTGAGAGCTGCAGGTATGACACGCCTGTCGGAAAGAAAAACACAGACATGTGGCTTTAATGTGGAGCAGGCCCGGAGCAGGGACCTCCGTGCAGCCTGCAGACCTTGAAAACACACTTGAGGATGGAAAGCAGCGTGGCGCACACACACACACACACACACACACACACACACACACACACATTCCTCCAGCCAGTTATCTCAAGTATGCGCTGCGGTTTGACTTCGGCTCTTACCTGCGAGAGGCTGAGAAACAGCCGAGAGCGTGCAGGTTTGGTAATGATTTCAACATGGTTTCGCTCCCTCTGTTTGACTACATCAGACCGGGGTTCAATTGTTTTTGCATACCTTTTAGGGAAATGCAGCAGGGGACAGAAAATCACACAATCGGAAGAGAACTTTCTAAATAAAGTGTGTAAACCTCAAAATACAGATTCACCACACACTTTAGAATACATGCGAGGAATTATTTCCAACTGCTGTCTGATGCATTGGTTGTTTATTTTCCGGGGGAAAGTCTTGAATGCACGTTAGGGTCTTGAGAGAAATGCTTGTCTCTTCCTCCAGAGAGACGCAGCAGTTTTCCCCTTCAGATCAAAGCAACTGAACCGCGATTTTAGAAACGACAGGGCCGAGCGGACGTCTGCGCCATGAAACATACATGACAGGATTACAAGAGAAAGTTCTTGCTTGAGCAGAAAGAAATTTTGATGACTGGAGAAAAATGTTTTAGGTGGAAGTGGAGAGATGAATTGATCATGTTTAACGTCACTCTAGTGAAGTTAGAGCTCTAGATTGTTGAACCAGGGGCAGGACACATTTCTAGAATAAAAATCAAGTTATCCAGCTCGAAAAAAATAATCATCATGTTGTGCATTTTTCCATCACAACAGAATCCAATTTATCAAGTTTGAGGATGATCATTTTCTACATTTTCTTTTCAAATCTGTCTTTGTATTTGTCCAGTTTTGCAGGATTTACACCCATGTACATTATGTTACAGCAGTGAGCGCATGTCGACAGGCATGAAATAATATGCAGACAAAGTAGAAGTAACACGAGAACAACTTTGGTTAGAAAAAAAGAGAAGTGTCCCTTTTGGTGTGCAGTGAATTAGCTCTCAGGGCTGAGGATGCCGTTAAGATAAGGTCACTGCGACCGCAGGTGACAGTGGCTCGGCCTATTGCTCGTATAAAATTAACAGCCTGCATTTAGCTTTACTACATGCGCTCAGTCTTACCTCCTAAATCTTTCTTTCTCTCTTTCTCGCCAACGTCTTCAAAAACAATTTCAGTCCAGCTGGAATTAAAATTTATATTTTTTTGTGATGTAATTTCTGCTTGATATATTTGATGTTCTCAGGACGACGTGGACACAGAACAGCCATAAACCAACTACGTTCAGAGACATTCACCCGCCTTCATTCGCAGAAGGTTTGTATTCGTCTGACAAGCAGGACAAGGTGTTTTTAAAATCCCAGCTCTCACCACTTTGGTATCTTCTACCTGAATCTATGTGGTTTGGAGTTGAGTTTCGCTCCTCTGTTCCTGTTGGTGTTTTCAGATATCAGTTCTATTTCCCTGCTTGCTGATCAGGTCTTTCCTGCTGCTTCACATTAAAAGGTTTCCTCTGGAGAAGCAGCAGGATGCTTTTATTGTGAAAATGTTATATGAGATGCAATAAAAACAGGTCTCATCGATCAGATATGAACATGACGCTTGGTGCAACTACCTTCCAAACTATGGAAAAACCTTATTACAGTGTACTTTAACTCAACTGTTTGTTCAGGGTAGAGACCAAAAACAAGTCAGTTTACTCTGTCAGAGTAAATATACCTTCAGACTATCATACATTTCCTCCATCGCCCTCCTGCCACATGAGCACAATATATTCAGGCACCTCACCGAGTCTGGTTGTTACACACTACGTCTGTCCATTATTTGCACATCTGAAGTTCTTCAGCGGAGCTCCACGGTGGAGGCAGCAGACAGCGCCGGCAGGATGTTTGTAATGCAGCTGCGAAGTCTCCAGAAAATACGACTCGGTGTTGTCAGGCCTTCACAGTGTCGTCTACCTGACAGGAGGAGAGAAAGTCCAGCGTTCAGGATTCATTCTCAAATCTTAGCCAACAGCCTTCTGCTGGGAAAGTACCACACCAGGTGAACACAGAAATTCACATGTGTTTAAGTCATCCTCTGACCTAACGTAGGTGTAAAGTTTCCTGCTTTTAGAAGCAAACACACACACACACACACAGGCAGCGAAGATTTCTCTCTGTCCAGCTGGAGACTATTAGTGTTTCTGCAGCCCACAGGAAGTCAGCCATTATTTCAGGCTGACAGGTACATGGAAGGATCTCACCGGCTCTCTGCTCTGCTGTTCTGTTCAGACATCGGCTCTGTAATTCTTTACAGCATCCTGGCATTCGCTGTGATCATCTGGGCGATCAGCTGAAGGGAAACAGCTTGCTTCATGGACTCGTTTTTGACGAGATGAGACAAAGTCCAACTGAGAGGCAACACAGATTTGATTTTTTTTTTTTTTTTTTTTTTTTTTTTTACCTGTGTTTATCCTGGCAGTCACTCTGCTTTCACAGTCACACACACGCCAGAAAAACATAATATTCTGCCGTCCAGTCGCTGAAGCAGTCGGGGGTTGGAACATTTCTTTTCCACACGTTCAATCACGACGATTGATTCGGCTGAAGATGTCATAAAGGCTAAAGATATGAGCTGTCTGGAGGGGAAACCTGGAGCCGACTACATGTGTGATATCATGGCTGTGGAGAAAGTTACATCATGGAACAAGAGACTGAACATCAGACCAACATCACAGCATCGACCGGGGAGCGCTCAGCTCAGCGGCCGGAGGAGGATCAGGGACGACAGAACATCCGAGGTCATCTTTGAACATCTCCTGATCTCCTCAAATCAAGTTTCATTCTTTGGTCCTGATTGTGTCAACGACTATTTTGTTCCTGTTAGTTTTCATGATCATGAATCATCTGTTTTCTGGGAATTTTACTTTCCCCTTAGTCAAAGAAAACCATAGCTCAGTGAAAACTGTTGACATTTTAGTCTCAGTTCAGATTATGTTGAATATTTCAGTAAAGTTTAAGAAAAAAAAAACAACCTGATGTTTTGTTCACCTTTTTCCCTTTGTGATGAGCCTGAATGTGTCTCTTCAGGTTGTGGTTGTCTAAAATATTTCCTCTTTTTTTTTGTCAACAAAAATAAAGACAGATTTTTGGCAGTTTTCATTTTCTAACTGCATCTTGTTCTTGTCTTTTTCGTCAACATAATTGCACGTTGATATAGTCACAGTGTTTAATGGCATTGGTGCCGTCTCATCATCTGGTCTGAGTCGTGTAAAAAAAAAAGTCAGTGACAAACATATTTAGTGATAGTTTTCATTAATGTAATTAACACAAGGTCTTTTAGGAATCTCAACAACTATTGGATGGATTGCCATGAGGTTTGGTACAGACATTCATTGTCCTCAGAAGATGAGTCTGGTCATCCTGGGTTTCTCCTTAGCGCCACCGTGAGGTTCAGATTTGTAGCTTTGAATGAAATATCTCAACAAATACTGAGTGGATCGCTGTGGTCTGCAGGAGATAGACATCCCATCAGCCTCAGCTGCAGCGTGCTAACATTTTTAGTTACACATGCTCCATAATATACTCTATATATACTATATATTATTTAAGAACTTCAGATTTATTACAATACAGACTGATGCATGATGTTACTGGTGTGTTTTTTTCACTTTACAGTGATGTAGTTTCACACCAAAAAAAGCACCAACTGAAGAGAGTTGAGCTGAATGACATGAAACTGAATGTAGCTGACACAAATAAAGGGAGGAGGACATGTTAAATGTGTATATTCATGTGTGTATTTGCATGTCTGCTGTCAAATAAAGCTCAAAATGTGGCTCTTCACACCAGACTGAGAATCTTCCAGCATCCTTACAAACATCTGACACCACAGATGGACCTGAATGAAACAGCTGGTACCCAGAGAACAGTGTCTGTCTGTCTCTCTGTCTGTCTCTCTCTCTCTCTCTCTGTGTCTGTCTCTCTCTCTCTCTCTCTCTCTCTCTCTCTCTCTCTCTCTCTCTCTCTCCCTCTCTGTATCTGTCTCTCTCTCTCTCTGTGTGTCTGTCTGTCTCTCTCTCCCTCCCTCTCCCTCTCTCTCTCTGTGTCTGTCTCTCTCTCTCCCTCTCTCTCTCTCCCCCTCTCCCTCTCTCTCTCCCTCCCTCCCTCTCTCTCTCTCTCTCTCTCTCTCTCTCCCCCCACACAGAACAACATCCCTCTTCAGGAGGTCACGGCTGTCTCTTTGTATTAATTTGCCTGTAAATGCCAGTGTAGCACGTTGACGCTGAGGCAGAAGAAGAAGAAGAAGAGGAGGAGGAGGAGGAGGAGGCAGCGAGTGAAGCAGGTTGCTCAGCTCATTACAGAATGCTAATGAGAAACCAAACCATTTACATGAATTACCTCATTAATCGCCAAAATGTGGATCTTCAACCTCAAATCGCTTCAATCCTTGTCAAGTGTTTTCACTTGTTCCTGAGAGGCAGATTAGTTTTTCTCCTCTTCTTTTTTCACATGAATCAAAACATTCAGCTGACCAGCGACAAAAAGCTGAGAGGAAGAAGAGATGACAAATATCTGCTGTTGACAGCTGATGCAGGAGGTGGAGGAGTGTTGGGTTTCACCCCTGAGTGGAGTCTTGCAGGAATATTATATTACATCTATTTTCAGGGCACACTGGTTTTCAGGGTTGTACTATTATTGTTATGTTTTATATTACAAAGTACAGCTGATGATGTTTGAAGGTATCCAGTGGATCGAGGTGAACAACATCAATAATACATTTATTTCAAGGGTAATTTATTAAGAGCTCTCTCAATTAGTCTGATCGCACTGAGTAGTGTTTTCTTCACTTCCCAGACTTCATACTTTCTCCTGAAGACCACTGCAGGAACATCACAATCCCTCCTATACTGGAACCAAATGTTGCCAGTGAACATAAATCACTAACGCAAAACAGATGCATGTGAATGAAGGTTTGGAACAAGTTGTTTTAGGAAAAAAGTACATGTAGCTCCTGATGCTGAACTGTGGACTGGATGACTTGTTCAAATTGTTGCGTTGAGGATTCTGCAGGAAATATGCACATTAGAGTTTGTATTAGTGAACCTGAACATCACCATTTGATTTTTTACCTAAGCAGTATCATCTGTATCACACAGTTTGACTCTCATGTTCATCTCCTGGTTCTTCAGATGTTGTAAGAGAAGTGATTTTTTTTTATTGTAATATGTGAGTAAAAAGGCAGATTGTGTTTGCTCCTCTAGTATGAGCTTTTTCTCATATCGATCGTTTTCCATATGAGCATTTTGTAACCATGGTTAAAGTCTGGTTCCATTTACACAAATATAACAAAGTTAAAAGAAACTAAACTGGAAAACAGCAGCAGTTTAACTTGTCAAAGTCACAAGTCTGTTGCCCAAATCATCTCTATGGCATTTTGTGGCATTATAACTACATCATGCTACTCCCAGCTTTTTTCTTGACAAACAAACATGTATAATTCACACCACCACTAGAGGTAAATCTGTGTCAGTGAGCACTTCTCCTTTGCCGAGATGATCCATCCACCTCACAGGTGTGGCGTATGAAGATGATTAGACAGCGTGATTACTGCACAGGTGTGTCTGAGGCTGGCCACAAGAAAAGGACACTCTAAAATGTGCCGTTTTACTGTATGGGGGGGTCACAAAACCTGTCAGTATCTGGTGTGACCACCATTTGCATATAAGAAGTGTATTTTAGGATGCTGCACAGTGTGTAGGGCAGGACATGACAGGCTGTTAGACTTTGAAAGTTGTAATGTACTGATACATGTGCGTGAACGGTTTCTGCAAATACACGTTGTTTTGCTGTAAATACGAGTTTGCCAAATGAAACTAATAAAACATAGCTTTCATATCGCTGAAGTCAGAGTGCTCTCATGTGACAGTGGCTGCGCAAAGGCCCGGTTTCCATTTTCAAATGACAGTCTGAATCATTAAAATGGCTGACAAAGTCCATTCAGTCACTTTTCTTTTTCGTTGTTGCTCTTTTTAATCTACCTTGAGTTTCTTTTGAGGCTGTGAGGTGACAACAGCCATGATTTGCCCATTTCATTAAAAATGCCAGTGTGAGACGAGCCCCTTAAAAGCCCCCAAAGTGCAATTATCTGCAAATTAAATATGCTGTCATGCTATTATCACAACCATTTCCTTCTGCCTCGCTGGATCTCCATTCATAATTTAATCTTTTATGCACTTCCCCTGTTCTAGGTGTTGCCAGCGCTCCTGGCAAGGTAGGCAGAGAGGAGCAGGCAGGAGACGTCCTGCAGGCGCAGAGATGAGCGACCGGCCTTGTTGTGGGTCAATTATCCATTAAAGTGGTTGTTCTTGTAGAGTTGTTTACATGTGGGTCAAGACTGTAGCTGGAGAAGAGCCGCTGGGTGTTTGTATAAGATAAAACCGAGAGAGCGAGAGAGGAGGAAAGAGGGCTATAGGTGTGTGTGTGCATGGTGCAGGTTTGTGAGCCGACATTATCCTCATCGTGCAGGTGTTTCAAACATTTTTGTAAGCGGCATGTTTACTTTATCATATTTTAAAGTACTGTAAGTTTTACTATAGTCACGTATTTTAAATTTAAGTCCAAATTCAGTCACTTTTACTGCATTTGTCATCAGCATCTGACAAACTAAATGGACCAAGTGTCAAATCTCTGTTAAGAGAAAACTGATTTAAAGGAAGTGCAACAAACATCACATCACAAAAAAAGGCACATGAGAATTTCTTACATGTGAAACTACGAAAGCACTCACACATAATATCACATATGCAACACATTTCGCACAATTTTCAAACTCCCACGCTGTATATATGAATACATGAATACATTACATTCACATACAGCATGAACAAACACGTCCAGTCCAACAGATCAACATGTTTCACAAAGATCTCCATCATGGCCACAGCACAGATGATGGCTGTGAGTTTCTGTGCAATGATTCGTTCGTCTGAAAAGTGTAAAGTTGTTGTACTGAACCTCCTTCTTGTGCAATCTGATGTTGGCCTCCATCCTTCCAATCTGATGAATCAAACCCTGCGTGACTGAAACACCAGCATCTATTCAAAGTTTACTCTGAGTCCTTTTGACAGGTTTTCTTCTGGTAATTTCTTTAAAGGAAATATTGGTCAACTCTTCTCTCTTCTCCCTCTTATTTTTCGAGAGCACATGTTCGCATCAGGGAAATGAGAAGATGTGAAGTGCTCTCCCTGCATGATCTGCATGTATTGTGAAGCGCAAGCCTCGCTGCTGGTATTAATGATAATCACACATTTGAGAGCACTTCACTGTGAAAACACTGCAAACACAGAGGCATTCTTCCAAGCTCGTGATTAAAGATGCCAAAACGACGCTTCGCTCTGAACTTTGAATCTGCCTGTTCAACATCAGTAGATCAGTAGAAAATAATAACCAGCCGTCAGTTGAAGGTTTGTTTATAACTTTAATTTTTTTCCTGTATGACTCTTCTCTATTCAAACTACAGTTATTAATGCAAGGTGACACATTTCAGTGCATCTATTTTATTGCTTTGACTGAAAGAAAAGATGTTAAATCACCTCTTAAAATATATGATAAGACACCATTGATATTGGACGCTTGTAGAGCTGAAAGTGAAAGATGTAGTTAATCATAAATCTGAATTTATCATAGCGAAATAGGATGTTGCTCCTTTCACACTGATGCCAAAAACATCTAAGCAAAAAAATCTAAAATCTGCTTTTTTTGAATGATGAAAGGGAACACATCTTTATGATTGATGTATTCTATAACCTGGTTCCTCTATATTTTAGAGACCGGTTTTTCAGAGAGGAAATCTTCATCAGTAATCATGCACAACACACCACAGAAGTAAAAGTACATCAAACAGTGCAGACAGTGTCTTTCCACTCTTACCCACTTTGAATAAGACCTGGCAGATTAAAGTGTGATTCTGAGGTTGAGGAGAGCAGAGGAGGTTGAGGATGGCAGGTTGGAAAAAAAAAAAAAAGGTTTGAATATTAAATTTGGCTTTTATCACATCGTACTAGATACCTGTCTGATGTGTGAGATACGAAGCCCCTTTCAGTGACTGTCAAGTGTCGGAGTGAATTTCAGGGTGAGCGCGGGAAACACTGCGAGGCACTTTGATCTCGACAAAGTGCAATTAGTGTCAAAACAGTGAGGAGCGGAGAGTGGATGGTTTCTGCTGATCTGAGGATGATGACAGGCGGAGGAGGGGGCGGAGGGGGTGGTGTTACCTGTACGATGATGATGGTGCTCAGCAGATTGAAATTCAGGAATTGAAATGTGTTTATGTGTATGTGCAGGTACCAATCATGAGCTAATGGAAATGACCAGATCTGTGTTGCGGTGATGGTATTTTATCTGTTTGTAGTGACGTGAACAGGATACAGGTACAAATTCTAGCTTTCAATATTCCATTGTGTTTTTTTCTTCTTTGTCATTTCTCATGTCAGTACATAAATTATTGTGTAGCTATTGCAGATGTATCCTGATTACTTTAGGTTGACATGAAGTTGATGTCAGGATGTAATAACTTTGCTGTACATTGTAAAGACCTTTGAGATTAGACAAATTTGTGATCTGTGATATTGGGCTATATAAATAAAATTGACTCGATTAGAGATATGAGAAAAGTTAAGTTGACCAAAACGACGATACACTGATCTGAGTCACGTTCAGTTGTCACCAGAACAATAAAGTGAATGTGCAGCAGCGAACGGTGTGTCAGTACTTTGCAGACAAACCATCGCTGGATCTCAACGCCTTTAAACAGTCCGGATTCTACGCACGCTGAACTTCAATCTGCTTAAACCAAAAATGGTTTTCACAGTTTGCGAAATGAGCTTTTCATGTAACAACAGAATAATCCACACAGAAAGAGGAGCTAATCCTAATGTATGTCGTGATGTAGCTTCACAGACGTGCTTTTCAAACAATCTGTGCAAAATTACCTTCACATGACGTTCATTCATCCTGCACCGTGTGAGTGTAGCGTTCAAATCTTTCCTAATAATTCTATTAACTGCTCAGTTCATTTATAATATATGAGATTCTTCTTTCCTTTCTTTGAACTCTTTTCTGTACTTTTCCCTCCAGTTGTTAGTGAAATCATGACAAGCAGCAAGTCTGACTTTCATCTTGAATAATATCAACTGGGATGAGTCATGGGGACGTCTTAGCAATGACTTATCCTCCACTCAGACACAGTGCATTACTCCCCATCCCATCATACACTGGGGCTGAGGCGGGGTGAGGTCATCGCTGATGGGATGTGAGACCACAGGGGATGAGTTGGGGAAAATATCATATTATCCAGCTGAATTCTGCGAAAGAAGGGAACAGGACATACAGGGGTTGTATAGAAACACATACACACAAACCCAAACACACCTTGTACAGAAATATCAGTGCTTCATTCAGCATTTCTGAAACACTTGATACACACCTGCATATCATTCACACTGTATCAGCAGTTAAGCTTTCACAGCTGTAAGGGCTAAAGAGCCATAATTCCTTTGCATCATCACTGGTACATAGACCTCTACATACATGGATAGAAGATTCATAGGTGTGCATAGATTTTGCCGTAGTAGGTGGTTTAATTGCAATGCAATTTGCATGTCTGCATGCAAAGACTATTTCATCTTCCCACACATATTCCCACTGAGCTTATACTCAAAGGCAGCACATCCTCCTGTAGTGAATCTGCAGCAGAAGGTCTTACACATGCAGGGAGTGATTAAAATACTCACACAGGTGTCCGTGCGCACATCAATGCATATATCAAACGCTGCCTGCGAACTGGATGAAGAGAATACAACAGGATTGGAGTCAGGATGCTCAACCAAACACTGACATCCTGTGGGAACCAGCAGGGCTCAGGTCTGAGCACTGCACATTACCTACACGCTGCCTTGTGTGGCATGTGGGAGAGCAGCAGGAAAATACTGTGGAGTTCAGGTCAAAAATTAAACTCACGAGCCCACGCTCTGTTGGAAATCTCCCCAGAGAACACGATACACTTCTATGTGAATGCCAGGTGTGTCTGGCATTTTTTACTGGGCTGGGTCCTGGAAAGGATACGACTCGGGAACTGTATAGTTCTGCCGGGGGACTGAATCCTGGAGGGGGTGATGGGGAGGAATCTGGACCTGAGTGATGCTTTGTTACTGTGCTTCTACGTTAGTATGGATCAGACTTAGTGAATAGGGTGATAATAAAGTGCACCAGAGCACTTTGTGGTCGTATCCTCAGATCTGCAGTGTTGTCTACTGCTGGACCGTCCTGGTAAACCCAAACATGTGGTGAGGGTGAAATGGGAACGACTGATTGAGGCTCTTGTCTGCGACATCTTTAACTCCCACCTCCAGAAGAATTTCTCATTTATCCCGGGCGAGGTCGTGGAGATGGTATCTGAGTGGGCTACAGAGTGCTGAATAGACTGTGCAGTAAAACAGATTGTGTGATAGTCGCCACTTCTGCTGTCGGGAGCACAGCAGGTGAGCCATTCCTTCAGTGAACAAGGATAATCAACACACATTTTATTGTCTTTGATAGTGAGACAATCTGCGAAAGTTTCACCTCACCGCTGTGACATTCCAGCAAAGACACTGAAATGTGACTCTGAGGGGTAAAATGGGGGATCTCAGCTATCTCACTTCACTTCAGATTCACTTATCGCGGTGAATCCTAAAACGGAGATTCAACCTGAAATCATCACTTTTGTGTTGAAGTAACACTTGAGCAGCAGTTCACAAACTCCCTACAAGGCGCAGCAAAATCAGAGTGAGGGGTTGATGATTAGATGATCAACAGGGTCAGAAAAATGAAAACAACATTTTATCCATTGTTTCCTATCTTTTCCCTCTTCTTATCCTTTTTCAAGTGGAATACCAGATAGTTGTACCTCTTTGTCTGTTAAGGGAAAATCAGTCTGTTCACTACTCACCGACATGTGCAAGTGTAAAGTATATTTGATCTTTTTTATGTAATAAGGGGTCGTAATTATTTTCAAGGGGTCATGAGGCAAAAAGGTTAAGAATCACTGAACGAGAGGAAGTAGAGTTTCCTCTAAAGCTCCAAGAGGACACTGATAATAAGGTCAGCGGGGTCTGGAGCAGGAGGCTTTTGTTCCATATGGAGTTGGGAGGGCTTAGTCATGTGACTTCCATGTGTCCAGAGCTGCAGTGCTGCAACAAATGAGGTCAGCCTCCAGGTATGGGCTCGAACAGCAGGCAGCGCCTCAGGATGAGCAGTGCTTCACACACACACAGGCATGCAATAAAAACACACCATCACACACATCCATGCATGTATGAATGTGGCACACACACACATGCACAAACGCAGTGTGTCTGGTCCCGGTGGAGATGAAGTGATGCAAAATGACATCAGTCGCTCCTGTTTCTGCATGTGACTCATTACACTGGCTGATAAAGGCTCGCCATTATCTCTGCTGGGAGCGAGCAAACAGGCCAGGTTATCGCTGCACACATCACCTGCACTGGACATGAGTCTATTGATCAGCAGTGTGATGTGAGCAGGCTGATGGTCACTGCACAGGAAATGAATGTTGTGCAATAGGGAAGAGGGGGTAACTGCGTCATTCAGAGAGAGGTGTTGATTCATTTGGAGGGAGAACGGCATGTGTGTTTTGAGCAGCTGTGTGGTGGAGTCGATGCGTTTTGTGTCCTGATGTGATCTGTTTGTGGTCAATAGAGGGCAGAACAACATTAAAACAAGCCGACATATATACAGCTACCAGTATCACCAGTTCATACAATTTTTACAAACAGTTGCCGAACCAGCAGGGCTATTATCTATTATTTATATATTATTATTATATTATTTATTATTATCCATTATTATAGGGCTAGGCTATTATCTGAGCTATTTTAATGGATTAAACACTAGGCAGCGTTTTTAAACAACTTAAATAAAATACAGTCTGTAATTATGCTATATTATATTTTTAACTAGCTGATTTGACTGTGTTAGAGATAATGTTGAATTTTATATGCAATAGTAGCTTCGTGGCAAATCTGACCCCCATCACAGTTTGTATAGTTTTATTTATTTATTTTTTTGCACCAAGTGAGAGCTGACGTTGTCATATAGACATCATTTCTTTTGCATGAAGCGAGAGACAGATTTCCCCTCTGCTGCTCATAATTACAATATATTTGATATGACGTTACATTATCCGAGCTCTTTTGCTAGAAATGGCTGTATGTATTGATGAGAAAGAACATGACTGAAGCATGCAGTGACTGTGTGGGCTGTACACTGTACCACAGAGCTGCAGAGTTCACTGTGAATTCTGTCATTTCTGTACTATGAACCACTGTGTTGCATTTCGCGTTCCATTCAAGGATATTGGTTAATGCAGTTTAAATAAGCATTTGTAATGAGCTGGGTCATGTGAAACAGAGTTTGTTTCCACTTAGTGAGTCCATGTCATCTCTTTACCTATTACCTGCTTTCCTGTGGTGTTTAGACTGTTATCACACAGACGAGCAGAATAGCAAACACACACACACACACACACACACACACACCTGAGAGAGTGGTCAGCCAACTGACCTCTGGTTTACCTGTCTACAGCCAAAACACTCCTCCAGACTTTGTCCTGTCAAACACAGCTCTTATCTCAGGTAACAGGACCAAATGAAAATCTGAAGCTCAGGTCGAACTGTCTCAATCAATGACAAATCAATAAAACAGTACTTTGCATGATGGGAAACACAATAAACATGTTTTTGAAATACCTGAGGTTGTCTGTACTGTAATAGACGGATTAACGAGTCACACCTCTTAATTAACCTTGTCATAAAGTAAATATTTCCCAGCAGACAGGTTCCTTCATTTCAGGTTCACGTCCTTCCTTTTATTCATATCGCCATGCAGCTACAGCCTTTATAGCATTTCATTAATGAGAGAGAATGACAGAGAGAGAGGATGAATTATCTCCCTCTCTCCTCCTGCCTTATAAACCCAACGCGAGGACTCACCATTATCAACTCCTTAGCCACTCATCCAGACAAGTGATTTGTGCCCACATTACTCATCCTGACACGAAATTACATTATTCATCTGTTGGCCACGGAGCTCTGTGACGCCGAGCCAGAGGACAGTAGAGCCCAATTTAATTGATTTGTTTGGAGGAAATGTTACGTGTTTGGGCTGATTAACATATCAGAGACAGAGCTATACTCGACCTTTGTCCTCAATCTTCACTCAGAGGCGTCATACGAACCTACCACCTGACAAACATGAAGACGAAACACTGAGGGAACCAAACAGGCGTTTAGTCTGAGAGGACCGAACCGCGTCAGAGGCCAAATCTAAAAGGACCATTACGTGACATTACAATGAAAACATTAGAGCATTAGAATATAAAAGCTAAATGAAAGTTGTGTCACCAAAGGCACCAATGTTAGTTTATTACAGATTTGACACTGGTTTGTTGGTATTAGCATTTAACATTAGCATTATATTAACATTTGAAATCTGATCATTTGTCCTTATTCAACTATTATTCCAGACTGAAATCTGTCAACAACTACAGGAAGGATTTCCATCAAATTGTGTACAGACATTCATGTTCCCCAGCAAACTGCACTCGACATACTATGTATTGGGACATACTCAGCCCTTTCATTCATGTTCCCCAGAGGATGAATCATACTGACTTTTCCTGTAGCAAATTTTAATTTGTTCAGTATTTTGATCAAATTAAATTACTAAAATAAAAGACATTCCTGGCAGCCTCTGCTGTACTTTACTGTGTAAACTAGTAACATCATGAATGTGCTTCCATCTGTCATTGTGGCTTTTGTCATCTGTCAATGAGCCGTCATCTGTCTGTGCTCTCTCAGTTCATGTAATTCAAGAAGCTTCTTGGATTAGAAGTGAAATGTCTTTAAGCATCTTCAATCAAGTCCAGTTGCCGTCGATTCAACCCTTATTTGAATACCATGACCTGGGTGACTGAGAATCTTCACAGACATAATGTATCTTCCACTGTGCAGAGGATTCTGGGTCAGAAAAGTCAGGAAAACACGCTGGCTTACATACTGCAAAATGTGACTGATGCAGTAGAACATCATGGTATTTTTGGCAAACTGCACTCGACATACTATGTATTGGGACATACTCAGCCCTTTCATTCATGTTCCCCAGAGGATGAATCATACTGACTTTTCCTGTAGCAAATTTTAATTTGTTCAGTATTTTGATCAAATTAAATTACTAAAATAAAAGACATTCCTGGCAGCCTCTGCTGTACTTTACTGTGTAAACTAGTAACATCATTTACATAGTAAATATAATATATATATATACAATAGTGACGAGAATCGTATCTACTCTTTATCTTTATATCATATACTTCACTGCAGCAAACTGTCATCCTGTGTAAATAAATGGTTAGAGAAAGGTACTAATAGGTTTAGGGGTTAAATTCCCTGATCAGATCCACAGCTTCACTCTCAAGGTAGAACCCCAACCTGACGCGTGACAAAGGAAACCGCTGAGGAAGGAATAAAGTGGCATTTAGCCCGAGGGTTCACCTCGTCTTCAAAGAACAATACTCATAGTCTGCTGCTTTACTACACTATTGAAAAGGATTTCCAGCATAAATACAAATGAATTCATTAAAGAGGAAAAAAGCCCCAAAGCCCCCTGAGTCCAATATTCATGTCAATACCAAATTAGCATTGAATAATGGCATCTATTTCCTCCCTCACATCACGGCAGCAGTGGCCTGTAGAGACGTTGTGATGTAGCGGGGCAGGACTCCCCAGATAAGAGAGGACTCTTTAGCCCTTCATATCCTGCCAGTGGGAGATTCAATTAAAGCATTACTGATGTGGTGGTGTGGGGGTTGGTTGTGGTTTGAGGGGGGGGGCTTGTTCAAACTGATGGGCAGATCATCTTTCCACCAAACTGATGTGTGTATGTGTGCAGGTGCTGACGGAAGAGACTAGCAATTTTATTTTGGTTGCATTTTTAAACACAATGTCATTGACAACATTTCAGCCATGTTCAAATGTAATGACGTTATTGCTGCTACTAATAATTACTCATGATAATAAAAATAAACTAAAAACTGTCATTGTGATCAGTTTTGGTGTCAATAATTTCAAGTGTTTGAACAACAGCGGGAGAAAGTACATTTAATCAAGTACAGTACATTAGTAAAATTTTCACGTACTTTACTCAAGTATTTTCATTTTAAAACTTTTTGTACATTTCTATTTCATATTTTTGACTCTTCACTCATACAGCAATTTTTTTCTCTTACTATGTTTATTTTGACTTTTATGCACCACAACACCAAAGCAAATTCCTTGTATGTGAAAACCTACACTTTCGATGTCTTTTAACTGAATATTTCTACATTGTGGCTTTGCTACTTTTAGTAAAAGACCTGAGTACTTCTTCAGCCACTGTGTTTTGCTCCACATGTTTTCTTCCAGGATAAAACCTTCGCAATCCAATCTGAGCTCATTCATGTTGTCACTAGAGTCAGGCAGCTGAATGCACCAACAATAAAGCGCCTTTAAAAATGCATATAATCTCAAGCTCTCTGTCCCCTCGCTAAGCCCCTGCCTTCATCCCTTGCCCTCAGCACAGTGTCAGGATATCCAGAGGAGCCCTGTCGGCTGCGAGAGGGTTGTAGCAGCACATGAGCTGCGTTCCAAATCTTATACTTTTCTTTTTCCTTTTAGCACAAACTGCTGCTGCCCTTACAAAATACGTACTGTTGCATGCAGTATGCATACAATTGGGACATACTACTTTGTCGTAACATTGTGGTTTGAACTTTGACCCTTTCCTCATCCATACATTGTAGTCTGTAATGTGTAATGTAATATATTAATTTAACACACAAAAAAGGGGGAAAAAGGAGTGTTTACACTTGAATGTGCTTCCATCTGTCATTGTGGCTTTTGTCATCTGTCAATGAGCCGTCATCTGTCTGTGCTCTCTCAGTTCATGTAATTCAAGAAGCTTCTTGGATTAGAAGTGAAATGTCTTTAAGCATCTTCAATCAAGTCCAGTTGCCATCGATTCAACCCTTATTTGAATACCATGACCTGGGTGACTGAGAATCTTCACAGACATAATGTATCTTCCACTGTGCAGAGGATTCTGGGTCAGAAAAGTCAGGAAAACACGCTGGCTTACATACTGCACAACGTGACTGATGCAGTAGAACATCATGGTATTTTTGGCAAACTGCACTCGACATACTATGTATTGGGACATACTCAGCCCTTTTCTGGCATACTAAATTGTATGGTAGTATGGGTATTGGAGGACAGCCCTGGTGTGTCCTGACTGGAAACCTGATCATGGGCAGGTACAAGAATAGCTCGTAGGGACCGTAAAGGCCACTCCCCTGACCTGCTGTGAACTGTCATTGAACTTCTGTCCCTGCTGAGGACAAAACCGTCCTCAGTGTTTGTGTGGGCAGGTGTCTCAGTAACATGTTGCTAATGTTGTTAATTTAAAGATACTGTGCACTTCTCTCAATTATTGCGTTTCCATTTTAAGCTACTTTACACTTCTACTCCACTACATTTCTGAGGGAAATACTGAACTTTTACCTCACAACAGCTCATAATAGTTAAATGCAAATCCACCTTGAACAACCAAAACATTAAAATGCTAAGTACATATTAATGCATTCTTTATCATTACAATATAGTGTAACACTATAGGGGCTGTTTTTCTACATTGACTGTTTGACTACTGATTATACAAGTACATGTTGCTGAGTACTGAGTTGCTGATATGTAGTTTTAGTGGAAACAACTTTCAGAGAAGAGAATTCTGCAAATTGCACCTATTGCACATTTTTAACAGTTCATTACAAAATACACTTATATTAACATCGTATTTACCTTGTCAGTTGGTGGTTATAATAGTTTAATAACACCTACAGGTTTACCTTTATGGTATCAAATAATCTTGGAATAGGTGTTTGTGGGCTGGAGCATTTTTCTTGACACAATAAGAGTAAGAGTAAGAGCAAGGCCACCTGTTATGAAGTAAAATATATAAATAAAGAATACAATACTAGAGACTATTCATTAAAAAAAATAGACTTATATTGACATTGTGTTTACCTTATTGCAGTTAATGGAATATATATAGTAATAATAATAATTTAATATGTAATAATTCTTTATCACCTACAGGGAGATTATGATCTCATCAGAAAAATGATCTCAGAAAAAGTGTTTGTGGGTCGTATTTTTTAAATCCACCTGTTATGAAATAAAGGATATAAAAATAGAATTCAGATGTAGGTCGTTATAATAACTTATTACCTGTGCTCCCCCTTTACATGATATCAGCCAATAAAAACTCATAAATGTATGTATTTTTTTAGACACCATCTTTAAAAAATGATCTCAGATTATGTGTTTGTGTGCTGGAGCGTTTTCTCCACACGACAATAGTTTAGTTTAGTTCACCTGTAATGAAGTAAAGGGTGTGAAAACAGCGTTCAGATGCAGGTCTCGAGCCTCCTCGCAGGGAACAAACACGCCCACGCGCGGCCGGTAGGAGGGGCCGTAAGTTGAGGTGTTCGAGAAGGTGATGCCGTAAACGCGCCCAGTGTGTCGCAAACCAGGTGTTCCGCGAGGGGGAAGGTGATGTCGTAAAGCGGACAGGAGGAGGGGGGAGGAAAGGGAGGGAGGGGTGAGGCGGAGGAGGGAGGTGACTGGCGAGCGGCTGCGCTTCAGACTCAGCGAGAGGATCATGGCGGATGGCCCCAGGTGTAAGCGCAGAAAACAGGCGAACCCGAAGAGGAGCAGCGGTAAGTCCCAACTCTTCCCCGCCCGCCGCCGGGTGAGCCGGGGCGGCCGCCGGGGCGCCGTTCGCTCGGCGGACTCCTCCTGGAGACTTTGTGGGAGTGAGTTTGTGGGACTTTGTGGGAGTATTCGTCCCAGTGTGCTGGTGTACCGTTATACCTGGCTGGCTGCTCTCTCCGCCTAGCGGTGCACGGGGCCGCCGGGCTGAGGGAACCGTTATCCGTCAGTCACAGGAGCCGAGCGCCGCTTCACGGTTGTCCGTCTTTTTCACTTTCCGCCACTTTTCCGCTCGTTGTTTCTCCACTTTTCTGCCACTTTCCCAGCACTTTGGCGGCAGGTTACTCACAACAACGTGGCCCTTTTTTGAGCGCTAGTTTTGGTGTATGGCTTCTTTTTAAGGGCGAGGCTAGTTTCATGCTAACTTGCTGCTCACTCGGCCCCGGATGGTGCAGTTTCTCCATCCCGTTCAGAATAATTCAACTTTGTGTGTTTGTGTTTGTAACCGGATGGAGAATCGTGCGGTTGCGTTTAAAGTGTGTTTTTTTTGCATGGGCTTTGGTTGGAGTTCAGTGCTGCCCGGGTGATGGCAGAGAGATGGGAT
Source organism: Holacanthus passer (assembly GCA_025331565.1). Lineage (NCBI taxonomy): Eukaryota > Metazoa > Chordata > Actinopteri > Pomacanthidae > Holacanthus > Holacanthus passer. The sequence goes on along the minus strand of JAFREQ010000126.1, from coordinate 83,329 downwards.
GTTTGTTTTATCTCCACTTCACCCCTCCCTGCTACAACTGCAGCACCACATGTTCCCTTAGTTAAGGTAAGAGTGGAGACTGTGTTTTTAATCCTTCTGAAGCAGATAGCGAAATATATCTTCATGCTTGCGTTTCCTCATTAAACGCACCAGATCAGCTTTATTTATCTTGCATTTTGTGTTATTCGGCGTGTTTTGTGTCGTTGGCTGTTTTGCTGCCACATTGTTGACTGTTGCTTTTTGCACCTGTCAGTTCTGGTTTGTGCACAATGCTGAAAATAAATTATGTTGTTGGCTGCATTTTGGGCATTTTCAGGGCATCTATTATAGATTTCTAGACTTAATTACAAAATATAGACTTATATTGAGATTATGTTTACCTTCTCTTACTCAGTGGAAAATAGTTGTATTGATCCTTTATTCACCTGCAGTTTATATCTATGATATCATTACAAAAATAATCGCATAATAGAAGTTTGTGGAGCGTTTTTTCCACACAATAATAAGTATCTTATGAGAGTAAAAGTTATTTTTGGCTGCATTGCTGACATTTTGAAGGAAAAATTTCCCCAATGTGGGACGAATAAAGGTTTATCTTATCTTTTTTTAAAGCACAGGTTTCAAGACTTACATTATATTTATCCTTATGTCAGTTATTAGAATATAGTTGTAATAGTCCTTTAATATCACCTCCAGGGAGTTTACCTTTATGATAAAAAAAATGGCTTGGATCATTTTTTTCCATACAATAAGAGTTTTTTTTTTTTTTAAATCCACCTGTTATGAATTAAATGATATAAAAATGTAGATGCAGGTTGTAATAACTTTAAATGTGCACAACCCTCTGGAGCCCCTCATTGGTCGGTTTCTCACCTGTACTCCCCACCTCTTCCATCGCATCAGCCAATAAAAAAAGTAAACCCATAAATTTATATATTTCTTAGACACCGTTATGAGGCATGATGTGTGTGAGCCTTGGGGATGGAAAGCACCTTTTTTTCCCTCCTCCTGCTGCTGACGACACGACGGTGACTCTGCGCGTCCGTACAGGAGCCATCATCATCATCATCATCATCATGTTTACCTGAACGCGGATAACGGGGCTGACAAATGGCCTAGAAATAAGCAGAAATAGCACCTGCGGCTCTCCAGCGTTACCGGAACAGGATCTCGTTTCCTAAAGCCTCTGTGTGTCGAGAGGAGCCAGAAAAAAACGCTCCAAATGTCAACTTGTGCAGGTAGACATGATTTTTTTTTTTCTCGCATGGATGCTCGCCCTCGCCTTCATTCTCGCGGGATTTATGTCGTTTCTGACCCACTTGTGCATGTTTTTATTTCCCCTTTTCATGCTTATTTTCTGTGCTGGTCTGGTCGCCTTGTTCGGTCGAGTGCACCCTGCAGCTCTGTGTGTCTGCACGCAGGATGAGCGGCGCACAAGGTGCTTATTCCGCTGTTATCCGTGTGCAATAACTGCGCCTTCAGGGGCTCGTTTCCATCTATTGTGTTGCGGTAATTCGTTATACAATTTCCTGAGCGGTGTGCGGAAGAGAATGGCGGTCAGTACCATTACTGCAGTGAAGGCGGGGTTGCTGTTTTTTTTCTGGACCGGAGACATCCAGGTACGCAAGGTGATGCAACACCTATAAAGGTGTATTTTTAAGCGATTCCCTCGCGACATCCTTGCAGGGAAAGGCTCAAATGCATGATGGGAGCGTTTATAAGCGCAAACACATAACGTTGAACGAGGTTATAATATGAAAGGAGACACAATCAAGATGGCAAAAAAAAGAAAAGGTGCCTGGATTCAGTGCGCACCGCTTTCATCTGCTGCAACTCATCTGCCTTCATTTCCCAACCTGCCTCCATTCACATGTTTGTGTTAGTTTTCATCCACCTGACACAGGCTGCCAGAGAGCAGCCTTTGAATTTCAAAAAGGAGCTGATGAGCCCAACATTAGCCTGTGCTAATGTACCATGACCTCCAGCCTGTCAGCACCATGATGAGGCAAACACATGCTGATATTATCAACTGTTCTCCCACAAAAGCTTCAGCATGTGTTTGTATATCTCCTTTACGCTTCACTTGGTGTTCTGTGAATTTAACTCATTTACGCATATGTCAGTGTAAAGGTGGACAAACTTTCTGCTGTGTGGTAGAAAGTGAGTTGACAGACTGGAGATGGGCTCACATTGAATTACATGTCATCCCTTTTCTGATCATCACTGATGTTCCTCTGGTGACTGTGGATCGCTTCACACCGTGGAGCCACATCTCCTCATGATTATTTTAATTACTTATTAATCAATTGATAATTTTCCCAGTGTAATTATTTTTCATTTTATTTTGACAAATGCTCATTAACATTTCGAAGAGTCCAATATATCATGCTATAAGATGCCATCATCCCATAAAACAGTCCATAAGCCAAAACAAGCTACTCAGCTAACTCATTTTCACATATAACAAAGAAAAGCAGGGACTCTGAAGCTGGAACCAGAGAGTGTTTTGCATGTTTGCTTAGGAAATGACTTGGTAAACTATTTATCAATTATCAAATGAATTTTCTTCATTAATTGATTAATTGATTAATTCAGGGGTTTTCAAGGTCTGAGACTGTGGGTCTCCCCTCTGACAAAGCTTGGTCCCCCCGTTTAGGTTGTTCTATCTCCTTTTGACAACTGATCACTGAGCTGAAGCTGTTTGGAGCCCCCATGAGGAGGCCCACCTCCCACTTTGAAAACCTCTGGATTAATCAACTAGTAGTTTGAGCTCTTCTCATAACACCTCACGTGTCACAACACATTAGACACAGTAATCTATATTATGAAAGAGTGGTTAATAACAACAATATGCATTAAGAGCACAATCAAACTCCAAACCATAGTGTCAGAGTTGACTTCGCATTCTTTGTACTTGTAGTTTCACATTGCACAGTTATGCTTTGGTGAGCGAGAGGAGGCAGAGTGAAAAGAAATCTACGTCCGGTCCACATTTGTGCTAAACATGGTTTGAGCGAGCTCCTTACTGTAGTAACATTTCTGAGGTTTCAAATAGGAAGGAACAAGGGAAGATAAAGCTGGATGTGACCCACAGTTCAGACTGCATATTTTTTTATGCACTAGCAACGCTGGTCTATAAAACCTTGTGTTTTGGAGACATTTCCTGAAGGTATGATCTCATTCATAATGAGCCACATTGCAGTTTGCGGTTTTGAGAGGGGACTGAGACTCATTTTCATGTGTCTCTGTGCTGCTTTAATGTGCCACCTGAGTTCAGATGGAATTGTTCTCACCTCTCTAAACAAACGAACCCTGGCCTGTGTGGTGTTACTGATAGTTGACAGTCAGTTGGCCTCGCTCAGCTTCTTTACAGAGATGATTTCCCACCAGGCAACAACTGTAAACACGATGGTATAAAAGTCCAGGGAATGATGAGTGTCATCTGGCTATAGGCCCGTAGAGACCCCCCAACAACCTTCACTTTTCTCTCACTGTGCTTGTTTTTGTCTAAACCCTTACCACACATTACGCTGTATGTTAGAGACATAAAACAGTTATTCTGTGTTTTTAAAGTAAACATATATGGACATCCTTGTAAAGAAAAAAGAGTGAAAAAGAAAGTATGAAGTTGATTTTGTTTTCTACTTAAACCTATCTGCCCTAATGAACTTGCTTCCAGCTCCACTGCGTGTTAATCGTCTGCAGTTCTTGTGTAAATGGCAGGTGTCGGCCCTCCATGCGCGCCGCCTGGTGCTGCTGCCACTTTGGTCACGGCTTCGTCATCCAACGCCTTTCCTCTTGCTTTAAAGCTCTGCATGTTTGTGTGTGTACGAGTGCGCTCTCAGCTGGGCTGTAATCTAACACTGCAATTTAGGGACTACAGGAATGCGGCCTGGTGTTAACATACCTTGACAGGATAAACACAGCGGCCTACTCCCAGGCTTGGACCGCTCATACGTACGAGCTTGCCAGGGCCTGGGCCTTTACTAGCGTCTGCCCTCCTCTGGCCTGTGGAGGGTTTTTTCATGAGGAAAGGGTTAAGTGTTTAAAGGTGCGTTTTGAGGTTTCTTGTAAACACACATTATGTTAACCTTCAGAGTTACTCGCCTGAACGTATTGTGTGTATCCTTGAGGTCTAACAAATGTGGTGAGTAGACTCACTCATAAAAGGTTAGAAAAGACAGTTTAAAATCCAGAATTGTTGACATCCATGTTTACTAGCTTCCAGTCTTCTTCTTCCCTGTCTTTGCTGGGGCTTTGCTGGGGCTTTGCTGCATGTCTTGGTGTTTTACCGCCACCTGTAGATCAGTGGAATAGTGTGAAACCATTGGCTGGACTTGGCTTGCGTCACCTGTGTGCATGTGCGACCTCATGTGCACACAATTTTGCTCATTTTCTTGCATTGTAATAATCCTCAGATGTACATGGTCTAATTATTTGGATTATTTTCACTAGCACTGATCATGGTGCATTAGCAGACAAATGTAATCTTTACAACAGCTTTAAATGACAGTTCACTGATTGCTGCTTTATATAAGTTACATGAGGCATGTGTTGATGTGAACGTGCTTTGAGTTACTGTTTTGAAGGAATACTCTTGTCTCTTTGGTGAAAGGCTCTTTGATCACCTTGCTGTTGTTTGAAGCGTTGATGAGTAGCATTCTCTCTGTGTCTGGTATCTATTCAGCTCTCCTCTGTGGATGCTGAAGCTGTAATGCCCTATTTATGCCTTCCTTGTCTCACAAGCAAGCTTTGCATCATCTTATAAGCACTATGGCCCTTCAGAGTTTATTGCTTCAAATCAATGCTGTACAATTTACTGTGTACGACTGTGTTGTGTTTACCAGTGTTTTAAGACCGTGACACTCTGTGGCGTGACTCAAAAGTTTGGTTCAGTCGCACCCTCTTAAAGGAAAAAAGGGTTAAATATAAACTCTGCAGCATGTCTGTCTTTTGTCTTTGTATGAATGAACCATTTTCTTGAGGTGCTCCAGTTACAGCTGTCCTACAGAGCCGAGGAGTCATGTGAGTGTCCTGCCTCAGAGATAATATTAAGCATTTGTAGCTAATAGGCCTTGCTTGCTTGAGTTCATCCTGGTGCCTTCATTTGATCAGTCTAATAACAAATAATAGATGTTATAATGTTGTATGATCACATTTAATAAAGGCTGTTATTATGTCTTTCCAATGAGCAAAACTATTTTTTTATACAAAGGACTAGTGAGTTTTAGTGTTGAGTTCTTTCTTTAAGTTATGCATTTTGTGAGTATATGTGAATAATTACACCCACGTCCATCTTTGTAGTCTATTAGGGAGATAGCAGTCAGAAGGAAATGGTCCTCATTTGGTTGTGTATCAATTAACAGCTACTGTTGACCACAACCGTTGGTCATTCATGTTACTTTCTCCTTGTGCTAAAGAGCCTGGGGCTGTGTGTGTGTGTGTGTGTGTGTGTGTGTGTGTGTGTGTGTGTGTGTGTGTGTGTGTGTGTGTGTGTGTGTGTGTGTGCTGTTTCCCTGCACAAATGGGCCTGTGGAATGACAAAGCACTACAGGATGTCTTTAGCAAGTCAGCATTAACCCCTCCCACCGCCTTTTATGGTCCAGAGGGGGAGGTGCGTCAGGGCTACTGATGCTGCTTCTGTGACTAATTGAGTAGTGTGTGTGTGCAAGTGTTTGTGTGTGCCCATCAGAGAGAGTGTGTGTGTGTTAGCATCCAGGTGGGAAACTGCTACTTTCCTCCGGGCTTTGCATAACAACACAAGCCTGCTTGTTTGGATTTACATGCATTAACGTGCTGCCTGTGAGGGAAAATCAGCGGCTCCTGCTGATGCTGTTGCGTTTCAATTAGATGACGTCAGCCGATAAAGGCACCTTGACAAATCCAGCGCAGAAAGATGACTCAATGCAGCCTAATAAAGGCATATGCATCACTTTTAAATTGGTTTAAACAATATGCACCCTTGCACTGGCTGGTACAGGGGTTATGAAGTTAGCAGGTTGAATTAGATAAAATAGTCCGAGTCTGGATCATTGTATTCATATCACATAATATCAATTGTGGCCCTAATAATTCTATCTGATCATGATGTTCAGGGTGTGTTTGGGAGAATTGCTGAGGTAAACTATACCAAACAAAACAGCCACAATCACAGACACTTCATGAACTAAACTACATGTTCAGACAGTAGCCTCAATCAAATGACACATGACTAAAAACATCAGCCAGCGCAGACGTGCCTGCTGTCATGCAGGTGTGATTTGCCCCTGCAACTCATGAACGCTCAATGTGAGAAGTATTTATAGCTGAGGTGGAAGGGAAATGGCGTGCTGCCTTTTTGATCTGACATGAAACTGAGAGCAACTAATTATGTCATTCAGGCTGCGCTGCACAGAAGAGTCAAAATAAATCTAAAACAATCGTGGTGTCGTGGCTTTTAAAACTCAAAACTATAAGTTGTCTGCATCACCAGCGTTGGCCACTCCCCCTCAGCCACCCACCCTCGCCGCCCTCCACAGAGAGGTCAGAGGTGAATGAAGCAGTCCTGGAGCTGTGTTACCCCAGAGAGCAAGACTGTGGCAGTTTCAGTCTTTGCCATGTTTACTCTGTGTACTACATAAATGTGACACAAAAGTACAAAAGGAAGGTATTTTGCATCACATCATGTGCATTTAATTGTAAAGCTAACTGTCTCTGTCGTGCACCAATGTCACTTTGGAAGAAGCTAAATTTAGGTGGCATTGTTTTCCAATACTTGTTCTCTGTCTCTGGCTGCAGAAATGGGTTTATTCACACATTCAATACTACAATAAAATCAGAATATTCACTATAATGTCAAATCACAGAAGAGTACTTCATTCAGGTGGCTGTTATAGTCAGTTAACATTAAAGATATGTGTCATGCTAAGAATGAAGAGCTAAGAAGAGTGGTGGAAAAGATCCATTTTATGTATAATCTGCCGTGTTAAATTAAAATAAGATTATAGCAACGGCAACTCCTCCAAACTTACAATGCCATTTAAAATTGATGTTATGAAGACTGAGTTTGCTCACTGCCACCTACTCTCAAATCAGAGCCGAATGTGGAACCAAAACTGAAATTTACCTCCAGCGCCGCTGGTGCATAAAATCTCAGAGGAACTGCCAAACTAGTACTTTTCTTTAAGGTGGCCTAACCCATTTCCACAAGTAACCTGCTTTGCTGTTGCCTTTCATCGTTCTCATTAAACCACCTGAATATTCATGTATTCAAGAGGCTCCCTGAGCAGCCAACAGCTAAAACTTTAATCTGTACTGTGGCGCTAACCAGGCTGAGCTGTGAAAGACAGCCTGGGGTGAAGGGACCCACTTTATTCTGCTGCTGCTGCTGACCAGCATCACACCTCACATCGTGCATGTGTGTGTGTTAAAACTCCCATATATGAGTGCATGTGTGCAGTTGCAGGAGTGTTGAATGAGTTTATATATGTGTTTGTGTTTTGTGTGATTGTGTGGGTTATGTGTGCATGCAGGCCAGTCAAAAGAAAGAGTCCCATTCAAAGTCGTGTGTGTGTGTGTGTGTGTGTGTGTGTGTGTGGGAGAGGGGAGCACTCTTTCACACTCAGTCTGTGGGAAACTCCTCTCCCTCTCCTTTGGTGGTGGCACAATTTGCATATCCTGCCATCCTCCATTCTCTTTTTTCTCCTGCCGACTGAGAAGCAGAACAGAGGCCGCCGGATCCTCGAGCTCAGAGGAAATCAGTGAAAACGCAGCCCAGAGCTGCTGCTGCCTGCCTCCAGGCACAACACGGAGCCACAGATTCAGGTGCTGTACAGTAGAGACGCAGTCGAGCCGTGGTCCTGTGCATGTTGGTCATTGAAGTGGAGTGCCGCTTGTCTGTGATAGGCTGCTCGTTTTGATTCGCTTCCATTAAAATTGGGACACATCTCAAAGGTAAACTAAAAAGAAACAGGTGCAGCAAAGCTAAAACGAAAAGAAGTGCGGTGCTGAGAGGAGTGGAATAATAAAATGGATAAACAAAGGAAAACACAGTCCAAAGTTAAAGCCCACTTTAACATGAGATTATGACCTCTGCGTTTGTCTCTGTACTGAAACATCATCTTTCCCCTCATTTGTTATTCAGTCACAGAATCAAACAGAGCTTAAACAATTGGTGTTTTAGATTAGTTGATTGATTTGACAGAAAAATAATTCTCAACTATTTTGATAATCAATGTAACATTTTTAGTTCTAGCTTTTCGCTTGTGAGGATTTTCTACTTTCCTTTATCATGTGTGATAGGAAACTGATTATTTTGGGGTTTTGGCCTGTTGGTTGATGATCTGGCGATGTCGTTTGAGACTTTAGGTTAGTTAGAAGTTACAATGGTCATTTTTTTTCTAGCTTTGATATTTTCTAGACAAGTGTAAAGAACTGACACTTGAGTCAAGCTGAGTCACATGTTGGAAGTAAGTGCAGATCATTGTAAGTAATGATCCTGTTAATCGTTTTGTGGAAAGGCTCATAGGTACTGACTTGGTGAGCTTTCTTCTGTCTGTGCTGTCTTGACCAGGACACTACTGGAAAAAGGTTTTTAATCTAAAATAACTCTGCACGCTTTCTAAAGTTCAACAGTATATAGTAATGGAAAATGTTTCTTTCGGCAAATACCATGGTATATCCTTTTACCATGCTCAAATTCCTTTTCATAGAAACCAGGTTATTTTCATAGGAACATTATGTATTAAAATAACTTAAAGAACCACAGCCGGTTATTTATTCATGCTTTCACACTTTATTACTTTAACAAACCAAAGCTACATAAAACCACAACCCTAACCAAAGCATTCTTGGAGGAATCCAACTTATTTTTGATTGAATAAAGCTTAAAAAAAAAACTACAGGAGGATCGGGGAGGCGACCTCCCAGTGGTCTCAGCAGACATAAATCATCAGTGGTGGACAGGTGGGTTAGGAGGGGCCTGGACTCTCTAAAGACCCCCCGGAGACCTCAGTGGGTACAGCAGCGGCAGGTGGGAGTGGAGTAGAGAATTCGATTACAGGCACAGTTTAGTGATTTATTCTCCTCTTTTACGTTGTGGCTGACTTTCCATTTAAGTCTTTTTTGTCTAAGAGCGCGGTGTGCATCAAATGAGAGGAGTCACTCAGAAATGGCAAAATTTGATGAAATGCCTAAGAAATATTTTTTTACTGTCTTGAAGCACAAAATTGAAGTGGACGGTAATGAAAATGTGTTGCACTAAGTAAAGAGTTCAAAAGTAGTTGGCTTGAAAGCTTTATTTATACACCTACATTTGGTTGAAATCAACCACGCCCCATCTCTAGGAGGTTGGTTCAAGGCATTTTGGGAAACGTCTGTTCTTATTAACCTCTCATTCACACAGAAGCAAAGAACCAGGCTCTGTGTTGCGTCTCATGAGCCTGAAGCTCGTTTGTGTGTTCAGGATTGAGTTGGTAATCTTCATACTTACTTTCTCCCAATTCCAGTTTAATGGCACACAACAAAATCGTTTGTTTCTCTAGGGATGAGTTTGCTTGCTTTTTATCCAAGTCCTAGTAGCTTGTTGAAGTTATATCTCAGGGGAAGCCGCTGACCACGGTGTTCAGCTTTCCTTCCATTTGCTTTTGCACAGTTGAGTTGGAGTAGAAACAATTCTTTGTTTAAGTTTCTCAAGGAAATGAAATGAACGTGATTGGTTGTTGCTCCTGCGTGTCCATGTGTAAAATTGAATCTTTCCCAGTTTCCTCATGCTGCCTCGCACTGTGACTGTCTTTACACTGAGACCACTGACAGGTGCACCATCACGCCTTTTCAGGTTCAATTCATAATCAATTAGAACTTAAACAATTAGTCAGTTAATCCATTAGTCAACTGACTGAAAATTAACAGGAAATTATTTTGATAATTGATAAATTTAAAAAAAAAGTTGATAATTCCAGTTTCTTAAATGTAAGTTTTGCCCTTTTTCTCTGCTTATTATCATTGTAAATTAAACATCTTTGGGTTTAGGATGGTTGGTTGAATAAAACCAATAATTAGTTGTCACCATGGGGAATTAGATGCACAGGGTGGTGCTGCTATTGATATTTGAGCATCATTCAGTTTGTTCAGTTTGAATCAGTGTTTCCTCAATGTGTGGACATATCTACTAATAACACTGTGGTTGTATTTACATTAAGCAGACAGGTTTCTCTTCATCTTGGTGATGTTATATTTGTTTCATAGTTGGAAAGCTGCTGTCTCTCTGTTTTCCTTCTCCCACCATGCAGGACGGATGGTGAGTGAACACGGTGAAATGGAAAAGAGGATGTGATTAGAAGCTGAGTTGAGATGTGCATTCTTTCTTTGTGTCTCCTCCCTCCTGTGTCCCGTGGACTTGATTTGCAGTGCATGGAGCCAGAGGGATGATATATGATGCTTGCAAAAGTGAACACCAGGAAGGAGGAAGGAGACGAGGTGGAAGACACCTCTCGCTCGCAAACAAAATATGCAGGTCTATTCAAAGCCCTTAATAAACTGTCAGTGTCGATTTAGATTTGTTTGATGGTGGAGAACATTAGCAGTCGTGCTTTTTAAGCAAATTCACGGTTGAGCGAAAGAGAGAGCTGGGGAGGCTGAAAGAAAGGGAGTGTTGTTATTGAATTACAGGTGATGGCTGCTAATTGGGCCCTCCAGAGGTTGTGTGTGTGTGTGTGTTCAGTGTGAGCGTGTGTGTCTGGCTCTAGGGATGCAGAGTTGATGAAGCTGTTAGGGTAAAGTGCGGGGCCCCAGTGAGCTCCCTGAGTGCTGTGCTTTAGAGGCTGTCCTGTCCCTGCGGAGGAGCGCTAATGGAGGCCACCCAGCCCTGATGAATTACGCCCTGACTGGATGGATGGAGGGACGACAGAACCGGGGGTGATGCTTCTGTAATTGAGGCGGCTGCTGAGCCAGAGGAGTGTTTGGTTTTTGATGAGCTGTGGGCACGAAGCAACACGTTTACACCGGAGCTGTGACAATAACAGCATTACCTCCCCACCGTGGCTCTCGGCAGGATGTTCGCAGGGCCTGAAAGTCACACTGCACAAGCTTTTTTTATATGAATAGATGTTATTCTACTGTCAGTGATCCATGTGACACAATAGTGACTATAACAGTCCATGAAATGGAAAAATGTGATATTTGACATCATAGCTCTGGGAGCAACCTCTGAAGTGTTTTAAATTTACAGTCGTCACAGTTTGCGCTTGTTTGGAACAAATAGAAGAAAAACTAGCAGCTAACATGAGCAGTTTGAAAGTGGTGAAATTATTCATAATTGACTGATTGAAATGTATAATAATATATTAATAATATTAGTAATTTATCAAGCAACGAACACCAAATAATCACTGGTTCTAAAATGTGAAGATTTGCTGTTTATCTAATTGCCTAATTGCCAACTGGGGGTCTCAGAAAGTGTCACACCCATTCTTCACACATCTTTTACGTTTTATAGACAAAAGAAATGGTTCCCACTGCAAATTCTTCCATATCTATTTATCTAAGCTGATTTAACATAGCTGTCTTAACGCTAATCAAGAGAAAAGACCTTTTAATGTCAAAGTGAAAACAGGCCTCTTCAAGGTGAGCTTAATTAATTACAAATATAAAATACTAAAATATTTTTGGCATAAGTGTTCTCCCCCTCTAAGTCAGTATTTAATCACTGCATCTTTGGCAGCCTTGAGTCATGTATGTTCTGTGACTGTCCAGGATCGAGACTGAGCATCACAGGACTAAAGGAGTAACTGATTAACCAACAAAAGTGCCAGTGAAAAATAATGAGTAGTTGCAACATGGCTGAACAGACAATGAAAAAACTGTCGCCCACTAAAACTTTTTGTCTGAAGCTGTTGGTTTGAAAAAGACTGGAAAGATCACACACTGTATTTCAGTCTCCCATAACATCATAACATCACTTCCCAGCTTTGTGGAGTCGTGACTGTGCCCTTCGCTGTGAGTTGGTGGACTTCTTTTTAAGATTGCATCTCGTATTTCTTTGGATGCTTTCCAGAGAATGTTTTTTTTTTACAGGATTTTAAGTAAATTGGTGTTCAGTCATGATGTGTGATTTCAGGTGTATTTTGTGTTTCTCTTTGAACAGTGATAATGGCAGCAGCACCACAAGGTGTTTCATTAGGGTTAGGGTTTCATTTCCTTGTGCAGTTTACCACTCTCACATACACGCCAATATAGTTTTGCTTGCTTGGTTTTTGGTTTACCTACAAGTGTCAAACCCTCCACAGTACATTAAAAACAAAATCAAAATATCATTTGATACCATATAGCATATATGTTTTTAAAGACGCATTTGAAAATGTAATTGAGAAATGAGAATTGTCAGGGCATAAAACCAATGATCTGTTGATCTTTTTTGAACTGTCAGTGCAGAAAAAAATGTTTAAATAGAAAATCAAGTTGTGGATTTGGAGAATCATGACACCCCCCTGTCGTACAGCAAATCCAGCATCTTCATTGTAAGGACTAAGTCATTAGTTGCAGCTCTATTATAGTTTTAACTCATGAAACTAAAAGGCATTTTGGATTGAAGCAATCATGAAATGTTAGTATTCCTGCCACTTTCACTACATTATCGTATATACTGTATATCTCTCTGTAGTTGGTCTTTTTCTGCTGAGCGTTCAGGATCCCTGCTGTCACTGAGAATGCCACCGTGCTTATCCACTTTGGTAGATTTTTGTTGATCAAAGCAGTTTTGGCATCAGTGTGGCCGCTGCAGCGTGATTGCTGAGGTGTCAGCTGTTCAGTCTACAGGAGATGTGGACGAACGACACTGCGGCCTTTCTCATCATTTTGTTTCTGTGTTGCTGCTGCTGCCGCTCAGAGGGATTTTGGCTCCCTCTACCTTCACTGATGGAAACCTGTGGGGCAACACACCTTCATCTGTGTTTTCTGCGCATGTGTTCTGTATGTGAAAACGTCAAAGCATCCGTCTGTGAAGCCATTTGTGTCACCATACTTTTCTATATCATGAAGTGAAAATGTGAAAATGAAGTTATCTACTGTATCCAGTTTTGTGTGTGTGACATTAAGATTATGTGGCTTGTTTACCCTCAGTGAGGTGTGTCTGTTATGGCAGGATGTGAACGAGGGGGTCTGCTGTGTCCTTGCAGGGTTTCCTCTGTAATGGTGCTGTAGCAGTGTTGGTCATTGTGTGGCCTTGTGTTGACCCTACTGAAGCAACATGTCTATCTTGTTTACTTCATTTTCAACAAAACGCTGATATTCTTAGTGTTGCATAATCCTTGTGGTGATGTTTCTGGTCTTGGTGCTGAGTGAACCTAAAGGGAAACTCTGTGTTACCTTCACACCTGTGTAGGTAAACTGTCGTCTCCACTTTACACTGTAAAGAACAAACATCAGACGTCAAACCACATAACCAGGCTGGGTAGGTTTCAGTTGATCTTAACAGTTTATTGGTACGATACGAAAGCGACAGCCAAAACAAAATGATGGGATGTTAGGAAAAAAAAAAAGTTTTTTTAGCTAACTAATATTACAGAAGCCATTACCTACTTTTTTGGTCCTAGTGTTAAGATCTGATGTGTTACTCCAAATTAGCTGTTGACTTTTGGAAATGTCAGCCAGTGTAATCGATGGGCATAAAGTTCAATTTCCTGCCCTCATCAAGTATATAACCTAAGCAGATGTCTGGCTGAGCTGCAGTTTTCCTTTTTGGGTTATCGGTAAGAGAACTGGCACAGGTGCAGCTCCGAGGCTGCAGCTTTTACATCTCGACTGGGTTTCATCAACGCAGTTTGTTTTCCCTTCTGGTCTCATGCAGCAGGCATCTTAATGTGAGCTCAGAGATACTTGGGAGTTAATCTTACCAACCTGTAGTGAGTTTGTGCAGAGGCTCATTAGTCACTAGTCGCTCGGCCTCCAACAGTCGAATAGAAAAGGCAGGAAGAGGCCCAGAGCTCGACAAAAGATCAGCAGTATGTGCTCTGTACACCAAGTTTCAATATCTTTACTACTCGTTCTGTTCATAGTCCCAAGAAACGATTCACGTAAGGGTCGCAATTCCTATCTTGTGTGATTCGATTTACAAGTGCTCAGAATGTTAAAATTTTAACAGTTACTTATGTTTCATTTGCAGTTCATTGAGCAAAGGACAGGAATCGAATCCAGCAATTAAGATATTTCAGCTTGGTCTCTGAGAAAATATACTGCACACTTTTCACTATCTACTGACATATTTATAGTCTTAACAACTAATTAAGACAATAATTGGCATATTAATCGATAATGATAATAATCCTTAGTTGCAGCCCTAATGTGATTGTGTGACAATGTGACTGTGCTCTTGAAATAAACTCATGCTAATTTGGAAATGGAAAAAAGGTGCATATAAAAACCAATTAATCCAAAATAGGATAGGTATGTGAAAATATGTTAATGGGACACGACCTAAAATTTTCTTCCCTTGTTGCCTTAAGTTTTACTTCTTTCTTGGAAAAAATAGTTTTTTACTTTTCTCTCCCACTCAATCCATGTCAGGACAAGTCCAGTTTATTTATGTACATAGTGCCCTCATCAGATTTGTCGGGCAACACAGCACTTAAATACAGCTAACACATCAACTGAATACAAGCAGAAACAAGCAAACTTAAGGATTTGCTGCTAGTGCATGTGTGTGTGTGTGTGTGTGTGTGTGTGTGTGTGTGTGTGTGTGTGTGTGTGTGTGTGTGTGTGGATTAATATGTGTGTATGGGTGTGTGTGTGTGTGTATATATACCCTTCCCAGCATAGCAGGTGTGCCTGGGCTTCAGCCCCATTACAAGTCTCATAAATACCACCTGACACCGTTACAGCAGGCAGGCTTCGATATAAAACTCTCCTCCTGTGGCGTGAGCATGCAGCCCTTCAGCACAATTATATTATGCCACACTTCAGGGGAGGAAAGCTACACCCCTGCCCAGAACCTCTTAACACACCGAGCTGGTCTGAGCACACATACTCTCTCTCAAGCTGTGGCTCATGACTTCGAATTTGAGCTGTTATTTTAAAGAGCTTTGTGACAAACCTGCTTTCTTCAAAGCACCTCAAGAGTTAATATGACTTGACTCAGCCTTAGTTGGCTCCTTTATAGTTATTTTTAAAAGTGGATCCTCTAAAAGTATAATGTATAATGTCCAGGGCCACACACATGTTCATTTGAGACTTTAACCCTGGCCAAAACACACACGCAGTCACATAAATAGACACACACACACTTTCAGAAGCGTTTACTGTGCATCAAATTTAACAGTGCTTAATGGAAAAAAAATACATCCTGAAGGTCAAGGTGTTCTGAAGTTTAATCCATCTAATTCCTTGAACAGTTACAGCAAATTGGGCACATTTGTGGCCAGAAGGTGTTGTAATTATAAATATTTGTCTGGCATTCACTTTGTGCAGACACACCTGTGCAGTGTTTTTCTGTTTAGCCTCTTTGCCGGCTCGCCTGGGTGACATTTCAGCCGGCCGGCGATCTGAACGTGCTTGACATTTTGCTAAACTGCATTCGGAAGGTTCTGCCTGTCCCTGTGTTTTCCTTCCCCTCCTCCCTGCATTGTGCGACTGGGTAAACAGGCACGCACACACACACACACACACACACACACACACACACACACACACACACACACACACACACTCACTCTCAAACACATGCGTATATCCTCACAGACTGCCTATACATCAGGGGAGTTTGCTTTGTACGCCTGCAGGCTTAGGATTATGCCTTTGTCTTTATAGTCTACAACACACAGAACAGCCTTGAGTTGTTTATTTCTGACGTTTTCCCTAAACACACCTGTAAAGAAAAAGTAGGGTAGCATCTCATTATGCTCTCAAAGCAGGTCAGTATGTTCAGTCAGAACATGGAAGGTTTCTACTGCTTAGTCTTTCCTCTGTTCAGACATTGGGAGTTGCACAAAGTGGGTTGAGCAAATGTTTTAATGTGCCAAATAGGATTGTTTGATCTGTTTGCATGTAAGTTAATAGACCAAAGACCATCTAAGACTCATATTCTCAGACAGAAATCCAAACCTTTTGAATTAATACCAAACACTGTTGTATTGTGAGATAACGGCCTTTGAAAATATCCTGCATGTGGCTGTGCCTGCTTCAACCGTCCCAGAGGTTCAGATGAACTTTTAATCCAACGACTGAAAGCATATGGAGATTGTTTCCCAGCTCTGGTTCTGTGCCACTCAGACATGAAGCCCTCCCTGTGCACCACCAGCTCTCTGGTACCCGGCCACAGTCTCATCTCCCAGCTTGACGCTTCCCTTCCCGACAGCCGTTCAAAAGCGAGCTAGCTACCCGCCCGGCATCCAGACGGCAGCGGCATGGTCTTCATTTAGCGAGGACAGAACTGCCATGCCAGCCAAGGCTACGTGCCAGAGAGCTGCCCGCGGAGCTCACCGAGGCCGCTGCCAACTCCTGACATACAGTAGACGGGCGGTTTTGCACCGGCAGTGCCAAAAAAACGGTGCTCTGATTAAGTAATATGATGTAAGATGGTGGGATGCTGTGAAGTAGCCTGCTGGATTTGGAGATGATGGAGATATCGTCATTGGGGGAGGGAGGGGGAGGCTGCAGCTCTGTCCGTTCTCCATCTGTGTTCTGATTATGAAATTACGCTGCTGACTGGATACACAGACCCATTCACGAAGGCTTAATCTGTCAGGAAATTGGGACTTTGCAGTTGCACAGGTGGATTAGTAGAGCGAGGACAGTATGATAGTGACGCCATTTTATTATAGTCTTTGAATTTCAAATCTGCTGAACCAAATTTCAGAAATAGAGTAATATTGTTGATGGTTTTCAAGTAAAAGTTGCATATTTAAAAGGTTAATTTGAGTCTTAAAATGTTAGTCAAGTCTGGTCTGGCTTCTTATGTGGATTACTGTTGTACAAATAAGCCATGTTTAAGCAAACAATCACAGCTGCCAGTGAGTCAAAGACAGAGAAATGTCAGTGAGAGCAACTTTAGCCTCCGTAATGTCACATGTTTCAGAGAGAAAGGAAAATATTGGGATATAATTATGAGATGGATTTGAGGTTTGATTTGGTTGGACAAAAGAGGAAATTTGAAGATGCCACGCTGGGCTCTGGGAAATTGTTATGAGCATTTTTCACAATTTTTTGACTTTTATGAATCAGTTAGTCATTACAATAGGCAGATTAATCGATAATGAAAAGCATAGTTGCTTATAGTCCTACTAAAACATATATGTTTTATGTCACCATGCCCTTAAGGAACCTGTGTGATGTGTTTCAGGAGATAAACTGCCATCAAGTTTGTATCAGAAGTGACTGTACTTTATCTTCAAAGCAGCTGTTTGACTGACGTTACCTTGCAGTTTGTTCAGTCTACCGAGGTCAGCGGAGTTATCCCACAGTATTTTTGACATGACAGTAATAGCCTGTGTGTGCTCGGGCATGTTTACCCTAAAGCTCAGGTCAGACCCACATGAGGCTTGTCTGGCGTAGCGTCGAGCTAAGTGCTTGCTTTAGCATAGCCTAGCCAAGTGAAGCATAGCACAGATACAGAAACTGCTCACGGCAATACCCCCACAGGCTAGCTTGTGTTGCAGAGGCAGCAATGTGTAGCAGAGACAAGGCTAAACACACAGATGTCATGTTTCGCACATCACGACGCTCAGCTTTAACTGATGCTAAGCAGCTCTTTGTAAGCAGTGAAAGTCTACAGTTCTCCGACCTATTTCCCAAGGAGTTTTCAGCCAGAGAGAGAGCGTGTGTGATATGAATACTGAGCAGGTGAGAATAGGAGGAAAATGAAGGGGAGCTGGTAGTGAGTATTAGATCATGACCACAGCAGTGCAGTGGTACCTGCTGGGGCATAAATCAGGCTCACAGAGATTATTATTGATAAGATGGAAGTGTTTTTTCCTGTTGAAACTCACCGTGACCAATGTACAGGAGAGGAGAGATTAATTCTGCAGGCAGGACTTAAAAGCAGAGTTTTATGCCAAAATGAGAAAGCCACATTTTTTTTCTAACACCCTGCTAAAAACAGGCAAGAAAGGAAAACAAAGCTGGTTTTGCTTAAAAAGTAAAACCAACTATTGAATATATTTCCTGCTACTTCATGATCTTTTTTTTTTGAGAATGTGTATTTGTGAGGGATAAACAGCAACCATTTGGGAGAAAGTAGAGGGGAATACTTTCAGAAATGAATGCATCGTCACGTCAGCCATGTCAGGGACTCCACTTGTTTAGAATAGGTGGCAGATATGTGGTGCAGTTTATTGATCGGGTGTATGATTAGCTGAATGCTTCTACATTACCTGATTGCCTGTAGGATATCATCTGTTTGGCACCGGTGAAAGAGAAAGCAAAGCCTAATGGATATTAAATTAGACCTTGTCCAAACTGAAAATACATCATGAGTTGCAACTAAAGCATGTCTGGAAAATCAGGGTGTGGACTGAAACACAGGATGTGCTGGAGGTAACAGGAGTCCTTCACTCTGCACTCCACATTTGACTCTGAAGCCTCATCTCTTCCTGTTATATTTTATACTAATCATTATATTATAGAGGGTTTTTAAGACTATAGCCGACTGAATCTCAGGGAGTGTTAAGTGTGATTAAAGACTTAATAGGTGAACCTGAATGACATTTCCAGTGTGTTAACCTCAACAGTCTTGAAAGGAAAGGTCAGCGGAGACAGTATTAACACGCAGGGCAGAAACCAAGCAGGAGTCAAGT
Source organism: Holacanthus passer (assembly GCA_025331565.1). Taxonomy (NCBI): domain Eukaryota; kingdom Metazoa; phylum Chordata; class Actinopteri; family Pomacanthidae; genus Holacanthus; species Holacanthus passer. The sequence goes on along the minus strand of JAFREQ010000126.1, from coordinate 64,568 downwards.
CCTGCTATTGTTTCTCCGACTTCTTTTAACTTACAGAGAAGAGTCAAACTGTCCTTGTAGCTTTCCTGGCAGCTCCCCCTGAGCATCTTTTTTGATGATTTGTATCCAAAGAGGTTTCACTCTCAGCACTCACTGATAAAGCAAGGCTTGACTGAGAGGATATTAACCTTGTTGCACCTACCAAAGATCAGCCCTGCCCCCACTTGCAGTATAGAGTGACAGGAGAGATGGAAGACCGAGAAAGGGAGTCGAGCCTTGTGTTAAAGGTCATACAGCAATACTGCACCCACAGTCCGTGGAGAGTACATGGCACGGGCCCCACTGATCCTTTCTGTCACTCTTTTTTTGTAATATTGTCCAATCTAACACTTGATTGATGTCTGGTGGAAAATTCTGCCTCTTGCACGTGAAGGTCACAGGTCAGGATCAGCTGCACAGCAGTCCCTCTGGAGCAAGAAGGGATTTACTGGCAAGGACACTTTAGCAGGTTGGAGGTTTGCTGAGTTGAACCCAGGTGTTCGCTCACCAAAACCATGCTGGCATTGAAAAGTGGCCCTGAAACTCTGGCTGTCAAATATTTTCTTGATGTATCAAATAATTTTTGATCTTTATTAAAACTGCAGCAATTAATTGATTAATCAATTTATAGCGACTTCAACCAACAAGAGTCGCTGAGGGACTGAGGTCGGGCCTGTTTGTCTGATGCGCTAAATCAAAGAATCCTCTAACCTTTTATTAAAGAAAAAGGATAATCAACTCAGGATAATGTGCACTAACTCATAATCAAAGTAATCACAGCAATCCAAGAAAAATAGCGTTTTTATACATTTAGACATTTTATAGACCAAACAATTAATCAATAATATAAATGATTGTTAGTTGCAGCCTTGTGTACTGTAAATGTATGTCAGTAAATAGAAAAAATCATCACAGATTCCTAAATCACATGTTGACAGATTTATTTGACCAACAGTCCAAAACCCTAAAATTTCCAGTTTATTCTCATAGAAGATGACAAACACCAGCAGTGCTCCACATTTGAGGAGCTGCAACCAGGGAATTTTTGGTTTCAACTCTACTGAAACACGTAAAAAGGTAAATACATCTGTGGACATCTTTCTTGTGGTTGCAACAGAGTTGGACAAACAGTCAAGACAATTAGCTCATCTGTCATGTTTCAGCAGCATCATAATCAGAATCAATATCGCTCGAATGACTAAGTACAATAAGAGGGGAGGTAATTCGAGAGGTGTATTCACAGATGACACAGTGCATACAGACCTGCTTGGTACACAGATAACATCATGAACAGATCCAGGAACACTGAATGACATATGGTAGACAGCAGAAAATAACTGTAATTTAAAATACAGCATGGGTGGTTGACTCTGGAAAACCAATGCGCGCCGTTGAGCCATTGAGCAGGTCTGTCTCTCCCCAGAGACTCTGCTCAGACTGCATGAAAGTGGAGCAAAAGTATCACATTTATTTAATTAAAACCCCGCTGCGAGTCTGATGTCGAACATAATATTCACCATCTAATTACACAGTTGTGCTGGCTCAGCTTTCGTTTTCTCATCTCTTTTTATACAACCACAAGGTATTGTGTCAGATTGCTAAACTTTTTTTTTTTTTTTTTTTTTAATCCAAGGAAAGTTTACTCAGCACACAAGCTCAGCAGCTTCAGCCCACTTCACATTCATACAGATGGACGCATTCAGACCTGGAAACTGCCCAGTGTAATCACAGTCCTTTTTCCACTCGCTGAGAACTTTGGAGAAGTTTGAAGTTTATTAGCTGCTAAAGAAAGACACGAAGAAGTTCAGGCTTTTTGAAAGCATGAAAGCGCTGTCAAAAACGGTAAAATATCAAACGGTTTCGTCTGTGCAGAAACAGTTTTTAACAGGCAAATCCTGTATTTTCATGCTTTCATGCTTTTCACTAGTTTTGAAGATTGATCACAACCAGATACCCTCCACTCCACTTCAATGATGAACTGCTCTGAATATTCTTCTGAATGTTCAATATGAAATCTCACAGAGACAGAAACAAGGAAGCAGCGAAATGCGATTACCTGCTGACAGAGAGATTCGCCTCACGGCCTTGATATAGGAGATGACTTACAAATTTGTGGCTTGGGATGTGAATGCAGGGATGACACTTGCACAGAAAATGTGCTGTGAAACTACTGGGTCAAATACTAATGCTGAGCATCCAAAACACAGTGATGACCTAGATTTGCTCCCACCAATAGCTGTCATTCCTGCAGAACAACAGAGGATCCTAAGGGGCTGAAAAAAACAAATAACAAATCCCCAGTTCCTATGCTGCTTTATGAAAGTGTCATCCGCTGCATGTCTGCCTGTTTGTTGTTTGTTTTGTCGATCATAAGGTGCGCGGTGCAGCGTCTGTGTGCGGCAGGGAAAGTGTCGCGTAGGCACGTTTCACAGGAATCTGGAGCTGGATAATAAGCCACAGGACTTCCTGCTCCAGATGTGCACCAGGACTGACAGACACCAGAGATTCTGGAGCCGTGTGTGTTTTTATGTTTGACATTTTAAGCATTTAGCAAACGCACATATTCTGACTGATTTGGGTTAAGTTAAAAGAGCAGAATGAATCTGTTTTCATGAATCAACAAAAACAGGCTGGTATGATATAAACAGAATCAGCTTGTTTGGAAAGTACAACACACTTACGTGGATGTCTTCCTGTGATTTTAGAGATGAGGCCTCTCTGCTGTCCATCAAACCTCAGCTGGCCTGGGAGGGATGTAGGGGATGTGTAATTAAAGGCCAGTAGTGATAGATGAATAGAGCTAAAATGAGTAGTCTCACGTCTTATATGACTGTAAACTCAACATTTCTGGGTTTCAACTGTTGGTCAGAAAAAACAAAAGATTTGAAGATGTCTTCTTGGCTTCTTGTGAATTGTAACATGATTTTTTCTGTAATTTTTAGAAATTGTTTTCTATTGAAGCTTTCTATGAAACCGAGTGGTCTAAGGCGCTAGATTAAGGTTCCAGACATTTCGATGGCGTGGGTTCGAATCCCACTGCTGCCAGCATTCTTTCATTTTAACAATAACCCTCTGGAAATAAGCTGTACTAACACCACAGCAAAGATAAAGTTGCATGTGAACAGTTGATTTTAGCAGAACAGAAGAAGTTCCTTGGTGTTTATAATGTACATATTCTGTACCTATTGATGATTAGGCCATTACAGACCAATGAGCTACTTTTACATTTGCTTTTTTGTCGCACTTGGTAGTTTGGTAGTTGAATGTTGGCCTGTGTAGTTTGTGTGGTGGGAACTCTTTAGAAAGTGCAGTCTCCGTATTAACACTAGTACTGTTGTGTCCATTGTACACAGTATGTGCCAGCCAGGTACTGTTTGCAGATGTTTGCGTGCCGAGCAATGCTCCCTGTTTGATATCTGAAATTGTAATTTCATGTGCTGCTTTAAAATAGTGTAATTTAAAGTTTGAGGCCGTGTGTGGGAGTTTTCCAACACATTTTGGCAAATGACTAGGCTGCTCAGGCTGGAGTACAAAATCTCATGTAATGCTACTGTGTAAATTGTGTCTATGCTGGTGCCGCGAGGGAAGATTCCCCTGCATCTGCTGCTGTATAAACTGATTTATATTCAAATGAATGGATTCAGGAGCAGCTCCAACTCTACGCATTGTTGCATTTCAACCACAAGATAGCTTTCTGTTTTCTCCTCCAGTGTGTCATGTGGTGAGAGGCCATGTGCTCAGAGCTTCTCCTCCCCCCCAGCACAGTGACCTGTCCTCCTCCTCCTCCTCCTCCTCCTCCTCCTCCTCCTCCTCCTGCCTCTTCCTCCTCCCCCCTTGAGGTGGCCTCATGCTTAGTCTCTGCTCGTTCCCAGTCAATGGTAGTGACCTTTCCGACCTCTTTAGCTCTGATTGGTGAAGCACGGCTCTTGGCTTGGCTGCACTCTCTCCTGTCTGGCCTCTGGTCTTACTCTGAAAGATGGCTGCTCAGCCGGGGGTGGCAGAGGCTGTTGGTAACCATCAGCATGGTGGTCACCAGCTGCACTTCAAGTTCATCTACTGTCAACTAAATATGGTTTGGTGTACATGAATTACACATGTCATTTTAATGTATTGGGTAATTAGTTGTCAAACACTTATTAACTTGCCTACAAGGTAAAAAGGTTCCAATACATTAAAAATTAATTACACTGGTAATATAATAAACATGGCTTCTGATATATAGCATTCTCCAAAAAGTTAATCTCCTTTCATAATCAAAGTAAGGTGGACTACCTAGATGGCACAAGATTGACTATGAACAATGTGAATGATGTAGATATACTTATATGAATTCATTAATTACTAATGGAAATTACTGAGGCTCAGATAGTACAGTTTGAAAATGTTTAACAGTAAGAATGATCAGATCAAATCACTAAATATGAGAAGAGACACTGGAATAAGTCTCCCTTTCAGTGTCAGAAGAATATACATGTGTAAATTTCTTCCAAGATGCTGTTTACAAGTCAAAACTTCCTAAACTGTCCTGCTGTAGACAGAACCTTTAGAGACTGAGCAGAGTACTTGGAAAGGATTGACCTCATTACATAAAAAGAAGGTCTTATAAGTGCATCAAGCAGAAGAGAAAACAGCAGGTCCGACCTCATTAATCACATGTATTGATCAGGTGACACTGGTATCGGCATATCATATGCAAGAAAATCTAAAAAAACCCAACAGAACTGGGTCAGATTTAAATTGCTGATACAGAACAACCTCAATTTCCCAGATGTCCTTTACTAATACTAATGTTATGAACAGGGCTTTTCTCTGTTGTCTGTCGGCTGAATGGTCCAAGCAGCATAAAGCAAATGTTGGACAGCAGCATGGTGCAGTGTGCTTTCGCTCCAAGGCTGTGAGGACTCTGTATTCCCCGACCTACTCCTGCTCCCAGTGACAGATCTCATTTTCTCTGAAGCATAATTAGCCTTTGCTCCGAATAAGTGTTTTCAGTAAACGTCTAGAAGGGGATCTCCACTCAGGAGACAGGTTTCACTGTAGGACGAATGAAGGTGAACTATAAACATGGACATCTAGTTCTGTTGCACCAACAGGATTTATATGTATAACTGCACCTGTGTGCATTGTTTAATCAGTCTGTTTGGTGGCCATACTTGTGAGTAAGACTGAGAGTTGCTGAGAGGTCAAAGACGCGCAGCTCTCCAGGGAACAGAAAGTGAAAGAGCAAGTGGCAGCAGTCAAAGTGTGGAAATACCGTCATAATGAAATATTGTCTTGCACCATTTACAATTTTAGCATCACCTGTTTGCGGCTTCCTCCAAAAGACTCCTGCAACACTTTGGCATGTTGTTCACTGTTCACTGTTCTTGCTGCAGTTCATTAGTTTATAAAAATTGGGTGATGAGACATTGCCAGAACCTCAGATGTCCGTCCAAAAAAGTTCAGCAAAGGTGTACAGTAAGCACAAATGGTGGGCTACTGGCCACAAACTATAAGAGACAGTCATTATTAAATGATAGAAGTTATGTGTTCTGTTATAGCTTCGAACAGGCAAGTTGTCTTTAAATCTGTCAAAATCAATATCAAACTGTGCGACACTAGACTGTGAGGAGGGAAAAACCTTAGCCCACAGGCTGCAGACTCTGATACTGTTGCAGGGAACAGGGAAATGAGTGTTGAGCAGTTTTCTAAAAGGAACCTGTTTACTGCGAGTCATGCTGCACATGCGCTGCAGTCTATTTGGACCCATAATGAAATCAAGGAGTCACACACAGGTGACGCAGGTGATGTATGGATAATATATAGCCCTTCATGAGCCTAGGCTCTGCGAAAGAGCACACACACACACACACACAGAGTTATTTAGCAAGCTGACAAGATTTAATGTCTAAGTCCTGAATCTCATGTCTGCCAAAGTGGAGACCGACATAAAAATGGAATTACAAAAAGAAAGAGGGAAGAAAGGAAAGTGCTAGTACAGCATTTTCTCTTGGCACGCACACACACACACACACACACACACACACACACACACACACACACACACACACACACACACACACACACACACACACACACACACACACACACACTCACTTTCCCCATCTCTCTGTCTTTCTGAGTAACAGCTGGGCTTCTTAGGTAAATTGAATCAGTCGCTCCCCGGTCGGTCGGGCTCTTGTGTGGCCCCTGGCATAGAAACTCAAGCTATCAGATTGATTTTTGCCCTCTCGCAGTCGGCCTCCTCCTTGTTCAGCCTGGTGTTCCAGGGATGGTCTGACTAGTCGACTGGATCCAGCAGAGTTGAAAGCCTGGGAGGTTGCTAACTGGCTGCCGCCTGCTGGACCCACTGGAGCCTCCACTCCCTGATTTATCTCATCTTATGCATGAATTCTGTCACCAGTAGTGCGTGCACTAAGTCTGCACCGCCAGTCCATCTCTCTGCGACTGCGACAGTGGCTGTTATACTGTATACGAGAGTGTCTTCTGGGAGTAGAGCTTATGTAACCTCCCTAGTCTTTTATCCCCACGGGTCTGCTTCAGAGACTTGTAGGAAACGGGGTCAGTCCAGCTCCTCTTAATCGCTCATTCTTGGCGAGGCAGCCTTGAGACGGCGCGCACGCACACTTCCACACATGCACTCACACACATGTGTATCTTTTTGAGCTATTTTCTGCCTGACTTCAGGTCCTGCCCTCAAACCTGTCCTCCATCTAAGCCTTCAGACTCAGAAGGCTATTAAAGAGATACTTCACCAAAATCCAGCCTCTTGTTCCCCAGGCTGTTTGTCAAACCGCAGGGAAGCGGGTCAGACAGGCAGGCAGACTGCATCACTGTGATTAGCCTGCTAGCCTCTTACTCATGGCTGACTGATGTTACACCAGCAGAGAGTCCATCAGCTCCACTGTTTGTCCTAAATAGTATTTTGAAGGTGTCCTGGGACTTAAATAAAGTAAAGTGGTGGGAGGAGCCCACAGTAATGTATCTGATCAACTGACCCGGCCTTCATGTCGCTAACATCAACTATGTGTCTGTATTGATGCTGATGATAAGTAAGTTTCACAAGGTTAATGTGAATCTTTTCTGTGGTGAATCAGTTCCGATAGTGTGAAATTGGCAGTATTCCCCTGAATTCCTGGGCCTTTTCTGTTTGATGGTGTGTTTTTTGTTTTTGCTGTGCCTTGAGCTGATTAGGATTATGTCACAGTCTTGCCATGTCTTAGTCCTGCCATGTCTCTGTCCTGCCATGTCTCTGTTCCGTCTGCCAGTCTTTGATCTGTCTGCTATATTCTACGTTCAAGTCCCAGTACTTTTCCACTGGCCTCGCCTTTGCCTCACCTCACCTGCCAGCCACTCCCACCTCACCAGCTCACCTGTGCACCCAGCTGTATTCAGCAACCAATCAGGAATAAGCCACTCCACTCCACTCTCCCTTTGCCAGACTGTTCTCATGCTTTGTGAGACACTCCAGTGTTCCTTTCCCAGCTCGATCCTCTGTTGCCGACCTTATTTGCCTCAGCCTTCTGTTCTGGTTCTGCCCTAGCGTTCCTAGACTTGTCTGCCTGTTTCCGTGGCTGTTAGGCGCTCTCCTGTGACGACCTGGCAGTGTAAGTCATCCTGTCTACTTACTAGTGGTTACCTGTGGCTTTGAAAGACTCTGTCCATGTTGTTCCAACCGTAATTACTTGCAGTCCTGATGTATGTATTTGCATGCATATGTTCCTATGTCAGATGTCCCTTTTTCTGAATTTCTAAAAAAAATATTGACTGAAAAAGTAATCCAATGCAATTAACAATTTATAACAATACATGCATGAATATAATTTTAAAAATGTGATGTTGCCTGGAGTCGTCTCATTAACTACGACCTTGTCAGCCTTTGTGTGCAGCTTCACTGTCTACACTGAAATCACAGGGTCTCACCTCCTGTGTGTCAATTAAATCACAGCTCAAACACTGGCTTGTACACAAGAAATCATCCATGATAGATTACTGTTTAAACCTCTTTAATCCAGATCTAGAGCTGGTATGGATGGTCTTTTGGCAGAGAAGATTAGTGTGTGTACTCCTGATGCGGCAGATTAATGCATGTACTGTAGTATGAAATTAAATTAAAGCTACAGTAGGTGCTCTCCTCTGCAGCCGCTGTGGTGACGGAAGGGAAACGCCCTGCCAGAGTGCTTGTATGAGTGAGGACAAATGTGTGTGTGTGTGTGTGTGTGTATTACAGAGCTAGAGGGTGTGTGTGTGTGCATGTGTATGTGAGTGGGAGGGTGTTTATGAGTGAGTATGACACTGCAGTGTTATGTGATCGACTGCCTGCCTCATCCTTCACACACCTCACACACACATGCACTCACACACACACACACACACACACACACTGACATGCTGCAGGCTTTTAGATACTCATTGTTTTCAAGTGAGCACTTCTGTTTCTCCTCCCATGCATTTAAAAGAACTGGACTGGCAGCAGGGAGTTTCCACCAGCGGCCTGGTGCTATTAGTGATGTTCTTCTCATTTCTTTCTGCGAATCAGAAGTGAGCGGATGACAAACGAGAAAGGAATCGGTCCATTAGGCCACAAAACAGTTACAGACCTAAGCCACAGCTCTGTGACTCTGACTCTGTCGTACTTTGTCTTGTCAAGTCTGTTTGTGTAACTAGGACCTGAAGAAAAGTGTCATGAATATCTATAGATTTTTTTGGAGGATGATACGTTTTCTGATGCTAGTTTTGTTACCAAAACAAAAGTGATGCTTTTTTCACTTTACTTTGAAAGTTATCAGCTTGTTTTTCTACAAATCATCATTTCATTTAACAAAAGAAGCCAAAATGTAAAATGATAAAATATAAAATGTTACTCATGCGTCCATATAAGACCTTTGCTTATTCTTTGATAAGACTCAGGATGATCTGGACACATTCTGCTTCTCACCATGAAAGTACTGAAGTTCAAACCCAGCCCCAGTCATAATCCATGTTTTACAGAAGCTCAGTTGCATTTTTGTAAGTTGTTTCTCTTTTGATTCCTTGTTCATGTGTAGTTCTACAATCACTGGTCAGATATTTACGAAGAAGGCTTGATGAAATGTGTAATTCATTACAGCACGTGGAAGCTAATATCATGCTCACATTTTCAATTCGATGTGGTGGATTGGTACAGGAGCTGATAACTGACCCCATTAAGCTAACTTGGAAATTTCCCTTGTTGTGGAAATTTCCCCATTGTGGGACTAATGAAAGAATATCTTATCTTTTCAGTCATGAAAGTGACCGATTCACATTAAATGAAGTCTGATTGTCAATGTCATGATAAAAGTTAGTGTTTTCACTATCAGTTTAGACACAATGGGTGCAGACTCAGGTTTTACTGCCATCACAATTCCTGGCCTGGTTTTAGCTGACGTCAAGGATCCCAGAGTTCCACACGGTGACACATACAGATTGAGAAAGGGGAGCACTTGGTATCAAATCAGCACTTGGTGTCAGCAGATATCCAGAGTTAAGTTGAATCAGTATCGGGGAAAGAAAATGTTCAGTTGCTGCATCCATAATTTTTGAGTTGAAGATAAAAGGAGCAAGTTGTACAGTACTTGTGTTTTCTGCTGTCTGCTGTTAAATGTGACATGAACAGCATTTTTTTCTATGTTGTTACATGCACCCAATTTGCCTGCTGTCTATAGATGTGTATATAATTTGTCCCTACATTTTTCAGTCTAATATACTAAAACGTTGATGCTGCATAAAGTAAGAAATACTACCCAGCCGTTGCCCACAGTGTCAGAATTAAATCATGTCTGCCCTTCACATTCTTCTTGTGACACACTTTAAGACTGAGTCATCGCAGTGTAAGAATCTAAGCTCAATGGAAATATGGAAAAGGTGCCTGTAATGGCCATTAAACACTAATGTTTGGAGTGGAGGCTGATGTGCTCGTAAACCAGAGCGCATCAGAGAGCGGAGGACGGGGCTTAGAGAGGAAGACAGGAGGAGGGAAGGTACTAAGGTAAACAGGAAGTGACCACTAACCACGTTAACCCCCCACTTCCCTGTATGTCACGTCCTGTATGCGGACTGTGGTCTGCTTACTGTAAGAGCACTCAGGTTACATTTGTCAGCCAGAAAGGGAGAGTACCCACCTCCTGTCACTGAAGCAGAGGTGTGTGTGACGGGGAAGAGAGAGACCTGACATGTTTCATTATACATGACAAGGTTGGACTATGAGCCTCTGATATGTTGATATGTAGGTCAAAGCTGTGTTTATACTGTATGTCTGTATATATGTATATATGTGTGTGTGTGTGTGTGTGTGTGGGAGTTAAACAGCAGCGTGTTAGCGTGTGACCCAGTTGTTGTCAGAGTGAGTTAAATCCTGCTGATCCTCTACTCGTCACACACACACAAACAGTGGATGGAGTGTGTGTGTGTGTGTTTTGTCAGGCAGGTAGCAATAAGTCAGTGTGGCAGGTGAAAGTCAAAGATGCATCTAGTTGGCAGATCATGTTTTAAAGACTTCCAGGTGCAGTGGGACCATCCTTAATGTGCTCCTATCAGAGTGAAGCAGTGCTCTCCTTATCGTGTTTTTGATAAGAAAATAACGCTGCACCTCTCCTCATGTAGCACTGATCGCCTTTTTTCATTGTTAGTGGCTGATTATGATTTGTTGAACTTCACGCGTCCTCATTTAAATATCTGTCGTAGTTCATCTGAGGTTGAATATATTTCAGTAAAGGCTGCATTGTGGTTTTAATGATGTTCCCCATTCTGGCTCATCTGGGAAACTTTTTATTAACAGGATGGAGAAGAAATTATGTCGTGTTGTCGAGGCCAACTTTCTCTAAACAGAACTGGATTTCCTTCTTTAGGTTTGATTCACGTCTTTTCACAGAGAAACAGACGTGACACCAGAATTTAACTTAAAATCATCATCCTAATGAGAGATACCTCTTCAACTCGAAACACAACTTTAAGGCGACTTAATGAGACAGGAGGGTTTTTATATAAAAACCTGGCCTCGAGCAGCTTTAATCCATACCTCCTCGCCAATTAGTGTTCGTATGACTCACTGATGAACTCCAGTTGGTGAGACAGATGATGATGTAGCGCAGAGGCGCAGTCGAATCAGTGGTTTTTCCAGGCAGCTGTAACAGAACTGAGATCAGAGCTGAGAATGTTATGTAACACCCCGGCGTACTGCCACCCCCTGTAGGGCATGACTCATTACACACACAAATACACCATGTCAGGTACGTTATGAGTGTGATGCGTATTACTGACTGATTGCACACAAAATATACATCAGTCACTGGATTGCTGTATCAAACATGTTTGTGACACTGATTCAGACGTGGATGACTGAAGACTGGATTTTCATGGACAGACTACCTGCTGCAGAAATCCCTCTCAGCTCTGACTGACTGTTATATCACTGTGTGCCTTATAGAAATGAAGTAATAAATACACTGTGTATTGTGGCAGTTAAATACAGAAGTAGATAATGGCCCATCAAGATTTGCTTTTACTTGGCATCCCTGATGATCACAATTAGGTATTCAGTTATTTATGTATTTATGATTCAGTTCGTTATAGCCAATATTTACTTTGATAGTTACACTTCAGTCACACTTCAATAAATCCCTCAGTCTTTGACAAACTTGCGCGCACAGACTTCAGCAGTGATGTCAGTGGTTTCTCAGGTGTAGTGTCCTCTGAGTCAGATGCACTTGCAGTAAATGGAAGCTTTGGGGAAATTACATCAGCCACGGTGTTGTACCACCTGTCACCCAATAACGTCTGGTCAAATGATGTAAGAGTCACTTTTAAGAGCAGCTTATAATGTACTCTACCTAAAATAGAGTCATCTCCAAAGGTGATATTTACCTTTTGGAAACATCAAAAAGAAAAAGAGAAAATGATTGCTGGCTCGGAAATAACATGGTTACTATTTGGTTTTATGTCTCAGCGCCTCTTGTATGTTTATTGTACACATGAAATGTTTATTTTGTTTCGGTGGTTAAGTTAAGAGTTATTGCTGTTTCAAATATTAGATGTATTTTATTCCCCCAGTTTGATGGCAGAAACTGGTGCAGTCGACAGATAACACCAAGTGCTGGTTCGCTCAGGCACTAAGTGTCTTCTGTTATTGGATAGGATATACTGGTAAATGTGATTACTTTGGTTTGGAGGCTAATGTCAATGATCAGCAGAAAGTTTTGTTTAACTGTTATGAGCATTCCCGAGAGATGAGATGAGAATTATCCTCATGTTTTTGTTGTACCAGCTTTACTGATGCCGTTGCTGTATGGAAACAGTTTTAGTTGTTGATAAAGTTTGGCATTAATGCTGTTTAAGTAGAGATCTTCAAATCATAAAGGTACAAAATAGTACATTGTTATTGTCCTCACTACGGTTATTGTGTCGAAAAATACCCTGTGAACAGAATCCTCACCACACTCATCAAACTTTTCTTCTTCTCAAGTCCTCAACCAGGACTTGATTAGGAGTGTGTTTGAATTCAAAACCATGAAACCATGAATGCTAAACCTTTGAAGACCTCCGCTGTGACATTGAAATGTGGATTTCAGGTGGCTTCTGGTTTCCCCTCCAGAGTGGAATGAAACTTTTCAAATCAATCGCTCACACTTGGCGCTCACCACAGTGTGCTAAAAGGTCTAGCTTGTAAAAGAGGATCCTCGGTCTCACAGGGACTAACCCAGATTTCATGATGACTCTCTCACACAGAGACCTGAAGTCGGTAGAGCAGGTAGTCAGTCTCTCAAATTAACCCTTTTGGTCACCTGCCAAGGCTGGTGACAGTAAATAATAGATGAAATGCAGATAATGTATTGCTTTTTTTATGCAACTGTAATATTTTGTAAGATCAGTCATTGTGTAAAAACCGTGTAAGCAATGTTGGAAATGAAAGAGAAGAGTTTATATAACAGAGAATTAATATGACTTTTAAAACAATGTGATGTAGTACTTTGCTTTGTTGTCAGGTTTTTAATGTGTGGGTCAAATGAGATATCTAGTTTTGGGCAATCCAGGAAACTTTTCTGTTTGTTTGTTTGTTTGTTTTGTAGAAAATTTACTGCGTTACAATATGTATTGACACATGTTGTCCCTGTTGTTTGTTCTGGTTTATGTGCCCAAGATATATTTTATAGATATTTTGATCAGATGGTTTAGTGTCTGTATTTACCAGAACTATTTCTTCAAAAGACACAGGTTTCACAAAGAATCATACAATTATTCAGTAAATATGAATTTAGCTGAGCATAAAGACTGGAAGCAGCTACCCTTATCTGCATCTCTAAATGCTCACTCAGAGACACATTATTTCATGACTAAAGTTGTGGTTTTACAAGAAGTTATGTGCATCCAGGAAATCACTGCTGCAGCCAAGAAATAGTTCCAGCACAGAACCTTTTTAGGCATTTCTAAAAAATAACCACGATATAGGCTAGCTGCTGCTACCTGGTGATGTCACAGAATAAACGTAGAATAAATGTATTTCCCAAACGGCAATGTAAAGAGGCCCTTCAGATTTCCTATAGTTCCTACTGTTGTGTCCTGAGGGCCTGACCATGCAGAGAGAGAGAGAGAGAGAGAGAGAGAGAAAGAAAAAGAGGTCTGATGGGGTCTGATTGAGCACCTGGGCCGAGCAGGAAGCAGCTGGAGAGTCCTGATTACTCTGTGGACACACACACACTCACACACACACACACAATTCCTGAAACACGTTAGGCTTCAGTGACTTACCAGGGTGAATTATAAAGATTCACTGTACAGTTATTAATCACACACTGAGGTTTTCTCTCTCTTTCACTGTAACAGTCACACACACATATGAACATACACGTGGCAGATGATCGGTCTCTCTGGGAGGAGGAGGGGGGAGTCCCTGGCCTCTGGATTACATTGCTGGCTGCAACTAGAGGGGCTTTCCTGTCTGTGTGTGTGTGTGTGTGTGGAGCTGGTGCATTTATAGCTCTGCAGTGTGTGTGTTTGTCCAGAGGTTGTCGGCTGTATTAAGGCAAGGTGGGCATGGAAAGCCGGCGTGGCGTGCCAGGGAAAGAAGCGACCACACCCCTCCTTCTCCTGTCTGTGTGGATGACGCAGCCTCAGTCTTACCTCATGATGTTGACTTTTAACAGACACCTCAGGAATATGACTCAGTGCTTCATAGTTAACAACTTCCAGTCCTGCAACGAGGACTGTTTTACACTGATGTAGCCGTTTTTTAACCTGGAAGGCACTCAGAGGCAGTGGCATGTACTTTACCATTTCAACATGATCGCTCATTGTATATATATTTAACACAAACAAACAAAACCATGGCAGAGAAGATAATTTACCTCTTCAGTTATCAGGGGTGCGTTTTACATCTGGAGGTCTGTTTGTTGGTTTATTGCTTTACAGCACCAAACAGAAAGAGGATGATGTTCTTCCTCTATTTAGAGTAATCAAAGTTCAAATCTGGTGGAAAAATCAACTCAAACTTGGTTATCCACTTACAGCAGAAAGCAATAAATTCATTGAAAATGTTATCGCCTTTTTCCATTTTTGTTATTGATTAAGTGTCAAAAATAGTAGAGCAATATAAATATTTCTCCAAGTTAATGTATTGTGATAGCTTGTTGTATTTGACCAAAACCCAAAAATGTTCTGTTTACTGTCATATAAGAGAAAGAAAAGTGTCAAATTAGGACATTTAAGAAGCTTGAATCAGCAAATGTTCGGCATGTTTGCTTTATAAATGACTTGCAACAAGAAATTTGAGTCTCCCCGGGTTCTGGGAAATTGTGATGTTCATGTTTTGCAATCTTCTGATTGAAAAATACCAGCAGATTAACCAATAATGAAAATCATCCTTATTTGAAGCCCTAGTTAATATACAGTACATTTATATTTTAAAAAGACGGACATGTCACCTTTAAGTGGACAAAATTCCTCCCACAACATGAGCCAGAAACTGTGTGACTCTCCCTTTAAGTGGGCTGACTCTCTGTGCAGCTGCTCACCATGTTAAAGTCTGGTCACATCTAGTAGCAGACAGACAGCTTTAGTGATGTACACTCTTGTGTTTGGTGTGCCACACACACACCTACACACACACACACACACACACACACACACAGTGGGGTAATTGTCTGTTAGGGGCTTGGCAGAGGTCCCATGCTGCACAGCTGCACTGGGTCAATACACACACGCACACATACACACACACAAACACACACCTCTGAACTAGCTGTGGTCTCGTCATGCTGTCTGATGCTTTGCTCACACGTTTTTCTTTGGTCAGGACTTTTCAATAACACATCATAAATAAAGGAGTTGACTCCTTTTCATTCATGTACAGTATAATGGGTGTTTGCTCAGCTGTAGGAGGTAATCATCAGGTCTTTAATTAATGATCGAAGGTGATGAGTTATTCAGTATTTATTGGTTCAACTTGAAAATATGCAAAGTTAAGTTGATTGATGTTTTTAGCCATGAATGTGACGTGGCTCAAGAGATGACAGCTTGTTGGTCGGTCCACAGCTTTGTATAAAATTTAGTATAATCCATCCAATAGTTTGTGAGATATTTCAGCCTGGACCAAACATTCATGGTCCCCACATGATGAATTCAAATGACTTGCTGACTTTTCCTCCGTGAGGTTTACATTTGAGGTTTTGAGTGAAATATCTGGACAAATACTGGATGAAAATGTTGAACACACATTCGTGTCAATCTCAGGATGAATTATAAAAACTTCACTGATGCCTTTTTTCTAACATCATCATCAGGTCAAAAAGTTGAATTTGTCCAATATTTATGACCAAATACCTGCAAAACTAATGACATTCAGCTTCACCTTGTGTTCCAATTTGCAAATGTGAGCATGCTAACAAGCTAAACCACGATGCTGAACATGGTGAACCTTATACCTGCTAAACATCAGCATGTTAGCATTGTCACTGTGAACGTGTTAGCACACTGATGTTAGCATTTAGCCTCACAGAGTCACTAGCATGGCTTATTCTTGTTATAAAGGCCCGTACAGTCCTGATCCAGCATACTGTATATACAGACTGATCGTGGTCTATTTCTGTCTCGGCCCCCTCTGTCTCCCTCCCCCTCTTCCCCCTGCACAGCAGCCGACCTTTGACCCAGATACCAGGCCATGTGTTCCAGTCAGGGTTGTGTTTTGGTCTGTCAGACACACATGATTTCCCCTCCAGGGTCACGTGCCCTGATGTGGGTCTGGCTCGCTGATGCTGACACTGAGGAAGTCCGATGCTTTGCTGTTGCCGCTGTATTCTGACTGTTTTCCCCTGAGGAGCTGTCTGTAGGTATAAGATACAATATGGAGGGATATAACTGTATCCAGTGTCGGGCAGAAGCAGAGGTGGCATTAATGGGGATGCTAGTGTGTAGTTGTGACTTTTGGAAGTAGCTGTTTGTGATTCCGGTGTATTTTTTGTTTTATTTTCTACCATGTTATTTGAGGTGACTGTTGTTTATCACTGGTGCTGCTTCCTTAATAAGGTCTCATTGCCAATATTTTTTTAATCTCAGCCAGACTACCTGATTAAATGAAGGTTAGATGAAATAAAGTCAGATGAGGCAGACAGGATATTATGAATTCCATCCTCTGACTTACTGCTCTCACTCTCTCCGTAACAGTTCCCTTGTTTTAATTGAGGGGAAGTTTCACCCCCTGCGAGCACGGTGCTGTTGACAGTGCACCTTGCAGTTAAAGCACAGTTTTATTATTTGGTGGTTCATGACTGGAGAACTGGCTTAATGTAAAGTGTTAAAAACCAAAACATGTCAATGTATGGCTCTTCTCATGTTTGTACCCAGATGTGATTGGAAACGTGTCAGTTTTGTCTGAAAATGTGTTTGAACAAGGTGAGAAACGAAGAGGTACTTTTACATCTACTGCTGAAAAAACTAAACACACCTGGTGATGATTTTTCTTCTTTACCACATTTGGAATCATTGTCTCAAAATTAAGCGAATGCACATCAGTATAGAAGTTCAGAAAACTAGTTTGCTTCCCTCTCTACTGTTTTCATTTGATATGTTTTTCATATGATAATGATATGAAATGCAGGGCCGAGCCTTCCAGACAAGAACAGAATAAAACATGATTTCACTCAAGAAACAGAAGGAAAAGCTTTCTGACGGAGTTCAGACTTGAAGTGGCAGAAATCCCGTCCATAATCAGACAAAAACAAATCTGAACAAACATTAGTTCATGGTAATAATGAAGGGGCCTGTTATGAAACAGATTGTTAATCAGAGAGACGGATGGCAGGAAGGGAGGAATGCTGTCGTCTAGACTTCCCTCTTGGTTTCTTAGCCGGCCTCTCCTCCGTACAACCCTCCAGATGGAGGATTAACAGTTCACTTGACTCATTGTCGTGATGATGTGGACAGGTCGAACAGATACACGTGCACACACACACACACACACACACACACACACACACACACATACACACACACAAAGAAAAGTTGACTTTTTGTCTCTCCTGGTCCTCTCAGTGCTGCCCCCTGTCTGCTGTTATGGTAATTGCACTGTAGCATGAATTATGGATTCCTGGATTTTTTTGTTGTCAGGGTGAGCTGCTGTCATTATGCTTTTGTATCATTATATATGTTGGACATAAATTATTGTGAGAAAATGAACCACAGCAGGATAGGTTTGCCTCAGTTTGTGCTTTTAAGGGTTAAAGGTTTTATTTAGCTTTTATTTGAGCTTTTATTTAGTGTCTTTTCCTTTAGCTCCTTTATGATCTGGAGCTCAGCTGGTTGCTGTTCCCTCCAGCAAGCGCTGTTAAGACTAACACCCCAGAACAGACACAGGTTGTTTATCTGAATGTATAGACCTTTCTATTATTGGAATTGCCACAAGCCTGTCTGGTTCATAATGTGTGTTTTTGTCTGAATGAAGACAGACACAGCTTGTTGATTTTTAGGAACCTGCAGTAGGAGTGTGTTTGGGCTGACTGTCTGAGGCGTAGTTATTAACTTCTCCTCTGATCCGCATTTGGCCAAACCACAAGGGTTCACTCACGTTACCATTTAGGTTTTTGGTCTCATTGTACCCGGATACTCAATATTGATCCTCATGTTACCATCAACTGGGCTTCAGAGCATACAGACTGGAAGAGGTAGGCTGCTTCAGGGTCAGATGAGGTAGCAGCAAAATGACTCTTTGACCATTTATTTCTGTCAATATCTTGTCTCCCGATAATATTTCTGTCTTTATTTACCTAGGATGGCCTTTAAGATTGAAAGATGTTTTTCAGGACAGCTGAGGCCAAAATGGAAGCTGTTACACACCACATAACACTCATGTGAATCAGAGCTGTAATATCTGCAGCAAGATGTTTTCAGTCATGTTTATCTCTGAATGAGAACATGTGGAACTGATCACTTGTAAAATAAATTGTGGTGCAGAGGGAAGCTGTGGTTGCAGACTTTTAGTTGTTATCTTTTTTATGTGGCTGTAGAGCTGAAATGAGTGGATTGACAGACACTTCAGCAACTATTTAGATAATCAAGTAAAAAGCAAAAATCTCAAAAATCACTTCTAACAGTTTCTGTTTTTGTTCCAAATATGAATTGGATGTAATTGAATATAATTTTTTTAGAAGATCACTCAAGACAATAATTGGTAGATAAATTGATAATGAAAATGATCGTTAAATGCAGCCCAACTTCACTGTGATCACCCACAATTCTGTGGCTGTAGACACATGGTGGGCATCATTTTCTTCCCCTTTTCCTGCTATCACTGGCAGTATCACCAACTATAAGATACCACGTACAGTACATACACTCACTGGCCACCTTGTTAGGTACACCTGTTCAACAACTCATTAATACAAATATCTACTCAGCCACTCATGTGGCAGCACCAGCATTGTGGTGCAGTTTTTTGTGTTTTGTTATATTCCAGGAGAGCACCTTTGGGATGTCATGGAATGGGAGATTCGCATCACGTATGTGCAGTCGACAAATCAGCGGCAACTACGTGATGCTGTCCTGTCATTATAGACCATCTGATCTGTTTCCAGCACCATGTCGGATCTGTGCCATGAAGAATTAAGACAGTTCTGAAGGGGAAAAGGGTGTACCTAATAAAGTGGCCAGTGAGTGTATATTTCTTTACTGGGAGCTAGGAGGCTTGCTGTGTCTGCCTCTCACATTGATCGAGTCGTGCATCGATCTCACCCCCTCACACACACACACACACACACTCATACACATTTTTGCATTGCCAGCTTCACTCATCTGTCTGGAGCTGTGACAGAATCGTCTCTGGAAAGCAGTGCATCACTCCTGGAGGGGTGACGTACAGTAGAAGCTAGTGTGTTTGTGTTTGTTTGCGTAGAAGGTGTGTGCGCTCGGGGTGCGTCTCGGATGGAGGTGGTATCTAGTCTGCAGTATGTGCATGCTTGCAAGGGTGAGCAGTTAATGGCGCTACTTGAAATAGCTTCCTATTTCATGCAGAGGTGCAGAGCAACACTTAGTACACACACATAGAGCTTGTTTTGTGGTTTGGGACCTGTGTGTGTGTGTGTGTGTGTGTGTGTGTGTGTGTGCGTGTGTGTGTGTGTGTGTGTGTGTGTGTGTGTTTGTGCACACCTGTCACCTGTGAACAAACAACCCAAGCTTTCCTCCTCATTAAGCGTCTTCAGCACCTCCGCCAAGACGTACAGCTTCCCCGCAGAGAGGATACACACACTTTTGTTCCCTCACATACATATATACCCGTTTGTGCTCACACAGTCATAAGTGCACACATGCTGACATTGAAAAAGCAATTAAATACCAAAACATAGCGCTCATCATCACCTCCATCTCCGTATCCCCACATGTCTCTGTCACCTACAACTTCTGTGCTACACACACACACACACACACACACACACACACACACACACACACACGGCTAAATTCATTCAGACCAGTCCAGTCGGTCCATTTTTCACACTGAGCTCCCATTTAGAAGCTGTACCCCACAGACAAACTCACAAACGCACAGTGTAAAATAGATTTGCTTTCTGAGGCTGATAAACAAGTGATTATTTTTCCCCATGGCTGCAGTTTGCCCTTTTTTTGTCTACTCCGTACAACATGAAGAGAAGGAAGTCGAGTGAACCTGGAATCAGAGCTTGATTGATGTGATGAAGATTATGAATTGTAATTTGGATCAATGTTTGGAACAAATGATGGCAGAGGATCTGGATTTTCTGGTTTACTTCGTTCAGGCTTGTTGAAATGGTTTTGGCGAATTAATCAGGTTTAAATATGTCAGAGTCAGCAAAAGTGCAATTTACGTTTTCTTTATCCTGCACAATTTTAGTTTTTTGTCTAGAAACTCCCATCACATGCATGTCATTGTCTGTTGTGGAAACTACAGCTGCAACAATCACTCGATGAGCTGATTGAGAGAAATTGCTTCATTCATTTTTCAGACAAAAATGTGGCTTTAAAAGTGAAGCTATGAACTAGAACTAGAAACTGTGCTTGCCTTCAGCAAATATAGACCCAACATATTGTCATGTGAACATATCTGTCTGATGTTGGTCTATTTTCAGCTTTTTTTCTGTGCCTTTCATACGAATGCAGCTTCCCTTTCTTCTTTACTTCAGTTATTTACTTTATACATAAAAAGCACTTAAATCCAAAGCCTGTGTCTCATTTAAACTAATGCAGCAGGACACGATACAGGTACTTGGCCTGCTTGACCGAGTGGGGCTGATTGGACTGTGCTGTGCTGCTTTTCATGCATCCACCTTTCTCTTGTTGGTCAGCAGGGTTTTATTTCCACTTGGAGCACAGGTGCAGGGCTCTTGTCTTGAGGAAATGACCATGAAATAATTATGTCATGTTTTTACAGTAAATTTGCATTAAATGATTAAAGATTGGCATGGCCAGGGTTGTATTTTTAAAAGGATAAGCCGTTTGTGTTGAGGGTTAAGAGTTCCAGAGGTGTCATCTATGCCAGAAATGTATGAGGGAGAGACATGAAAGGGGGAATCAGACCGGACTCCTTGCTATAGAGACACATTGCCTTCCCCATGCAGCTCAGATGCTGATCACACCGACATATTTGGCAGTCAGTAATTGCAGTTAATTGCTTTTATTCTTCATCCCAGATGTAAATCAGACACTGATTACAGCGGCAGGGTGCTGGCTCTTCAGCGCTGCGAATCAGAATGAGCGCTACGTGGTACATGATAGATCATCTTCCATCTCTGCGTCTCTTCTCTGCAGTGACAAACTTCAACAATGGCTTGGAGGCCAGTTCGGACTCTGATGACGAGGACAAGCTACACATTGTGGAGGAGGACAGCCTGCAGGAGCCTGACGCCGCCAACGCAGATGGGACTGCGCTGCAGGACAGCCATGACGCCACCGCAACAGTATTACCCCACAATGGCTCCTTGAACGGAGGTGAGATGTCATCATAGAAACCAGTATGAAGGTTTTCATTCCAGCCATACTCCATGCAGTGCTTTTGCAAACATAGATACAGGTGGACTTTCAAAATTGATCTTCATATATCTGTTACTTATGGGAAGGTTTGCTGAGCATGTTTACTCCTTCTGAGCAGCGCCCTCTTTCAGATCCACACAGTAATACACTTTCTCTACTGGGAGCTTCCCAGTACACCCACATGCTTACACAAGCTGTCTCCACACAGCTCTGCAGGGAGATTCGTTAAACTCTCACCCAGGTGCACCTTGGTAGTTGTAGTTCGAGGAGGTTAGAGTGTCACTGTAACTGACTTTCCCAGCCTGTCTGCAGAGCCTGTTTCTGTGACATACAGAACTATAATCAAACTGGACACTGAGAGCCAGTAATTTGTCCATATGGCTGGCATGTGTAATCCATCTCCATCACTGATGTAAATAAAGCTTAAAAAGTACATTAATAATGGAGTGAGTCAGCTCGGTGTATAGTAGTACTCATCATCATCTTTATATGGACATGCGTTGGCTCTTCTGTTTCAGCAGATACATCAGAACAGGTGGTGAGATTATCCACGCAACTGTTGTCAAGTGGAACCAAATCAGGACAGAAGCAGACTGTTCACTGTGGTGGTTGTGCATTATTGTGTAACAGCGCCAAACCGGCTGAAGTACTCCTACAATGCAGGTTTTCAAGTCCATAACGTGATGAGAAGATGCCGCCGGGATAAAAATGTATAAAGGAGGCATTCTGCTGCCGGTGTTGGTGCGGAGAAGAGCTCAACAGAGAAGCAAAGAGCAATCACAAGGCAGAAAATCTGAGCAAAAGAGAACATTCGAAAGAGGGAAAATGTGAAGTATGCAGATAGAGAAACAGAAAGAGACAGAAGGAGGGAAAGTAAGCGTGTCTGAGAAATAGACACGCTTCACTGACGCCTTAAATGATGTATAATCCAGCAGTCATGCAGAGGCTTTTCTGTATAATATCAGCTCTCACATCCTTACTAGCAAACCCCAGTAAATCCCATACATTCACTAACAGGCTAACACACCTATTGTACTCTGCCCCGGGTCACTTCTTTACAGGCACTTCATCCAATCCCTGACAATGCAGCACCATTCAAACCAGCCATATCAAAAGCTCCTTGTTCCTGACTTTGTTAACTAAGCAGAAATTGCTCCTTTAGCTTCTTTGTTGCTGCTGAGCTTCGTAAACACGGCCCTTGTACGATGCAACTTATAAAATAATGAACCATCTACACTGACAAACAGCAGGGAGATATACTGTCATCTGGGTCAACTGTCTGTTTGCAAAGCTCAGCCTCTTTTTCCTAGTTTTTATTGTTTGGTGTGACGGCAGTATACGAGGCAACCGTTCACTGTTGTGCTTTACGCAGCATTCAGCACAATGCAAATACAAGAGATGCTTGAATGAGATTACAGTTCGGATGAAAGTGATGACTGGTGAAGTGGAAACCTGAGTGAAACTGTGATCCAATCAAGCGAAGACGTGAAGCTCATATAATATATAGAGGAGACAATTGTTATGTTTGTTTTATCTTCTCATAACCTGTGGAAACAATCTGACATCAGGCAGAAGGCCACTGTGTGTTGTGGGCTGTGTTAGATGAAGGTCAACTGTTGTTGTAGAGAATGAGTGGTCTTTGAACGCACCGTGAGACCATCTGCCAATTCAGAGCTTTGGTGACTAAAGACGGCGTCAAAAATCGGACAGTGTTGGAAATTAGGGACCAAATTCTCACAATGTAACTACTATGAATCAGATTTACAGACCAACCGGTTGTAATTGAGCATGAAATGATGCTGATGAAGCTGCAGTGCTGATCTGTTTACGTCTTAGTTTACATGGATTGCAGTGTGAAATGCCATGAACCAGCAACGTCACATTTGTTTGCACACAGCGTTATAGAGGTGCTCTCTGTACTGTTGATGATGTATTTGTCTGTGTACATCTACTTGCTCTGTCTTTGATCAGATTAGTTCAGTCCTCCTCTCAACCTTGGGGAACGCCTGCTCGCTCACACAGCCAGATGTTCTGCTCTCTCCCTCATTTCTTCTCTGACTTTCAGCACAACACTTCATCCCAAAGGCTAATCTGCTGACAACATACACACATGCTCACACATATATTCCCTCCTCTCCATCTCTCTCTGATAATGAATTTCATCATCACTCCTCGTCCTCTCTGCCCTCTGATTGGTGTCAAGTCTGAAGAAATATTATATTACTGAAATGTGAGGTATTTAAAATGTTAGAATATCGTAAAACAGTTAGGATAGGACGTAATAATCAGTAATGTCGTGGTGTCTGGTTGTCCACATATTCCCTCCATATTTATAGATTGTAATGTTCTTTGCTGCTTAAATTAACATATTAAAGAGGAAAAATCTACACCTACTAAATAGCATTTTTTTTATGCATCTAATATCTTTAATCTGCTGATTAATTTCTCAAGTAACTGATAAAATCATAAGAATTTCCTGAAGGTGAAGTCTTCAGATGTTTTATTTTGAAAGAACCAACAGTCTAAAGCTCAACAGCTCAACATCACGTAAGACAAAGACGAGCAGTAAAACTTAACATTTAGGAGGATTGAGCAGACGATATGACACATGTTGTTACAATTAATTCATGATCAAAATTGTTGCTTTTGAGTCGATTTCACCTGCGTAGTATGTAAAGACAGGAACATTGACTGAGGTTATTAGTGAAATAATGTTTTAATGAGTTTCTTCATTAGCGTTGCTGGGATTGTTTGACTGTGGGGAGTTGAGTCAGCTAAACAGCCTCTCGTTTGTCTGCGCTGACAGGTTTTATTTGCACTGCACGTCCACTTGTAGATTTGCACAGAGCAGGTTTAGTCATGCAGGATGCATCACGTCTGCTTTGCTGAACAACAGTTGAACCTTAAGTCTCTTATCAATCAATTTCCTGCTGTCCTTCCTCTTCTTCTGCTCATTTATAGTTTGAGACGTTTCTCAAGCTGCAGGAAGTCCAGACAGAAATAGACTTTTTGGAAGCTTTATGTTTTCATTTTGTTTTTTAAAACCGGCTTTCGTTTCACTCCCAGACAGCTTGAGAAAGCTCTTTAAAGCTCTTAAATTTAAACCTCCGGATAACCTATGGTAGGAAAGTTTGCTGGATCAGCGCTTACCCGTACAAGCACACTTTGAGAAACATGACACACCTCGGCATTCAAACCAAACAGCAGAAGTACCGTAAGATTTAATAAGCAGAGGCGCAACCGAGCCTGCATTCAGCAGCAGAGATTGATTGGCTTGTGTTTACACCGTTTCAATGCCCTTTTAATCCTCGATTCCCCACAAACAGCTCAGCCTACGCAAGCATCTGCCTTCATCTCAATAGCAGTCAGTTACAGCCAAGCAGGAAATACTAAAACCATGGAGACGGCGAGAATGTGACACTCAGAGATATTGCTCTCAAGGCTTGTTTCATTGTTTCTGAATAAAGCCTTACATGGTGTGAGCAGTGCTCATGAGTGCTGCTCGCTCTCTTTCACTTTGTCTCTCTCTCTCTCTCTCAGCTCTCTCCTTTCTCCTCTGTGTACCTGCTATTTTTCTTCACTCGCTGAGCCCTTTTCATCTCTTTGTATTCTTCCACCCAGCTTGCCTCTTGCCTTCCTCGCCTTTGTTTCGCCTATTTTCCTCTTCTCCTCGTTTCTTCCTCTGCTCAGAATCCAACTACAGATATTGTGTGGAAGCCTCTCCTCTGTGTTTGAAGTGATAGGTGTTGCTCCGACTTTCGATATTATTAGCTGTTAATTATCCACAGAGGGTTTGCTGAGCTTGTTGTTGTTCAGTAAACCTTGACTGGAGCTTGTTTGACTTTTTTTGGACAAACTTCTTTCAAACTTTTTAGGCCTCATCCTCCTATTGCTGTCGCAGGTAGGACAGAACATACAGCTGTGGCTATTAGAGCCTGACATCAGCATGACCTTAAGGCATCATTGGCAGACCAAGGCTGATGTATACAAGAAATTACAATACATAAATGCAGAATATACCGTTTGTTTGAAGTAATGTAAGATACATTATAAGATCTAGCGGTGAAATGTCTCGTTCAGAACACATCTTGGTCACAATTCTTAGATTTAAGGGATTATTATCAAAAGTGTGTTTATGTTAAAAAATGAATATTGGCTGATATTGCCATAGTTCTGCCTGCCAGTCCCAGTACTTTTCCACTGACCCCGCCTCTGCCTCACCTCACCTGCCAGCCACTCCCACCTCATCAACTCACCTGTGCACCCAGCTGTATCCAATCACCAATCAGGACTTTATATAAGCCTCACCACTTCACTCAGCCAGATCGTCTCTTTGCATCATACCAGACGTTCCAGCAGTCTTCTTTAGAGTAATTCTCTGTTGCCAAATCTGCCTGTTTCTGATCAACCTGCCTTGTTGTATCTTGGACTCACCTCAGCCTTGTGCTCCTGATCTGTCTCTGCATTCTTAGTTTTTTGTCCACCTCTTTCTGTGGCTGTTTGACATCCCAGTGGCTCAGAGACTGTCTCTGTGTGTTTTTTGGTGTATATCTCCCAGAAAATGAGTTTTCCTGAAATAAAGGACATTTTTTAAAGGACATCTGTTTTTAAAGGACATCTGTTTTTGGTCTGTTGCAATTGAGTCCTACCTTACAACCATTACAGATATATTGGTGTCGGAATTTGTCTTATATTGATGGTTATGAGGTTCAAATATTGACTATAACTATAGTTACTGCAAAATCAACATCATCCAGTTAACCAACATATGTACAGATGAGTATGTATAGAGATTCATCAGGATGAACCACTGGTGCAATGAGTGAGTTACCAGTACTGCAGGAGAAATATGAGAGAATGATGACGTGGAAGAGACAGCAAATGACAAAAAAGTCTTAAATGTTGTGTTTTGCCACATATGGTCATATAATGTCTTTTGCTTATAGACTCCAATTAGTGAGGATACTTGTCTGTCAAATCCTGAGATTACTTCACTTCCCATTAATTTCTGTAGGAAAACTCTTTGAAGCTGACCTCTGTGGAGGCTGAAACCAGAGCAGCGCTGGTGGAGCCACACGTCAGCTGGAACTTCAGCATGAGACCTGAAATATGGCTGTTTGGATTAACTAAGCTTGTGGACTTTTGATAAGAAAGCAGTTCTTTTTGGATGCTGTATGGACTTTTTACTTCTGTCAGTGGTGCTTGTAGACTGTTTGGTACAAAACTGTGAGGCCTGAGTCCTGTGTTTTTCAACCCTTGACCTTTACTATCAGGTGCTCTTCATAGTAATAATGAAGGATAGTAAACCTGTGTGTGTACTTATATATATCCTTTATTTAGCCAGGCAAAAGTGTACCCAAGTTATTGTACAGTACATAACAGCAGTTAAATACAATAAATGCTAATTAAGACATTTCTTGTATGTAAACAGATCAACATACCGACTTCTGGAAAAATACTGATTTTACTACTAATTTTACGAGGCGTAGTGTGGACGGAGAAATTCAGGGACTCTAAGTTCTTCACTTCAGTAACAGTAACCGTTACAGGAGTGGACCATAAACTATTTGAGACATGTGTTGGTTACCTGTTGTTTTCAGCTGCACCTGCAGTAGACACCGGCGTGTTCACTCCTTTAGGAAAACATTAACAAACCAGGAAGGAGTAGCGTGTTCAGTGTGTGCGTGGAGGAGCTCCGCTGGTTGTTGGAGGGAAGTCATGGAAAAGTCCTGAAATGTTGCAGCGCTGTAGAGCCACGTCGGGAACTCTTCAAAGGCTGCGCGTGATATTTTTGGATTGTCTGACTTTCGCTCTTTTCTTTCCTCCCCGTCTGAGGCGAGAGGAGAAAGCAGGGAGAGCAGCTGGTGTTGAATTGGTCCTCTGGTGAGAGATTAGTGTCTGCTACTCCCCCTGCAGTCTGGGCCGCACTGCAGCTCCAATCCATCCTGCCTTATAAATTCACCACGGACTCACAGTGACAGGTTCTGGCAAGGTATACAAGTGCGGTGCTCTGTGTGTGTGTGTGTGTGTGTGTGTGTGTGTGTAGTGAGTGCTTGTGAATAACTTTGAGTGTGTGAGTGTGTGTGTGTGTGCACCCCGTGATTTCCTGTTTTCATTCCATTCTGATATCCACATGTGTGTGTTGCAGGGTCCTGGTTGTCATTACTCCGTGGCTTTTTTGTGAGGCATTAAGTGTAATTGTAGAGTGTGGTGGGAAAATATGCAGAGAGGTGTATCAGCAAGGGAGGAGGAGGGTGAGGAGGAGGAGGAGTGATGGAGAAGTGAAGCAAGAAAGCGAAGGAGGGAGGTGAGGGCCAGAAACAAAGAACGGCAAGGGAGGGAATTTAAAGAAAAGATGAAGGCGCAGAGAGAGATGGAGGTAGAAGTTAGAAGAGAAAACAAAGATGAAGCATGGTGAAGAGTGAGAGAAATGGCAGAGGAGAGGAAGAGGTGTTAAACAGCTCTTAAACACAGTTTTGTTGTTTGCCAAGAAGAGACTTAGCTCAGATCTATAAAATAATGGGCAACTATTTTCATGATTATTTAAGTCATTTTTTAAGCAAAAATGTCAAACATTTCTCAGGTTCAGCTCCTCAGTTGTTAGAATGTGCTGCTTTTCTTTGTCTTATGAGATTGTAAACTGAATATCTTTCAAATAGGACAGTCAGACAAAAGAGGAGAGAGGGAGGAAGGAGAGAAGAAGAAAAAAGATGAGGAGAAAGAGGGCTGGAGAAGGAAAGCAAAGACGAATACGCTTAAGAAGAGAAAGGAAGAAGTAACAATGGAAAGAGGGATGAGTCGAGAGAGAGAGAAGCGTAAAAGGTAGATGAGTGTGTGTCTCTGAGGGGGGAAGAGATTTGGAAGGCTTTTGGATGAGGTCATGGGAAGCAGAGATCTGTGTGTTTAAAATGAGGCTTAACAGGGCTCGGCCTGGTCCCGCCTCTTCTTTATGAAGACACACACACACACACACACAGCTGCACCTGTCCCTGACAAGGCTCAGCAGGAAGAGGCGTGGCCTTTGGCACCGGTCCTATCAGGGTTTTTACACAGAAAGAGAGGTAGCATCTCTCCGTCAACTCCTTTACTGTTGTTATGAAGACGATGATATGAAACAGCAGCAGATCTTAAATCTGACCGCAGACATCAAGAGAGCTGGTGTGATGAAATTGTGTTCAAGCCAGCGAGTAACAGATCGTCTGTGTCGCTCATAATAAAAATGGGAAGCATGTTTATTGATAGAGCACCTTTCAAACAATGTTACAAGGTGCTTCACATCAAGAGAACAACATTTTGAGACTAAACGAAGAGAAAAACGACGGCATGAAAATTGCATTAGGGCTGTTTTTGGAGCTTAAATCCATTACAGGGACAAGATATCTCTGCCTCTGCTGCTTATGTTCACTCTCTTTTAATCTGTCTCTTGTGAGAACCCCAACTTTATGGAAGTGCATTACTAAATTGCTGTAGCAGCCTTTTAATACGGAAATTAACCCTTTAGAGATTTTTTCCTTCACACCTCGCAGTTGATATCAGAGTGAGGCTGTCCATTTAAACCATAATCCTTCACAATCCTTCTTTAGTTAGGACACACTGTCACTTTTGGGCTACAGGAGATTTTCAAAATAAGGCCTGTGATCCTAAAATGACATTTTCAACACATTGATTGTAGAAACAGTAATAAAAGCCTGTCCTCACCTCCTGCCCACAGACATGTCCACATATCACTAACAGTTAATTCCAGCCTTTATGTCAAACTTGTTTCCATCATATTGCAGTGTCTGTTGAAAAAGTCCAGACATTTACCATGATAGCACTTTTATATGGGTTCGTGAGTGTATGCGTTCCAGTCTGTGTGTCTGTGAATCTCTTACCTGAGGTCGGTTGGAATAGAGAAGTGTGTTTAGTTTAATGAGAGGAAGTGTTGGATGGAGGACAGACTGTCAGTGCCGTACATCCCCGGGTCACATTCCTCTGAAGTGCCACATTAGAGTCAAATCCAGCCGTCTAATTATTCCTCGTAAGGCTCATTATGGTCACAGGGAAACACACACTGTCTCTTTTACAGCAAACCAGCTGATCCAAGTGAACTGAGGACAGTTCTGCTGCTTATGTATCATAATATACAAGTTATACAATAAAATGATCAAACATAATATTCCTGAATTGCTGTGTAAACATTGGTTCCTGTTATAAGAAAGTTGTTTTTGCTGATATCGCCCCACAGGTCATGGCTTTCTGCACATTACAGCTACATGAACAGCAATTTGGGTGTTTTTCTTTTAACCTTAGCTACTCAGTAATTTTGTGCTTGAAAAGGTCAGTGGACCAAGCTGTGATTTCACTGGCATATTTTCTTGTGTGGTTGTGGAAATGATAGCATTTGGCTTTGTACAGAAATGGTCTAGAAGAGTAATGATCATTGGGGTGGTTTTGGTTGAATGTTCCTTTCACCTTTCTCTTTGAATTTGGGAAAGTTTAATGACTCTTCGTGCCCTTTAGACAGGTTTTGCCCTCTCTTCTAGGTGTGAAGAGTTTTAAATGTTAGGCTCATTTATAGCTGTCAAAAACTCCCAAATTCAAATGTTTACTCTTGACATCGTTAATGTTTCCTCACAGCTCATTGTTGATGATCATATGTGGGTTAGGTGGAATTTCTCAAATTATATAAAGTCACCAAGATGATGAAATCATTTTTAGAGGCATTTAGATAATTTTATAAATGTCCAAAAATGTTTTCCTCAACAAATTTTTAAATTGTGCTCTGCTGGCTTTGATTTTAGAAACATAAATTGCAGACTTTGCAAAAAAAAAAGATGAATGGTGTCTCTCTTGGTTTGAGAGAGGAACTTGCATATTACAGGTAATTGTTAAGAAACCCTTTGCTGCTCTCTAGTGGTGATGCTGCAAACCTGCATCACATGCAGCTGCTGATTCAGTCAAGAGATTCTTTAGATGGTGAAAACAGTACCAGCTCTTTAGCCCATGAAAATGAGGCTATTAAAATATGATTGGAAAACAAGTCAATTCAGGATTTAGCTTTTTTTTTCATGTCTGTTTAAAACTGATGGTTGAGATTTGTAACATCCAAGTCCAGAAATTACAAATGATCTACATTATTAGTAGTATAGTATTTGTAATCCCAGAGGAATACACCTGTGCTTTCTTTTCAAGGATAGACTGTAAACGTTCCACTGTTCAGCTGCTAGAATGATCCTCAACTTTGCACATGTGTGTTTTTAGTGAAAGAAGAGTTTGTGTCAGAAGAGGAAGAGGAGGAGGAGGAAGTGAAGGACACTCTAGTGGAGGAGATTCTCCAGCAGGGAGACACAGCCATCATCTATCCTGAAGCCCCTGAGGATGAGCAGAGTCCAGCAGAGACAGGAGGCGCAGATGAAAACGGTAACATTTAAGTACAAGCACTTCTGATGAAGCATAACTTGCAGCTTCAGTCAGATGAAGGATTAAAGCGTCTCCCTCCATGTTCCTCTCCCTGTCGTCTCTGCCACAGGCACACCGGATTCCTTCTCTCAGTTACACACTTGCCCCTACTGCTCCCGGGGCTACAAGCGCAACGCCTCGCTGAAGGAGCACATCAAGTATCGGCACGAGACCAGCGAGGACAACTACAGCTGCTCGCACTGCAGCTACACCTTCACCTACCGCTCGCAGCTGGAGAGGCACATGAGCCACCACAGAGGCACCAGAGAGCAGGTACCATCAGAACCTGGAGGCGTCGACTGAGGGCAAAGAGCAGGACACAAGAGTTTTTAAACTGTATCAGACACAGGATCAAATCATTCCTGATAAAGCAGTGACCATGACCTGTTCTATGAAACTTGTGGGTCTTTAAAAGAGTCTCAAATATTAATTCAGATTAGCATTGTTCGTACTCTTGTATCAGCTTTAATAAATAGTTTTGGACCTCACATTCTTTAGCAGTTAATTTGTTGCTGCCTTTTGCCAATTTATCCTTTAATTTGCTGTGTTTCACCTGAAATTTGGTGGTTTTATCTTGGCCTTTTTATGTTAATGTTTTTTTCTAAGTGCCGAAGAATTTATCGGCTTTTGAGTCTCCTTTTATTCACTCTGATTTATTATTCATTCAGAATCAACGTGCAGCTTTTTCAATGTGCAAATCTAGCCATTACCATTGCACTGATAATCAGTATTGCTTTTAAACCTTTGACCGACAGTAAAACTGAAGAAAATGTAAATCTTGACTGTGTATTTTAACAATGTCAAAGCTTTTACTCACTGTTATATTTAATACTTCTCTTCCCTGAATACTAATCAGCACATGCTAACAATAGAAAAATGAAGGCTTCTTAGTTATTTCATGGAAACATCTGGACACATTTTATGCTGCAGCTTCTCATCATTATTTTATGTTTTTGTCTGTCTGTGCCAGCGTCACGTTTCCCAGTCGACAGGAGGATTAGAAGGAACAGGTGGAACCCGCAAGTTCAAGTGTACTGAATGTTCCAAGGCCTTCAAGTATAAGCACCACCTGAAGGAGCACCTGCGCATTCACAGCGGTGAGCTGTTACCACTGGTACTTTGGTGCTCTAAGCACATTACAGTCATCACCGTGTGCTGAGGTTCAGGGTACCCAGCTCTACTGACAACTACACTGTACAAAGACGAAAGTGGATTCCAAAAAATATTTTAAAAAGTAAATAAAAACTAAGCCTATACATCCTTTCTCTTTGTGCCCCTCTTAGGTGAGAAACCGTATGAATGCTCCAACTGCAAGAAGCGATTCTCCCACTCAGGCTCCTACAGCTCCCACATCAGCAGTAAGAAGTGTGTGGGTGCAGCACCTCCTAATGGTGTCCCTCGAACGTCGATCAAATCCCCCCCACCCACCACCCAGACCACGCCGGTCGTAATTGCCCCGGCCCGCATGATTCTTAAAGAGAAAACTGAAAGCAAACCCCTCCAGGAGCAGCTCCCCGTCACCCAGATCAAATCTGAACCTGTGGAATACGAGTGCAAGACGGTGATGGCAGCGCCGGCAACTTCAGCCGGTACCAACGGAGTGGTGAACGGAGGGGCGGCGCAGCCGGCTGTGGTGCCAGCTGCAACCCTGCCTCAGAGCGTGGCTATGGTCGTACCGACAGTCGGCCTGATGTCGCCCATCAGCATCAATCTGAATGACTTGCAGAATGTGCTCAAAGTGGCGATGGACGGAAACGTGCTCAGGCAGGTGCTGGGCACAGCTAATGGGGTGGTGACGCAGGGGAAGCAGGGAATTGTAGTCCAGCAGCCCCAGCAGCAGATCATCAGCCTGCCGGCCTTCGTGGACCATGACGGCACCACAAAGATAATCATTAACTACAGCATCAGCCCTGCTGCCGCCACCACTGCCACTACCCAGCCTGCACCGCTTGTTGCCAAAAACAGCCCCTTTCCCACTGTCACCACTGCTGCAGCCCCCAGCCCCACCAAAACAGACAAACCCTCCACCCCAGAGGTGGCCGACCTCAGCATCGTAAAGACGGAGCCAGAATCGGTGCCCATCATGGAGACAGAGGCAGTCACACAGACAGAAGTGAAAACTGTTAAGACTCCAGACGCCCAAACAGCTCAGATGCCAAAAGTCAACAGCACCAGTACATGTTTACTATGCGACGACTGTCCTGACAACCTGGAGGCGTTACACCTCCTCCAGCACCGCAAAGCAGCCAACGGAGAGGCTGTTGACTGTGCAGCTCTGGACCCGTCGTTCGCTGCTCTGCTGAGTGAGGCAGGGGTGACGCTGGAGGAGCCGCCTGTGGACGACCTCCTCTCACTCCTCAAGACCTACTTCGCCTCCAACGCCAACCCCAGCGAGGAGGAGCTGACAAAGATCTCTGAGTCTGTCAGTATTCCCGTGGATGTGGTGAGAAAGTGGTTTGCCAAGATGAACTCTGGGAAAAATGTGGGCAAATACCACAATAATGCCACAGCGGTTTCCAAAAAGACTGAAACCACAAACTCCAGTTCCGAAGACGCCTCCAATCAGAACGGAGAGGCGGAGGAAGACAGCAGCCAAGGAACACCCAACAAAGCCTCATCAGTATCTGGTAGCGCGTCTCCGTCAGACTCTTCACCACTCAGCCTCAACGCCGGGGAACTCGTCATCGTCAAAAGGGAGCCGGAGGACCCAGAGGCCCCGGATTCACAGGCAGAGCCGCTTGACCTCTCCCTTCCTAAACATATGGCAGCGGCGTCGGAAACAAAAACGGCCACGCCTCCCGCCAAGCAGCAGGAGCAGCCCCTGAACCTGACCTGTCTGAGGAAGGAGCAGCTGGAGGGTCGAACCATCTACGTCACCACGCCTCAGACGGGAAAGCCCGTCAACATCGTCACTGCCGCACAGCTGCCCACACTGGTGGCCATCGCCGGTCAGGGCACGGTGGGCTGTCTCAGCGCCATCAACACCACGACGAAACGCACCATCCTCATCCCACAGCTCACCTACACCTACGCCACTACAGCCGGCAACGCCACTGGAGCCAAGACTGTCGTACTCAACGGCCACAAGGTTGGTAGTGAGGATGATGCAGGTTGGGCTCAAAGAAATCATTAAATAATTTGACTGTAACGATGAGTGTCTGTTTCTTCTGTTTCCAGCAGGAGAAGCGTCTGGACAGCAGCTCTGACGGCGTTTCCACAGTGGAGGAGCAAAATGACTCGGATTCAGCCGCACTGCTGAAGAAGCGACGGCTGGAAAACGGCGTCTACCCCTGTGATCTTTGCTCCAAAGTCTTCCAGAAGGGCAGCTCCCTGCTCAGGCACAAATATGAACACACGGGTATGCCTTCGATTTAAGAGTTGGCACAGACAAACGAACACATGCTCTTAATGGTGGTCTATAACTGCACCTCGAGTCTTTATGTGCTGAACGAACACGAATGCAGTAATTTGTTTGTTTCATTGCTTTAGTTAAACCTAGTCAAGAACTGTTTTAAAGGTAATTTGAATCAGTCTATTTTATTGTATTCAGCAGCGTTTCTGTTTCTCTTTGCTCCGAGTTGCTCAAAGGTAGTTCTAGTTTTCAGGGCTGGTGGTTTTAAATGTGACCTCATCTCTTATTAAATGTGTTATACTTAGTGTGATTGTAACTTTTATGGGACAGCTGGCCTGTAAATGTACCAGCTCAGAAAGAGTTGACATCAGTGCTTCTCGAGATGAGACTCCTGAGGTGAATTAACTGGATATTTTCCCTGAAGCTCCAACTTATATCACATAGGAATGTGGTTGTATTAAACTCTGTGAGCTGTTCACTGCACTACTGTGCACAGGTGTGTGATGGTTCAGCCATGACATCATCCACCTTTACACAAACCATACATACATACGTAAGACATCGGTTTATTGACAATCCTTACAGGCATTTTTAACTATTTATATTCCATTTACAATCATGACAGTTGTATCTGGGGTTTTACAGCAGTTTGATAAACACAGATGAGTCATGAGATTTCCAAACATTAACTCTCTTGTTTACCTCGACTCTGAACAACTTTGGGTACCTTTTTTTAACTGAGTAAAGATGGAGGATGGTGTTTTAAGAGAGTAACTGGCATTAGTTTGACATCATATTTTTAAAATACTTTCTAGAGGCCTAAGGAGGTAAAATACTGCAATACTGTTCATAGTGAGCCACAACAAATAAATCAATGTTTGGGAAACGCTGCACTTCACTTGAATATTTTGAATAATAATCTTCAGTACTACCTTCACTCCGTCCCTGTAGTTTGAGTTGTTTTACAGTTTGAGTCTCTCTCTGACTCTTTGTTCTATTATCTGCAGGAAAACGGCCCCACGAGTGCAACATCTGCAAGAAGGCCTTCAAACACAAACACCACCTGATCGAACACTCGAGGCTGCACTCCGGAGAGAAACCCTACCAGTGTGATAAGTGCGGGAAGCGTT
Source organism: Holacanthus passer (assembly GCA_025331565.1). Lineage (NCBI taxonomy): Eukaryota > Metazoa > Chordata > Actinopteri > Pomacanthidae > Holacanthus > Holacanthus passer. Next base: position 29,120 of record JAFREQ010000126.1, on the reverse strand, counting down.
TCTCTCACTCCGGCTCGTACTCCCAGCACATGAACCACCGCTACTCCTACTGCAAGAAGGACGGGCCGAACTCTGGCTCCGGCTCCGGTTCGGGGCCTCGCAGGCCTCAGTCGGAGCTCGGCAGCCCCGGCGCCGGACCGCAGTCGGACAGTCGGACCACGACCCCGCCCTCCCAACTGGACTCAGACGAGAGGGAGAGCGAGGAAGAGGAGGACGAGGACGACGAGGCCATGTGCATGGACGACATCCGGGTCGTGCAGGTGGACGACGGAGAGTGCGAGATCTACGAGGGCAACTTTGATGATGACGATGACGAGGACGGGGAGGAGATGGCGGAGGAAGAGATGACAAGAGAGGAAGAGGCGGGAAGAGAGAAGGAGGACGAGGAGGTTGTTTGCGATGTGATGGAGATAGAGCTCGGGGACGACCACATGGAGGACGAAGAGATGGAGGGAACAAGTGAAGGAAAGGAGGAAGCGGCAAGTGCGGATACAGAGGAGATGGCAGACTGTGAAGCAGACACGGACAAAAGCATCAGGGAGGAGTCAGACGGCGCCGAACCCACAGAGGAAGTGGTGACAAACGCCAAATAGAGGAAGGAAAACCTCTCCAATGTGTCGGCCATTAAAGTCGAGTGAATTAAGACAAAACCGCAGAAAAGTCAAGGAAGTCACGGCGGTTGCCTGATCTTAACGGTCCACTACTGTGTACAAAAACCCAGGTGTGCCTGAACTTGAAAAAAGAAAAAAAAAAAAAAAAAACAGTGACTTTTTTTTTTTCTTGTGGAAATGAAATATCAGTGTTAAAATTGTTTATAGAAGTACAGATTTTAAAGCAGAACACACCCATCAACTTGTTAGACTTGTTACTGAGACATCCCAGGTTGTTTTGTTGTTTGTCTTCATTTGGTCAGTGTTACTAATCTTATTCTTGTTTTAAAATCATTTTAACCTGTAAAGATGAGAAAGATTTCTATACCTTTTTATTGCCAATGAAGTTTCCTAAATCAGTATTTTATTGAGTTCTACGAACAAAAACCTCTGCACTACAGTATTCCTGGTTTACCTATGGATACATGCCTCATGCATTGTATGCCCTTCAGTGTTATATACGTACACTAGCTAGCGAGATGTTGTCCGTGTTAGTGTTAGTCTTTGCTAGCTAGCTAACTTTTGTTTTCAGTTTGACTGTTAGCCTTAAGGAAAACAAAGTATTCTTGGGGAGGGTTGTGGGCGGGATGGGGAGTCCGGGATGAGAACGTGGCTTCTGAACGCCATAACCAAATTTGTCCTATCAGGGAAGGTAGAGTCACAACCTCAAAGCCAGCATCGGGCGCCTGTGTTTTGCAGCCCGGCGCAGCCTGTGCGGGCGGAGAAGATTCAAAAGCAGACTCCGCCCGGCCCGGCTCAGCTGTGGTTCAAAACACACGCGCCCATTCTTACCAAGCTTCTCCTGATTTTGGTGGTTTTTAGTTCTGAGTCAGTGTTTCAGTGTTATTAGCTTATATATGAAGTCATACTGTACGTGAAGGAGCAGGGCTGTTTCCTGCTCCACCCCGATGCCTCCAGCCTTATGCAAGACCTGTGTGCTGTTAAAAGTGCCATTGAACAGTGTTATCATTTCTTCTTCACACATGTAGCCAGTATTATGTTCCTCTGTTACTCACACAAGACCCATATTGACTAATGTTTGCCGACTTGCACAGAACAGCAAATTTGTCACAGTAAGTGAAAGATACTTCCTGTGAAACTAGTTTGGAATATTTTAGCGAAGCATTTGCACCATGTGTAAAAGATGTGAAACAGTATTAGGGCTTCAACTAACAATTACTTTCATTGATTAATCTGACAATGATGATGATTTTTTCAAATAACTGATTGTTTAGGCTATAAAATGACCTAAAGTAGTGATAAATGACTTTTTGTCTGAATTTGAAATATATTTACTTTATAATGATACAAAAACAGAGATATGCAGGAAATCATTTCATAGGAAAAGTTGTAAACAGTATTTTTGTCATTGAAACAATTTGATCAGTCATTAGTTGTCGATCAACTAACTAATCGATGAATCGACCAGTTGTTTCAGCTCTACATATCTTTAATAGCTCAGAAACGTGTGGGAACCGTTGAGAAATCCAGTCCAGACTGAGCTCACCTGTGGATATAAAATGAAATGTACAGATAATCAGTTTCCAGCTGAAGTTTTAAAATGCAAGTTAATGTGTTGACTTTATGTCGCAAGTCAAAGTATTAAAGGTGTTTACATGAGTACTTAGACACAGCAAATGTTCTGTTGAGGCAGAAATATTTGAAACTCCAACTTGACTCAATTTGAAGTAAGATAAGATAAACCTTCATTCGTCCCTCAGTAGGGAAATTTGCAAAAATGGAGACAGAAGGATTTTACAGTAACATATTAAATGTATTCAGACTTGTGCACTTGTTTTCAGATAGTTGGGGGGAAAAAATGTGGCAAGCTGTCCCGCACTTCAGGTAACAAACGTTAGTGAATGTGGTCTCTGTCGAGGTGTTTTCAGTTGGTTTTACCGAACAGTGTTTCTAGTATTAGTCTGTTTTAAATTTTTGTTTCTCTGTGTGTCATCTGTATGTTTTTTGAACAATGGCAGTATTAGAACCCTTTTCACAGATTAAAAAAAAAAAATGTACCTGTTTAGTTTTTAGAAGACTTTTTTATATTTATGTGTCTTATTTTTATATTTTCTTTTATGGTTATTTATTACACATTGTAGTGTACATTACTGTAGTTTGAATTGATACAATAATATATTTTAGTATGAAAAATAATCTCAAGACAAACAAAAAAAAAACCCCAAAATGTGGTTCTGGGGGTTCAAGTTTGTTTTAACAAAAAAACATAAAAAGACAAAACATGTATTCTGTAAACATGACTTCTGTTTTAAGCTAAAAAAAAAAAAAAAAGACAGGAATGAAGTGAGAAATAGAAACTGTTACATGTGCATCCGCTCTTTGCGTCGTTATGAAGCTACTGAATTCTAAAACTCTGTGATTTTAAAAGCATGAGTCGTCGCCGTTTTAATGAAGGATCTTGTTATGAAGCCGTTACTCCTCCCTTTTTATTTCAAAGCCAAATTTAGATCGTCCTGCCTCCCTGTTTTTTTCTGTTCTGTGCCAACTTGTTCCATTGTACTGTCGAAAGCTGCATATCGTTCGTTCTGTCTTCACCCTTTGTAAATCCACTGTCTTTTTGTATCATTTTTATTTTAGTTTTGCTCCATTTTTATGACTCCCCATCACAATAAAATATAAGACAGCATTTCTGAGTTACTGGTTTTACTTCTCAGCTTCGGACTCTCAGCCTGTCGGGATAAAAAGCCTTTCTGCACGTTGGTTTTGCCGTTAGATGTGAGAGCAAAAATAAAATCCTGGAGGAAGATACAGTAAAGCAGATTGTGACTTTTGGGCCTTTCCATTTCCACAAACCTTGAATAGTGCATTTAATTATTAGACCTGTGCCCAGCTGACTCTTCACTGCATACTGAACTTTGCACCAACATTACAACTTGAAAGTTTCATCCCAACTTTCATTTTCTTCTGATGTGTCTGATTTCTCCTAGAAGACCCCCCCCCAATACCTAAAGAACTGAAGTCTGCAGCTCACAGTGTATCAAGAGAGCAGAAATCAGCACTAATGATTCAGAGATATTTGAGTTATGATTCTTGAAGCCTCTGAGTGCTGAGGAGCTTTTTCCAAATATAAATGAAATCTAACCATCAGTTTTTTCTCCCTTGGGAAAATAGCAGATTATCTGCACGGCTGATTCCAGTGTGCAAAAGTTATTATGTGCAATTAGAGGAAAAATCAATGATATGATAGTGAGGTGGGGGGGACAGAAGACGACACAGCAGCCAGCAGAGATTAGCTGAAAACTGGTTTCTAACAGCTCAGAGATCTGAGAGAGCAGAGGTGATTAGAACGAGTGGAAGCAGCTTTTTAATGGGAGAAAACTCTTTTAATGTCCAGGCAGTGAAAATGTTTGAACAGAGCTGAAGTTCAGACTGATGATGGGCTGCTGATCCCAGAGGTTAAATGAAAAAGTGTAGATTTTAGGAGATATGAGGAAATTTCATTTCTGTACATTAACGTTATATTAATTCCAAAGGTTTTCAGAAGTGGAATCAATGAAACCTTTACAGGCCTACAAACCTGTCATAGGGCTGAATCACGGTCACAAACATGGCATCAGTTTGATCAGCAGGTGTTTTGTCTTTGAAAGGTCTGCAGGTAAACCCCCTGCTGTGAGACCTGATGCCTGACACGCTCAGTTCTTTCAGACAGGAATCAAACTGCTTGTCCTGATGTCGCCACTGGGTGGCAGGAGAGGTCTTTCATTAGGGTTTGTCGGCTGCAGGTTTGATGTTTCTGCAGTGACTGGAGCTAATGTTCAGATATTTCAGACCTTAATGGAAAATGACTGCAGGAGAGGCCGGTGTCCTTCCATCAGAGTGATGCTTCAGTCAAAGTAAGTGAAAGTGTCGGCAATGAAATATGAAATTTGTTTAAACAGAGTGGTTCAATGTTACATTTTATAGGTATGAACCTTTTGTTAAAGTGGTTGGTGTTAAGAGCAGCTGAAGTATTTGGTGTTGAAATGTATTTTAAAGTTGGTGTTCTCCAGCGGCAGGTTGATATTACACTGAGACAAAGACCAAAGACACGACATTTTAAACTCCTACACATAGTCCTTCTGGTAATAAGCTGAAAAATCTTCCTACTCTTGCTGTTTACAACATGACAATCCACATTAATGTCATGGGGTAAGAATGTGTTTAATCACATGTCAGACTGAGAGAATCTGTTCCTAATAAAAACATTATGATAAAAGATGCTAGAATGAAATTAACACACACTCTTGGTTAAAAGTCATTGTGGGCGAGGACAGAAACACTCTTTGAGTTTACTCTTTCAGAGACAGACAGAGACGCAGGCTGACAGTCACTGTGGTCTAATAGCGTCTCCTTCAAATCAATCCTGTGTCTCTGTTAAAGCCTCCAAACAGCGGTCGTCCACCCACACAGGTGTTTTCACTTAAGTTGCCTGATTAGACCTCTTCTCTCTCTGTGCTTCACTCTCCTGCAAGACAACAAGACAGCTCCACACTTTTAGTAGTTCATGGAGTTGGTGACATGTAACTCCACCCAACTTCAACCTGACTGCAGGTTTAAATCAGTCTGAGACACTGAAAACACCTGGGAACACTTTCTGAGGTAGATGCTTGAATGCGACCTCAGCTGTAGGTTCAACGCTACGAGCATGAACAAACACTGATAATGTACAAATGAAGTCACGGAAAGCACAGAAATATTTTCATGCAATAAGTGATGTATCTGTTCCTGCACAGATGTTTCGAGATGTTCACCTTCAGCAACAACAACATATTCAGCTCATCTACAAACCAAACGAGTCGACGTGTTCGCCGGAGCAAAACAAAGCACAAACACCGTGAGAGCTGGAATAACTGGCAGTAATTAAAGCTCATTTCACGCCGCGGCGCTTTGTGATGCTGCACACACGGAGCCATTTGTCAGAATTAGTTGGGATGCTCAGAGGCACATCACACCTGTCAATCAAAGCACAACCTCTCTGACCGCTGATCAGCAACACTGACGCCGTCGAAGGCTGCGCGGCCGAGACGAGCTCAGGGTAATGGACGGGAAAGACACAACTCATTCATCTTTGGAAGGAGCCGTCATGTTTTAATGTTTAGAGTTTTTTTTGTTGTTGCAGCGCCTCGTTCATGAGTTTTAACAAAGTGAATGATTATTGAGAATAATCACTGAAGAATATTGGCTGTTGTCAAGTTCATAAAACAGCAGAGTCAGAAGACTAATGTTGACAGATTTTATGAGCTTGAGGAGGCGAATGAAGACAAATAAAGAGGAAAATCAGCAAATTCAGACTTATGCAAACAACCAGAGCCTTACTCAAAGTGAAGGATGTGAGGTCACGTCCTCACAAATGTTTTTCTTCGTGATGATGAACTCCTTCCTAAAACTGTGAGATGACCTCTGACCTGACTGCGTAATGTGGACATTTATAGGTTTTTATTTCTTCATTTGTAAAACTGCAATAAATAAAATTAGAATTGCACGTGTTCTACGTACAAGCTTGATCAACAAAAAGTGCACCTGTTATTAATACTGCAAGTAATGAGCCTAAATCACAATTGTCACCACTGAAACATCTTAATTGGAACAACCCGCTCTAATAAGGAGAACAATTAATTTTCAGATTGATTGTTTCATTGTGTGTTAGTGCTGCTGTTCAGTTTTTCTTTCTCATGTCATAAAACACAAATGAAAGTTGGATGTAAACATGTTTCACAACAATATGTCAACTGAAATACGACCCTGTGATAAAGTTTAAACTCCTGAAATGATTCACAGTGATCCAGTGGCTGCAACAGCGAGAACAGTTTGAGACAGACAGACGGAGACGATCCGTCAGAGGTGTGTGAAAGCTCTTCACGCGTCCAACTCAGCGTGTCCTCATCAGTCAGACGCTGAAGCTTCCACCATCTCCGCTTCTCACAATACGACACGAGGAACAAAACAAAGCGGGAAATTCACACGATGCATCCTGCCAGCTCGGTATGAAAACACAATCTGTCACTGTCAGCTCAGTGTCTGAAAGGTGTCATTTTCAGTTTAATCTCTCGGAGGACGTCTGCTGAGAGCTGCTCACGACGCTGCGAGAGAGTAACTCTGATTTACACATATGTCATTTAAATCAAACCCCTAAATAAATGATTTAATTAGCTTCTACAGTATATAAAAACACATTTAGGGTTCAAAGGTCATTGCAGACTTTGGAAACTGCAGCTGACAAATCAAACCCACCTCAAGGTTCCTTTACAAGCTTCTGATCATATCACATGATCACCAGCGGATGAAGGTTGTCAGACTTCCAGATGTTCAGATTTCCCTCAAACCCTCACTGGCTGATTTTCACATGTGTCTGAAGCAGGAAGCATCTGAAGGGGATTGTTTCATGATTCTTCACAACCGAACCCTCCTGTCATCCAACCTGCCTCCTCACCAGCGGAACTATCTGGATGCTTTTGAGCTACGTCAACTCTCACACAATTGTTAGAACAGTTTATGTGGCGTTACTGAGGCCTGACAGGGAAAATCACCTGCATGATTTGAAAGTGTACAAAAGCAAATTAGTGGATGGAGACTTGACCACATGTCATTTACTGTAACAGTGAGGCTGATTGTCTTTGTCCTTCCTGCTGTGTGGCTTCATTTTGATTATGTTGGTGAAGAACTCGAAACAATAGGAGCTGAATTTCATCCCTGAGCGAGAGACCTGCACTCGGTTCTCCTGAGTGTCCGATGCCTTCATATGTTTTTATTATCATGTTTTTCTGTCTCTGTATAGATGAACCTTCAGTTTTTATACGGGAGCAGTTTTATTGCCATTCGAAGACCCCGGCAGGGTTATAGATTTTCCAGCAGGGAGCAGTGTTACTGTGTGTGTGTGTGTGTGTGTGTGTGTGTGTGTGTGTGTGTGAGACGACAGATGCCTGCTGAGGTTTGTCCCACTCATTTGTTTGTCCTGCTGAATGAGTTTGCTGCCTGTCATTAAAGCAGCCACACAGGCAGAAACAGTCTGTCTGTCACCAGCTCCTCTGCGGCTGCTCTGGCTTCAGTTTCCCCCCCGACTCGCTCTGTCTGCATCTCTGCTGCAGACAACATCTCTACATTTAACTGTAGGTGCCTAATCGATGCTCTTACACAAAGCAACTCACTCGAGTGGAACGGTAAAGCAAAGATCTTAAATGAATCCCAGAGCAAGCAGAGCAGACTATTGTGCAGGGACAGCGAAAAACAGAAGAATATATTATCCTTTTATGCCGTACAAGCACGAGGGCTCAGAGGCAGCTCCTGGTTCCTTATTGCTTCTACAAACAAAACCTGTTTCTCAGCAAGATCACGAGTATAAAACAAATGTGAATGTGTTTTTCCATATTCCATAAATCATCTCATAACCTCGCAGCATATTCTTATGACGACAGAGCCTCCAGGGTTGAGTAGCTGAGGATTTAAATATAGTATCTACAGGGAACCATTCACACCTGGATCCTTTAGTCCAGGATGACTGGATGGCTGGAATAAGATGGATGTAATACACGACTTAATGAGTTTTTTTCAGTATGCAGAAAAATTAAACCTTTCATTTTAAGAATTAGTGAGTTTGAAGGCTCATCAGGCTCCAAAACGCTGCACAGCATTTTATTAAATACCACGAGGAAGAATGTTACAACTCTGGAAAGTTATCACTGTACACTTTACTCCTTTTGTTGAGACAATTGCTCTTTATAAAGTCGACCAATAATGTGACCATGCATGAATTTGATTGGCCAGATCCTGGGTTGTTCTCCCAGAGCTCTCTCAACATAAAAGTGATCCCACTGAATTAGCTTCAGCTGGATTGCATGTCACTTTTTGCAGATGATGCAGTTCTGTTGACCTCAGACCGTGACCTCCAGGTTTACACGATTTGAGTGTGAAGCAGGTGAAGGGCCGCACACTGTAGCACTGTGTCAGAAAAGGGTGGACTGCTCCTTTCAGGTGTGAGTGAGTTGTCGAAGCATCTCAGTGTTGACTGCGGACGATGAGTGAAAGACAGAAAAGAGATGGTTAGAAAAAAGTTCTCCTCACAGGATTGTTGGGCTCATGCATCTGATCAAGTGTGGAGGAAAGTCAAACTGAGACCCCGAGGAAGCATTGGAGATTTTTACATATCTCACCTGGGAACACTTTGGGATCCCTCAGGGAAAACTGAAGGCCACGGAGAACATCTCCTTACACTGTTGCCACTTCCACCTTGAAAAGTGGTGGAAAATAGAAAAATATATAACATAATTCAAAATCGAGTGAGTATATAAATTGAATGAATGAACAGTGATGTAAGCTATGTTCCCTATTGTAGATTAAAATGTGTACAGACATAAAGGGTTCAATCATGTTTGAAATGTGTCCTGGAGTTATTATGATGATATATTATAAATACTATATGAAGGAAATCAACCTGACAAAGACACACAGCCTGTCTGCGCTTCCCTCTAACACCATGTCTTTACATACTGTGCTGTATATGATGCTGCTCTGCTCATATACACAGCATCTGCACAGTCCTCAACAGAACCATTGTTCAAATAGGAAGATTTATATCAAGAGGCTGTAACAGACATCTCTATGAGCACGATGTGAACGAGAGTGAGAATGAGATTATACAGTATGAGCCTTTATCAGAACCTCCAGCCCTGAAGACATTTCATTTACTGTATATATGGATCATGTGTGACAGCTCAGCCTATTTTAAACCTGTTTATTTCCATCAGCCTGAATCATCTCCGAGCTGCGGTGGCGCTCTCTTCTCCGCGTCTGAGCTCCCATACATTTCAAATGTAATGGCCCTTTCCTTCACGGATGAGACGAGATCACGGAGCCTGAAGAGAATCTGATTGAACGTCTGTTAAAGCTCCACTAATCAATCAGTATTTTGTGTCATTAGCGATGGATCCAACGTGTGAAGGGGTCAATCAGTGCGACAAGCCAAGTGAGAAATTTACACCCAGCTCACTTCACTGCACGTTCACTCTCACTGCTTTCATCAACACTTCATTCAGCCGCAGGCGGATGTTTACAGCAGAGGCTGAAGATGAACCGTCTGTACTCGAGCTGCTCAGCACCGAATGACGAACTTAGAGACGAGAGACGACAAGTCAAACATCTTGCAGCTAAAGAGACAAATAGATGTTGTGTTCTCTGTTTGTTTTGGCCACTTGGGGGCAGAATAACACAAACCATTGATGCTTTTCTATTGAAAGATCCTCAACTTAGACACTAAATACAACATCAGTTGGTTTAAGGGGGTGATTATTGTAAATTTCAAGTGCAACATTTTAAACAAGGTTGACTGTACAGAGGAGACATCAATGACATCATCAGATCAGTTCATAATAAACAAAGCAGGGACACACGTGAAGAAAAGCTGATGCACATTTCATCAACGCCTGCAAGACGACGTCGGTCTTATAATAAAAAATCTATATGTCCAGTCAGTCAGAATAACATTTGTTTTAGCTCCAGCTGTGACTTCAGACTCTTGGACACAGCGAACGTGTTTAAACAGAACAAATCTGTGACAGTTCGTCCGAAGCGTGGGTTTGATCTCTGTCCTTGACGAGGTGTCTGAAACAATCCCGAGCCAACGTCCTGAATGTACCAGCTAAAGAAGATGTGGGCACAGAAAAGCGTCATGCTCTCAGGTTTTGGCAGATATTTGCTGTGGTTTATTGACTGTCTGACAGAGTTGGTGTGTGATTCTTTGAAAGTGAAAATGATGCTTTTAGCACCAGGAGCAAAGTGAGGTAACAAATCAAGTCCAGTATCTGATGCTGACACACTCGTCTAGACTGTCAGAGATCAGAACAGTGCTATTGATCCTATGAGGCTTGATGGCTTCTTCTGTCAGGAAGAAACAGACGTGTGAACTAAAGTCACTCAGCCGCATAAAAGACAAGAAAGAGAGGAACAAAACAACAAGTGGACGAACATAACATCACACGTTCATGATAAATTATGCAACCGAGAAACATCCCAACACCCGAGAGAGTGAAGTTCTAATTAAAGGGGATGTATTTTTCACACGGGGCTGTGAAACAGTCGTCCAGCGAAACAGAGGAAGGAAGCTGTTTAACATCCCAGGTCATTAGACACAGCACAGGGAGACTTTGGACTTTACTTCCCCAGAGATGAAAACCCCACTTCACTAATTACATTATGATAATCAGTATCAGTTCACGTTCATCTAGTTTTGTGGTGGAGGTACAAGTATTTTCACTCGTGCATTACTGGAGAAACAGTAATAATATATGTCTTAACTTAAATTTGATTAGATTAAAGTCATGTTGACTTTGACATCAGACACCGAGCCTTCGCCGTCTCCTGCAGACACAGGTAGTCTGTATTTACAACGCTGACTGCTTTCTTGGATGACATGGATATTTCATGAGATCATTTGGGCGAGAGTGTGTTCAAGTGTATATCGCCATCGACTGCTGACTCCTCGCTCCTCCTAACTGACCACTAGGGGCCGCAATTTATCAACAACCGACAGAACCAACCAGAAGACAGAACAGAGGACAAGAACACGTTGTAATGCACGTAGTGGTAGAGGGCGCTGTTTCACTCGCTGCACCGGCTGAAGAAGAAAGGCCTGATAATGGCCAAACTCAGCAGTGTCCGTCGTTGAAAATGTTTTACTTGCTTTACTTGACTCAAAGAACTTGAACTTGACTTTGACCAAAGACAGTTGCCAAAAGGAAAGTGCCTGTAATGTAGTAACTTCTGAGGTAGTAAGTACTTTAGTGGAAGTCGTTAGTAAGCATCATTAAGAAGTCATTAGCGAGTTAGTAAAACTCTGTGGTAAAAGTCCTCGGAGAAGTCGTTTGTAAAAGCCTGTGAAAGTCTTTGCTGAGAGTCATTAATGGAAGCTTTAGTCAAAGTTGCAGCCTTTAAGAAAACGACTGCGTCATCCTTTAGTAGAAGTCATTAATGGTGTGAGCAGAACAAACAGCTTCCTGCTGTGACGCTCCGGCTCATTAGACTCCTTCTCTTCTCCTCCTTCACTTTCAACCGGCTCCGTCTCAACCTTTCTTCATCTGACGTCTCTCTGCGTCCTCTCATCCCTCCTTCACCTCCTTCATCCTTCCCTTCTCTCCTCTGAAGTTGAGTCTCACTTTGTGTATTTTTCTCAGACATGATGGTGATGAGTTTGTTCAGCTCCGTCTCAGGCAGAATCACAGTATAATCCTTTCTCTCAGTGTTTGTCTTACCACCAGAAGAAAAGTCCATTTCCTTTTGTAGCAGGTGGAGTTCAAGTGTTTGCTCAGTTTGTCTTGTAAATGGAGAGGAGGTCAGGAAAAGGAGAAATTTTAGTGCCTCAGTTTGAAATGAGCGTTTTATTGAAGCTCAGTTTTAAAGTTCATTCCTCAAATTCATCTTGTAAGCTTTTGGTTTTTGGAAGACTAGATTAGCAGCTCTAGTGTCTCATCCTGCCTTTTTATTGGAAGCTGAATCTGGATTAAAGAGCAAGTTTGCTGAACTTAACATCTGTGGAGAGACATAAAAAAAGACAATTTAAATGGGCCTGATTGTTAGTTCACCAACGACTAACTAACAACTAACTGAAGGAAAGAAATGAAATTCACTCTGTGTTCTCTGGCTGAATAATGAGATAATGAAATGTGTTAAAATGTACATTATTGAAATATTTGGGGCTTGTGGTCATTTCACAAGTGTCACATTAGAAAATTACTTTTTTTATTTTTGACAGACTTAACAACAATTTTTCCCTTTTTCAAACTAATGTATCTAATTAATTTCCCTTGTCATATAAAGTAGTGTACGTGTTTGAGAAGGACACCGAGGTGGGATGGTGACATGGGACCACTAAAGTTTACAGACCATGAATGTGTTCAAAAGTAATCCATCTAATTATCAAGACATTTTACTCAGAAACACAAATATTGACCAGCTGGTGGCTCTAGAAGAAAAATCAAGGGATCTGCAAAGTCACCAGGATTTATCATCTGGGAACCATGACTGTCTGCACAAACGTTCATAAAATCTATCCGACAGTTATTCGATATTTCAGTCAGGACCAAAGTGGTGGACTGATCTTAAGAGTCACACCACTGACATGAACAAGAAAGAAATCAGTCTCTGTGGAAAAGCACCATGGGGGTCCAGAATCAGCTCATGGACAAAAGAAAATGTCTTCCCTCAGGGTGTCTGACCCCTGCTCGTCAACCTGGGAGACCCTGTGCATTACACCGTCTGCATGTTTCAGTTCACAGCGCCGTCGTTCTGGGATCCTTCGACCCTTTGAGCGAGGAGAAGGAATAAGCGAAGCTGCTGAAGCCTGAAGACCAGCGCGTCGAGCCGACAGCTCTTCAGCACGTCAGACTCCTCCACAGCTTAAACGGGAAGATGACACAAAGTCCTCCTGCAGGTCAGACACGGTGGAAAAGTAAAAGTCCTCTGACGAGCCAAAGGTCACTGCAATAGCTTGTTGAGAAAGTGCTTTAAAGTGCAGTGGATTTAAAGTTCCTCTGTGGCCTTTTTCTTAAGACTCCATCAAACCTCCCTGAGCCTCGGGCTATATTTGTCTCCTGACCTTCACGTCCAGCTCCGGGCTGAAGCTTCTGTCCGGTCCCTCTTCACTCATCAGCATCAGCGTATCGAGTCCCCGATGTCATCATCCCAAACATGACCGATGGAGAGAAACCTCGGCGAGCCGCCCACTGAGAGACACAAATTAAATAGGCTGTTGTGCAAAATGACCTTGGAACTTTTATACAAGGCTGCGAGGAATTAAACTGGGCGCGAATTACCTCCAATAATCAACATGATTTTACTCCTGACACGCGTTTTGTTTTAATGCAGGTGATTATTTTTGCATGAATGTTCCCACTGCACCTGTGGGCACCTGTGTTTGATTTATGAGAGGCTGTGACAGATATTTTCTTTTGCAATCTGGGTGTGAAAAATGGAAAGTTTGGTCAGAAAATGAACCTGTAGACTGAAGCAGCGATAAAACTCTGCTGCACACCTCAGAGGAGGAAGCTGATCCATCAGTGATACAGATCAAACGTGATGCTGAGAGTCTCCTGATTTAGAGAATTATTAAATAAGTGGAGGAATAGTTTTCGTGATTTTGCTTATTGTTGCAGAGAGTTTGATGAGAAGATTCCACTCTCTCCTGTCTTTCTGTTAAATTTGAACTTTTGAAACTGGAAACTAAATCTCACTAATCAACATATTGTTTGTTTAATGTGCACATAAATTAAAGCGTAACAACAACCTGTGGTTTTAAAGGTGGTTATGTGCTGTAGCTTCAGATTAAATATACAGATATATAAGTGGTGTCGATCGGTGCATAACCCCTTTAAAACCACACCATGCTCCATTTTTATATGACAAAAGTATAAAAAATTCAGACGTGAGTGTGGTATCGATCTTCTCAACGAATTAGTGCACTGCTCAAAATATGAAACCATGACTTTGATTTTGCTAATTAGAAAAATATCATGTGGATTTCAAAGTTGAACGAAAGTGCAGTTGAAAATGATTAAAGTGAAATCAGATCAGAAGAGTAAAGAAAATAAATTAAGCGTCCAGAGCTGAATCGTTGCAGAGAAACAAACTCCTCTCATTGACTTTAAGCTCAGACGCCTGAGAGTAGTTTGGGTTCACTGAGAGAGTGAAGCCTGAACCCTAAACCTCATCCTGGCCTTTCTTGCCTCCAGACGCGGGCGTTAACCTCGATCCCAGCCCCGACCTGAACCTGCACCCGTGGCCTCCCACAGCGTCCTGCCACCGAACAAACCCTTCCACCTGTCCTCGCCCTCCGCTCGGCCTCCTGCTTCGGCCTCAGCGCCGTCTTTTACCCTCAACTGTCAATCAGCCGCAGATCCGGCAAACCCGTCGCTCTGTTTCCTCCTCAGGCGGCAAAACCAATTAGTGTCTCTGACGGTCGGCCGCAGAGCTTCTCCTCCACTTTCCAAACTGTTTTTCTTCTCCGTGTGACCACAAAACAATCTCGTCCGGTGACCCGTGTCGGCGCAGGTCGGGCGGAGAGGAGGCGCTGCGGGGGACCTCGACGCTGCCGTGGTTCATTTGTCCTCAGAGCGTCCACATCAGATCCTGTTTGTGTTTCCAGGAGGGCTGCTTTCAGTCTCTGATGTGGTTTATCTGCAACCACAAAGCAGTTTTTTTTTTTTTTTTTTTCCTGACTTAATTTTCCGACAGAAGAAATCCCACAGAGGACGTAACAATCAGAGCAGAATTACCAGCAGAGTTGATGTGAGCTTCCTGAACTGAGATGAGACCAGACACAAATGACCCTGGTGAAGCTGTTAATTCCTTTAGCAGCATGTGTCGCTTTTATTTTGCGTATGAAATGCTTTTTTTTTTTATTGTTCTCTGATGAGTCTTTCAGCTCTGTGGCATTTAGAAAACACACGTTTCCACATCTGATTCCATTTGGAGCTGTGGCGTTGCTGCTGTGATTTGTATGACAGCATCTGTTGTTTCTGTGAATCATTTCATCAACACGTCTCTTATTGTTGGGAAAGACAATAATTAAGTTAAATCTCTCAGAGCTTTTTAAAGTGTTTTTGATTATGAAAATCGAAGAGAAGCCCTGAAGGGGCTATAATGTTCTGTAATGAGATATCCAGTGTCTCAGTAACTGACCAACACAAACAAATGGATTGTGCATAAAATCCTGAAATGACAAAATAATGATATTTAAATCTGCATTTCCATCAAAAACCTCCACCTCCTCCTCACCTGCTTTCCATTCCAAGATGTTTTGTGTGAGTCGCTGCTCTGATTTCATTGTACATCAGTGAGTGAAATGACAAAAAAGAGAGAAATAGCTAGAAGAAAAAGATGAAAGGCAAGATGTTGTTACAGAGAACAAAAGATAAGTGTAGTTACAAACTTCTGAGCGAGTCCTTGGGCGTAAAACAAAAGTTTCACAAATTGGAGAAGAATCAGAAATGGTGGAGGTGAAGGAGAGATGGACGTGGAGATGCTTCAGGAAGACAAAGTGTGATTTAAGACTCTTTCACCTTGAGTGTCTTTCGCCGGCTTTCTCATCATTAGTTCTCCTCACCTCTAATATCGTCCACTCATCTGCCGCTCTCTCATTTGTCTCTCAAACTTTTCCTCCCAGGCTTTTCGCTCCTCGTTCTCTCGCCCACAGACTCTCTCCTCTGAAAGTCATTATCACTGTCAGAAGTGCTCTTCCCATTTTATTATCTCCAGCCTGTTTACATTAAGCAGCATTTCAAACCTTTCTCAATCTTTACCACTCAGTTAACCGACAAATTAACATGCACCATATTGTGAGGAAAACAAATTATCCGCTGGCATTTTGACTCCAGCCGTAATTATTATACAATTTATGCTAATTATTCATTAATTTATTGTTCTTGTTTGTCCTTTTCTCATTTGAATTTGAAATCATCCTCCACCAGTTAAATGTTCTGTTGAATATTTATCCTGCTAAACATGTTCATTACTGCAACATGGACGATGGTTTCCACCGCACAGCTCAGATATTCTCATTCCCACAAAACATCAAATCAGTGTGTGGAACCGTTTCCTCGTGGCTGCGCACACAGCGGGTGTTTTCAGTGGACGTTTCAGTCACATGCTTCATGCACGTCGTGATTTGCTCACCGAGTCTGTTTTTGTTTTTATTGATGCACCAGCGTTTCCACCTCATCCCAGCAGAATTTTTTGTTGATTTTCCAACTTATTTTGGGGATTTTCAGTGTTTACAAGTTGAAAATGTGCATGAAAGAGGTGGATGGAAACACTAAAGACTTTTCGTTTTAATACTTCAATCTGCATAATGAACATTTTCCTTTCTTATCCAACATTCTGTGTCCTCTCATTCTTGGCCGTCTCTCCCTCCCACCATCCATCCTCCTCTTCCTCTCTTCCTCGGCAGGCTGCAGCCGGCTGATAGCAGGTCTTCAGTCAGGAGGACGGAGCTGTGATGTTTCTATCAGCAGACAGACCCATGAATGAACTTCCAACTGTGTGTCTGAGCCTGTGAAAGCACATCAGCCCTCCTGCCCTCTCACCTCCTCGTCCCTTCCTCTGTCAGTCCTTCCCTTAATCTCATTTTGTCTCCTCGTCTCGCTCCGACTCCTTCCTTCTCCTCTGTGAACCGTTCTCACTCCTTTATTCCTCTGTTGTCCCCTTTAACTTTCTCATTGTGTGTTTCTGGAGTCCCGTTAATCGTCTCGGAGTCCGTCGTCCTGTTCGGGCGTCTGAGCGAGGTTTGGGCCGGCGGTCGGTGTTCGGGTGGTGCGGAGCCGTCGGCTCGTTGCTCCTCGGCGGGAGTTCGTCCAGAAGCTGCTGTTGAAGCTGAGATCAGAGCTGCTGCTGTTCGACAGGCTGTGACTGCACACACAGTCAAAATTCTGTTAACATTTTGGTTAAATCTCACATAAAGTGATTTGATTTAATGAACAAGTAGGTGAACGATTGCTATCAAAGACTCCTGAGTCCTGTTTTGATCTGAGAGCAGCTAATTGACAGTTTCTTGATTATAAATATTGAGGTCTTTATGAGAATCATTCCAGGTAAGATAATTTCCTCATTACACTTCACATAATTTTTGATCCTGTTGACAAAAAGCTGTGTAATTAACGTGAAGAGAAAAACGAGATGTGAGAAAATGCAAATGAGCTGCTTGTCATGTCAAAGTCCTTGAAAGTAATTAATAGAAAATCTAATACTAAAAAGAGTTTTTTGCTGCACACAACCACAGATTTTCTTTTATATTTACTCGCTGTTGAATTTCCCTCTTTGAGAGAAAGTACTGAAATTGAGCAGGAGGAGATGTGCTGTGTGAACATGGGGAAACGTTGCTGGTATCGACTCAAAGCATTGGATGTGTTCGGTCCAGCTGAATGAACGGATCCAAAGCTTCTCAACTTTGAGCCTCTGCTGCTGAGTCTGAGTCCAAAGACCAAACCTGGTGCTTTCATCCAGACCTGCTCCAGAGACCTGTCCTCTGAATCAGACATCTGGATTTATTTCTGTCACCATTGTGTTAAAACCCCGTCCACACATCTGTTGAACAGGATTTTGCAGCTGATATGTTCATGTTTATCGCTGCTTTATTTTTGGCATTGGGCTGACGCTCCTCTCCAGGACCAGAAGGTCACTTCAGTCTGTTTTCACTCCAGTTTCCAGAATTAATTTGCAGACTCATTATCAGCGCTGACAAGACGCGTTTCCTCCAGCAAACCACGGATTTCATTTCCCGTCACAGAAAAACCAACGTTATCGTGTCATCTGTTTTAGTTGCTCCACATTCTGCTCGACAAAGTGTTTGCAGAAAACACTGGGCTGAATTGATTAGGATCACTTTAAGCTGCTCAGATTCATTTGCACTCACAGCAGTACAAAGAACCAATCTTCCTGTTTTCCCGCAGTCGCCGTAAACATGGCGCTCGGGAGATGGGAAGCGGTGATTAGATTGTCTTGAAATTTAATGTGGGTTTCAAAAGTCAAGACATGAACCAGGCAGCAAAGTGTTTTTTGGGGGGTTTGCCTCAAAATGAATCAGCTCAAAACAATGTGCTTCATGACAGTATGTGTGGCATTAATGATCATCACTGCATTTCCACAGATGTATTTAGATCACTGTCTGTGGACTCACACATTACACATCTTCTTTCTCCCACTTGAATCACTTTCTTCCTTCAGGACTCAAAGGAGCCTTTTACGAACCATTTTGGACAAATGGAGGAATAATTATATCAGCAGCAATTGTTTTCTCTGATTGTGAACAGTTAATTAAGACTGAGTGGGAGTGGATTTGGGGTCTAAGCCGACGAGGCTGAAACATCAAACGACGGATAATGACACTTGTGTTTACACAGACGCTGCATGAACGATTACCCATGAGCCTCTGGGGCCGGGCCGAGGCGTGCAGACGGAGTCGTGGGTGGTCAGCGGGTTGACACGGTAACAAGCCGTGAGCCAGCGGCCTTCTGGGAAGAGGCAGCCACGACAGACTGCGGGCTGCGTGAGAAACAAACACCGGATGATTAATGGCCGCCGGTGGTGGAACAGCAGCGAGGAATATAAAAGTAAATGATATTACAGGAGAAGGAGAACAGCGGTATTAGAGGAGAGAAATAACAGGTATTATCGGCCGTGAACGGAGCTGCAGAATCATTTGTTGATCCATATGTTTTGGTGTTGGGCTGCAGAGTAATGAGAAGGCGTGTGAAAGTGAACAGAAACGACCCGACAAAGAGCCGCAGAGAGGAGATGTGAGGCTCCTGGGAAATCAACATAATGAAACCTCCTCACCTGAAAACACAGGCTAGAGAACGGATGAGGAACGGCAGAGAAAGGAGCAGAAGGAAGAAGGAAGCTGGAGCAGAGCAGAAACATCTGCTCCTCACAGCGTCCGACGAGAGAGTGTCCACGTCCTCTCGGCACAAACGTCCGTCTCCTCAGTCGCTTTAAACAGAAGCTCAGGTGCTATTTCATAATGAGGTAGTTTTTGCTTCAGGTCTTCAGAGCTGCCACCACACTGAGAGCTTTTGAGAGATTTTTCAGCTTCGTCAGCCTCTGACTTATTGCAGGCTGCATATTTAAACGTTAGATGTTTCCACTCTCTGCCGTCAACAGCTGACAGGTTTCCTTCCTAATGCAGTGCACATTTTAAATGGATGTTCAGAAAATCGATCAAAGAAAATGCAAATTCATGAGCGTGAGAATATTAGGAGACGGTTCGCTGAGATAAGCAGTAGATGGCGCTAATATGGCATTTCTGTTTGTTTCATGTATTAATTGAAGTCTCCTCATTTCTCCACACAGATCTGACGTTTTCGTCTACTGTCATTTTTATTGATGCACCAACTGTTTCACTTCTCCTAAATGCATAAACTTTTTTGCAATATTACAACTATTTTTAAATTGATCTCCAATCCACCTCAAACCAGATTTGACATCTCTGCGTCAGCTTTTTGTCTGACTCGCCAACAATCTTCTCCACAGAGTCTGTCAGAGTTAAGTGTCTTCTCCAAACAGCAGGCAGGTCCAGATCCATCTAAATAAAAAAGATGAAAAGAGTCACCATCTCCGACGGCAGCGAATGGGAGTTCACAACCAAATGATGTTGAAATCAATATGGATCAGATCTTATTACGACTGCAGGTGTTTCCTTTCAGCCATGTGTGAATTCATTCTCCCTCATTAGCCGTGTGTGCGTGTGTGTGTGTGTGTGTGTGTGTGTGTGATGAGGAGACTCCAACCAGGTGTTAAATACATGACACTTTTCATCTGGGCAGAGAAAGTGTTTTGGTGTCAGACGGCTGATATTTCTGCTGAATGTGATTATGAAATAATGTTCAGATCTCTGTAATCTGCTCTGATGGTTTCCTGATTTTTATGGATCAAAGGAGCAGAATGAAGTCGTGGATGCAACAAACTGTGATGCGTCTGTGTGGTTAAGAAAATAATACATTCCTCTCAAGTTAATGAAAGTTAATCAACAGAAAAACCTCAGACAATCTCGTTCCTGCAGTGTGTGTGTGAGAGAAAGAGAGAGTGCATTTTCACACTGGATGTTTTAGGAATTGTATCTGTCGACTTTCTCCGGAGTTATCCTCTGAGATAAGTTCAAATCCCCCATGATTCCCAAACACAGAAGTGTCTAGAAACCCAATATTTCTGATCTTGCAGTCATTTTTATGTTCCTATCAAACCGCTGAGCCGTGAACGCGCTGAGTAGCTGAGCCGTGCCAACTTTTATCAAAACTCCAGAGACGGGAGCTGAAAACAGTGAGATCTCAGCAGGCCTGTTGAACTGTGAGACGCAGCGAGGGTTGATTTGTTGGGGTTGTAACAAGCTGAATCATCAGAGAGCTCTTCTCCAACTGTAGAGCCTCCGTCTGTCCAAGATGGCGGCAGAGACCACACGTCCCTTTGTTCTGTGAAAAGCTCTGAACTCTGGATCCAGCTTTCAAGACACACAAATCGCTGTGAAACATGAATGAAATTATATTTGCTGTTTTCAGACTACATGTTAAAATCTCTTTAATGGCAGGAATCAGCTGTTCAGAACAAAAAGGGGGCGAACAGGAATGAAAATATTTGGTCATTTTGAAAACGTCATGCCTCAAAATGTCTAAACATTAACTTCCAAGTTTCTTCTTCAAGAACTTTTATATTGTATATGATAATGTTTCTAACTTTTGCTTCTATGCTGAAGGTTCGTTTTGTTTTCGTTACTTCATGCGTTGGTGTGGAGGTAAACAGCGACGTAACAGTGAACTATAGCCAGCACCACTTTGTTTGTTAGGGACCAAATCACCTGTGGCAGGTGTGTTTCCCAATGAGCAATCAGCAAGTGAGGCTCCTGTTTCTCCCATAAATGCTCTACTAGACATAAAAAAACAACAAAAAACTTGCCATTAAAATCTCAGGTACAATATAAGAAACAGAACCAAAACAAAAATGAGCTTCATCAGAACATGAAAAAACAAAGTATGAAGACGAAATAAAATGCTAATGATGAATATTTTGTATGAAACGAGGATAAAAGTTAACACAACTTATTTCCATATCAGCCCCGATCTGCCCAAAACCATGAAAACAACTGCACCTGTAGGGAAAGTCGTGACATGAGGATTTGGCTCTGCACCAGAAAGTGCTCAGAATATTTTCTCTGTTTTCTGCTCTGTAGAAACACAACTGTGGTGCCTTGGTAATTCTCTGACCAACCTGAAAAACTCAGACTGAAATATTCTGTTCTTTATTCAAACAGTATTATGCAGATTTCAGCAGAACAAATAATGTTTCAAAATGAGGTGGAAATCTGGATTTATGGCGTGTTTTGTTTTGTTTTGTTTGTGTCTTGAATACGTGAATGAAACGTTACTGCTACACGGACTTTTTCATTGAAGTGAGTCATTTACATTCATTTATTTTTTGTTGGATTTTTGTGTAAAATGCATCATAGGAGCCACTGTTCGACAAACTGGCACTGATTAATTGCCAAGTGATGACAGGTGCGGCTACAGGTGACACAGCTCACAGCCTGATGACGGACGGTTGCAGTCGTCCAATAGGAAGCTTTGCATGTGTCTGGCAGAATATTTTATAAAGTGGTTCCAGAGTGTTGCCTCGGTTTGACTGGGAGTTGGGACAAAAGCTGGGCTCTGATTCAGTTTGATGCAGTTTGACTGAAGATGACAATAGAAAGACTCAAGTCTGTGTTGTCTCCTTTTCCAGTTTGTTCAGAGCCTCAAACACAAATCTGTTGTGGTTGAGGTGCTTTTGATTATCTGAACAAACAAACTAGCACATGTGCCCAAGCTTCACATGCTTCACATGCTCTTTGATAACGAAGGAGTTTGGGGAATTTCTTCTTTTAATCGGCAGTGACAGTTTAATTAATGGACCTCAAGCTGCTCCAGATCACACAACCCATCTAAACTATGACATTCTAATGCCATTAAACTGTCGTTAAAATGATTTGACAAATCCCTGGCACAAAATGCATCTGGCTGTTTTCTCCTACTCCATGAAATGCTGTCAAACTTTGAGGACTGGTTCTTCTAAATGTAGCCTGGCACCCTGTCTACATTAAGAGTAGCTTTAAAAGCTTCCTCCTGACTCAGGTGAATCATCCCTGACGCTGCTATAGGCCTAAACATGATGCACTGAGCTTTGAAAGCCACCTACTGCCCCAGACGATTCTTTTACAGTTATTTTACTTCTTTTGCACAAAGATGCACAAAAAGGTGATTTTAAGAAACAAAGACAGCTTTATGTTTTTTGGGTGGAGGAGAAAGTTACTCTCCAAACTCAGAGGGCCACAGATCGACATCCCGTGGACAAGACCAGGAACTGCACCTCTTCCCTTGTGGCCTCTTTAAACCCTCAGTATGACGACAGATCAGCAGTGAAGTAGATCCTGTAGATGTGAACACAATGAGTTTATCCAGAAAAATCCAGCGACATGCAGTGAAACAGCTCTGGCGATTCACTGCTACAGCGCTGAATGTTATCAGTATTCACACATAGTCTCCAGTACATATTGTATATCACACACGCACAGTGAAATAAGCCATGAAGGATTGGGAAGACGTGCTGGGCGAGCTGCATAATGATGCACACAGTCAAATAAGTTCAGTTAAATTTGAAAACCTTTATGTACCTGCTGCAAACACAAACCCTCAGTTTGCAGCGTCTTATCACGAACATGAACAGCTCCAGGAGGGGAAGTGTGCGCTCGCTCAGTCTGCCACTTACTGACCCTCCAAATGTTATTTTTTTTATACTTCAGCTCGATTTATCTCGTTCATTACACAAATGACAGTAAAGGTTTTGTTACCACTGTGCATTTTAATTAACACTGTGAATCATACACAACAACTTGGCGGCGTGATGTTGTTTCACTCCTGCGTACGTTGACATTTAATGCCATTTAATCCATCTCCAAGGCTGCCAGAAAAGTCAGAAAAACATGCATTCATGTTATCCATTTTTAGAAAACACGCTCTCTTACTGTGCGATGGACCCAATGTGCTAAGACTAAGAGTGTTTCTGTCTAAAATCAGCCTCTGGCACCATTTCAATAACAGGGACTGAGACTCTGCACGAGACAGAGACAGATTTCAATAAATCGGAGAAAGGCAGTTTTTTCCAGGATATCTCTCACTGAAACATCAGTCTTGTAAACTAATAATCCATCACTGGGCTCTGACCTTGGGGCGTAAGCGGCATCACTGATCTGTTACAGGGATGCAGAGAGAGTAATGGCACCAAGCCGTGGACGACCTTTCACACCTGGTCTGACCGGCTCGCTGTCAGTATGGACGAGTGGAGATATGGATCCAGGTCTGAATATGGATGTGATTACAGCTCTGATTACATATGGTGAGATGGACTCAGTGATGAATCCACAGACACAGTGTGGGTGGTGACGCTGACGAAGCTGAAACACATCAAAACAGACGTCTTAAATATTAATTGATAAAACAATGAAAGCACGACACAACATGAAACTGGATGGTTTTGATCAATTGTTAATGATGTATGTCGTTATTTACGATCATACATTTGTCTCATACTGTCCATATGAAAATATGATTATTCAGTTTACCAAGAGATCATCCATCAGATTGTGGTTTTCTGCCTGTTGCTTTTGAGACAGTAGAAATGAATCATGGGTTGAGCCTGACGATTTAGGTTTGTCACCACTGTGCATTACAAATGATTTGGACATTAGCAAGATCAAACTGCTTCCTGTTTACGTCTCAAATTCATCCCCATGAATTATCCTCATTGCAACACATGTGCTCTGATTTGCTTGGAAAACTGGACACTGCCGCAAATTGCATTTTCACTAATTTTTCACTAACTGCACTGAACTTTGAATTTTGAGATCGGCTCTTCCAAAATGAACAAATTATGACAAATCATGCAGTAAACCTCTTATTTTTGTAAATGACAGTCTAAATACTTGGACATGCCAGGATCTAAAATGCCTCAAGATTTAATGAATTCTACAAAACTGAAATATGTTTTAAAAAATAAAATGGCTGCACGTTTGGAAATTGAATAATCTACCACCTCATTTTTTTTGGTGTGCCAAGTTCAAGGGAATTGCCACCAAAATGGTCTATAAAGTTCTAAAAGTTTGAGCTTGTTTGGCCGAATGGTTTCCTCTTGGCCTGCTGGATAACGCTCTGAGGCTCTGCACCTGTCCTCGGCCCGGCTGGGGGTGTTTGTTATACGTAACCTACAGGATTGCAAGTGCTCTCCAAGAGCCTCATGTTGAGCGGACCAAATCTACCTGATGCTGAAATTGAATTGCATCCATCACTTTCACAGCCCCCTCGGCTGTCGCCTGCTGCTGACTCATTGTGTTTGGCGTCCTCGCGTATTAAACACGGCGGCGTTTCCGTTGAACGATTTACGTCATTAAGAATCAACAGCTGTCAAAAAGTGACGAGTGCCGTCACCGTGTTCGCTTTGCAGCGAGCGGACACTTGCACCGACGTGACGCTCGCTGAACATTTTCTTTACACATGCTCTGTGTATCCTGCAGAGATGGGAATACTTTCTATAAACCCTCATTTCAACAGGGCCAAATCTGCCCGGTGGGGAAATTAAACTGTAGCTGTCAGCTCCACCTCAGCTGTGCTGCTCTGTGTGAACACACAAACGAGCAGAGAAAACCTATCTCAGTTTAAATAGATCCATTTACAAATGCATTATTCATGTTCCCCCTGTAAGCACTAATATATTTTTACCTGCTGCTATGTTTAATTCATTACTTGGAGACATTTCTCTTGCCTCCAAACTGGGTGAATAAATTGCGAGATATGTTGTGTGATATTCCTCAGAGGATGTTGTGTCCACTCAGACTGCATGCCCCGGATGGCACTAATGATTTCCCCTGCACCAACATCGGCCTTACTTTAGCAGTAAATATTTCTCTATGGGTTACAAAATTGGGACGGATAGCAGGTGCTACAAGTGTCAGTTTGTGGAAAAAGTCTAATTATTTTCTCCCGACTAACATCGCCCTGACACACCTTTACAGCAAGATTCTGAATGTGGGCAGAACGAAACTTTGCCAAACTTTGTTTTGTTCAAACACTGACACTGATTGTAAATTATTGCAACAGTTTGACAAGATTTACCAGGAAGAAAAGTTGTTTCTAGTCTGTTGATATAAAGGTTGTTTGCAGAAAGTTTAAATTTAAGCAACTGTAATTCCTAAAAATGTCGACATCAGAGCCGGCCCAAGGCATAAGCGAACTAAGCACCTGCTTAGGGCCCCGCGGCCACTAGGGGGCCCCCAAGAGCAATTAAGAAAAAAATTATTTTTTGCACGCATGAGTGACGATTTATATACGATCAAAATTATACTATTGTACTAAAACACAATTTTATGTGGTGCTGTTGATTGTAGGCCTAGTGATTCTTACTGCCTCTCTTTAAATGTGAAAACTCCGCTGCACCGTGATGTGCGCCCCCTGCCGTGCAGTGCGCACTACGCATCCAACTCGCAAGTACTTCCAATCAAAGCAGTGTCAGAAAAAAAGGACGTACCCTTCTGGGCCTGTTCCGGTTTAACTGGTGGCCGAATTAACTGGTGATATCCCTTGCATTAGGCAGATGTGCCGTAGGCGTAGCTTTGGAGGATCCCGTGTTGACTAACCAGGAAATGTACTTTCCGAGCACTTTGTTTGTCTATCGCATTAAATTGTCGGTGTCTTTTGAGACATTACGATGGAATCAGCTTGCAGGGACACAGGTTTGCCTTTACAAACGTCGAACCGCTCCCTGTTTGCTTTGTGCGCATGTCCTGCCCGGTCTGCTGCAGAGACAGAGAGGACTCACATCGGTGAACTCTAACAACAACAACAACAACAATACAGCCCGTAAACATGTCACATGTGAGTGGATTGTGGTTTTATATGTGTGAGCCATTCAATACATTGTAGAAATGCTGGCTGTATTTCCTACCTCGCATCAGTTAGACCCTCAGCTCTGATCATCGACTCACCTGGACTTAATTAACTGAAATAACTGGTGATGTTGTCCGACTGTGTGGCTCTGTGGTTGTGATGGTCTCAGGATGCATCTTCATTTGAAGCGGTGTTGTAGAAAAATCCATCATTAAGATCTCCAGACGTGAGCAGTGAATGTATATTTTTGTCTTCTTTTGAATCCACTTTCTGCTTCATTTCCCGAGGATTATAGGCAATGACAATGTCTGTGACTGTGGCGATTCCTGTTCAAAACATTGCACACGTCAATAAATCATCCAGATGTTCACATTGTCAGTTTTATATTTGTGTCCTCGTTGATTTTAATGTGCTTGTGCTCACATGCAGACTGGGGTTAATGTTAATGTCCAGCTCAAACACGCTGTGGAGATCAGTGAGATGAACTTGTGATGCCACATCTGTGTCTACTATCAGTCATGTTTCTGCTCATAACACTGGATCCAAGTTACCTTCTATATTCTATTGCAACATTCTGCAATATTTCCTTCCTCTCTGAACAATAAAAAAAAAAAATACATCTTTCATTTACCATTCGTTCTGTCAGTTTGTATATGTGCAATGTTACGGCAACTGAGTCACAGAACTTTCTCCAGTTTGTCCTTTTCATCCATCTTATTGTCCTCTTACTACTGCCTGGGTTTTTTTGTACCCTGACACTTGTGTTTATTATAAAAGTTATTAAAATTATAATAAGTTTAAAAAGTTCATTTGACTATATTATAAAAGGTGAACATTTGATTTACAACTGTGTATTCAGCACAATCACCCTGTTGTTCTTGACAAAAAACAGGTGAAATACAAATTTCCAGTATGAACAAAATGAGTCTCTCCAGAAACTGCAGATAAACAGTATTTGTATTTCTGATTAGTTGGTCATAGTCAAGTGTTTATACACTAAAATCAAAAGGTGGAATGTTTGAATTTGCCTGGATATCAGGTGAATGACAGACAGAGACAGTTATTGTCCCAAAAGTCATCCAACCTTAATATGATGATGATCGATGTAGAAGATTCATCAAACTGTGGACAAGCCAAGAAACATGTTGTAGGACTGAAGTGTTTGAATGTAGTTTGTTTCTTTTACAAATGTTTGAACGGCCAAAAACATCTGAAACTCCAATAATCACTTCTGTGGACGTTTGATCTGAAACACATTACAAGAAGTTACCCTCAGAATGTGATCAAGTACAGAACACTGGTTATAACCTGCACAATGAGAACATTTAAAGATGTATATTCTCATAAAATGTATGAAACTAATGACACATGAAACTGTTTCCAGATTAAAAGCCCAACAGGAGGAATCTCTGCAAAACCGTCATCACCATGATAAATCAATAATAGGCTAATTCTAAAAACATAAATGTTATTATCATTCAGAAGCTGCATGAATGAAGGAGATCTTCTGTGTCAGTAGCAACATTAATTCATTTCCTGAGGTTTACAAAACAAGATATGCCATAAGGTTAGAATACAAAAGGATTCAGGAATATAATAGCTCTACAGATTTATATAATCATCATTTTTAAATGTTTCATTTTCCATCAACTACAATACAACTATAATACAAACCTATGAAAGTAAGAGCCATGTTGTAAAACAGATTTTCTATAAGATCTCACATGATTTCACATAATACATGGGATTAATGGTTAGACCTGCCTGCAAACAGCAGCTCTATCAATTGCACCTGGCTGCTTCTTTAACTCAGCCAGGTTTACGGCACTCTCCTTATTTGGGACATTTACTGTGTGCTTTCTGAATCTGGGCTTTTCTCTGCTTTTGTTTTTAAACTTTCACCTAAGGAGGGCATGCAACTGTACTGAAAATGAGGATCCCTTAGCTTATGGCCTGTATAAATCATATATTTTACTTCCTTAATGTGAGGCATTTCCGGTTGAAACAGGATTTAAAGGTGGGGCATGTAAGTCAGCCAATGAGAACACTGGGATTTTGTTCAAAATGTTTGTGATGGTTTCATTGGCTGGAGATGTTAGTCCCGCCTACTTGTGCAGCATTTAACCAATACACTGCTCTCCAGGAAGTAACTTCTGGTGGGGAAATGGAGCCATGCAGCAGGCAGCTGTCCTTTACTTTCAACCAGCAGAGAACAGACATCTTCATAGAGATTGGTGCATGAGTAAGTACAGACAGTGAAAACAATTTATTCTTTTTGTGGTTTGTATGGTGTGTTGTCTGTGTTGTGTTGGCTGCCTGTGCTTGTTCTTGTTGGTAGGCCTTTGGCCTTGTTGGTAGGCCTTTGGCCTTGTTGTATGGTGTTTGTGTTGTGCTGACTGCCTTGCCATGACTTGGCCTTGACTGTTGTCGCTTTAATGTTATTTTGGGGCCTATATTTGTGTCATTTAATTATGAATATGATGGGGAAGATTTACATCTGTATGTATGACATATAGACAGTATGTCATTTTGAAGCATAGGATGTTTTGCTTGGATTTTCCTCCTGTTGTGTACAGGCCTATGGCTTGGCCACTACATGTCTTAACTGTACTTTGTAATTTTCTAAATGTCTCTGATTCTTTTAGAATGTGGGTTATGTCATATTTTTTGGCAGCTTTGAATGAACATTAATGGTGTATTTGTATTGCTCAATGGCCTGTATAAAGGATATCTATACTTTCATAACGTGGAGCAGTTACTTTTGAAACAGGATTTAAAGGTGGGGCATGCAAGTCAACCAATGAGAACACTGGGATTTTGTTCAAAATGTTTGTGATGATTTTATTGGCTGGAGATGTTAGTCCTGCCTACTTGTGCAGCATTTAACCAATACACTGCTTTCCAGGAAGCAACTCCTGGAGAGAAAATGGAGTCCTGCAGCAAAGAAAGTAAGGCAGCTGTCCTCCATTTTCCACCAGCAGAGAACAGACATCTTCATAAAGACTGGTGCATGGGTAAGTACAGAGACTAA